>OY992536.1:216966417-218166417 GCA_963921195.1 Pegoplata infirma | reverse complement strand
TTTTCCAAATTTGGTACGCAAGCACAAAATTAATTAATAGAAAAAAAAATAAAAATTTTGAGCAAATCGGTCGAAGGACATTTGTACCTGTCGTATATCCTGAAATTTAAAAGTGGAGTTTTAGCCACAAAACTTGATATAAAATTACTTAACTTAGTTATTGTCTTAGAAATTTAGATAACTATCGACGTACAACATTTGTATTTTAATCTGAGCAAGGTCTCGAGTGGCTGCCATATATCCTTTTTCTTGAAATCGCTGTAACTATTTTAAAAATCTTTCAATTGCTATCAAATTTTATATATAGATTAGATCAAATGGCTTTAATAAGTGTGCCAAATTTCGTTGAGTTGCTTGCGGTAACAAAAAAGCTGTTAATATATCCTTTTTTTAAATATAGTCAAAAATATAAAAATACATAAAAACTGATAAAACAAAACATTCGCAACACTTATTTTCTATTGCACTACGAAAATAACTTTATTCAATATAAGTTTTAAGTGAACACGTTTAATACTTGCTTTATTTCTAAGTATATACCCCTTTAATAACAAAAAACTTAAAAAAAAAAATTTTTTGGGTACTTAAAATTTTTTTTTTTTTTCTAATATTTTTCAAAAACTTAGTTATTTTTATTATTTGATCTTATAAAAAACAGTCTTGGATGTTAAAAAAATCAATAAAAAATAATTTTTAAGCACGAACTTTTTTATGTATCACACTAAAAGTTTTGTTTTTGATTTGGGATACCAACGAAAATCAAATACTGGTTTTTAAGCAAAATGGCCCACTGTATACTTATTTTATCGAATTCTTTACTATAAATTTATGGTATACAATACAATAAATCCCTTTACATAAAAAAACACTAAAATGTTGATGTATTTTTTAAATTTATTTACAGTAAATAAAATAAATAATAAAAAAAAAAATAATCCAATTTTAGATTTTTTAAAAAAAAATTTTTTTCAACTTAAAAAAAAAACTTAGTTATTTTTATTTTTTGATCTTATAAAACATAGTTAAAGCTACAAAAAAAATAAAAAACAAAAAAATTTTATTCACGAACTTTTTTTTTGAAGGCCATTAAAATTTGGTGATTTTGGGGATTTTAGTAAAAGTCATAGATAACTTTTAAAGCAAAACGGCCCACGTACTGCATAATTTTTTTCTGATTTTTTATTATATTTTTACAGAATACTATATAATATATCAATGTGCAAAGAAAAAATACTTAATATTTGATTTTTTTCTAATAATTTTTCCATTAAAAATATAGCTTTTGAAAAAAATAAAATAAAGACACATAGAAACCCTAACTTTTTTCCAACTTCAGACAAAAACTTAGTTATTTTTATTGTTTTGCCTTATAAACCATAGTCCAAACTATCGAAAAAGCAAAAAAAATAATTTTTTGACTCACGAACTTTTTTTATGGACTCCATCAAAATTTGTCAATTTTTGGGGATTCGGTAGAAAAAATACAGATTTCAGAGCAATACAAAAATATATTTTAAGATAAATTCCAAAAAATTTAAAATACAACTGTTAGCAAATATATTTAAGTAACTTTTGCAACAAAAAGTTAGTTGATTTTTTTAAAATTCGATTTTTTATAATTATTTTAGTAAACCTATAAAATTCAATTTTTTTGTTTACACACAATAGCGTAAAAACTCCATACTTTAGCGCCCTCTTGAGGCAACATATGACTTCTTAAAAATCAGAAAAGCACATATTTTTTTTAGTTTACTATTAAACTATAAAAATACAAAAAATCATCAACATTGAAGACATACTTCTTTTTTTGATTTTTGCCAATGAAACGAATCACTGTGTGACTTATCGATTTTGTGTTTATTTGTTTATGCCTGTTTTGTAAAAATATAATAAAGTTTAATTAATTTTTAACCTGAAGAATAAAAACCGAAAAAACCGGTTTAACCGGTTTTTTTGCTAAAACCGAAACCGAAAACCGGGTTTTCAAAAATAAGCTTTTTCGAATAAACCGAAAACCGGTTTTTGAAAATGGCCGGTTTTTTGAATACACTAATTCCATGTCAAATCGGACACTTTGAATAATTTTTTTTTTTAGGTTTTTCCAATTTGTTTACAGTTTTTAGTACCCTTCGAAAACTCTTTCGTGGTAAATTTTAAGATTTTTTTGATGACCCGTTCAAAAGATATCGAATTTTTAAAAATTGGCAGTTTGTTTCTTTACTCAAATTTCTTTTACTCATAACTTCTTCAATTGGTCCAAATTGCAATTTTTTTTTTCAAAATGTTGGTTTTTTACATTTCTATATTTTGGCTGGGATTATGGAGGATTTTTTGTTTGTTTTTGTTTTTTTTTTGTTAATACACATCGGGACATATCAATAATTTAGAAATTGTTTGAAATGGTTTCGGCTTTTAATTTAATCAAATCTAAGGCGGTGGGTTATGACGGATTTGCGCTTAAGTTCATCAAAATGATAATACCTATCATTGGTGACCATATATTGCATTTGGTGAATACGATATTGACAACGTCAAATTTTCCAATATTGTGGAAGGTTGCCAAAATCGTACCGATAAAGAAAAACAATAATATTAGTGTTGGTGATAATTTAAGGCCCATATCGATACTCCCAATATTGTCTAAAATGGTTGAACATCTTTTGAAAAAGCAGTTAATTAAACATATTGATGACAATCAGTTACTTCATGATTGTCAATCTGGATTCAGGTGTAATCGAAGTACCACTTCGTTGCTTGTTGGTCTAACTGACAATGTTAGGAAAACTATTTCTAATAAAGGGGATTGTGTTTTGTTGTCTCTGGATCTGGCCAAAGCGTTTGACAGAGTCAATCATACTCTTTTAGTTCAAAAGCTGCATACTTTTTTTGGTCTTTCTAGTACTGCTTGTAAGTTGGTGTCGTCTTATCTTTCTGATAGAATGCAGTACGTTTTCAGTAATGGTAAATCTTCTGGAATGCTTCCAGTGTTAAGTGGAGTTCCCCAAGGGTCTGTTCTTGGGCCGCTACTTTTTATAATGTTCATCAATGATCTGTTTAGCAAATTGGAGTGTAATATGTGTGTCCCGTTTTCGTTTGCAGATGATGTGCAACTTTTGTTCAGGGGTGATAAACAATTTCCTGATGTTATGCAGAATATGATTGACTACACAGTCAAATTGTTATGTAGTTGGATGTCCACTAATAGACTTTGTGTTAATTCTAGCAAAACGAAAGCTTTATTTTTTAGTAATGGTCGCGTGAATAACTTTTCAATTTATATAGATGGTAAATTAATTGAGTTCGTTGATAAACTTAAGTGCCTGGGGGTAATTCTTGATGCTAAATTAAGTTTTGAAAGTCATGTTAATTCTGTAGTATCCAAAGTGAATTTTACTTTGAGAAAGTTGTATAGCCTTAACTTAATGTTGCCTTTGCATGTTAAGATAAAAGTTGTCCATGGTTTATTAATGCCAATATTTTTATACTGTTTAGAGTTGTACTCTGGATCTTTGGGTTACGTTATGAAAAAAATTAATTTGGCTTTTAATAGGGTTATGAGATATCTTTATTCTCTCCGAATTCGTCAGCATATTTCGCCATTTGTATTAAAATTTTTGGGGTGTTCACTTATGAAATATATAAGAATAAGAAATCTTTTACATTTTTATAAAGTTTATAAATTAGGAACACCTGTGTATTTAGTAGAATTTTTTCAATTTGGTAGATCTGTGAGGAATAAACAGTTAAAAATTCCTAAATTGACTCCGCATTTGGAGCGTTCATTCCATGTTCGAGTAGCTCGTGTATTCAACAAATTACCGGAAACATTAAAAACGTTTGATTTTTCCGTTGATACATTCAGGAAAAAAATATTTGATGTAATGTCGCATAATGATGCTTTATAACATGATGAATATATATATTTTTTTATCTAGATTGGTTACAAATTAAAGCTTTTACATATTTTTTATATTTTAACATTTAAACTACCTTGGGATCGGTTAATTGCTATTTTTGCTTCTCTTTACTTTATTTTTTTTTATTTTTTAATAATTGGTTTATGCCTATTATTTACATTTATATATACATACTTATAAGTTCTTCTGTGTTCATATTTTTATTTTTATATTAATAACTTTTAAGTACAAATTTTTGTAAGTAGAAATTAGTAACCGATTATGGCCAATGGGCTAGGTTATAGAAAATGAAATAAATAAATACTAAATACTAAATTCTTTATGGCTTTGCAATTTTTCAATTCAGCGTCCAACCTGAATCAAATTACGTCGCGTAAGGCGTAACGCCCAATAATTTTTCGTTTCTAATATTTAAATGTGGAGATAGGGCGTAAGTATGTTCTACAAAAATGTTGGAGGGTAAAATTAAATGGGGGTCGGTCTCACTAATGACCCCTCTCGGACGCACCATTGGACCGGTAGAAGCTGATTAAATAAAAAAAATTTACAAAAAATAAAAAAAAAATTATGGGGACCGCCTTAATAGTTAAAGATAAAGGGTAGGTGTGTTCAGAGAAAATGTTTGGACTAAAAAAATATTGTGGGTCAGTCATACATTTTATTGCTCTAAGAGGCCAGTTAAGAGTGGTTGGAGAAAATTTTAAAAAATGTCATTTTGTGTGGGAGCCCCCTCTATGACGCACAATTGGAGCAGTAGAAATGATTTTCAGATTGGAAAATTACAATAAAATTTTAAAAAAATAGTAACAATCGTTATCCCACGATCCTTTTGGGAAAAAAATTCGAAGGAGTTTTCGAAGGGTACTAAAAACTGTCAACAAATTGGGTTAATCTAAAAAAAATTGTTCAAAGTATCCGATTTGACATGGAATGCCCCATATATACTGTATGGGATCCTATACCGATATTTTGATGCGTTACACACGGAATGACAAAGTAAGAATACCACCATACTGTGGTTGGAGGGTATAAAAATTAAAAACTACAAATGACTCCATTTTTAGGCGCAGCGACGATTTGTAATTCGTTAAGACAAATTTAACAATAAAAGGCCTTATTATAACCAATCGAATATTATTAGAAAAACTGCTGTATTGGTAATTTATTAAGCTTTATAGCGTCTAGATTAAGTAAATAAATGTTATACGAGGGTCGAACTAAAGAATTATATTTTTTATATACATTTTTTTATTTTTTAAATATACCCAGTCAGAAATTGCCAACCGTACCAAAAATGTTGTGTTGGTACAATATCGGTCTAGCAAAAAATACAACATTGTATAATGTAAAACAGTTTTACTAAAAATATTGTGTTGGCACAACTTTGTGTTTACATAAAACACTACACTATAGATTATAATTTAAAAGTTTAACATTTTTATTTTTTTTAAAAAGTTTTCGATTTACATAGACCTCAACTCTTTAATCTAAGTGAACACTTAAGTAGTTGCTTTTTCAACCAATTTGTACAAAATGGTAACTAAAAGTACTACATCGAGATTTTCAATACATCCCTAAGCAAAAGTTAAATCCAATGTCGTAAATTTGTAAAATCAATGTTAACCCAACGTTAAAACAAAAGTCAAGCGATCGTTGGCCACTGTTATCATTTCAACCTCGGAATGACGTCGTAGACTTAGAAACGGGTATGATTCGCCAACGTTGGTAGCGTCGCCGCCAACTTCATTTCAACGTTGGCCCGCTTGTATTTTTCTGCCTGGGTATTTTTAAATTGATTTTTTCCAAGTTGAAATATAAAAATAAAAATTAAAAAATTGTCAAATAATTTATAATCGGTTTTAATCTAATTTTTTCAATGACCCAAACAAAAATAAAATTTTTTAAATGCAATAAAAAATCTGCATTTTTTTTATCTCCAATTCTTTTGACCACTATTTTTTTGTAAGCAAAGAAAAGATTTTATTAATTTTAATGGTAACGAGATATAAAAATAATTAAACATTTTCTTTGTTTACAAATAATTGGTGGTCAAAAGAATTGGAGATCAAAAAATGCAGATTTTTTAACTGCATTTAAAAAGAATTAAATTTTTGTTTGGATCATAGAAAAAATTAGCTTAGAACCGAATATAAATTATTTGACATTAGACCAAATAAAACTTGATAAAGCTTTTTTCAGAGTTGAAATTTTGGTATCTATAATAAAATTCTGCGTTGCTAATGAATAGCACTTATTAATAAAATGTTAGAATAGCCCTATTAGATTTTCTATAGTAAAAGCTTTTAGATTTTGAACCTTTAGTTAAAACTTTGGCAATGTTTGAGGATTTCAAACAAATTTCTTATGTAGTTTTTGTTTAATCTTTTAATTGCTCTTTTTCAGAACGTAGTATTTTATAAAACATAAAAAAAATACCTTTACTGGTTTCTGAACTCATTGTTTTTGATAATGCAATAGCTGTTGCCAATATTTTATCATCATTTGAGACATGCTCTTCTTCCACCAAAGCAAATAACGATGAATTTATAATGGAACCCTTAGTAGTGGCACACCTTAAAATAAATTTCAGAAAAAGTAGAGAAATGTTAATGGAAAAAATATTTCTTAACAAAAAATAATAAAATAAACTTACTTGACAAAATTTTTAAAAGTTTTTATAAAATCCATTGATTTTTTTGCACGCGTAGAAACATCATCATAATGATGTATGCGTTGTTTTTGTAATGATTCTTGATACGAATCAACTTTCACACCCTTCGATAGACCATCTAATTCTTTTACCACTAAAATTGAAAAATATTTATTTTAGAATTGTCGGTTAAAATAAAAAACACAATTTGTACAGCTAACAAAAAAACAGCTTCAAAATAAAACAAACGTTGTTGAAACGGTTTTCTCGATAGACGAAATGTGGCAGTTACTGTCTAAATCATGTAATTTTGTTTACTTACCGGTTAAAGGTATAATTAAAGTATACCGTTTAAATTCCTGAACTATACGTTCAAAATCTTCCAAACAATCGATAAAACAATTTGTATCCGGCAATAGATATTTTGGTCGTACTTCAATGTAAACTTTTGAATCAACAAATTTTAGAATTTCCTTAAAATAGAAAAAGAAATTAGAATTATATACTGATAAGGTAAATTTTATTTAAGCATTTCTATGGGGTGGGGTACGTTGGGGGACACCTTCGCCCTCGCGGTAAATGATTTATGCACTTATGTATGCCATACAATTTTATCATTAGTTAACTTATTTTTTATATCCACGCCCACAAAAGGGAGCAAGAAACAGTTAAAAACAAGTGAGAGTGTTAAATTCAGCTGTACCGTGTAAAAATTGATTTGATCTTATCTGTATCTGATTGTATATAATTGTATCTGATCAGATATAATTAAATGTCAAATTCGTGCCATTGTTGACCAAATCCGAGATATAATTAGATCTCGATTTTGGACATTTCAGATATAATAATATGTTATCAGCAAGGAGAGGACTTTCATGCAAATGCATGTTTTTTCCCTTTGGTCATAGAACAGCATAAACAAAATATCTTTGCGAATCAAAGAATTTGCTTTAAAATGGCATTGATTCGTTAGTGCATATTTTGCATAAAATGCATATTTTTGCATATTTTGCTATTATTTCGCTATAAATGCATATTTTTAGGTCATATTTTGTATAAATTTTACTTTTTCAGCTATTTTTTAGTATCTTTCGCCATTTTAAAATTTTTTTTATGGTTTTTTTTTTATTTTTTGTAATAAAGCAATTGTTAAATTTTTTTTAGATCATTTTTATTTTTCAATAACATTTTATACACCAGTATATATCTATATCTGAGCTTACAATGACATACTAAACTCTAACGTTATGTTTTTTGAATAAAATTAAAAAAAAAAATTAGTGGATAATTATGATTTTAAGTGCATATTTTAAGATTTTTAGTGCATATTTCAAGAGTTTTTAGTGCATATTTTAGGCGCCTAAAACATAATTTTTTAGTGCATGAAGGTCCTGTCCCTGGTTATCAGATACGATCGTATATAAAAAGATATAAACAGATCGGATAAGATCTAATTAATTTTTACACGGGGTGCCAAATCTTTTATATACTCAATTATAATTTAGAAAGCCTAATAGAAACTTTCTGAATTTTCTAAGTCGAACGTTTGCTAATTTAAATTGTTTTTTTTTTTCTATTTTTTTTTTAAGGCGGTGGTAATTTGTTTGGGTTTTATTTGTTTTAAAACTATCTTACCTCCAATTTATTATTATACATTTTTTTAACATGTGTCTTTTCCTCCAATTCCTTTTTAAGTTTTGTCAAATGTGTTAATTGATCATTGTCTGTTTTATTATTCAAACGCAATTTTAACGATTTACTTTTCATCGATTTAGAACAATCACCATTAACAACAATATTTTCCGAATTATCTTCATCTTCATCCTCTTCGTCTTCGTCACCATCATCACCTTCGGTAGATTGAGCACTTTGTAAATAATCTAAGGCTTGTTTAATTTCCAAATTTAAATCTTCATTAATAAAATGTAATGTTTCAAGATTTTCTAAACGTTTTTGATTTTTTTGATAAATTTCATTAAAATCAAGTAAAACCTTTAGGCGTGCCTTATACTGTAAGCTTTCTTCAGAAAAAATATCATCTTTGGATTTTGGTATTATAGATGATAATGGTATAAAACCCGCTAAGAATACATCTTCTTCGAATACAATCGATTGAAGGGATATTAATGTTGATAAGTTTTCTTGTTTTAATAAATCAAAGAGTTTTTCTAATTCTAGCCAAGAATTTAAATAAATGTGTCTGAGAAATAAAAGAAAGGATTATTAAAATTTTTAAAATATCTTTTGGCTATTCTAAAACTGTATACTTACTCTTCACTTTTGATGGGTTCCCATATATCAATATGATGCTTAAGCCACATCACATAAATTCGGTTATATTGCAACAATGAATTTAAGTCTAAAAAGCTGTAGGAAATTAAATATATGTAGTTTTTCTTAAAATTTAGTTTACATTTTTTTAATATGTCTCACTTTTCATCTTCAAAGTCTTCCGGATTTTTATTCAATACAATTAAGAGTTCATTGGTTTTACGTAATAATAGACCAAATATTTGATTGCAAAAATTAAATACATGATAACGCCGTGTATCTGAAATTAAAAAAAAAAAAAACTTAGAATTAAAAATTTATAAATAAACGAGTTCACAAATAATAAATATATATGCCAACATTAATCTGGGCGACTAAGAGCTTCAGTACCTACAAATCTTCTGGACCTGATGGTATATTACCAGCTGTAAAATCTGTACATAGGACAAAACCAAATTTTCAAATTTGTACTAATTCCAGAACAAAATTTAAAAAGACACATTTTTTTTTTCATTTTGTAGTAAAAATTTTTATAAAAACTGATTTTACAAAAAAAAAATATAAATTTTGGAAAAAAAATAGATTTTTTTTTTTATTGTTTTTTATTTAAAAAGACAAATTTTTTTGCAATTTGTAGTAAAAAATTTTATAAAAACTGATTTTACAAAAAATATATAAATTTTGGAAAAAAAAAATTTTTTTTCTCATTGTTTTTTTTTACATTTTTTTTGCGTTTTTATAACAAAAAAAATGTTGAACAATTTTCTAATTTTCGAAAATTTTCTAAATTTTTACAAAAATTTTTGTCAATTTTGTTTTGCAGTTTTGGAGAAAAAAATAATTAAAAATGCTTTTAGGATTTTTTTTACAAAATTTCTAACAAGGGAAGTATCTCAACCCTTATGAACCGATTTGCCTGAAACTTAAAATATATATAAAAGAGACAATTCTAAGGTTGGGGTGTCTCAGCTTATCGGCCATATCGGAGATTAAGGGGTTCAAAACGTGGGTCAAAAAATGGCGAAAAAATCGTTTTTTGGACTTTTCAGCCATTTCTTTTTAAGAAACTATATGATGTTTACATATGAGAAGAAAGGTTTTTTTAATGCCTATCCGACGGTGGCATAACATTGTAAAAATTCGGCTTCTTTAAATATTTTTTTTAGGAAAATGTGTAAATTTTGGGGGGTACTTATGTGAAGACATAGACCTACGATATCCATATGGATAAGAAATAATCTTTATTAAATTTAAGTCGACACGTATTTTTGCCCTAGACGATATTCCTATTAGTTCGGAAGTTATCGAAATTTTCCCGAAGGTCCACATGGTTTCATAAGGGGACAAAGAAATTTTTAAACACTGATATGGCCGATAAGCCGAGACACCCCAACCTTAAAATCGTCTCTTTAATATATATTTTAAGTTTCAGGCAAATCGGTTCATATAGGTTGAGATACTTCCCTTGTAAGTTCCAAAAAGTAGGTACAACTTGCACGGGTTGTATTCCTAGAGGACATGCCCAGTGACATGTTACCTGGTCATATATCCGGGGCTGAGACATTCCCTAACAAAAGTGATTGGCATTTTTTATATGAAAGGCGTCGATTTAGTGACAGGTGTTCTGGGTTCGGGTGATAGGTCACGTGACCTATCACTTTTCCTGCAGGGACTAGATGATTTTTAATTTTTTTATAATTCTATTACTTACCCTTTTCTAAATTATGTTCAATTATAAATATATTTAATGACAACATTTTCAAAAGTCTAGTTCTAGTAATGGCCAAACGATCATGTTTTAATAAAACACTCAACTGTAGCAATAGTTTACGTTGATGTTCTAATATGGTTTCCATGCTGAAAATTAACAAAAAAAATAGAAATTAAAAAAATATATATTGAAACTTATTTTTTAATAAACATACCCAACTCCCGTATAAAGTTTACCAATGATATACAAATACAAGGAAGTAATGCGTCGTAAAAGCTATAAAACAAAATTTCGAAATTAAATATTTCTTTAATATTTAGGTGATTATTCATAAAACCTGAAATATATTTAAAGTAGGTTTATTTGACAGATATTGCAGGAACAATTGTCAAATAAACCTATACTAAGTATGTTATAAGTATTATGAATAAGAGCCTTAGTATTTAAATTAATATTTATACCTCATCTACAGTCATTTCCATAAAACGTTTTTCCTCATTAATTATTAATTTATTATTGTTATTGCCATTTAAGTCAGTGCGATGTAAACGACGCACACCGTCTGGATAAATCCATACTTCTTTACGCATTGATTTCGATGACTGATGATTATTGTTGTTATAATTTTGATGTATCGGAGAGGATTTTAATTCAGTTTCTTCATACTATGAATATTAAAGATTAGCTTAACTGGTTTATGTGAAAGATATAAAAAATTGTTAACTTTACCTTTTTGCGTATTTCATCAAATAATACCAAAAGACTTTCTTTAGCCGAATGTATAGCATTGGAAGACATTAGACTACGCATATGATAATAAATGGCATCAAATTTTTTGCGCTAATAGAAAATAGATAAATAGGTTTTATTATTACTTTAAAGGGCAATTAATAAATTAGAAAATAAAATAATTTAAAAATAAGTAAAAAAGTTAAATTCTGCCTGGCCAAATGTATTAATACCCTCCACGATGTAAAAAAATTATTCGAAAAAAAACAAGTAAAAAAGTTAAAATCAGCCTTTCCGAATGTAGTGATACCCTCAACAATTTCAAAGAGTAATTGCAAAAAAAAATTTTAAAAGGAAATTACTTTAAAAAAAAAAAAAAAAAAAATGAAAAAAAATTTCCGCGAAACAAAAAATTGGTGAAAAAAAATTCTCCATTTTTTTCTCAAAAAAAATGTGTTTATACTTGTTTAAATATCATTTGGTGTTCAATTATGTTCACATATGTCGACCAGCAGCCGAATTAAAGAATTTAGTATTTTTAGGTTATGTTGAATGTACTAAAATTTTTGAGGCGTCCTTACATTTTCGTTCATAACTTTTGAACCGCTGAACCGATATCGCTCAAATGCAATATCAAAATTCTCGGTAGAACTTCCAAAAAATATATTAAGTTTCAGTCATCTCCGTGTAATATTTTGGTCGTGATCACCATTTCCACAGACAGACGGACATCGCTAGAATGGGGTCGTATACCGATATTTCGATGAGTTACAAACGGAATGACAAACTTATATATACTCTCTATCACTAACAAGGGAAGTCTCCCTAGTGTCACCCGCGGATCTTTATGGAATTGGCTTTGTTTGTAGATCAGCAAAAAATAAAGGGACACGTATTTTTTTTTAGCGGACCAAATTCATATTTAGGGGGTAAAAAGGAGGGGGAAGACAAGGCCATTTTTCAGTTTTTTTCGTTTATCTCCTATATTATGCAAAGAAATCTTGTCATGTTACATACAAAATGAAAGGTCTTTGAAAGACCTATCTAATTGTTCTAAGAACGTGTCCAAACATGCACAACTTTTCGTCATATTGAGTAAAATACCAAAATTTTAGGACATTTTTGTTAATAAGTCGAAAAATATTAACTTCTTTGGCCCGTTGTTAGAACCACGAGATAGGTATTTTTAATACCTTTAATCTGATACCACAACTGCCTTTATTTTTTTTTTTTGTTTAAATAGGTGTAAATTGTAAAAAACTGAAAAAGGTCAATTTCCCCCCATACAAATCGCTCCCCCCTAAAAATGAGTTTGGGCCGCTAAAAAACAATACGTGTCGAATTAATTTTCGTTCTTAACAACATATCCAAATTTCATGAAGATCGGAGGGTGACACCAGGGAGACTTCCCTTGTAAGTGGAGGATATAAAAAAAAAATCCGCAAAATAATCGCCATTTCAACAGACAGACGGACGGAAATCGCTAGCGGATGTCCGATGAACGGATGATCAATAATATGTATACTTTATAGGATCCTAGACCGATATTTCGATGAGTTACAAATGGAAACAATCTTATATATGCCCTCTTGGGTTACGTGGAGGGTATTACAATATTTCAAAACTAAAACTTTTTGATTTAAAATTTTTAATTTTTAAAATTTTGATTTAAAACTAAAAAAAAACTCAAAAATATACACTTACATTATGTATTGCTACTATAGCCAATTGATTATATGGTATACCATTTGATGGCACCAATGCCTGAGCCTGATGATAATATTTCGCAGCTTCTGTATAATCTTGACCTTGTAAATCTTTAATTTTATAGCGCCATAAATCACCCAAATAAATTAATAATTTTTGTGCTGCAACTCTAGCCATCAATTCGATTTTATGTTGAGTACGTTGTGATAATGATGATGTCGTTATAGATAAGGAGTCAAGCATATTATTTGTTTTCTTTTCAATACACATTTCATGCAGCTGTTGGTATAAATCATCATAAAATTCTATGCCTTCATCAATGATTTTCTGGATAAGTTTTATGGCTTTTGATGAATTTTGCTGTTTTAAATGCTCACGCATATTGTAAAATAGTATTTTCCAAAAGAATGAATCAACTTTTTGTTCGCAGCAAAATTTTAGATTATTTAGCAATAGATGTTTGAAAATGTCTTGGAGTTCTTGCCGTACTGTGTATAATTTTGACCAATTCTGAAAGAAAAAAAAAATGTTTTTAATATCTATTTTTATTGCAATCCTGATAGTTAATGTGCATGAACGTTTTTTTCCTATATAGAAAATGCTTCAGATTCTGTGACATTTTTTCTATATAGAAAAAGTCTCAAATTCTGAGACATTTTTTCTATACAGAAAAATGCTAAGATTCTGAGACATTTTTTATATACAGAAAAAGTCTCAGATTCTGAAACATTTTTTATATACAGAAAAAGTCTCAGATTCTGAAACATTTGTTCTATACAGAAAAAGTCTCAGATTCTGAGACATTTTTTCTATACAGAAAAAGTCTCAGATTCTGAGACATTTTTTCTATACAGAAAAAGTCTCAGATTCTGAGACATTTTTTCTATACAGAAAAAGTCTCAGATTCTGAGACATTTTTTCTATACAGAAAAAGTCTTAGATTCTGAGACATTTTTTCTATACAGAAAAAGTCTCAGATTCTGAGACATTTTTTCTATACAGAAAAAGTCTCAGATTCTGAGATTTTTTCTATACAGAAAAAGTCTCAGATTCTGAGACATTTTTTCTATACAGAAAAAGTCTCAGATTCTGAGACATTTTTTTTATACAGAAAAAGTCTCAGATTCTGAGACATTTTTTCTATACAGAAAAAGTCTCAGATTCTGAGACATTTTTTCTATACAGAAAAAGTCTCAGATTCTGAGACATTTTTTCTATACAGAAAAAGTCTTAGATTCTGAGACTTTTTCTGAATAGAAAAAATGTCTTAGATTCTGAGACATTTTTTCTATACAGAAAAATTCTCAAATTCTGAAACATTTTTCCTATTCAGAAAAAGTCTTAGATTCTAAGACTTTGTTTCTATACAGAAAAAGTCTCAGTTTCTGAGAAATTTTTTCTATACAGAACAAGTCTCAGATTCTGAGACATTTTTTCTATACAGAAAAAGTCTCAGATTCTGAGACATGTTTTCTATACAGAAAAAACCTCAGATTCTGAGACATGTTTTCTATACAGAAAAAATCTCAGATTCTGAGACATGTTTTCTATACAGAAAAAATTTCAGATTCTGAGACATTTTTTCTATACAGAAAAAGTCTCAGATTCTGAGACATTTTTTCTATACAGAAAGTCTCAGATTCTGAGACATTTTTTCTATACAGAAAAAGTCTCAGATTCTGAGACATTTTTTCTATACAGAAAAAGTCTCAGATTCTGAGACATTTTTTCTATACAGAAAAAGTCTCAGATTCTGCGACATTTTTTCTATACAGAAAGTCTCAGATTCTGAGACATTTTTTCTATACAGAAAAAGTCTCAGATTATACGACATTTTTTCTATACAGAAAAAGTCTCAGATTCTGAGACATTTTATCTATACAGAAAAAGTCTCAGATTCTGAGACATTTTTTCTATACAGAAAAAGTCTTCAATTCTGAGACATTTTTTCTATACAGAAAAACTCTCAGATTCTGAGACATTTTTTCTATACAGAAAAAGTCTCGATTCTGAGACATTTTTTCTATACAGAAAAAGTCTCAGATTCTGAGAATTTTTTTCTATACAGAAAAAGTCTCAGATTCTGAGACATTTTTTCTTTACAGAAAAAGTCTCAGATTCTGAGACAGTTTTTCTATACAGAAAAAGTCTCAGATTCTGAGACATTTTTTCCATACAGAAAAAGTCTCAGATTCTGAGACATTTTTTCTATACAGAAAAAGTCTCAGATTCTAAAACATTTTTTCTATACAGAAAAAGTCTCAGATTCTGAGATATTTTTTCTATACAGAAAAAGTCTCAGATTCTGAGACATTTTTTCATACAGAAAAAGTCTCAGATTCTGAGACATTTTTTCTATACAGAAAAAGTCTTAGATTCTGAGACATTTTTTCTATACAGAAAAAGTCTCAGATTCTGAGACATTTTTTCTATACAGAAAAAGTCTCAGATTCTGAGACATTTTTTCTATACAGAAAAAGTCTCAGACTCTGAGACATTTTTTCTATACAGAAAAAGTCTCAGATTCTGAGACATTTTTTCTATACAGAAAAAGTCTCAGATTCTGAGACATTTTTTCTATACAGAAAAAGTCTCAGATTCTGAGACATTTTTTCTATACAGAAAAAGTCTCAGATTCTGAGACATTTTTTCTATACAGAAAAAGTCTCAGATTCTGAGACATTTTTTCTATACAGAAAAAGTCTCAGATTCTGAAACATTTTTTCTATACAGAAAAAGTCTCAGATTCTGAGACATTTTTTCTATACAGAAAAAGTCTCAGATTCTGAGACATTTTTTCTATACAGAAAAAGTCTCAGATTCTGAGACATTTTTTCTATACAGAAAAAGTCTCAGATTCTGAGACATTTTTTCTATACAGAAAAAGTCTCAGATTCTGAGACATTTTTTCTATACAGAAAAAGTCTCAGATTCTGAGACATTTTTTCTATACAGAAAAAGTCTCAGATTCTGAGACATTTTTTCTATACAGAAAAAGTCTCAGATTCTGAGACATTTTTTCTATACAGAAAAAGTCTCAGATTCTGAGACATTTTTTCTATACAGAAAAAGTCTCAGATTCTGAGACATTTTTTCTATACAGAAAAAGTCTCAGATTCTGAGACATTTTTTCTATACAGAAAAAGTCTCAGATTCTGGGACATTTTTTCTATACAGAAAAAGTCTCAGATTCTGAGACATTTTTTCTATACAGAAAAAGTCTCAGATTCTGAGACATTTTTTCTATACAGAAAAAGTCTCAGATTCTGAGACATTTTTTCTATACAGAAAAAGTCTCAGATTCTGAGACATTTTTTCTATACAGAAAAAGTCTCAGATTCTGAGACATTTTTTCTATACAGAAAAAGTCTCAGATTCTGAGACATTTTTTCTATACAGAAAAAGTCTCAGATTCTGAGACATTTTTTCTATACAGAAAAAGTCTCAGATTCTGAGACATTTTTTCTATACAGAAAAAGTCTCAGATTCTGCGACATTTTTTCTATACAGAAAGTCTCAGATTCTGAGACATTTTTTCTATACAGAAAAAGTCTCAGATTATACGACATTTTTTCTATACAGAAAAAGTCTCAGATTCTGAGACATTTTATCTATACAGAAAAAGTCTCAGATTCTGAGACATTTTTTCTATACAGAAAAAGTCTTCAATTCTGAGACATTTTTTCTATACAGAAAAAGTCTTCAATTCTGAGACATTTTTTCTATACAGAAAAAGTCTCAGATTCTGAGACATTTTTTCTATACAGAAAAAGTCTCAGATTCTGAGAATTTTTTTCTATACAGAAAAAGTCTCAGATTCTGAGATATTTTTCTATATAGAAAGTCTCAAATTTTGACATTTTTTCTATACAGAAAGAGTCTTAGATTTTGTGACATTTGGCCTATACAGAGTCTTATTGTCAGATTCTTTTTCATCTTTAACAGATTATGTTATTTTTAGTTTTGATATATTAAATCTAAATGATCAATGATTCAATTATTTATAAAACAATATAAACAATACCTCAATTACTTGATTATGACTCATAGTCTTTTGTAGAAATTCAAACAAAATGGGCAATCGTTTTGCATGTGGCTCATCTAATGTTTCAAACCATAAGGGATGATGAAGTTTTTGAACTTGTCTAACCGGAGACATTGGTAGTTCATATCTTGTCGAAAGTAATTCCTGTCTCGTATGATATCTGTTACGTCTATCATGACTACGTGTGTTATTTTTTGAGCTCTGATTGCAGTCACTCAATTTTTTTGCATCTTCTGCATTAAGACGTATCAGTCCAGGTATCATTGGCTGAGGTTCAACGATATCCTCATGTTTCTTTTCAATCTTTGTTGCATTCGTCATTGACCCGCTGGCTTCCAAATCGGGTTTGGCGAAGTTTGCTTCTGCTCCGTCATCATTTTTAGCATTCATACGTAAGAAGTAATCAATGGACGTTAGCCCATTGTCATCACTACCTTTAGCTAGTTGCTTACATGCTGACCCACTTGTAGATGCAACTGTTGCCGTAGTAGCTTCATCTGCCACTACTGTGGCGACATTTCTTTTTAATCCATCTTCCAGTTTTAATTTATCACTACTCCAGTTCAAATTGTCAGTAGTGCAACTGATGCTTCCGCCACTGCCGCTGTTGGTGCTGCTATTGATGTTCCCTTCGCGTGTGATTTTTTCCTGTAGTCGTTTTGGCAAATTCCCGATGATTATCGAAATATCATTTTGTTCTCGCGTTCCCTTTCGATTCATATTTTAAACAAAACGCCATTAACTGCATTTATGTTTGAGTTTTTTTGTTGTAGTAATTATAAAATTACACACGGATTAACTTTATTTCACTGAAAATTAAATTATTTTAATTTATTGTTTATTTTGATGCAAGTTTCTGAGAAGAAAATTCCACATGAAAACAGCAGAAATTAGTTAAAACCACCACGAAGTGGTTAAATTTATAAATACCGTAAAAATAACCTCGTAAATTAACAACACAAACAGAAAAACACGGGAACTATTTTTAGGAATTTGTAATCATTAGGGGTTTTCAAAGTGTCGGGAATTTTATCCCCAGTTTCTGTAATACGAACGCCATTCGTTCGTGACGATAAAATTCCACATGAAAACAGCAGAAATTATTTAAAACCACCACGAAGTGGTTAAATTTATAAATACCGTAAAAATAACCTCGTAAATTAACAACACAAACAGAAAAACACGGGAACTATTTTTAGGAATTTGTAATCATTAGGGGCTTTCAAAGTGTCGGGAATTTTACCCCCAGTTTCTGTAATACGAACGCCATTCGTTCGTGACGATACATGCAAATTCGTCGCAGACGAATGGCGTTCTTATTACAGAAACTGGGGGTTAATGTGGTAAATTTGCAATTTTACTAAACGTCAAGTCACAGACTAATACAGACTCGACATAAGTAACAGGTGTCAAAAAAGTAGTCCTTAACCATATGGTTAATTTTTTCCAATTATTCTACGAATTTGGTTAGAAATAGAAAGCTGATGTGCTCGATTTGGGAGTACTCTTTCTCCATTCACATAATTGTTAAAAAATTTATATCCTTTCGAAATTTAAGATTTTTTATTTCTTTTCTTGTTATTATTGATGATATTAGCTAGGTCTTTAATTGAAACAAGAGAAAAAATTTAAAGTCCTCAAATTCGAAAGAATATCAAATTTTTAAAAATTGGGTGAATGGTGAAAGAGTAGATGCCAGGTCGTTTTTTATTGTTTCACTCATTCTTAAGTCGTAGGAAGTGTTGCCACGTTAGCTTAAAACTAGATACACGCAAAAAAATATTTTGCCAAGCGCTTGGGAGGTATCACGTTAAACAATATTTTTTCGTATATTATGCAAAAACTTATAACATTTTATCAAGCGTTTGCTTGTTTTATCTTAAAGTTAGTACAATTATGCAAGCTCATGGGAAATTTCTTGAAACGTTTGCAAAGTTAGGTATAATTATGCAAGCGCTTGGTAAAACATTATTAGTTCTCGCATAATATACAAAAAAATCTTGTTTAATGTGATTCCTCCCAAGCGCTTGGTAAAATATTTTTTTGCGTGTAAAAACCGCTCTATTTTCTCCCAAAATCGCTTAGTTTTTCCCCATTTTTTTCTTATAAAATTCTACTGTCGAGGGTGTATATAGTCTGTGCTGGAAGTGTATGGTAACCTTATACCCTGTTCTCACTTACACTTAAAAACCATTTTTAGCAACATTTTTCGTTTTATGCTTTAAAACCATTTTTATGACTCGTTTTACCATACATTTTTTTGTTGTAATATGTCAAAATAAAAATGTTTTTAGCTCGTTTTAAAATTAAAACGATTTAAAACGAGCGGAATTCCAGGGGTTGAATTGAGTATTTTTGAATGTTCAGCGTTTTTAAAGCATTTTATTAATATTGGCAACATTGTTTATTACTAAAATGTAAATAATACAAAAAAAAAAAATCGTGCTATTTTTATCTTTAAACAATTCTTGAACATTATAAACAGTTATATGTATAATTAATGAATATAATTTCAATATTTTAATATCGTTTGTTGTTAAAATGTGTACATGTTTATCAGCTGATAATGCAAATGTCAAAATAAAAACATAAAAACCAAAATAAAACGAGTGAAATTACGTGTGAACACTTTTTTTTAATTAAAACAAATGTCGTTTAAAACCGTTTTTAGATGCTCGTGAGAACAGGGTATTATACAATAATTACAATTGGAGATGCAAGCGGTTTTTCGCAATTGTCCTCATAAAAATAGAATTTAATCTAGTTTAGCGGAAAAGCGCTGCGGAATATAAAACGCATGTGAACAATTGCGGAAAACGCTTCCTGCTCCAATTGTGATTATTCCCCTAAGAAAAGTACCGTCCGTGGGTGTTTATAAAATACGCCACGACTGTAGTTATCGAAATTACTTAATTCACCACAGCAAAACAATCGATAAAGCTATCACCACTAGTCGTTTTGTTATCAGCTGTTTTTTATTTGGGTGTATTACAATTTTTGTGTTTATACAAAAAGAAAAATTCGCATTTTGTAATAATTTTTTTTTAAAAATATGGCACAAGTAACATTTCTAGATAAACTACTCAACGAGTATTTGGTATTTAGAGGATTTTCCAATACCCTAAAAGCCCTGGATATTGAACAAAAAAATGAAAAGGATCAATCATTTCGTGCAGAAAAAATAATGGATCAATTTAATCAACACATACAAACTCATGATTTGCAATCTTTGTTGACTCTATGGAAACATTTGGACACACATCTATTCAGCAAATTGGAACATACCTATGCAATGGGTAAGTTATACAAAGTATTTTATTGAAGGATTCAAGAATTTCAATTCCACAAAGAATTTTTTTTCCAATTCGAAAACATTTTCCTGTTGCTAGTTTCTTTATTTCTAAGACGTTTTTCCTATGTATGTAGAACAAGTCTAACAAGGGAAGTATCTCAACGCATATGAACCGATTTGCATGAAACGTAAAATATATATAAAAGGGACAATTCTAAGGTTGGGGTGTCTCGGCTTATCGGCCATATCGGGGATTTAAGGGTTCAAAACATGGGTCGAAAAATGGCGAAAAAAATGTTTTTTGGATTTTTCAGCCATTTTTTTCTAAGAAACTATATGATGTTTACATATGAGAAGAAAGGTTTTTTTAATGCCTATCCAAAGGTGGCATAGCCTTGTAAAATTTCGGCTTTCTTAAATACTTTTTTTTCACGAAAATGTGTAAATTTTGGGGGGTATTTATATGAAGACATAGACCTACGATGTCCATATGAATATGAAATAATCTTTATTAATTTTTGGCTAATTATTATTAGTCAATATTAAAATTTATTATTAAAAAACAAAACTTAAAAACTAATCTTTACAAAAGGCGTGTTAACAATTCATGGAAAAACAATCAACTGAAACTTAAATTTAAATAAACAGAGTTGTAATAAATGTGAGTGTTAAAAGTACTTTAAAGAAAAATATACACGGTTGTATATGAGGGATGGTGCCACAGGGCTCCGCCCCTAATGACGAGCTACAAGTAGCGAGCTGGAAAACGGACATGTCGGCCCGACCGAGTGGTGTTATTTATTGGTTGATCCATTTGTCGGTTCAAGTCGACTTGTAAATTTTCCTCTAATGGGTCGTCAGGTTGATCAGATGATGTCACTGGCATATCATGATGATCTGGAAAGTCATCAAGGTCTTCTAGACTATGGCGGTTTGTGTGTGCGATGTTGTCGTTAGGCAGAAACGCAGGCTTGAGACGATCGATAGATACATTTACAATACGATGACGCATTTTCAATTTAAAAAACTTTTCTTCCTTGTTGAGTACTTCAAAAGGCCCCTCATAGGGTGCCTCAAGGGGAGCACGAACATGATCAACTCGGACGAAAACATATCGACAATCTTTGAGACCAGGTTGTATGAAAATTTTGTTGTTGGCGTGATTAGAAGCAGATGTTGGTTTTAAAGATTGCATTTTATGACGAAGACCTTTGATAAATTCTGTGTTGCTGTGATGAATTTCTGTTTGTTTAAAAAATTCACCTGGTATACGAAGTTGCGACCCGAATAGCATTTCGGCTGGGCTAGCATTCATATCCTCTTTTACGGTAGTACGCAGCCCGAGCAGAACGAAAGGCAATATGAAAGTCCAGTCGTTAGTTTCATGGCATTTTATGGCAGCTTTAAGCGTACGGTGCCACCTTTCCACCATGCCGTTTGCTTGTGGGTGGTACGCTGTTGTCTTTAAATGATGCACTCCAAGCATTTGCATTAGCTCTTTGAAAATTTGGGACTCAAATTGCCTACCTAAATCGCTCGTAATCCGTATCGGTACACCAAACAATGCTATCCAGCCGTTTATTAAAGCGAAGGCGATAGTCTCGGTCGTTATGTCCGGTATTGGAATTGCGACGGGCCACCTGGAAAAACGGTCGATGCATGTAAGGCAATAGCGTTGGCCACGAGATGGTGGAAGTGGGCCGATAATATCGATATGAACTTGATCAAAGCGGTAGTCCACGGGTCCAAAATTACCAAGAGGGGCTTTTGTGTGACGATTAATTTTACTTTTCTGACATACTACACACGTGCGAACGAAATTTGAAATGTCCTTGGACATCGATGGCCACACAAAACGCTTCGATACCAATGATTTTGTCGCCTTGTTTCCAGGGTGTGATAGACAATGTAATTTGCTGATAATTTGTTGTCGGTATCGTTCTGGCACAAAAGGACGCAACATTCCATGACTTACATCACAATAAAGTGAGCTTGTGGAACCTGGAATGGAGAGTTTTTTTAAAGATAATGAATGTTTGTTACCATCATTTAAAAGTGACTGCAGTTCCGGGTCGTCTTCTTGTTCCGTTGCCAAATCATCAAAACATACAGCTTTATCGATTACGTTAATTCGAGAGAGTAAGTCGGCTACATTGTTGTTAACGCCTTCTAAGTAGCGTATATCTGTAGAAAATTGGCTTATGTAATCTAGTTGACGGATTCTTCGAGGTGATGTTTTGTCTTTATTTTGCAGAAAGGCGTAAGTCAGGGGCTTATGGTCTGTAAAAATTACAAACTCTCTTCCCTCTAGTAGATGTTGGAAATGTTGTATTCCCTGATAGATGGCAAGCAGCTCTCTGTCGTAGGTACTGTATTTTTGTTGAGTTGGAGTCAGCTTTTTTGAATAAAAACCCAATGGCTGGCTTTCAGTCCCAACAATTTGATGAACGACAGCTCCCACGGCTTCGTTTGACGCATCCGCTGTGATTGTTAATGGGGCGTCATTTACGTAGTGGTTCAACAAAGTTGCGTTTACTAGCTCATCTTTACACGATTGAAATGCGTTAAGTGCCACATCGGTCCAATTTATTGGTGTGGTATCGTTTTTCTTATTTCCCGAAATTAGCTTCTGTAGTTCCTTTTGACTACATACAGCATGAGGGATAAAAGAACGATAAAAGTTTATCATTCCGAGAAACCTTTTTAACTCGTTGGCTGTTTTGGGTGTCGCGAAGTCACTTACGGCTTGAACTTTCCGTTGCGTTGGTTTAAGTCCCTCTGAAGAAATCGTGTGTCCCAAAAAATCTACTTGAGATTGACCAAGTTGACATTTGGAAAAATTTACGGTCAAATTGTGTTGACGGAGTCGATCAAAAATTTTACGTAAAGGCATCTCGTGCTCTGTTTCATCTTTAGAAACAATGAGGATGTCATCGATGTATATGAATACATAGTCGAAATCTCTAAAAATGTCGTTCATGTGCCGCTGGAACGTTTGGGCAGCATTCCGTAGGCCAAACGTCATTCGCTTAAATTCAAAAAGACCGAAGGGAGTCACAATCGCGGTTTTAGGAATGTCGTCTGGTTCTATTGGTATCTGGTGGTATGCACGCTGTAAATCGATGACGGAGAATACGTTCTTACCATACAAAATTGACCTTATGTCCTGTATAAATGGTATTGGGTAACGATCCGGGACTGTAATAGTGTTCAATGCACGGTAGTCCCCGCAGGGTCTCCAATCCCCATTCGATTTTCTGACCAGATGTAACGGACTTGACCAACAGCTATTCGAAGGCTGGCAGATGTCGTTTTCGATCATATATTGAAACTCTGCCTTTGCCGCTTGTAGTTTTGCCCCAGTCAATTTTCGTGGCCGTGCAAAAACGGGATTACCATTTGTTACTATATGGTGAGTAACATTTGTACGTACTGGGTTCTGCTTAGAATTGAATGTTGCCAAGTCTTTATATTCAGACAAAAGATTAGAAAATTTACCATTTACGTCGTATGACAAAATCGAAGAAATATCCGATTGAAGAGAGTCGCATTTAACTTCTAATAACGTTTTACGATCTACTAGTAGCTTGCGTTTAACATCCACTAGCAAATCGAATTTTTGCAGAAAATCAATACCAATTATTGGTGCCGTGACATCCGCGATTATGAAATTCCATTCGAACACACGCCGTAGACCTAACGATAATTTTATTCGCCGTTCACCATATGTTTTTATTGACGATCCATTTGCTGCAAATAATTTTGTAGAATGAGGTTGTTTGCGTTTGTCAATATTACGTGGTGGAAGAGCAGAAATGTCCGCCCCGGTGTCGATTAAAAATTTGGAGTTTGTGTTATTATCGAAAATCATTAAACGGGATATGCTTTTGTGAGGCACGTCTGACCTATTCGGTGAAGGGTCAGACGGCGTATTTAGTTTTTTGAATCCGATTTGAATTTACATGGATTTCGGCAGTTGCGGGATTTATCCCCAAATTTTCGGTGGAACCAACATATTTCCTGATCAGAATTGTTTTTAGGTGTATTCGATCGACTATTTCCGCGAACAGGGCGTCTGGAGGATGAACGACCACGTTGGTTTCTAAAAAGTTGTTGAAAATTATCTTCTAAACGTGCCATACGCTGATTGATTTCCGCAATTGAGGCGGTTGGTTGTGCGGTGGCAACAGAACACACCTGCTGAAAATCGCCCACCTCGATGATTTTGTCGGCGAGTTTTGCCTGTTCGGTTAAACTTACATTTGTTGTCTGAAGAATCGCTCTTACATTTGGGGGTAGACGTTTTAGCCATAAGGATTTTAAAAAATCCTCGCTTACCTTACCCTTACCTAAATTACTCAACTCGCTAAGCAGCTGAGTCGGTCGCCGGTCACCTAAATCAATATCGGAGAGTAACTTTTGCGTTTTTTTCTGCTCGCTGTCACAAAAACGTTCGATCATAGCATTCTTGAGATTCTCGTATTTACCCTCTTTGGGTGGATCAAGTATTGCGTCAGCAATTTGTGACAAAACATTTGAGTCGATTGCGGCCACGACGGTATTGAATTGCATTAGATCGGTGGTAATTCCGGCAATTCCGAATTGTGCTTCAACCTGTGCAAACCATATTTCAGGTCGTTCAGACCAAAACGGTGGAACTTTGACGGACACACGATTTACCACCCTTTCAGTTGGTATTGGTGGTGCAACGCCTGCAGCGCCTACATTGTCTGCAGCACCTGACCCTCCGGCTTTAGCATCTTCGTTAACCATTTTCGTTGAAAAATGTTCTTAGAACACGGGGTCACCACTTTGGCTAATTATTATTAGTCAATATTAAAATTTATTATTAAAAAACAAAACTTAAAAACTAATCTTTACAAAAGGCGTGTTATGCCTTTATGATACTTGCTTGTTTCAAGTTACTTGTTGCTGCATTTATTAGGGTTTTTCTATGGGAATTTCGATAAATTTAAAATTTTTGGTTTAAGTTATCGAAATTTTTATAGAAAAACCCTAATAAATGCAGCAACAAGTAACTTGAAACAAGCAAGTATCATACGCACTTTAACAATTCATGGAAAAACAATCAACTGAAACTTAAATTTAAATAAACAGAGTTGTAATAAATGTGAGTGTTAAAAGTACTTTAAAGAAAAATATACACGGTTGTATATGAGGGATGGTGCCACAAATTTTAAGTCGATACTTATTTTTTCCCTAGAGGATATTCCTATTAGTTCGGGAGTTATCGAAATTTTCCCGAAGGTCCACTTTGTTTCATAAGTGGACAACGAAATTTTAAAACTCTGATATGGCCGATAAGCCGAGACACCCCAACCTTAAAATCGTCTCTTTTACATAAATTTTAAGTTTCAGGCAAATCGGTTCATAAAGGTTGAGATACTTCCCTTGTAAGATTTTGAAACATTTTTCCTATATAGAAAAAGTCCCATTTTTAGGCAGCCTTAAATTTTGAGACAAGGTCTTAGAAATTATACATTTTTTCTATAAAGTCTGATTTCGATACATTTTTCTTATATAGGAAAAGTCTCAGATTTAGAGAAGTTTTTCGTGTATAGAAAAAGTTTTAGATTTAAAGAAATTTTTCCTATACATAGATCTTAGATTTTGAAATATTTTTCCTATATAAAAAGTCTCAGATTTTAAAACATATAAAAAAGTCTCCGATTTTTAGCCATTTTTCTTATATGGAAAAGACGCAGATTTTGAGAAATTTTTCCTACATAGAAAAAGTCTCATATTTTGAGACATTTTTCCTGTATAGAAAGTCTCTGATTTTGAGATATTTTTCCTATATAGAAAAAGTTTCTGACTTTAAGACATTTTTTCTAAAAGAAAAGTCTCAGATTTAGATTTTGAGACCGTTTTATATTTTTAGGCATTTTTCTTATGAAAAAAGTCTCTGATTTTAAGACATTTTTTCTATATAGAAATAGTATCAGATTTCAAGAAATTTTTCCTATATAGAAAAAGTCTCATATGTTTAGACATTTTTCCTATATAGAAAAAGACGCAGATTTTGAGCCATTTTTCCTATATAGAAAAAGTCGACACATTTTTCCGGTATAGGTAGTCTCAGATTTTGAGCCATTATTCATATCATAGATGGGAATTTTTCATTACCATTGAAATTTAATTACCATTGGTTGATATCAATGGTAATGAAAAAATTTTCATTACCATTTAATGGTAATTAAATTTTTTTAATTGAAAAAATAATTACTAATGGTAATGAAATGCACCAATTGTTAAAAAACACCAATTATAATTACCCAGGCAGAAAAATACATACGGGCCAGATCTGGCAAAGTACCTAATAAGGTGGTATTAATACTGGCAAAGTACCTTTTTTTTGGGTTTTTAGTACTTGCTAAGATGCTAAATGATAACACCATTTAGTAGTGGCAAAGTACTTTTAAAAGCGCTTTCCCTGTACTTTGAAAAGTATTATCCGAGATTTTTTTAAATAGCTTTTTAACTAAAATAATCCATTACAAAATTAAAAATGTATGAATAAAATTATTTTTTTATTTAATAGTTTGTACATTAGAAGTCTTTTTTTAATTTTAAATAAATTATATATTAACACAGCATGACAAAAGTGACCACTATTTTAGAAAATAAGAAGTATGACCAACATTTCCATTTATTTGAGACATGCTGGTACACTTTTCTTGCAATATGTCATTAAAGATTATCTTATTTCCAGCCTATTTTTTAACAAAAAAAATTGTAAAATTTGGTTTAAAGCTTTTCATCTTAAGCCCTTAAATTCGTGAATTTCTTAATTTTTCGAGGTTCTCGCGAAATAAACCTCTAAATTGGTATTTGATAAAAAAAAAACTTGCTTTCAGTGGATCATAAAGGCATCCCTAACACTACGAATAGTGAACAAAAAACATCTATGTGATATAGACCATCATGTTAAAAATTGCGAAAAACTTTTTTTTTATGGCAGAATCATTTTACAAGATGACTTAAGGGTCCATCTTTAACTATATAATATGGTAACCTTAAACAAATAACTGACGAAAAATTTGTCGAAAAAAATAATTTTTGGTCAGTAAATTCTGTAAGGTTACCACATTATTTACTTAAAGATGGACCCTTAAATTATCTCGAAAAATGGTGCTGCCATATACAATATGATGATAAAATTCAACATGATGGTAAAAGCAAGTTTTTTATCAAAGACAAATTTAGCGGCTAATTTCGCAAAAACGTCAATAAATGAAGAAATTCGCGTATTTATTGCTACATCCTCTTAATAGAAGTTCAAAATACTCTCTAGGAATATAAAAGAAAGCTCGGAATCGAGAGTTGTATTTTCTTTCGTAAACATTAATGGTTTTAAAATAAAACCATTTCGTCCAGATAACGTATGTTTACTCGACAATGAGAATGTAAATAAAGTTATTGAAATTAATTGTGTTTATATATTGTTGGACTGTATATTTTATAACTGAATTTTTATTTAGTTCGGTTTAAGTCCATATTAATTATTTCTGAGAAATAATAATTGTTGTACAATGAGAAAATCTGAAAAAAATCAAGTGACAACACAGGCTAAGTGGAGATGTCGACAGCTTTCGGAAGATGCCACCCTTCCATCATCAGCACTCCTTCGATTGCCACACACTTAATGTGTGTCAGATTAAAATTAGCCATTTAAATGAAACTTTTGAAGAAATTAAGAATTGGAATTACTCCTCTTTGTGTTGAATAACCCCTATTCACCATTAATTCGTGTTGTATTCATTTGGCAGAAACTTAATCCATCTTAACTTTTAACAGAGTTGTATTTTTCCCATTGTTAACCCTTAGTAGGACTTTTCAAATCTTGAAAAATGTCCGTTAGGTTTGAATTTTTGTTTCATATTTCTAATTCTTAGAAATATTACTAAATTGCAATGTACCTTATGAGTTGTGTATTAATTGTGTTTATATATTGTTGGACTGTATATTTTATAACTGAATTTTTATTTAGTTCGGTTTAAGTCCATATTAATTATTTCTGAGAAATAATAATTGTTGTACAATGAGAAAATCTGAAAAAAATCAAGTGACAACACAGGCTAAGTGGAGATGTCGACAGCTTTCGGAAGATGCCACCCTTCCATCATCAGCACTCCTTCGATTGCCACACACTTAATGTGTGTCAGATTAAAATTAGCCATTTAAATGAAACTTTTGAAGAAATTAAGAATTGGAATTACTCCTCTTTGTGTTGAATAACCCCTATTCACCATTAATTCGTGTTGTATTCATTTGGCAGAAACTTAATCCATCTTAACTTTTAACAGAGTTGTATTTTTCCCATTGTTAACCCTTAGTAGGACTTTTCAAATCTTGAAAAATGTCCGTTAGGTTTGAATTTTTGTTTCATATTTCTAATTCTTAGAAATATTACTAAATTGCAATGTACCTTATGAGTTGTGTATTAATTGTGTTTATATATTGTTGGACTGTATATTTTATAACTGAATTTTTATTTAGTTCGGTTTAAGTCCATATTAATTATTTCTGAGAAATAATAATTGTTGTACAATGAGAAAATCTGAAAAAAATCAAGTGACAACACAGGCTAAGTGGAGATGTCGACAGCTTTCGGAAGATTTAGTAATATTTCTAAGAATTAGAAATATGAAACAAAAATTCAAACCTAACGGACATTTTTCAAGATTTGAAAAGTCCTACTAAGGGTTAACAATGGGAAAAATACAACTCTGTTAAAAGTTAAGATGGATTAAGTTTCTGCCAAATGAATACAACACGAATTAATGGTGAATAGGGGTTATTCAACACAAAGAGGAGTAATTCCAATTCTTAATTTCTTCAAAAGTTTCATTTAAATGGCTAATTTTAATCTGACACACATTAAGTGTGTGGCAATCGAAGGAGTGCTGATGATGGAAGGGTGGCATCTTCCGAAAGCTGTCGACATCTCCACTTAGCCTGTGTTGTCACTTGATTTTTTTTCAGATTTTCTCATTGTACAACAATTATTATTTCTCAGAAATAATTAATATGGACTTAAACCGAACTAAATAAAAATTCAGTTATAAAATATACAGTCCAACAATATATAAACACAATTAATACACAACTCATAAGGTACATTGCAATTTAGTAATATTTCTAAGAATTAGAAATATGAAACAAAAATTCAAACCTAACGGACATTTTTCAAGATTTGAAAAGTCCTACTAAGGGTTAACAATGGGAAAAATACAACTCTGTTAAAAGTTAAGATGGATTAAGTTTCTGCCAAATGAATACAACACGAATTAATGGTGAATAGGGGTTATTCAACACAAAGAGGAGTAATTCCAATTCTTAATTTCTTCAAAAGTTTCATTTAAATGGCTAATTTTAATCTGACACACATTAAGTGTGTGGCAATCGAAGGAGTGCTGATGATGGAAGGGTGGCATCTTCCGAAAGCTGTCGACATCTCCACTTAGCCTGTGTTGTCACTTGATTTTTTTCAGATTTTCTCATTGTACAACAATTATTATTTCTCAGAAATAATTAATATGGACTTAAACCGAACTAAATAAAAATTCAGTTATAAAATATACAGTCCAACAATATATAAACACAATTAATACACAACTCATAAGGTACATTGCAATTTAGTAATATTTCTAAGAATTAGAAATATGAAACAAAAATTCAAACCTAACGGACATTTTTCAAGATTTGAAAAGTCCTACTAAGGGTTAACAATGGGAAAAATACAACTCTGTTAAAAGTTAAGATGGATTAAGTTTCTGCCAAATGAATACAACACGAATTAATGGTGAATAGGGGTTATTCAACACAAAGAGGAGTAATTCCAATTCTTAATTTCTTCAAAAGTTTCATTTAAATGGCTAATTTTAATCTGACACACATTAAGTGTGTGGCAATCGAAGGAGTGCTGATGATGGAAGGGTGGCATCTTCCGAAAGCTGTCGACATCTCCACTTAGCCTGTGTTGTCACTTGATTTTTTTCAGATTTTCTCATTGTACAACAATTATTATTTCTCAGAAATAATTAATATGGACTTAAACCGAACTAAATAAAAATTCAGTTATAAAATATACAGTCCAACAATATATAAACACAATTAATACACAACTCATAAGGTACATTGCAATTTAGTAATATTTCTAAGAATTAGAAATATGAAACAAAAATTCAAACCTAACGGACATTTTTCAAGATTTGAAAAGTCCTACTAAGGGTTAACAATGGGAAAAATACAACTCTGTTAAAAGTTAAGATGGATTAAGTTTCTGCCAAATGAATACAACACGAATTAATGGTGAATAGGGGTTATTCAACACAAAGAGGAGTAATTCCAATTCTTAATTTCTTCAAAAGTTTCATTTAAATGGCTAATTTTAATCTGACACACATTAAGTGTGTGGCAATCGAAGGAGTGCTGATGATGGAAGGGTGGCATCTTCCGAAAGCTGTCGACATCTCCACTTAGCCTGTGTTGTCACTTGATTTTTTTCAGATTTTCTCATTGTACAACAATTATTATTTCTCAGAAATAATTAATATGGACTTAAACCGAACTAAATAAAAATTCAGTTATTGAAATTTTAAATAGAAAGCTGTCTACATACAAATGTGATGATATATTTTTGAAAGACAATATTTTCATTGAATGTAGCGATTTTTTTTTAATTTCCACTACCATCAAGAGAAATAGGACTCTACAATGTTAAACAAATTTGATAAAAATAACATTGAAATCAGTATCCACAGAGTGGAATCAAAATGTATTAATACTAAATTTGATAATGACACCATTGTCATAACTTTATAAAATAATTAAGTGTTTTCAAATAAAATGTTAAAATTTAATTAAATTATTAAAAAATATTTCAAATAAATAAACCGCCTTTAGTTTGGTAAAAAAGTACTAGCAAAGTACTTAATTCGGTGAAACCAAGTACTTTACTAAAAAGAGCTTGCTATACAAAAAATAAATTGCTTTGCCAGTACTTTTGTTTTGGTACGGTTGGCAATTTCTGGCTGGGTAGTTTCAAAACCATTGGTTTGCACATTTTTGTTTTTTTAAAAAGTTAAAAATTTTAACATCAAAGTATGTTTTTACAAAAAAATATAAAAATGTCAAAGACAAAAAACAAAACGCAAATAAAAATTTCAAATATTGTGTTATAAAAAGGCAATCAACGTGTGTTTGGTTTATAAAATGTGAAAAACTAAAACACCATATAACAAAAAACAACAAATATTTCCAAATATTAACGATTTTGACAAAATTGTGACGACTTTTACTAATGGTAATTATTTTTTTTAAGTGATGGCATACCAATGGTAATTATTTTTTTTTAATTTTCATTAGTAATTAAATTGATAAGTAATTTAATTGGTACAAATGATACAACCAATGGTAATGAAAAAATTTTCATTACCATTGACATCAATTAAATGGTAATTAAACCATCAATTAATTGGTCCCTTTAATTAATTAGTCCCATCTATGATTCATATATAGAAAAATTTCTGACTTTGAGACATTTTTGCTATAAGAAAAGTCTCAGATTTAGATTTTGAGACAGTTTTATATTTTTAGACATTTTTCCTATAAAAAAGTCTCTGATTTCAAGACATTTTTCCTATATAGAAAAAGTCTCCGACTTTAAGAAATTTTTCCTATATAGAAAAAGTCTCAGATTTTTAAACATTTTTCCTATATAGAAAAAGTCTCAGATTTTTAAACATTTTTCCTATATAGAAAAAGTCTCAGATTTTGAGACATTTTTCGTATATAGAAAAAATCTCTGACTTTGAGACATTTTTCTTATATAGTAAGTCTTAGATTTTGAGACTTATTTTTCATATGTAAAAGCAGTCTTAGATTCTGAGAAATTTTTATATAAAAAAATCTGCGGTTTTAATAAAAATAACTCTCCAAATTGCGGATATTAATCATTTCTAAATTCTCTCTTTTTAATTTTAATTTTTTTAGCCGTCAAAAAGTTGGAAAATAGTTTATTGAAACTTTATTTGGTAACCGCCTACAATCATAATAAAACAGATAAAATCTCAGAATTCTTTACCAAATTGGCTTCGGAACTGCAACAACAAAGTGAGTGGAAAGATTGGTTTTGTAAGTTTTTATTAATAAAATAAAAAATGAAATCTTGATTTAAACACCTTCGATATAATCTTTAGATTTCCCATTTTGTCGTAATGCTGAAGAATCTCCCACATTTTCTTTATACTTCTCCAAACAATGGCAAGATACTTTACAATTATCATTGCGTAACTTTTTGGCCACCGTCTATCAGTGTCTACCGCAACCAACTTTTGTACGCGTAGAACAAGAAGCTGCTCTAATACGTCGCCTGCAAGAAGAAAATGCTTTGCTTAAATCTCGTCTTCAACAGACTCTTCAGCAACAACAGCAATTGTCAGCTTCTCAAAGTTCACAAAATCTTAATGTTGCTTCGGGCGTTGAACATCCATCCAAACGTCGTTCATCTTGTCGACCTCAACAAAGTTTAAGTGATATACTACCATTCGATATAAGTCCGCCTGGCCATGTAGTTGATGATTTTTGTATTATTGCTACTGAAGTGAATAGTGTATCTCAAGCTAGTGATGCTCAGTCGCGTGGTTTAAAAATGCTTATACGAAATATTGGTTCGGGGGGATCACCTGTTATGGGTCGTAAGGATAATAACGGTGGTGACAAATCCTCAAAAAGACGTTCGGGTAGTGTGGGTAGAAATTGGATATAAATTCAATTATTTTTGTTTTATAACTTATTAAAATTAAAATATTTATAATATTCATTATTTTAATGTAATCATTCCAATTATTTAGTAAAATCGTTTTATATAATCCAATGTAATGAAGTTAATGTGTAAATTTTTTATATTAGAATTAAGGGATTTTTTCATATATCGGAAGATGGATTTTATTTGAATTATTAAAATTAATAATGGGTCGGTCATAATGGAGAAAAAATCTTTATTTGGTATGTAACTTTTTTGTTAATTAACATAACCAGATTTTTTTTTCATAATTTTAGTGCGATAATTTAATGGAAAAATTAAAATCATTTAGGTGGGTAGAAAGCTGAGAAACTAAACCTCATAACACGAAGATGACCTCAGAGGTTTAAACCAGATATGGGTAAAATTAAGATCTCTCTCAGGACTTTCTAACAAAATTTTTTGTATAACGATCGGACATCAAATGGCAAGACTATAAACAAAAAACGATTTTGGCGGTACCAAATTGCGACATTAAAAATCTAATATTTTGGCATTGGAATTTTTTCAAGGTAAGCTTTAAAATTCAGCGCAGAAAATAGGAACTTTTTTTTGACCCGGTCTACCGGGCATTGAAGCATGGTTTTTATACCCTCCAACCACAGTGTGGTTGCGTTCCGTGTGTAACGCATCGAAATGTCGGTTTAGGACCTTATAAAGTATGTATTTTATTGATCAGTGATCGATTCTAAGCAGGGTTGGCAACCGAAACGAATAACGGTATTGGTAACGGTATTGGTATTACATATTTTTTTGTATCGGTAACGGTAAAGGTAACGGTATTTTCGATTATTTCGGTAACGATAAACCGTTACCGAAACATCGATACCGGTACGTACCGGTATTATGAATAAAATTTTCCCAACATGATAAAAAGTCACAATTTTATTAAAAACATGTAAAAATCAAAAATTTATTTAATAAAACACTGCATTTTCAACACATAATTATATAATAGTATTTAATACTATTAATTAATTTAGAATTTACCTAAAATATTCAAACAACTAATTTAACAAATATTTTTTTATTTTTTACGTGTTAATTAGATGTCTCTGTCCAATTAGCAGAAAATTCTGGTTTTTGAGCCATTTGAAAATCTGCCGATTTTAGCTGACGCGGTTTGCTTAATTTATGTCTGAATAAACCAGGTAGAGACTGCAGAAAAATTTGATAAGACAGCAGATAAATCAGCTGATTTAAGCAGAAAGACCTGCTGATAAACAGTTTGAACACTTTAATAAAAGAAGCGATAAATTCGGCAGTGCCGAATCCATTATACCCACCAACATTTAACCAAACAACAAAACAGGGGGATGGGAAAGAAGGGAAAAGCTACAGTGCAAAGGTGTGGCCGGTGTTAAATTAAATTAGCAACACAATTATTTTACAGAAAGAAAATTTTCGATTTTTTTAAAGTGACATTTTTTTTTAGTTTGTGGTTTTTCAATAAATTTTTTTAATTTTTTTCGATAACATTTTTTAATCTTTTAAAAAAAAAAAATTCTTAAAAAATGGACAATTAAATATTTCTTTTAAGTTGTCAAATAATTGCGAATGTGATCATTGTTTGGACCGATTTCATCATTTTTGTTGGTCCAAATAATACGATTTGCAATGAACAGAAGTTTGTTTATTTATTTAACGTACATTAAAAATATTTTACTTCGTTTTTTGACTGCAAAAAAATTTAAAATAAGTAATATTTAGACAACCGAAACAAAACCGATATAATATCGGTAAAAATCCGAATAAAGGTAATGGTTTTTTATCGGTAACGGTTTTTAATTTTTTTTATTTCGGTATTGGTAACGGTAACGGTAGTCAATATTAAAGGGTTTTTAATCGGTAACGGTATTGAAAGGGTAACGGTAGCTAACACTGATTCTAAGACATTCTAGCGATGTCCGTCTGTGCGTCCGTCTGTGCTTCTGTCCGTCCGTCTGTGCGTTTGTCCGTCTGTAGAGGACACGATACAGTCCAAAATAAAGAGCTAGACCTCCGAAGTTTGGCACGAATATGTCTTATATTCCTAGGCAGGTTAAGTTCGGAAATGGGCAAAATCGGACTAAGGGGAAAAAAGTTCCCCCTTGGAGAACTAAACCAACCTAAGAAAAACCACATTTTTTTTTACAGGGATTTTTGTACTTTTGCTAAGCAAATGTAACATTCTTATCTCAAAAGAAGTTCAAAATCGCAAGGGGAAGGTGTCTCGTATCGTCCCACCAACCCCACCCCCCAAAAAAAAGACGGCCCTCCATTTTTTATATTGTTTTTTTTTTTTTACATTTTGGAGGGTATAAAAGTTTCGGCACAGTCGAATGTAACACTCTCACTTGTTTTTTATATAAAATACCAATGAAATAGCAGGTACACAAAAAAATTTCCAATGAACGACTTTCATAGTATTTATGAACAAATTCATAAAATTTATTAACTTTTTCATAATACTTATCAACTTTTTCATAGTTTTTATGAATAAATCATAATATGTGAAATTTAAGAACTATTTAACATTTTTTCATAAATACTATGAAAAAGTTCAAAAATTTAATAAAAAAAGTTCATAATTTTTATGTATTTGTTAAAAAATACTATGAATTTCGTTCATTGGCAATATTTTTATTTCTGTGTATTATTTTTTCATACAATACGAATGACCCAAATATGACCTCATATTTGTTTGTAAGTAATATAAGTTTAACATTCCGTTAATTAGTGATCTTTTGTTTTAAGTCGATCTAGCGATGCTAGTCCGATTGTGGATGCTTCTAACATTTAAGTATTGAATTTAAGCGATATCGGTTCCGCGGTTCAAAAGAAATAAACGAAAATGTAAGAACAACTCGAAAATTTTAAAACATTCCACTTAACCTAAAAATACAAAATGCTTTAATTCGGCCGCTTTGGACACATGCAAAATGACTTTGATATAGAATGGTATTAAAGCAAGTACAAACATTTTACGAAAATATTTTATATATGACCAGTGGCGGGTAAAGCTTTTGAGTTTGGGGGAGGAAAGAATTGCTGAGTGAAATTTTCCGTTTTTTTTAAGATATTGATATTTTTACTGGTCAAAATTAATTGAAAATTTTAATTTTTAAAAAAGTCGAAACTTTGTAAAATCAATATTTGAAAACCAACTTGGAGTAAACAGCTTAAAATTTGTGTACAAGTTGCGTTTGATACGTACTAAAACATAAAAAAAATAGCGAAATCGAAGGGGGTCGTGTCCAAAAATGTGTGATTGGGCATGGAATGCTCCATATACAAAAACAAATTATATTTTCTATTGTTTTAAAGTGTTTTCTATTAGTTTTCAACACCAGAAAAACGGAAAGAAAATGTGAGAAAAATTGGATTTTTTCCAAGAAAAGTAGTCTGAGAAACCATAGTATATACAATGCTTTCATATTTTAAATTATCCGTTTCCGTTACTAAGTACCGGTTATTAAAATTAGCAAAAGTTAGCAACACTATCACTATTTGCAAGTTACTTTTTTAGTTCTTTTTTCTTCAGTTAAATTAACGCGTGCATAAAATCGTCTCCGGGTCAAATTGTTTAAAATTATTAAAAACTGCCGTGAAATTTTCTAAAAATTAATGAAATTAAATGAAATAGTGATAAATTAATAAATTAGAATTACACTGTGCTACAAAAAACACAAAATTGAATATACTTTTAAAATGAGGTAGTTAAGGTTGTAGGTCTCGTCGAAAAGATCACAAAAATGCCTATCAAACTTGCCAGACACCCTCAAATTTTAAAGTTATTTTCAAAAAACGATTTTTTGGGACTTTTCTCACTAAACCACGTGTAACTTAAACATTTTTCAACCGATTTTCAATTTTTCAACTGTTTTGGATAGAGGAAGGATAGGGCTTTTCATGTGTGTGAGTTAGTCTATACATATAAAAAATATATGTATTGATTTTTTTAACAATATCAAATTTTTTGTTATTTTTTGAAAAATTTTTGAGTTTATCGATTTTTTTCTGCTATAGTTCGTTCAACAAGATTTATATTTTTAAACGTATTCTTAAAGAAAATTTAATTGTGAATACGATGAGCTTTATGCCGAAAAAATCGGATAACAATTGACAGAGTTGTGATAATTTTTCTAAAAAAGAAAATTAAGATTTTGCTTGAAATTGCCTTTCGGATAACCCAGGCAAAAAAATAAAAAAATAAACGAACATACTAAGAGGTTGCGTATCATTATTTTAAAGGTTTTTGGCCTCCTGAATTCGAATTTGACCTTGAAATTGCGCTATCTTATTAAGTTTTTAATATATCAATTTATGTTAAATATCTCAAAAACCAGACGAGATAGAGCAATTTAAAGGCCAGATTCGGATTCAGAGCGCTAAAAACCTTTAAAAATATTCTACATGACCTCTCACGATAAAAAAATTTTTTTTGTCTGGGATATCTGAACGGCGATTTCCTGCAAAATCTTAATTTTATTTTTTAGAAAAATTATCACAACTCTGTCAATTATTATCCGATATCTTCAGGATAAAGCTTATCGTATTCAGAATCAAATGGTCTTTAAAAATACGCTTATAAATATAAAGGTTATTAAACGAACTATAGCAGAAAAAAATCGATAAACTCGAAAAATTTTCAAAAAATAACAAAAAAATTAGATTTTATAGAAGAAATAAATAAATAGCTTTCTTATATGTACAGACCAAATCACACACATGGAAAGCCCCATCTTTCTTCTATCAAAAACAGTTAAAAAATTTAAAATCGGTTGAAAATTTTCAGAATTACAAAAGGTTTAGTGAGAAAAGTCCCAAAAAAACGTTTTTTGACAATAACTCTAAAATTTGAGGGTGTCTGGCAAGTTTAATGGGCATTTTTGTGATCTACTCGACAAGACCAACAACCTATACTATGTCACATCAGAAGTATTTTTTCACTGTAGCACAGTGTTATTAAATAAAATATTTTAGTACATTGCAAAAACCACGATCATTCGTGATATTTTGGCGCTCGTTTTCTTTAGTGGTGATCAATTAAAAAAAAATCACAAGTGGTGAATTTGTTAGTGGAGCAGACATTTCCCAAGGTTAAAGTGCGTAGTGTATTTTTTTTTTTATAAGAAAAAATGAGATTCGATTTAATAAAATAGTGATAAATATAATTTAATAAAAAAAGGAAACAAATTAAAAAGAGAAAATTTACTTAATTTTTGTATAAAAAAATAAAGTGTGCAATAAATAGTGTTATAACTTTTTGTATTTTTGCAATTACATATCAAATTTTCCATCGCGTTGCAGTGCACTGAGGGGGAAAACATATTTAAATAAAAAATGTTTAATTTTATTTTAAATATAAGTTAAACCATGTCAATTCAACCGAGAATTGAGAATTAAATACAACTTGAAATATAGTTTCGCCGTTACAAAAAAAAAAAAAAATATAATGCCAAATGTCAAAGGTTATTGTATTGACCTTAACTTTTGAAAGGATATACATATATCAAAAACGATATTTTTAACATTTTGGAAAGAATATATGTTGTTAAAAATCCTTTATACTACTTTAGTTTAAATCTTCTGGATGGAGACGTCATTGGAGAATTAAATAATCAAAGAAACACAGAAACACAGACAGATAAGAAAAAACTGTGTATTTTCTCATCGGAAAGAAATATATTTTTTTTGTTTTTTTTAAACCCTGGTACCAAAATACTCTCGACTTAATGTTTTCGAAGTGCTGAGTCAAAATATGATCTTTAAACTGTCGTTTCGCTTTAGTTTTCGAGATATCTGTACCTAAATGTTCGAAAAACACAGCAATTCCATTTTAGGAATATTCGAAAACTAATAACGGCAGGCCAGTTTAAAGGTCATATTTGGACTTGGCACATAAAAAACATTAAGGTTGTTCCACAACGTTACCACGGGTGCACGCGGGTACCCAAAACTGGATAACTGGAGTATCTGAAACCGGTATAGGAATTCCTGAAATGTTTATAATTTTTTGAAATTAAATTTTCTTTTACACTTTTTAACTTGAACCCATAAAAAAATGAGACAAATTTTTAAAACAAAAATGATATTTAAAAATCAATCATAAGATTCAATTTTTTCCAAAGATTTGCAGAATATTTAAATTAAAATTGAACATTTTTGATTTAAATATGTTTTTTCCTCAGTTTATAACTCCAGTTTGCAATAATTTTCCTGAAAGTCCACAGAAGCTGATTAAAATATTATGGTAAGTTTATCTTTAATATTTTTATTTACTATCTTATGTACTTTAATTTACTATTATGTATTCATTTACAAAGTGGGTCCTAATGAACCCACTCCCTTGTGTTCAATTAAGGTTCCCTGGTATTGACGTTCAAAAGGTTGCATATCTTGTTTGAAGCACTCTTCTTGCTCCTCGGAACCGTGTTCATTCTGCAGCCCATTTTGCTGTAATTTTTAATAAGAGCACTAACCAATTCAACATAGTTCTTATTTTTATACTCATTGGCGTAGGAAGCCAACATTTCTAGATTTTTTGGTATTTTTTTTTTTTAATAGAAAAACCCAGACCTATTCCTGAAGCGTTCCCTTTAACATGGGTCTAGGTCTCCTAGAAACGAATGCCACCGAAAGCGGTTAAAAATTTATATATTTTTTTTTTAATTTTGATTCTGTAGATTTTTCTGAAATTTAGAACTCCCAGATATGTTTTGAGAATGAACGATTTTTAATGTTTTTCCTATGATTTTTTTCAAGAAAAAGTTCTGATGATTGCAAAAGTATATGATCATTAGTCAAAATTCTCAGATTCTTTCTTTCAATAACTTTTGTCTATAAAAAAACACCTTAGTATTTAGAAACTTTTTAAATCAAAGAAGTTAAAATGTTTTCCTGAAGGTAAAACCCTAAGATTTGGTAAAGTTTTTATTACTGAAAAAAACATCAGATTCATATAAAAACTTTTTTCAATAATTCAGACTATTTTTCAATGGGGAATACTATTAGATCTTATATAATAATCATTACGAGTCCTTAAGACTCATTGAATAATTAAGACTCATTTCATATTATTATTTATTGTTGCAAAAATTAATGAAATCATTAAATTATTAATAAAAAAATTGTGAATGATTAAAATTCTAGTGGGGGCTAAAATTATTCTGGGGGGCTAAGCCCACCCCCCCAGACAGGGCTATCTACGCCAATGTTTATACTCAAACTTCTTTTAATAATAACTTCAATAACGGTCCAAATTTCAATTTTTTTTTTTTTCAAAGTTTTTGTTTTTTACGTACTTTAAAAAAAAAATCCCAAAAAATTATTAAAAGCGCTTTAGTATGCGATTTTTAAGTTTTGAAATTTAAATCTCATTTTTGAAAATGTTTGTACTCTTCGATTTTTTTGAAACTTCTATCAATTCTACAAATTTTTTGCCCAGGAGGATCGTGGGATAACGATTATTACTATTTTTTGAAAAAATTTTATTGTAATTTTCCAATCTTAAAATCATTTCTACTGCTCCAATGGTGCGTCAAAGAGGGGTCCTTTATAGACCGACCCCCATTAATTTTTACGTCTTAACATTTCTTTGGAACAAACTAATACCCTATCTCCAATTTCTAAGGGGGCTCCCACACAAAACGACATTTTTTAAAATTTGTTCCAACCGCTCTAACTGCCCTAATAGTGCCCTTAGAGCAACAAAATGTATGACCGACCCACAATATTTTTTTAGTCCAAACATTTTCTCTGAACACATCTACCGGTCCATCTACCGTCCGAGAGAGGTCATTAGTGAGACCGACCCCCATTTATTTTTACCCTACAACATTTTTTCAAAACATACCTACGCCCTATCTCCACTCCCTAAGTAGGCTCCCATACAAATAACAGTTGGAGCAAATTTTATAAAAATGTAATTTTGTATGGGAGCCTACTTAGGGAGTTGAGATAGGGCGTAGGTATATTTTGAAAAAATATTGTAGGGTAAAAAAAAAATACGGGGCCGGTCTCACTAATGACCCCTCTCGGACGCACCATTGGACCAGTAGAAGCTGATTAAATAAAACAAATTTACAAAAAATAAAAAAAAATGTGTGGGGACCGCCTAAACAGTTAAAGATAGAGGGTAGGTGTGTTCAGAGAAAATGTTTGGACTAAAAAAATATTGTGGGTCGGTCATACATTTTGTTGCTCTAAGGTCACTATTAGGGCAGTTAGAGCTGTTAAAACAAATTTTAAAAAATGTCGTTTTGTGTGGGAGCCCCCTTAGAAGTTGGAGATAAGGTATTAGTTTGCCCCAAAGAAATGTTAAGACGTAAAAATTAATGGGGGTCGGTCTTATAAAGGACCCCTCTATGCCGCACCATTGGAGCAGTAAACATGATTTTAAGATTTCAAAAAATTTTAAAAAATAGTAGTAACCCAATCAGAAATTGCCAACCGTACCAAAAATATTGTACTGGCAGAGCGTTGGCTTTAATGGAAATGCCAATGCCTAGCCAACGTTGGCAATTACAATAAAAAATGTACACTGACAGCACAATTTGTTCAACATTTACGACCGCTTTTTTTTTAATTAATTTGATCCGATTGGATCTATTTCTCATTGTATGCTGGTTTCTATAGCTAATAAACCAATTTAACTAAATATCGGAAGCAATTTGTATATGGTAAAGGTATTGACGATTGTACAATAGTCAATCTTTCCCACACACCGTCAATATAATTGCATATTCATAATATTGCGTCGTCTGTAGGTACCTTTGGTCCAGAAATGGTCCAATTATAATCAGATTTGATTAGTTTACCAAAGTCCACGTTTAACTCCTACAAGCAAAATTTTTAAACAAAAAATTCCCATATTGAGAGATTTATGAAAAATTCGGAGGATGGACTTGCCCGATCTCTTTTAAATTTGGAATGATGATTTCTCAATACGAAAGGATACCTATTAAAATACGGTTGTTAAGGTCCCATATTTAAAGATGATGTTTGTATGTGGTCTATTTCAAGACATGAACCGATTTCATCCAAATTCAATTGGCTTTGCCCTTCGGTTAAAAGAAGCTTAAACTTCATACTTTAGACAAATCTTTTAAACATTGAGACCTGTATCGTGCGCACAACGTTTACATGGAAAGACTAACACGGGCGGACAAAAAGCAATTCTGAGACGTTCAGTATGCTTGAAGGTGGCTCTAGAACATCAGCACAAAGTTATTATAGCCTGTACCACAGAGGGTGTAGTGTATAAAAATATATAAATATTACACCGCTCTACAAATCTGAGGTTTGTCGCTGCGTTTTGGATGAAACCAAAAAAAGTTGATAGGTTCTGGTGCCTCGATTCCAAAACGTTCACTCAAATTTTTCTATCACGTCACAATTTTGAGAAAATCGCGGTTAAAGTGTCAAAAAAGCCCCATTTTTACCATTTTTGAATGACTATAAAGTAAGATCCTGACATGCAAATGACTTGGTATCAAGCTCATTCAAAAGTGTGTAATTTTCTCTTTCAGACAAGATCAAATTTTCTTTTAATTTAATTTTTTTAAATGGTTAAAAAATCATTACCAACAAGTGCTTTAAATCTAAAATTTACGTACGAAATTGTATGGAAATTTGTTAAAAAACACTGTGTAAATAAACTAAACATTTAAAAAGTGGAAGGTTTTTTGCTAATGATTTTTTCACCATTTTAGAAAATTTTATCTAATCTTTAAGAGAAAATTACGGACTTTCGAATGAGCTTAATATCAAGTCATTCGCATGTCAGGATATTATTTTATAAGGTTTTAAAATGTGTCAAAAATGCCCTTTTTCGGCACTTTAACCGCGAATTACTCAAAATCCTGACGTGATAGACAAATTCGGGCTCCGGATATGAAATCAGCGCATCAAACACTATCTAAATCAGTTCGTTTTTAAATAATTTCTTTTTTGGACCATCACTTTTTACGACGTTTAGCCATAAAACTTTTTTGGAAAAATTCCAACTACTTCCCGTGCCTCTCCACGACTTAAAGCCAGGTTTTGATCGCAATGCGATCATCGCATTCTCCTGAGGAGCAAAAACCGCTCAACTTATTGTTAATTTTACCATTCGATTCTACATTCTACGACATTTTTTGCAAGCTACAGAAAAGTAACGATTAACTACGGAAAAAATCTATATTTTTTTTTGCCAACATCAGAAAAACATATCGGCCAAGCCTTTTTTGGTGTTATCATTCTTGCTTTGGCATTGCACAGTATAAAATAAAAATTAAATACTGGGAATGTACAATATTTTTTGTTTTGCCAACAGTGGCCCAACATTAGAAAAACATATTGGCCAAGGCGCTTTTTGGTGTTATCATTTTGGTATTGTAACTGTACAGTATTTTTTGTAAATCTGGTATTTTGCCAACGTTGGCAACACCTTTGCCAACGCTTTGCCAACCTTGGCCCGCTTGTATTTTTCTGACTGGGAATCGTTATTCCACGATCCTCCTGGGCAAAAAATTTGTAGAATTGATAGAAATTTACACAAAAAAATTAAAAAAAAATCGAAGAGTACAAACATTTTCAAAAATTAGATTTAAATTTTAAAACTTAAAAATCGCTTACTAGAGCGCTTTTAAGAATTTTTCGGGATTTTTTTTTTAAAAGTACGTAAAAAAACAAAAATTTTGAAAAAAAAAATTTAAATTTGGACCATTATTGAAGAAGTCATGAAGTTTGAGTAAAAGAACAAACTACCAATTTTTAAAAATTCGATATCTTTTGAACGGGTCATCAAAAAATCTGAAAATTTACCACGAAGGAGTTTTCGAAGGGTACTAAAAACTGTAAGCAAATTGGGAAAATCTAAAAAAAAAGTTTTTCAAAGTGTCCGATTTCACATGGAATGCCCCAAATGCAGTTTTTCATTATTAAACGTTTACAAATTTTAGTAATACCATAATTCTTGTAATACTAGGTGCGAATTTAATTAAAATAGTTATTGATATATGTTATTATTTTATTGATTGAAACTCATTTCAATTTTTTAGTGCATGTAATGCAATTGAAAACTTCTGAAATAGAATTTATAATTTATTACTATTAATTATTTCAGAAATTCAATTGAAATTTTCAAAAAAAAAAAAAAAAATAGAAAATATAATATCACTTAAAAACGACATTGTGGAGGGTGAAATCGGCCAAGTTGAATTTAACTTTTCTACTTGTTTTTAAACAAAAATAATATTTCCAATTATTTCTAAAACACAATTTATAAATCTTTAAAACTCTTTTAACTAAAATTATTATAATAATAAAAAATTTTAATACATTTCCTACCTTAAATTCCATATCAAAGAACAACACTTTATAATTGTTTGTTTTTAATTCGTTTATTTGCTTCTCGTTTTGCTTGTTTGTTTTGCTTTTTAAATGCTTATTAAGTAAAATTTTTAAAAAATAATATATTTTAAAACTAAAAATTATTAGAAAAAAAAAATTTATAGAAAAATTATTAAACAATTTGAAGTTTAAATTAAACAAATAAATAATACGATATAAAATTATGCATAAAGATAAAGTCATAGAACAAGTAAAAAAATATTACGGTTTGTAGAGTAAAATTTAAAGATTAAAGTAACGAAATTAATTTAGAAATAATTGTAATTCAAAAAAAGGTATTATACAAAAATTTAAAATATATAGGTGTAATAAATAGGCCTCATGATAAATTATTAAAATAAAAAAGGAAACGAATACTTAAAAAATGTACAATGTAACATAGCTGCTTAGGAAAAATAAAAAAAAAATATTTTTTGAACTAAATAATTTCCTTTTATTTTGTCGAAAAACTTTTTTCGTCTTAAAAATGTTTTAAAAGTTATGTTTATTGAGTTAAAAAATATTTAAAAATTTTTGATATCTAATAAATATAGGTAACGAAAAAATTTTAACTATACAGCTATGCCATGTAATTTAAAATTTAAAATTATATTTAATAAGATTAAATTTTTAATATTTTTAAGCTTAAAATATTTTAAATTGTTTTCCTAATAAGGAATAATTGATTTTTTTTCGATATTTATGGATTGTTAAATATATGATTAAAGACGATAAATTTATAAATTTAGTGGTAAAACTTTCCAAACTATTTTGAAATATATCTGTATTATTTATCTTACTTTTCAGATGTACATAAATTTAAAAAAAATATGAATTGAAATTTGAAAAATCTATGCAAAATTAACACTATCTGAAATTTGAAAACTCCTTTTGAAGTTTTGAAAATTTATTTTTTTTTGGATTGGAAAATTAATATTAAAAAAAATTACAATTTGAAACATATTTGAAAAATAGCAATTGCGATTAAAAAAAGTAATCAAAATTTAACAACGATAAACTGAAAAGTTCAATTAAGATTTGAAAAAAAAAATTATTGAAATTTAAAAAAAGATTAGGTAAATTTGGAAAAAAACATCGATTGAAATTAGAACAGGTAAGAGTGTAAAAATGTTAAAAAAAAATAAAAAGAAAAAATTCCCAGGGTTGTTTTGAGGTCAAATGGACTCCTTGCCATAAATATGAACAAATTCATTTAATATGATTTTTGAACTAAAGTAATACAATTTTATCATTATTAAAACAATTTACTTGTATTTGCATATCTAATCAAAATATTGGTCATAGACCCATCTTCAAGTATAGGATTTTTAAAACTTAGCTCGAGTTCTGTTTTTTGGGCTATAAAAGTTTTGAAATTTCGTTCAAAGGCGTTTTATTAGGTAAAAAAACGCATTAACCCAATAAACCAAATAACGATAAGAGATAGCAAAAATAGTATCACCTGCATGATAACGATTACGGTATCAACTTAAATTAAAATTATTCGATAGCGAAAACGATATCACTTTTACATATCGAAACGATATCATTATAGCCTGGAATAACGATAGTTTTTTGATAAATTCTGGAAAAAGGCGATTTTACTATCGTTAGACTGGAATTATTGATAGTGAAAACGATATCATATTTTTATGAAAAAACGATATTAAAGAAAAGGTACACTAAGAACGAAAAAACTGTCGTTTCCGTATAATGTGAGATAATTAGGTGATATTGCCTCAATATCATAACGGTATCGTGTGGTTTATTAGTTTATCTTCAGTGAAATTGACAGTTCCTTTCTTCAAACATATTAACCATCTATCTTGCATTTTAAGGGGTAATTTTGATCCTTTCTTTAAATATCTACTAAAGGGTTAAACTGTTCTACAATTTGTTTTTCATTAAATTTCACTAGGGGTTGTCAAACTTCAAAAGTTTGTGCAAAAAGTAAAAAAAAAATGCTTAAAGTTGTAAATTATCACATACTGTTAAATTGTTTTTCACCAAAGTCGTGTGAAATAAGACGAACAAGTATTTTAGATCTACTTCTGAGATAAATAACGGTAATTAATATCTTCAGTAAAATTTGATGGCGGTCTTTGAACATATTAACCCTCTATCTCCCATTTTTAGGGGACATTTTGTGATTTTTTTTTTTTTTAATTCTCATAAAACACCACTAAAACGTGCGTTTAAAGGGTTAACATGTTCTACAAACATTTTTTGCATTATGCTTAAAAATTAAAATTGTTAAGTATCTTAACCAGGCAGAAATTGATGATGGTACAAAAAATGAAGCACCTTGAAAGTACTATTTTTCAAACGCTCTGATAACGTTTTGTTTTACCAACCCAAAAGAGCTTTTACATTACAGCACCTTTTTACGAATTAAAAAATATTTTCTGTCTTCCACCCATAAAGTAGGAGATAAATAGTTGTGCCATTCCGTTTAGGGGAATGAGGCGCACATCTTCTCTATTAAAAAAAAAAAAAGAAAACACTGGAAAAGATTTATAAGTCTTTAAACCTCTTTATTTTTAGTCCTTCGAATGCTTTAAGAGCGCTTTGAAAAACAATCATATGAACTTTTAACGACGTTATCGTTCGGACGTTTTATGAGCACTTTAAAAACAAAAACTATGATGTTCTTGAAACTCTTGAGTACTTTCAAAACGCTAGATGATTGTTTTTTTCTCCGTCTGGGTGGTAAAACACAATTTAACACAATATAATTTAATTTTTTTCTTTTTTAAACATTTTGCTTATATCGCACAAAATTTAGGCCTTGGACAACCCCTAGGGAAATTTGACGCAGAAAATGTTCGTAGAATATTTTAACCCTTTTAAACGCACGCCTTAGTGGTGTTTAATGAGAATATTAAAAAAATTACTAACATGACCCCTTAAATGGGAGAAAGAGGGTTAAGAAAATAACCGTCATCAAATTTCATTGAAAACATATTTTAACATTATTTGCCTCAGAATTAGATTTAATTCTATTTTTTGACTTATTCCAAACGCCTTAAAAAAATCAAAAACTCGAGCTAAGTTTTAAAAATCTTTCAGGGGGTTTCTTCTATTTCAATACTTATATATTTTTTAGTGCCATTCATTGACCCCAAATTCGCACAGTGTAATTTCTTAAAACTTTACTAACAATTTTTTGTTTAATTGGAATATTCTTTATAAATTTATCGCCATAAATCATGTAAAATTTAATTTTTCGATTTTTTTTTACTAAAAAAAATTTTGATTTTATAAATAATACAGAGAGAAAAAAAGCTAACTAGTTTAAATTATAGTTTTGTATATAATTTGATTGTATTGCTATAATTAATACGCGTTTTCATTTATAATTTTATGTTTCAATTCAATATTTTGCAATAACTTTAATATAAATGCTATATATCTGGCTTAAGGGAGGGGGATTTCGATTTTTTTTATTTTCAAAATCAAAATCTTTACAATGCTGTTTCTAAAGCTGGCATATTAGAAGCTGTTGTTGCTGTTGTGGCAGTTTTTGGAATTGTAGTCTTACTGTTAGAAGTAGAGGAGGTTGAGGAAGTTATAGATGATGCAGGTGAAGCCATCATGGGTTGTATTTGAGCGGTTCTTAAAGGTGATACAGGATCTGTAACATGTTTACTATTGTCTGCCTTATTGGAACGACCAAAACTTGATCTCAATTCTCCACGCATAAAGTTATTTTCTTCGGTTTGTAAAAAAATATTACGTTTTAAGTTTAAACTTTCAGTATCTACCATACTTTCGGGATGCTGCAGCTGCTGTTGTGGTTGTTCTTTAGAAAGGGAAGAATTTTTGGAAGAATCTGTTGATTGATTTGAAGAATTATTTGAATGATCCTCTTCACTATCACGGGCCTCCGGTATAGTGGTAGACATTATATCTGTACGTTGTACCGAATTGGATCTCCAATTAGCTGGTGATGATTTTATTTTCGGAGCAAATTGTTTAGAAGGAGAACCAAATTGTCCTTGTCGTAGCATTCTACGATTGGCAAATGTTTTTGGCGAACCACTTAACTCTAATAATTTCATACTAGAATTTAATTGAGAAGCAGCTGAATTATTTGTTTGTTGTGATAATGTTGAAGTAGCACTAACACCACCACCTCCTGCAGATTTTATAGGTGATTGCATATTAGTATTTTTCTTTAACAATTCCACGGCTGATATTTTCTTGGGCACTGTACTATTTTTAGCCGATTTTGCTAAAAGTAATCTCTTAAAATCCATTAAACTTGTCTTACTTTGACCTATACGATCGGCACAGGTATTTAAACGTTCGGGAGAATTATCATCCCAATTTTGCATACGTGATGTTGGTTGCTTGGCTGGTATATTATCGGCCGGCAATTGTGAATCACTATGACCTCTAATGGGTGTTGAAGTCAAAAATGCACTACGATTACGTTGTACTACGGGAGAATGGTTCGACGTAGTTGTAAGAGCGCCACATGAGGTAGCATTTTGAACAACAGTTGGTTGTTGTAGCTGCTGCTGTTGCTGCTGTTGAGCTCTAGCTAACCTTTCGGAACGTTTTATGGGTGTAGCATACAAATCATCACGACTTGTTACTGATACTGCTTGCGGCTTAACCGGTCTACGATTTTGTAAAGTCCAATATACCGGTGTATTACGTTGAAAGGACATTGTATTCATAGGCTTTTGACTTAATGTCTCATAATAAGAATCTACCTCATCAGGAGTTTTATATAAATGTTGATAACCTTTATAAAGAGAGAGAAAAGAAATAAAGTAAAATTAGTTTCATACGATTCAAAAAATTAAAGTTAGAAATTAGATTTGTTTTAATTAAAAATAAAACCCTTTAACCATTTTTATATATATATTTGGTTTAAATAAAATATTAGTAAAGGAAGATTTGTTTTTGGTGCTGTTACTTAAAAATAAAAATTTCAAACGATATTTTTTACTATATACTACAAACATACAACTACATTTAACACAATTTATACTAAACTAAATACTTTTATTGTTTTACATACTATTATCTTAAAAATGTAACAACAATTTACAATTAAATTTAGTTTATTTCATTCATTTTTGCACAAAAAAAACAAAACATTCTAAATACAACAACATAACAGAAATACCCATCCATATACGAACAAAACATAAAAGTAGAGAGAAGTAGTTCATATAAGTAAATACTACACCATTTCCATTTTTTATTTTCTAAAAATATTTTAAATTAAAACTTTGCAGTTTAACTTGTAAGTCCCCTGCAGGAAAACTGTGTCTCTCGATCTGAAATCACCTATCCCGTGACTGCTTAAAACGGGACATATTACTAAAATGCCTATCACGTGACCCAAACACATATTTTTGCTTTTTGTAGTAAAAAAATTTCATCAAAAATTCATAAATTTTAATAAAATTTCCAAGTCCCGAAATTTTTTTGAAAATTTTCGTATTGGAATATCAAGTATTTTTAAAGGCGCGTTTTGACGGGAGAGAAACCCCTAGATTTAAAGTAAAACACAACTCTGCGGTGATATACTTTTGACTTTGTGTCAAATCTCATTTCTTTAATACTTGTTTTTGCTTACCATTTTCATAATATTATTATTTGTTTTCGCACATTTAGTCAATAATTTGTAGATTGGAAACCGAATTAAAGTAAATCAAAAATATATAATAAAATGTTATTTGACATTCCAATTTTAAAAGTTACCACAGAGTTGTTTTTTACTTTAAATCTAGGGGAATTCTCTCACGTCTAATCACGCCTTAAAGCAGAAAAAAATTTGGAAAATTTTTGAAGTTTGTTTGTCAATCTTTTTTTGCATTTTGGAGTAAAAAAATCATTAAAAATGCTTTTAGGAATTTTTTTTTTTACAAAAAGTGGGCACGGGTTGTGTTCCTAGGGGACATGTCCAGTGACATGTTACCTAGTGATATATCCGGTTCTGAGAAGTGTCGACATTGTGATAGGTGTTTTGAGTCCGGGTGATAGGTCACGTGACCTATCATGTACCTTAGGGTGGCAGCGAAATTTCAACTTTGGATTTTTAACCTTGTCGGGTCGGAATATTGTCGGGTCGGAATATTGTCGGGTCGGAATATCACCCAAATCGGATAACTTTAAAACAAAAAATTTTCATACAAGCAAAAATTTTTTCGTTTTTTTATTTTATATTTTTGAATGTTAGTGAGCGTTATTAGTAGTGTTTTTTAAAAAACCGACATTTTTGAAAACCGGTTTCTCGGTTAAACCGCAATAAAAACAAGTAAAAAAGTTAAATTCGGCCTTGCCGAATGTAGTGATACCCTCCACAATTTCAAAAAGATTATTGCAAAAAACTTTATTTAAAAGGAAAATACTTTTGAAAAATTTTTTTTTTTTTTTTTTTTTAAATTTCCGCGAAAAAAATTTTTGGTAAAAAAAAAAATCCGCGTTTTTTTTTTCTTTTTTTGTCAAAAAATATGTTCGTACTTGTTTAAATACCATTTGGTGTTCAATTATGTTCACATATGTCAACCAGAAGCCGAATTAAAGCATTTTGTATTTTTAGGTTATGTTGAATGAAATTTTTGAGGTGTGCTTATATTTTCGTTCATAACTTTTGAACCGCTGAACCGATATCGCTCAAATGCAATACCAAACTTCCAATAAATATGTTAAGTTTCAGCCATCTCTGTGCAATATTTTGTCCGCGACAGCATTTTCCACAGACAGACAGACAGACGGACAGACAGACGGACATCGCTAGAATGTCTTAAAATCGATCGGGCTCGGTTAACCCTCCACTTAGTGATAGAGGGTATATATAAGTTTGTCATTCCGTTTGTAACTCATCGAAATATCGGTCTGGGACCCCATAAAGTATATATACTTTATGGGGTCCCAGACCGATATTTCGATAAGTTACAAACGGATATTTCGATAAGTTACAAACGGAATGACAAACTTATATATACCCTCTATCACTAAGTGGAGGGTATAAAAACAGTTAACCGGTTTTTTTTCGTACTACTTGTAAGAATTTGATTTTATTTTAAATTGATCCATAATGTTGCCATGTTTTTCTTAAAAATTGAAGGGTTTCCCACTTTTAAACATTTTAATTTAATGTTCTGAAGATATTTCCTTATAGATGTCTTAGAGGATTTGTCCACACTCTTAGAACAAACATTCATTGTTGACAATTTTAGAACATGTCATCAAGAATTACCTATGATTTGTCAGAACCTGAAGACATTTCCTCAAGGAATTTCCTCAGTGACACTTTTTCCAACTGAGAAGTTTTTCAATTTCAAAATGGACTTCGAAAAAAAAGTTGAGGCTAGTTGGGTGCTTACTCTAAAAAATTTTCAAATTTTTTTTTTTTAGTTTTGACCAAACCCACTGTATTGGGAACACATACGAAAAATCATACCCCATGCTACTTCTTTTTTTTTGGAAAATAATTTCTGGTTTTTAAGGACATCAAAGCTTTTCAAATTTTTTGTGAAAAAATATATGTATGTATGTCAATCTGGAAGTTCTTATTGTGAAGAAAAGTTTTCTTTGGGAAAAATTGTTATCAACATGAAAATTTTGGTATAAAGACATAACTTTTTTGCAGGAAAAATGTCTCAGAATCTAATACTTTTTCTTTAGGAAAAATATCTGAGAAACTTTTGCTAAGGAAAAATTTTTCAGAAACTAAGACTTTTTCTTTAGAAAAAATTTTTTAAAATCTGAGATTTTTCGATAGGAAAAAGGCCTGAGATTCTGAGACTTTTTCTATAAGGACAAAGGTCACAGAATCTACGAATTTAAGACTTATGTTATAGGAAAAATGTCTCTAAATCTAAGACTTTTTCAAAAGGAAAGAGTCTCAGAAGTTGAAACTTATCTATTGGGAGAAGTACCCAGAATCTGAGACTTTTTCTATAGGAAAAATGTCTTCGAATCTTAGACTATTTTTATAGGAACAAATTTCCGGAATCTAAGAATTTGAGACTTAGAATTTAAGACTTTTTCTACATAAGAAAAAGGTCTCAGAACTTGATACTTATTCTATGGGAAAAACGTCTCAGAATCTGAGACTTTTTCTTTTCAAGAGCAACAACAAATCTTTGATGTATGCTTGTCAAAACCAAAGAAAATAAATAATAAAGATACAGCAATGGGGAAAGTTGCTAGAGTTCGAATAGGTAGTTCGAAAATATCGGATGTGTCTTTCGAAAAAAATTTTATTTGTTTTTTAGTAAAATATACCATTATGGCAACCAATAACAGCATTTTTAAACGGAAAATTGTGTTTTGGAAGACCAACCAACATTTCCTTGAAATCCGCTAACTTCCCTCCGCGATTCCCGAAAAGTGGCCCGACGGATATCCGCATTTTTTTCACATTTTTCTTCTCCAAGGTGTTCTTAATGAATTCAGTAAGAAAAAATTATATATTTAAAAATTTTTTTTAATAAAATTTTCAAATTTTGAAAAAAGGTGTTTTGAGAATGCCCCCAAAATCATGGCATTTTTTTGGTATCAAGTTTGAACGGGTTAATGATATCGTAAAATCTTTAAATTTCATATTTAAGTATTTACGAGCAAATATTATACAAAAATAATTTTTTAATTATTTAAATAAAAAAACTTAAATTTTTTTTTAAAAAGTCCTTTTTTTCAAAAACCCCAATTTTGATGCTCAAAGTGGAGACAGAAGATAAACTCTGATCGGAGTGATATTTTGCATGTGAGTTACCCTTAGGGGACCGACACTTTTGGCGGGTATTAGAATTTGATCAGAGAGAAAAGCCCAAAAACGAGCCACCCTAGTGTATACTCACTTTGTCATTCCGTTTGTAACGCATCGAAATATCGGTCGGGGACCCCATAAAGTATATATATTGTACATGATCGATTCTAAACATTTTATGAATGTCCGTCTGGCCGTCCGTCTGTCTATAGATAACACGATGCAGTCCAAAATAAAACAGCTAGACTCCTGAAGTTTGGCACAAATATGTCTCACGTTCATAGGCAGGTTAAGTTCGTGAATGGGCAAAATCGGGCCAGGAGGAAAAAAGTTCCCCCTTGAAGAACTAAACCAACCTGTGAAAAATACACTTTTTTACATGTTTTTTTGTATTTTTGTTAAATACATAAATGAAACATTTGGTATATTTATCGAGATAAGAAGGTGCTCTCAACGTCTCCCACTGACCTCATTTCCCTCCCCCCCAAAAAAACGCCCTCACAATTTTTTTTAATGTTTTTTGTTAAAAATGTCATTTTCCTACCAAATATCCAAAAAATAAGAAAAACGGACGCACAGTGGGACAAGCTCGAGTTTTTTGTCAAATATTTTTGTAGACCGAAATTTTTAAATGATTTTAAATATTTTTTTTATTGTTTATTTTTTAGCGTTTAACAGCGAAAAAACTGAATACATTGTAAATTATAATAATATGTATTAAATTAAAATTATTTCAAGATTTTTTTCTGGATATGGTTTTAGAAAAAGGGGCTTATGCGGAAGGTTTTTGTTTCGAAATGTCCCAAGTGAAGTGGTTTAGGTATCAGTACATCACCGGCTATTAGGATAGGGCCGAAATTTGGTTATACCCCTCGTGTACAGAGAAACTACTAAAAGATTCGGCCAAGTCGAATTTAACTTTTATAAAAATTGCTTTTAAAAATATTACTTAGAAATGCTGGAAAATGGTGTAGTTTTTTTTACAAATATGCATAGACAAAAAAAGAATTGAGGTCATTTGTATACTTACCTGTTGAAATCCTTGTTTTGTAAAAATTAGTTTTTTTTTTTACATTGCAATTGTACATATGATATGAATATAATGCCAATGATGATGAATGAATACAAAACATTTTTGCATTGTTCTTTCGTTAAAAATAAAAGCTCATGAGGAGAAAATGCATATGTTGTAGGTGGAAGACATACATATTTACAATAGTTTTTGTGGTTATGTGTTTTTCTTTATTATTTTTTTGTTTTAACTTACATCCGTTACATTTATGCATTTATGAATAAAAAAAGCGAAATGCATTCATAAATATTTTTTATGTAAAACGACAGTAATGAACATGAAAAGACTGAACTAAAGAAAAAGCATGACATATGTGACACAGTATTTAAATTGTGTTAAAAAGTCCTTAAGAATTTAATAGAAATTTGATTTTCCTTTAAAGGAACTTCAAAGAAATTTAAAACTTAATTTATTTATTTCAAATGCTACAGTAACAAAATGGTCCTTCGAATCGGGTAAACAACTTTAAGCTTTAGGCATAGTATTCTGTTTTTCACGGCGAAAATTTCACTTAAACTTTAAGCGCCTCAAATCGTAATAGAAAACTTATAAATCAAAAATTTTTGACAATTCTAAGAAAGAAACTATCATAACAAAATGTCACTTTTTCATTGCAATTTAAATTGTCTTGTGTAAAAAATATGCGTGAAAACTTTTTTAACAATTTCCCTAACAATTTCCTCGCGTTGCCAACATTTATTTTTTTTTTAATGAAGTTTGACAGTTTTTTTCCCGTGAAATCGAACAGAGTACTAGGCTTTAACAGAAAATACCATTTAAAAAGTTTTGAAACTTTTTTAAGTTAACATTTAAAAAATATTTTTAAACACTTTTAAAAGGACTTTAAGTTTAAATTTTCTGTGTCACACTTTCAAGGTGAGGTTTTCCATAAATTACCTCTTCATATATCATGCAGTTTTGCTTCTTATTTTTTTTATTTAAACATCCTGATGATTATATACATTTGTGCAAATTATTATGGATTAAAGATGATTAAAAAAACGGTGCCCAAAATAACAAAAAAGGTGTGTAAAAAAATAGTGCCCAATATATGTGATGTCTGACAACGGCATTTATAAGAAAAATGCCTTTTAAAATCCAGTGACTATTTTTTTGTATTGTTTAATGATTAAAAACACCCAATATATTTTATATTTTATTTAACAAAATTTTTAATGATTGTGATTCTTTTTCTTTAAATGATAAATGATAACATTAACTTACATATAAAAAAAAAACAATTGGCAATAAAAATGGAATGTACGGTGTAAAAGAGATTCGACTTATACATAAAATAATAAATCTGTAAATAAGTTAGTACAAATTAATATTTTGGATATTAGACAAAACTGTTTGTTATGTTAACAGATTTTTTCGTTGTTTTACAATCTTTTGAGACATTTTTCCTATAGAAAAATTATCAGATTCTGAGACATTTTTCCTATAGAAAAAGTCTCAGATTCTGAGACATTTTTCCTATAGAAAAAGTCTCAGATTCTGAGACATTTTTCCTATAGAAAAAGTCTCAGATTCTGAGACATTTTTCCTATAGAAAAAGTCTCAGATTCTGAGACATTTTTCCTATAGAAAAAGTCTCAGATTCTGAGACATTTTTCCTATAGAAAAAGTCTCAGATTCTGAGACATTTTTCCTATAGAAAAAGTCTCAGATTCTGAGACATTTTTCCTATAGAAAAAGTCTCAGATTCTGAGACATTTTTCCTATAGAAAAAGTCTCAGATTCTGAGACATTTTTCCTATAGAAAAAGTCTCAGATTCTGAGACATTTTTCCTATAGAAAAAGTCTCAGATTCTGAGACATTTTTCCTATAGAAAAAGTCTCAGATTCTGAGACATTTTTCCTATAGAAAAAGTCTCAGATTCTGAGACATTGAGATTTTGGGACATTTTTCCTATAGAAAAAGTCTTAGATTTTGAAACATTTTTCCTATAGAAAAAGTCTCAGATTCTGAGACATTTTTCCTATAGAAAAAGTCTCAGCTTCTGAGACATTTTTCCAATAGAAAAAGTCTCAGATTCTGAGACATTTTTCCTATAGAAAAAGTCACAGATTCTGAGACATTTTTCCTACAGAAAATTTCTCAGATTCTGAGACATTTTTCCTATAGAAAAATTTTCAGATTCTGAGACATTTTTCCTATAGAAAAAATCCCAGATTCTGAAACAGTTTTCCTATAGATTCTGACATAATTTTTTCTATATAAAAAGTCTCAGATTCTGAGACATTTTTCCTATAGAAAAAGCATCGGATTCTGAAACAGTTTTCTATAGAAAAAGTCTTAGATTCTGAGATATTTTTCCTATAGAAAAAGTCTCAGACTCTGAGATTATGAACTATTTTTAAGAAAATTAAATTTTAAAATTATGAACTATTTTTAAGAAAATTATGTCCCAAAATTAAGTTGTTTAGGTATTTTTTTTTTTTTTTTGAGTGGACTCATTTACAGATTTATTATTTTAATTAAAAAAAACTTAAATAAGTGAGTTAAAAGTTTAGGTGAAATAATTTTAATAATAAATTGAATTAAAAAAAAAAAATAAAACATTAAACAAAAATTTTAAATAATTAAAGAAAGGTTAATAACACAAGAAATTAAAATTATTTAAATAAAAAAATATAACAGAACAGTTATTAATACAATAATTAAATATTAAATAAGGAAATTAAAAAAAAGAGCAGTTACTAAAATTTTTCAATTACTACAAAATTAAAAAAATATTATTATGCCTAAGCCCCAGGTTTAATATTTCAAATCGATTCTGATGAACATTAATTTCAATGACTTTTGAGTTCCAAAAAAATACTAAATACTAAAATTCTTATGAAAGTTACAGAAATTAAAATAGTCAAATTTTTCGAACGCTTAAAAAGTCTAAAAATCGGAATTGTGTTATAATAACCGAGGGCTTATTAAAACAAAAATCAAGCAAAATTATTTAGGAACTAAGCAAAAAACGTCTACTACTACGTTCACACCAAAAATGAAGTAATAATAGAAGCTTTTTGCACTTTTTTTGTTAATTAACTTATTAATTAAAATGAATTTTTAAATTGATCAAAAATTTAATTGATTTAACAAAATTCTTTAAATGTTTATGAATTATTAGAAATTTTAATAACATTTAATGGATTAAAACAAGAAAAAAGTTAGTGACTGCTTCTTTTTGTACAATTTTTTTTATATTTAAGAGAAACAGAATTTGTACATTCAATACTTTTATTAAAAAAAATAGAAAATATTTTCAAACCATAACGTGCATACAATACAGGATGAATAACTTTAAGGAAATGTAAATTTTCAAAGGTTTGTTTACTAAACAATGTTAAGTTCTTCAAACGGGAACTTTTTTCCCCCTGGTCCGATTTTGGACTTCATTGTACTTTCCTTAGATGGACGGACATTACTAGAATATCGTATAACACACCCCTACAAAAAAAGAGTTCTGACCCAGAAACCAAACCAACAAACATTAATGTATTTCGACCCCCCTGAACTCGAATCTGTCATAAAAAAATCTATCGTTGCATTTTCCCAAAGGGACTATTTCAGTTTTCTTTGAAAGTTGTTAAAGAGAAAAAAATCTATGTCGAATCTTTATGTATTTTGACCTCCTGAACTCGATTCCACATTAGAATGAAATTCTATCGTTAGGTTTTCTTGAAATCTTACAAGGAAAGTCCCCATAATAAAACAAGTAAGAAAATTATAGTCGGTCAAAACCGACCATATAATATCCTACACCAGAGTTTCCCGGAAAATGGGTCCCAAGTTCAAACATGGACCGATTAGATCTATATATTGTCCAATCTTTAATAAGTGTAAAAAACACTCAAATTTGAGTGAAATAGGCATCTACTTGTTGGCAATAAACCGCTTTAACTGAATATCGGCCGAAATTTTCACATTGGGCTTAAGTCCAAAAATGGTCCGATGATAATCAGATTTGATAAGGGTATTAAAATACGCGTTTAACATACACAAACAAAATTTTAATTAAATATTTTCAATTTTCATGAAATATAAGAGATTTATGTGAAAATCGAGAAGGTGGTTTGGACCTGTATCGTGTTTTCACCGTTTACATGGACAGACAGATGGACGGACGGACGGACGGACGGACATCGCTTAATCGACTCAACAAGTGATTCTAAGTCGATTGGTATACTTAAATGTGGGTATAGGACCAATATTTCGGGTAGTTACAAACATCAGCACAAACTCATTATACCCTGTACCACAGTGTGGTGTAGGGTATAACTACCTGATTTCTTTAAAATGTATACACCAGATAAAGAAAAAAAAATTAAGATGTCTTAGCGGAATTAAGGAGGTCAAATCACACAAGGATTCGATTTAGATTTTTTTCTCTATCTTGTGTATAAATTAAAAAAAAAAACTGGAATGGCTACTTTGGGAAACTTCCTTGTAAAATTACAGGAAACCCCAACGATATAATTTTTTCAGATGGCAGATTCGAGTTCAGTGGTTCGAAATACATTTCAAGAATTGTTGGTCTGGTTTCTGGGTCAGAACCTTATTTTTTGTGGGGATGTGTAATTGATCAAGGATCCAAAGTATATCTTTTGTATGGGGGTCGTAGACCGATATCTCAATGAGTGGACAAAAACTGCGATTGGAAGGTTTAAAAAAGCGGGTGGCCGCATTTTCCATGTGTTGCCGTTACCATTTCCTAAATTCCACTAACTCTAGGTTTGAAAATATTTATTATTTTAAAATTTTTATTTTTTAAATTTTAAACAATTTTTATTTGTGCAAAAAACTTTACAAGTGTTTTTTCTTTTTATTAAATTATTATTTCATTTTGTGTGTGTTTATATTTATAAGTGTTTTTTTGTGTTGTTTCAAATGTTAAATAATTATTTGTTAATTTGTTTTCAAATAAGTAAATTATTTAATATTAAACGTATACGTAATATTAACTTAAATTAGGGTGAATGGTTTCGTATTAGAAGGATCTTAAAAGTAAATATTATTAAAGTTTGGAGTTAATTACAAACACAATGCAAAAATTAAAAAGAATTATTAGTTACAAAATTTATTTTTGTAAAATAGTATAATTTAAAAATTATTAAAAACTAACATCTACTTAGCATAAATTAGAGCAAAAAGGAAAATTTTGAAGATGAAAAAAATATATAAAATTTAAAGATTGAAGAGCTAATTGTAGGAATTGTAAATTCGGCTGTGCCGAATCTTTGACACCCTCCAACAAGTAAAAAAATAAAAACCCAGTGCACAGACTATAAACAGACTCGAGAGTAGAGTTTTATAAAAAAAAAATGGGGAAAAACTAATCGATTTTAGGAGAAAACAGAGCGGTTTTTAGTCCGTTTTAAGCTAACATGACAACACTTTCTACGACTTAGGAGTGAGTGAAACAACAAAAACCGATCTGGCATCTATTTTTCTTATGGCGCGTTATATCAGTTTTCTCTTTCTAACCTAATTCGTAGAATAATTTGAAAATATTAACCATATGGTTAAAGAATACTTTTTTGACACCTGTCACTTATGTCGAGTCTGTATAAGTCTGCGCCCAGGGGGTTCGGTGGGGGGGGGGGGCGTGGGGTTGTTGGTGCCTGAATAGGTCATTAGGGGTCACTTATAAAATTTGTTTTAATTTATAAAAATAAAAACAAATATTGATCATGCTTTTAAATATAAAGTGGACAAAGAGGACACAAATTTTATAGAGTACATCCAGTTAAAATAGAGTATTGTTCTCTAAAAGAGAGTACACTCAAAAGAAAACCTCTGTCCAAAAAAATCTGTAAAATGACTTTCAATTTAGAATAACAAATTTTTAGCAGATTTTTCTGCTGAAATGAATATTTTAGCAGAATTCTCTGCCATTCAATTTCTGAAAACAACAGAAATTTTGCAGAACTTTTGCAGATTCTGTTTGCTAAGTTTCAAAAGTTTTTGTGCAGATTTTCAGCAGATTATTTTGCTAATTTAACAAGTATTTTTTGTTATCTTTTTTAAGCATTTTTTTTTTAAAGTCGGCCTTTCAAAAATTAAAATTAAATTTCACTATCTGAAAATTAAAGTGGACTAATGTAAATAGCTCCCGCTTAAATGCGTCACTAAATATAATGCAAAAGAACAGAAACAAACAATTCATACACAAAATATAATTTTGTCGGCTTGCCAGTTTGTTTCTGTTTTTAAAGAAGAGAAGTTCTGCAGTCCATGCACGCAAACGTAACAATACAAAATTCAAAACCACCCTTGGAATGACAAGCTTAAAGGTACCTACAGACGACGCAATATTATGCACAATATTTTTGACGTTTACCCACAAATGGCATACATAAAAATACTGTATAAAATATTGAAGCGAAAAAATACATGCAGATTGTACATAATATTGAATCGTCTGTAGAGGCCTTAAATAGATTTCTGTTTTCATTTGTTTCATGTGTGTGTGCTTGTCAAGACATGTCGATTTATGTATTTTTATACCCTCCAACCACAGTATGGGGGTATACTCACTTTGTCATTCTGTTTGTAACGTATCGAAATATCGGTCGGGGACCCCGTAAAGTGTATATATTATTGATCCATGATCGATTCTAAGATATTCTATGAATGTTCGTCCGACCGTCTGTCTGTCTGTAGATAACACGATGCAGTTCAAAATAAAACAGTTAGACTCCTGAAGTTTGACACAAATATGTCTAATGTTCATAGGCCGGTTAAGTTCGTGAATGTGCAAAATCGGGCTAGGGTGAAAAAAGTTCCCCCTTGAAGAACTGAACCAACCTCTAAAAAAATACACTTTTTTACATGTTTTTTTGTATTTTTGTTAAATAAATGAAACATTTGGTATATTTATCGCAATGAGAAGGTGCTCTCAAGGTCCCCCACTGACCCCATCAACTCCTCCCAAAACAAAAATAACGTCCCTGACAATTTTTTTTACATTTTGGAGGTTATAAAAGATTCGGCACAGCCGAAATCTTTTCAAAAAAATTTGCTTAAATCATTAGATTTTCTGCTGTCTTGACAGATTTGTCTGATGATTCAACCCAGGTTATCACTACAGAAATTTAACAAACAGCAGATTTCTCATATGGCTCATATGGGTGTATTAATTATAGGGGTTCATTAAAGGCAATTAAAGGGGTTCATATTTAGGCTGCGTTCGACCTGTTCTATAAATTGAACCCCTCCTTTCGAATTGCTGTAAAAGCTGTAACTGGGATATGCATATCATTTTTATACCCTCCAACTACAGTATGGGGGTATACTCACTTTGTCATTCCGTGTGTAACGCATTGAAATATCCGTCGGGGACCCCATAAAGTATATATATTATTGATCAGTGATCGATTCTAAGACATTTTAGCGATGTCCGTCCGTTTGTAGTTAACACGATGCAGTCCAAAATAAAAGAGCTAGACCCCTCAAGTTTGGCATAAATATGTCTTATGGTCCTAGGCAGGTTAAGTTCGGAAATGGGCCAAATCGGACCAGGGGGAAAAAGTTCCGCCTTGAAGAACTAAACCAACCTCTTAAAAATGCTAATTTTTTTGACGTTTTTTTGTATTTTTGTGAACAAAATTAAACATTTTTATGTTCGTAGAAGTTTATAGTCCTGAGCTTGGACCAAGGGGATTAAAAAATGTCTCTTTTTTGCCCCGCCCCTCTTTTAAGGGCGTGGATAAAAAATAACTTAAATAATTATAAAACTATAATACTTAAGTGCACAAAGCAGACAAAAATGAACTTGTAAACATATACCGTGAGGGCCAAGGAGTCCCCCTAGCTCCCCAACCCTTCCCTACCTTGCCCCCTTAAAACAACGCCCCTGTCAAAATTTATTTTTAATTTTTTTACATGTTGGAGGGTATAATAGATTCGGCACAGCCGAATTTAACACTCTCACTTGTTAAATCTCAAAATGTTCCACTTTGATGCATTATTTTGTGCAAATAACCTCTGCAAATACAGTAGAAGATTAAGTTTTGGAAAAAATCAATATACGACTTATGAAAAACATGAAATGCATTTTAAAAAACCTTAAAAAAAACTAAGGTTTAAAAACTTGAAAAAGTTATAGGAAAGTTTCTTAATTGTTTATTATCACTAAAGGATCAATGACAACATCATTATGCTTTTAACTAAAATTAAAAATAAATTGAAAAAAAAGTTAAAACAACAAATTAAGTACTTGGAAAATCATCGTTATTTCCAAATGCCATGATGAGGCATCATTATGGACATCAACAAAAAAAAAAAGACTTGAGGAAATGTTTAAATAAATTGTTAAAGTAGTCATTTGTTTAGTAGTTGAATGTTTTTTTTTTTGTTTTAATATAGACAAACAATTTGCTGATGAAGTTTAAAATAGTAATTGACAATATGAAGGGTTTTCAAACCAACCATAAGTTGTATGGTTTTAAGTGCTTTTTTAAATTCTGTATATCATACGGAAATGCAGGGCATAGAAAATTATATTCTTAACAAAAATTTAATGGAAATAAAAATTATTTATGTTATGATTGTTGTTTTTAGATTAACCCACACAATTAGTCAAAACTAAATTCGGTGTTCATTTAAAAATAACTTTACGAACAACTTTTTAAAATAGTTTTTTACGTGATTAATTTCAATATCACTAACGATGTAAAGTAGAGTAACCTTTTAACAAATGCTTTCTGGTAAACAATGTATCATTTTAAAGCTCTATGAACATTGCTATATCATGTAGTTGTTGTCATCCTCATCGTGTTCATATGTGACTCATTAGATCGGAGCGATTTTAGTATTTTTTTTCGTTTAAAAAACGTGTTCACGAAAATGATGTGAATGGATGCGTGTTTCACCTCAATGATATTTAAATTGAGCTTCCGCATTTTGATTTGGAAATCAGGCATTATAAAAGAAATTTTGTATAGAGTACATTTTAACGCAGCGAAATATAGGTCGGCGACCCCATAAAGTATATATATTTTGATCCATGATGAATTCTAAATGTTCCTTAAATGCCCGTCCGTCTGTCTGCAAAAAACAAGATGATGTCCAAACTAAAGACTTCTGAAGTTTGACACGAATATGTCGTATGGTTATAGGCTGGTTAAGTTCGAAAATTGTGCAAAATCGGATCAGGGGGAAAAAGTTCCCCCATTAATAATTTAACCAACCTCTAAAAAGTTTTTTTTTTTTTTTTAATTTTTGTTAAACAAATGAAACATTTTTATGTCAGATGCAGTTCAAAGTCCTACTTTTTGGACCCTCGCACAGTGCCACATTTGGCCAATCTAGGACGACAAAAATCCAATTTTAATTATATTGACTTGAAATTCGGTATAAATGTTCGTTTTGACTTTGAAAATAACATTATGAAAAATGTGGGAGGCCGGTTAAGGGCCACGCTCACTTTCTTTAAAATTTGTAATTTTGGTTATATTTTCTTTAAATTTGGTATATATACTCTCAATGACTGTAGAAATAATATCACAAAAAAAGGGGGCGGTCAGACAACTGCCACGCCCACTTTTTTAAAATATGTTTAAAAAATATGTAAAAACAAGGTTTACATATCGCCCCACTGTAGTCGGCGTCGCAGACGGTCGCAAAAGTTAGCCGTTGAAATAAGTACTATGGATATTGGTCAATATATCTGAAAAAGTCCGGCGACCAATACGGACCAAACACAAAAGTTCTATTCCATCAAAAAAAATATATATATAATTTTCTTTTCAAAAATTTGTATTTTGTTAAAAATTTAATAAAAAATAGAAAAAATTGTTTAAAAAAAAAAGGAAAAGATATGACTTAAAGCATTTAAATATCCTTTAAAATTACTAAAAAAGAGTGGATAAATATCTCTTTTTGTTCAAAAGTTACAACAGTTTAAACACGACTTAATTTATGCGAAATAATGTACACTAGTTACAGGATTTTACAAGGTGCAAATTTATGCACCCACCTGTTAGTAACGAACAGAATTATCGATCTTATATAATTATTTCCGTGCAATTAGGAATGTTCTATAATACATACAAACATATCATGAAAATCGGGAAACTTTTTTTTTTGATTTTTGTCGTGCTAGATTGGCCAAATGTGGCACTGTGCCTCGGGACTAAAAAAAATATTTTTTCGTCCCGCCCCACTTTTGTGGGCATAAATATAAATTTTTTTTTAAATAACTCTTTATTTTGAACTTTTAAAATCGTTAACAGGAAAATCCTAGCTGATCATGTTTTCGAGTTATTACTAAATAATTACAGTGTTCGACAACAAAAACCTCACAGTGAAATACCTAACTGATTCTTATAGATTTGGCTCTCCTGAAGCCAAATCTGCCATCCAATTTTTTTTAGCATTTGTCGTTTTTGACATATTCGCTGTTAAAAAGTCAAAAAAACAATAATTTCACATTGGGGGTCCTCTGTTATGTTGCTTCCAACAAATATAACTTGATTACGTATAAATTGCACCTCATTTCAAAACTGCAATCCAAACTTTTCTACCATGTTCCGTTTTCGAGATATTCGCGTTTGAGATTTTCGCGTGAAAACATTTTCAAAAGCGGATATGTCAAAAACTAAACGTGCTAAAAAAATTTAATTGTAGGTCCGGAATTAGGAGGTCCATTTTATGTGAAATCAAGTCATATTTTTCAAATAATCTGTAACAGTGAACCACCAAAAGTGCGAAATTATTGGTTTTTTGACTTTTTAACAGCGAATATCTCAAAAACGGTACGTGCTAGAAAAAATTAGATGGCAGATTTGAATTCAGGAGAGCAAAATCTATTAGAATCAGTTGGATATTTAACTGGGAGGTTTTTTTGTCGAACAGTGCAATTATTAAACAAAAAATCGAAATCAGGATCAGCTACACACAAAACAAGTAGTAGTGTTAAATTCGGCTATGCCGAATCTTTTATACCCTCCAACATGCAAAAAAATAAAAAAAAATTGCAGGGGCTTTTTGCGCTTAAGAAATACAAGTTTATCAATATTTAAAAAAAAAATTATTCCACGCCCATAAAAGAGGGGCGGACCGAAAAAACTACATTTTCTAATTCTTTTTGTCCAAATGCAGGACTTTAAACTTCATTTAGCATAAAAATGTTGCATTTGTTAAACAAAAACACAAAAAAATCATGTAAAAACATGGAATTTTTTAGAGGTTGGTTTAGTTCTTCAAGGGGAAACTTTTTTCCCCTGGTCCGATTTTGCTCATTTAAGAACTTAACCTGCCTAGGAACATGAGACATATTCGTGCCAAATGTCGGGAGTCTAGCTCTTTTATTTTGGACTGCATCGTGTTAAATACAGACGGACGGACAGACGGACAAACGGACGGACATCGCTAGAATGTCTTAGAATCGATCACTGATCATAAATATATATACTTTATGGGGTCCTAGACCGATATTTTAATGCGTGACACACGGAATTTCAAAGTGAGTATACCCCCATACTGTAATTGGAGAGTATAAAAAAAACTTTGTCAAATTACTAGAAAAAGTCTAGTAATCCCATTTTACCAATATTTGACAGTTTTCCTTGTTTTTAACAAATCGAAATTTAATTTTTTTTTGGTAATTTTACATTTTTTTTGTAATTTTACAAATTTCCAAGATAATGTTACAAAAAAATCTAGTAAATTCACGAGAATTTACGAGAATTCCTTGTAATTTGAATTGCGCCAAAAAACTGTAAATTTACAATTTTATTGGTAAAAAGCTTGTAAAATTACAAAATTATTGGTAAAAAGCTTGTAAAATTATTAGGAATTCTCGTAAAAAAGGAGGTAGCAAAAAATCTAGTAAAGTTACGAAACCTCCTTGTAAATTTTATCGTGTCAAAAAATTTGTAAATTTACAATTTTATTGGTAAAAACCTTGTAAAATTACAAAATTATTGGTAAAAGGCTTGTAAAATTACTAGGCATTCTTGTCAAATTGGAGGTAGCAAAAAAAGTTTTTGAGTGTAGGATTTTCGTGTTAACGATTTTTAAAGTTCAAAATAAAGAGGAGTGAAATGCTATTAGCCGATTTCGTCACCATTTTAACACAACCAAAACTTGCTTGAAGAGGGGTGTGCATTTTAAAGGTTTTGCTGTTTTTTTTTTCCTGAAGGCATTTTTTATTTTTACACAAAAAAGGTAAAAAAATAAATAGCAAACAATTTGTCAAAAAATGTATTTTTTCTAAAATAATTTTTATAAATTTATTTACTTAAAAAGAGGATAAGTTTTTCGAGCCAGTTAAGTGATAAATCCAATTTTCACCTGTCACGTAATTTCGGAACGAACAAAAATTTTGGTTTGCCTGATTTTTTTTCAAGGCCCGATTTTTAAAAAACAAATGAGTCAAAAAGTTCCCAAATCAATTTTTACACCTATTTACAACTTTTGCTCTCTTTCCCTTTTTGTAAATCAAAGAAATGATAATATCACTCCGATCTACTACTAAAATGTAGATGGATATATTCTTTCCAAATTCTGTACATGACATTCGATTACATTGTTCAGAGAGTGCCTTATAGCCAGACAATAGATATCAAGTGTAATGGGTTTTAAACAATATTGTTTTTTTTCAATCCAACTTTTCAATAGTCAATTGTTGTAGCTGATATTAAAATATATGTAGTATATCCATGTTAAAATACAGTGTCTATTGTTAATATGCTGATTTAAGTGATATCAAACCCATCATCATCGTCATTTTACTACACAACATGTAGTAAAATGCTTAGAAGTGTACTTGTTTTTTTATCGTTTAGGAAAAGGTCAAGTTTAAAATTTGTATACTTGGGCATAAAATTTACATAAGTGGGGTAATAATATTTTATAATCTTTATACAATAGAAAAAAAACTCTTCATATTGATTAAAAAAGTTTGTTGAAGTGACAATTTGTAACTTTTGCGTGATATTTTTTCAATTACGAAAAAAATGTTTTACAACAAAAGTTTAATGTACTTTCAATAGGCTGAAAGATAGGAAAAGTTGCATTATTTTAATCTAACAAATGTATTAAAGTAATGAACTTCATTAAAAATAAATTTAAAAATTTATATACAGTGCCGGACAAAAGTATTCAAACAGTGCTTTAGTAGATACAAATTGTTAAAGACAAAGTTGAAAATACCGAACAAACGAGTATTTTTTTATAAGATGTTTTGTAAGCTTTAATTTAAGCTTTATAGTGTCAAGATTGAGTTAATAATAAATATGCTACATAAAACTATGTAGTTGATAAATGCATATTAATAAATGGAGTTTTTTTTTTTTAATTTGTTTTGTCAATGTTTGAACTTGGAATAAAAAATTTGAAAAATATTTTTTGAAATATTTTTTAAAAATTTCTATAAAAATTATCGTTTTCCAGTTCGTGCCTCGTAGCACATTTATTATTAACTCGATTTGGACGCTATTTAGCTTTAATTAAAGCTTAATAGATTACCTACAAAACAACATGTAAAAAATACTCGTTTGATTAAAAAGGTCTGGTATTTTAAATTTTGTCTTTAACAAATTGAATCTACTGTAGCTCTGTGTGAATACTTTTGACCGGTACTGTCAAATTTATTCCTACTAATACATTCGAAAATTACACATTTAGTGTATAAACATTTTTAAATTGCGTTTTTAAATACAAAATGATTTTTCAAAATCAGAGCCCAGTTTTGTGAGAGATTAGGGTAAAAAAAATGTTGATAAAAATATCAGCTCGATCGGTTGAAAATTGCCTTGCAACACGCGCATTGAAGTTTGTGAGAACGCAATTGGTGCAAAATGAAAAGAAAATAACAATATGTATTGTGGTACATCTTATTTGTTAATTTTGATGCGACCGATTTTTGAAATCGGTCGAATGGTTTTCGAGATATCGTCATTGGAAATTTGTAAAAATGGCGGTTTTTCCTCCGTTCAAGAAATAAAAAAAAAAACTAAAAATTTCTTTTCCTTGACACTTTCATAGAACTTAAACTTTTATGTTAACTTAATTTGAGTTTAAAAAAAGTTCGTCTGAAGCTCTATAAAAGTGTCAAGGAAAATAAAATTTAAGATTTCTGTTAAAAAAATTTTGAAGGTAGGAAAAAACGAATTAAATCAGCGTTTGGCCATAATACATATTTGTACCAAACTTCAGCAGTCTAGATATTTTGGTTTCGATTGCTTCTTCCCAGCAAAAACATGGTAATGAGTTGTGAAAAGTAATCATTACCAAGTACATTATTTATAATGAGTACCCATTACCATTAACATTATTTCCAGCCCAAAAGTAACTACTTTTCAGTAATATGTTATAAAAGCACTTCTAAGTAATAATATCTCCTTGCACTTGCAGTTTTTAACCATTACAATTTAATTAACTTAAAAAGTACTTAAAAACTTAATAAAAATTACGCAATTTTTAAGCTTTAGTAAAAACAAGTTAAATTTTAAAAGTTTTAATTAACTAATTATTTTACTTCTTATTGGTAATGGGTTTTTACTCCTTATTTGTAATCCGAGGCAGTAACTACTGATTTATCTCCATACTCTTCACTAGTTATTTTTGTCTCACGCCCTTGTTAAAATAATTAGTGTTTCATTCAATAAGTAACTACTTATTAACATCTGTTTCGGATTACAAAACCCATTACTAGTAATGCCAATTTTTGCTGGGTTGGTTTCTACAGACATAAGACGGGCATTCATAGAATGTCTAAGAAACGACAATGGATCAATAATAAATGCATACTTTAACCGATATTTCGATGCTTTACACACGAAATGGCAAAGTGAGTGGTTGGAGGGTATACAAATTAGTATTAGTATTACAAATACGTACTTTTTGTTAACTTTGAGGGAGCCACGGTTATAAATATTCCGATTTGTTATACCCAGAGCTTCGAAGGATTTCATTCCTTAATTCGATTTGGCATTCCGAATGAAAATTTAGTGATTTCATTCCCCAATCACATTTTAGCGAATTGAATGAATTCACTTTAGATAATAAATCGAATGCATTTAGATATAAATATCGAATGCATTCAATTTATTTTTCATTCGACTTTCAAATAAAATTGAATGCATTCGATTTTTTTTTTCATTCGACTTTTAAAAATCGAATGCATTCGATGCAATCGATTTTCTGTTCATTCAATTTGAAAAATAGAATGGCTTGTTTATTCATTGCATAAAAACTTAAAAAAACTAGCCAAGATGGAGGAAAACAGAGCAAATTTTTTGTCCATAGTATCGCCGACTCTCTTCACATGTGTTGACCCCAATGAGCCCTAATTTTGAATCTAAAAAAATTGGCATTCCCGAAAATTTTTAAATGCGTGTATCTCGCTAAATACTGCCGACACGACAAAAAATCCAAAACTGGATATCTAAAAAACCATTGCTCGGAGGGCTTTCGGGTATTTGGCGGTCGTGAGCTAAGAGCTACAAAAATGCTTTTGGACTTTTTGTCGTGTAGGTAGTTAAATATTGTGTCATTTGTGCATTTTTAAAATTTTCGGGAATACCAATTTTTTTGGATTCAAAATTTGGGTCATCATATGTAAAAAGGGTCGGCGATACTATGCACCAAAATTTGGCTCCGTTTTGCTCTATCTATTTAAAAAATCGATTGCATTCGCAGAGGAATGATAAAAAATCGAATGCATTCGATTTTTCAAAATCGAATGAACAAGAAATCGAATGCATTCACTTTTTCCATTCAATCGAATGGATTCCCAGAACTGCATTCAATGTTGATTTATAAGATCGAATGCATTCACTGACTACGAAAATAGAATGGATCTTTTGGAAAATTCATTCGAAAAGGATTTTATTCTTCGAAGCTCTGGTTAACCTTACACCACTCTGTGGTACAGGGTATAATGAGTTTGTGCTGATGTTTGTAACTACCCGAAATATTGGTCAGAATTACTTTTTGAGTCGATTTAGCGATGTTCGTCTGTCCATCTATCGGTTTAAGCACGATACAGGACGCAATTTTCAATCAATTGACTTGAAATTTAAAATTTAAGCTTCTTTTGGCCCATGTTAAGACCTAGCCCCATTAGAACCAGTGGTTCTAATTTCTGGAAGTAGTTTTTTTTTTGCTTTTATTTTCACAACAAAATATTTTTTTGTAGTTTTTATTTTAAACTAAAAAGGGGAAAACCCGAATTATATATAGTTAACGCTCTAAAATTAGAACCAGTGGTTCTAATTTCTGGACTTTTTATACCCTCCAACCACAGTATGGGGTATACTCACTTTGTCATTCCGTGTGTAACGCATCGAAATATCGGTCGGGGACCCCATAATGTATATATATTATTGATGAGTGATCGATTCTAAGACATTCTAGCGATGTCCGTCCGTCTGTCCGTCCGTCTGTGGAGGACACGATAGAGTCCAAAATAAAAGATCTAGACTCCTGAAATTTGGCACGAATATGTCTAATGGTCATAGGCTGGTTAAGTTCGGAGATGGGCAAAATCGAACCACGGGGGAAAAAGTTCCCCTTTACGAACTAAACCAACCTCTGAAAAAAACGCCATTTTTTAAAGATTTTTTGTACTTTTGCTTAGCAAACGAAACATTTTTTATGTCAGAAGAAGTACAAAATCCTGTAGTTGGATCCAGGAAGGTTGTCTCCCACCACATAAACCCCCCCCCCCCGAAAAAAAGACGCCTCTGGTTTTTTTTAACGTGTTGGAGGGTATAAAAAATTCGACACAGCCGAATTTAACCCTCTCACTTGTTTTGTTTGGTTTTATTTTCACAATTCCATAAGTGTAAGAAAAATCAAAAATGGAATGAAGATGGGTTTAATGATGGATCAGATAGCAGTGATGATGTTATAATCGATGTAACGCCTGTTATTTCTCATTTCAAAGCCCTTAACAGTATTTTTCTACGAATTTAATGTGTATTTAAATATTAACAAATAAAAATTGTTTTGTGTTAAAATAAAGCATTCGTAACTGTTTGTTTTGTTATTTCATAATTTTCTTTGAAAAAAAAATGTACAGAAATTAGAACTTTTCAGAAATTAGAACTATCCGAGGAACAAAGTGGTTCTAATTTGTGTGATTCTACTGTATTAAAATATTGATTGATTAAAATTTTATTTGTAGGTGTTAAACGTGTACTTTGGTAGCCTAATCAAATCGAAATACATTTGGACCTTTTTTGGACTTATTGTTAGTCCCCCATATAAAAATTTAGACCGATATTCAGTTTTTGGCAATCGGTCCATGTTTGGACTTGGGACCCATTTTCCGGAAAACACAGGTGTATGATATCATATGGTCGGTCTTGACCGACTATAACTTTCTTACTTGTTTCAAATTACCTTTTGAGCGGGGTAAAGATTGAAAATGATGTGGATTTGGAATGGAAGTAAGCTGAGACTCATCCCAATGTGCAATTGGGGAACCAAAAGGATTAAAAGGGTTCATAGGCCAACATTTTGTGAACAATACGATTTTTTTATGAACAATACAAATTGAAAAAATTATGCATTGTGGTATAAAAATAGTTTTTTATTTCCATATTTCGCTAACCTCAAATTTCTGTAAAATTCTTTTTCTATTGTCATCCGGAGATAAATAAATTTTTAAAGGTTTGATCAATACGGCTTCTATGATATTTTATTTGAAGTATAGTAGGTGATATAAGACTTTCTAAATCTGAATCATCAGAATCTTTCTCAACATCATCATTATTAACTTTCTCCGACTTGAGTGTAGAATTTCCCGTTAAATTGGGTGATAATATTGAAGGCGAATCATCAAAATTCTCTAAAGATTTATTTCGTAATAAGAAGAATCCATAGAAATTGTGAATAAACTAAAAGGAGTAAAAAGGTTCAAAGACCATTATTTTGCGAACAATACGGAATAACAAACTTATACGTTAAGGTAAAAATATAGTCTTTCCGAAAAATATATAAGTTTTTAAGTTGCTTAAGTAAATCTAATAATATCTTATCGTACTTCCTTCTCTCTACCATATTTCGGTAACCTCGAAATTCTGTAAAATTCTTTTCCTATTCTCATCCGGAGGTAAAATAATTTTTAAAGGTTTCATTAAAACGGCCTCTATAAAAGATTTATGATATTTTATTTGTGGTATAGTAGGTGATATTAGACTTTCGAAATCTGAATCATCCGAATCTTCCTCACCATCATTAGCTTTCTCCGACTTGAGTGTAGAATTTCCCGTTAAATTGGGTGATAATATTGAAGGAGAATCATCAAAATTCTCTAAAGATTTATTGCGTAAATAAGAAGAATCCATGGAAATGGTGGATAAGGAGAATTCATCAACTAAGCGTTCAAAAGATTTGGCAATTTTATTACGAGATTGTTGGTTGGCAGAAGATGTAGAAGAATTTTGTGGTGTCGAGGAGGAGGTTTGTTGAATTTGTGGTGAATTCTGAGATTCATTAGGACAGTTATGTAAAATATTTTTACTTTTTGAGCGGGGTAAAGATTGAAAATGATATGGATTTGGACTGGGAGTTGGAGTAAGCTGAGATTCATTGTATATAATATGATTTTCTTTATTCATTTCCAATTTTAATTCATCATTTGCTAGTCTATAACTGTTATTACGTTTTAAAGGCATATGTTTGGAGGAAGTAGAGGAGGAGGGCGATGATATACCATTTGAGCAGGGGGTTTGTATAGAAGTGTCTATGGAGCAGGAGGTAAATGGAGAGGGTGTTTGTAAATGCGTTGCTTTTTGTGCATTGTTAGAGGGGTTTACAATTTTGTTATTCGTCGTTGTCGTTTGTTTTAGATTCGTTTTTGGGTCATCGTTATATGAAATCGATTTTTCTTTGTCAAAGGGGGGTTCTTTTGCTACTACGTCGTCATTTTGTTCATGTTCGTCGTTGTTCATGTGTTGGGGCGGAAGTGGAAGTGCATTATTCGCATCTGTTGTTGTTGGTGTTATTTCTTGTTTGTATTTCAAATTTTGGGTGTATTTTGTTGTAGCTCTAGGTGGTAAAGGTGGTGGTGGGGGTGATTGTGGGGATTCTAAAGTATTTGATGTTTGTTGTTGGCAAATTTGGGGAGTTGATTTTTCATTTTCTTCTATTTTTATATCAAAGCTTTTAATTTCTTTGTTTGAAATTTTTAAATTTTGCATTTTAAATGAATTTAAGAAATTTTGCTCTTCCTGATTTTTTATGCTAGATGTTGTTAGTAATAATTCTGTGGGATTTTTGTTAATTATTTGTATATTATTTACATGGTTTTTGGGGTCTGATTGTTGTTGTTGTCGTTGGTGATTGTTAATAATACTTAAAAAATTTAAAAGCTTACCTTCTTCATCTTTGGATGAACCACTTTGTGTTGTCGAAGCAGTGGTGGAAGTGGAGTTGGTACAATTGGATGAGGAAGCCGTTGATGATATGGTAGAGCCAGTACTTGAAGCTGTCGATTTTGTGGATGGTGAATGCATAGACTGTTGATGGAAATAGGGATTTGTACTATTGGCCATTAATTGTTTATTAATGGCATAATTGTTGGTGGTCGTAGTTAAATATGATCCCCCCGTATTCATATCTATGGCAGTATTATATTGTTGCTGTTGTTCCTGTTCTAAGGGCGTTGATGGCAGCGGCCTTTGTAAGTGCGATTTATTAATTATGGGCCTGACATTGGCAATTTTACGTGGATTTGCATTGCTTTTATTTAGTAAAAGTAATTTTGCGGCTGGATTAATACTTTCACTTGTCGCATTTTTTGTTGTCGCCGTAGTCGTTGTAATACAATTGCGTATGGTAGTATCAATACTTTCGTTTTCTACTTCCTCGTTATTGTAAATGCCGTCGTCGTTGTCGTTGCTTTCGTTTTGTTGTTGTTTAACATACGGACCCGGTGCGAATGTTGTGTGCGCGCCTTTACGTCGTTTTAAACTATCGGAATCATAAATTGGTTTGCCGTGTGCATTTAAACGTACTCTTGCTCCTTTGTGGGGTGATACATGAGGCGAAGATGTTGCAGAAGATGGTGGTGTGTTTTGCAAATAACTGAGAGCATTCGAGGAAGCAGATGCTGCAATTTCTGAACGTAATTCATTTATTTCAGCATACATGTTGTATGTATTTGTTGTTGTTGCTGTACTGGTAGCTAATGGCAATTGTACGTTATGTTTTTTCGATTCGCCGCAGTTGTTAGTTCTTTGTTCTGTTATGGAACTCTCTGAGTACATATTGAATTCTTTGTTTAAACAACTACCCATTTTTGTAAAACTCTTGGGAGATTCCTTAGCATAAGCTTTTTGTAAAGTTTTAGGTAATTCATTCAATGAAACATATTCGGTAGCTTTTGCCAATCTATTCACCACATTGTTTGTATAGTATATACCCAAGGAGCTGTTGGCGGAAGCTTTTGGCATTTGATGTTGTTCGAGCATAGCTTTTTTATTATTATTGCTAACATCGGCTGATATGTAAACATATTCACCGGCTAAATCATAAAGCTCATCATCATTAATAACAGAAAGCTCTGCCGAAGTTGGGGGTAAAACTTTTGAAGGAGATTTTCTTATGTTAGGTAATACCACTTTTAGTTTATTCATGAATGAAAAGTTTGTCGTTGGCGATTTAACATGATTTAAATTATTGTCTACTTCATGCAAAGAAAGCTTTTCCATTTCTTCTATATCTGACAAGTCCTTGAAACTATCTTCTGTTAAAGTTTTATTAAGCTCATCTTCATCGTCGTCATCATCATCCTCTTCGGTTCTTGTACTTTTATGTTCTTCGTGAGCTTGATTTTCATCATCACTGGTAGATGGCGTTATTATACACATCGATGGTATACGTTTAGCATTGATGGCCGTTTTTTGTCTCATTCGTTCTATTCTTTCAACACCTTCTAAATCAGAACTTTCAGAAAATTCAATTTCATTTGCAGAAGCCGGCAAAGCTAAAGCTTGTCTATTTTTAATTTGTCCTGTATAGTTAAATTCTTCTTCTTGGGATTCTGGTGTATCTATAGTTGTATTATTATCTGATAAATTATCCGTACAATTTAATTTCAGAGAGGCATTAACATTTCTCTTTATAGTACCGGTTCTTTCTAAAGTACTGCCTATAGTACTACTAGAAATACTTCTTTCCAAAGTAGAATTTGAAGCTGTACTATGCCGTAGGGAGCTTATACGTTCGGGTACTTCGGGTCCACAACCAGCTAAGCTATTATTTAAACTAGATTGTTCGGCTCCACTATTGTGGGCCATTAGTGTAGTACACACCGTACCAGCGGAACTAGTGGTCGTAGATGTTGATCCTCTACCAAATAATTCATATTCATTTTCAGCCATTAGAGTCTGTTGGGAATTATTATAGGACATTTGCTGTGGACCAAATGTAGCACTTAAGGGATGTCCCCCTATCTGGAAATTGCTCATATTAATTTCTTCTTCTTTTAAAGTTCTTAAACCACTATCCATATGAAAAGAAGTATAATAACCCTCGGTATCACATGAATAAGATGAACTAGTTTCATCATCTAAATGATTGGGATATGTACCTTCCAAATTATGTGCGGCCATTTGTAAGTCCGGTGTAGCAGTACCATCACTTGTTACACTGCTCGATGCTGAAGTATTAAAAAACCGTCTTCTACTTAACATAGAAGAAGGTGGAGCTGATGATCCATTATGGAAACTTGAAACATTTAAAGAAGTATTTGAAGCACTTGATTTCGGTTGTAAGGTTATCTCACTACCTATAGAAGCTCGTCCTGATTCTGAACTAGCACTCCAGTTACCACTGCTAGAATGGGGCTGCTCATCTTTATTGCCTAAACCATTATTAATACGTCTTTGACGATTTAAAGAGGACGTATCTCTCAGCTTAACATTCGCACAAACCGAATTCAAGTGAAGTTTACCTCTCAAATGGCCCGAACTACTAACACTCATAGATTTCTCTGACGAAGAATACGAAGGTTTTCGTTCATGCGAAAACCGACTTTCATTCGTACGTTGTTTTATTAAATCATGCACCCGACAATCTTCATCAACATCAGTGCCCGACTTTTCTTCAATCTTAGCCGTAGATGATGTTTTATTTGAAGAACCACTTGCCGAACCTGAGGCTGAACATATTTCAGCTTTTTCGGTGGACGAGTTATGGGAACTTGTTCCCGAAGTATTTAATTCAATACTACAACCACTACTATTGATAGTAGATAAAGTAGTAGAATGTTGTTGTGGCTGATCTCCCGCATTCCGTTGCATAAACTTAAAACGATTACGGCCCCATTGTTTGAGAGAATTTAATCTAGTCAATGTGCTCTTTCCCTTATCATATGGCAAGGCAACAGATTCTTTTTTTAATATATCACTAGATTTACTACGACCAAATTTCTTTGACTTTGATTCAGAGCGACTGCGTTGATCCCCATTTCCATCTTCAGTTGAAGCTAAAGCATTTTTAAGCTCGCCACTAGTAGCCGTCGAATCGCTAAAGTTAATAAGTATGTGGATTTTGCGTTTTTTTTTTGTGATTTTTTTTAATCAATGATGATATTTTTTTAATTGTTTTAAGGTTATCGAAATTAAAATTTTTTTAAATAAATCATACAATGATTTTGAGATTTTGAGATAATTTTGAATAATTATGGGAATTGGGTGGGGAAGAAACGAAAAAAAGAAGAAAAACAAATATGTTTTAATGTTAGTTTTGTATGTTAAAATAAAATGAACATGATAATAATAAGAAAAAAATAATAATATAAATACAATTATATGTAAAAAGAGCGAGAGATATAGTGTAAATAATGAGAGTGAGAAAAAGATAGAAGTTTATTAAGAGCTAAGATAGCTGACAAGAGATGAAAAAGAGAGAATTACATTTAGATAGTAGAGAATATACAAACTTAGAAATGAGAGATGAAGAGAGAAAAGTGATAAATTTAATATTTTCAAGAGAGTGATACTTTAAGCTTAAATAGTGATAATGAAGAGTCGAAATGTATTATTTTTTCTCTCGTTAATCTTAATTTGCTGTTATCACTGCTCTCATGAACTATTTTTGATACTTTAAGAAATGAAAATCAAATTTACAACAAAATTATTTCATTTATGTATATTTTTAAATCTTTTTCGAAGATTTTCAAAAACAAGTCTTGAGATTTTTAGAGGAAATTGTTTCTTTTCGAATTCAAAATAATCGTTTTTAACTTCAATTGATTTGATATTTTTCAAATTTGAATTGATTTTTTCAAGTTTGAATTGATCATTTCAAATTTAATTTGAACTTTTTTGATATTCAATTCCTAACTCTTTTAAACGAATGACAAAAAGGTCTTCTTGCCCCGAGGAGCACATTAGCACGAAGACGCTGTTCGTACAGAACTTTTCCACGCCTAAGTACTTTGGCACACTCTGTAATTTTAGACAATATTTTCGAATTTAAATTAAACTTTTCGAAGTTCAATTGATTTTTTTTTTGTTATTTTTCGAATTTGAATTGATTTTTTTTCGAGTTTCAATTGATCATTTCTCATTTAATTTAAACTTTTTTGATATTCAATGCATATTTATAAAATATCATCGATGTTATCATTCGGATTTATTTAATAAGACTGAATTGTGTATAATTATTTTTTCGTATTACCGAAAACCGGTTTTTCAAAAACGGCGTTTTTTTTTTACTATTCGAAAACCGGTTTTTGAAATATGCCGAATAGTTGACAACTCTAATTAGAGTATTATTCTTGCTCGAGGCCCAAACATAATTTTTTTAATACTCTCATAATAGATTTTTAATTTATTGCTTCAAAAGAGTTACTCATCTCATAGTACATCTGTGCAGATCTGTTTCACCCTTACTAAGGGTGAAATCATTGTTGGTCAATCAAACATCGAACTACACTCAAAATAATTACTCTGTTAAATACTCTGTAAAATGACTGTAATCTCAATTCGACAGATATTTGACAAAGTTATCTGCCGAAATACAGATTTTAAGAAAATACTTTGTATTTCCTTGTGACCGAAAAAAATTTTTTTTTCTGTAATTTTACTTTTTTCTTTTTACTATTGCTCTGTAATACGGTTTTTAAATTAAAATTTCTTGAAAAAAATTCAAAGTATTTCAACCCCTCTTTAAAAAGCGTCTTAAATTATACACTCAAAATAATTACTCTGTTAAATACTCTGTAAAATGACTGTAATCTCAATTCGACAGATATTTGACAAAGTTATCTGCCGAAATACAGATTTTAAGAAAATACTTTGTATTTCCTTGTGACCGAAAAAAAATTTTTTTTCTGTAATTTTACTTTTTTCTTTTTACTATTGCTCTGTAATACGGTTTTTAAATTAAAATTTCTTGAAAAAAATTCAAAGTATTTCAACCCCTCTTTAAAAAGCGTCTTAAATTATAATAAAAGATGCTAAATTTTACGAGGTGTAGTGCAAAATTGAAGGAACTCGTAATTTTCACAAAAATAAAAAAAGTAAATTTACAATTTGGAAGCATTAAAGCGGGCAAATTTACACGATGGCATTTCCCAATTGTCAACACAACTTGCACATTACGGAAGGAGAAATTCATCAGGAATCAAATAGTGACCATTGTGTAAAAGCCATATCAAGCGCATTAAAAAGATATATAAAAAAGTCAAGGCATTCTTCAACGATTTCCCTTTAATTTTAGAAAAGTGTTTACCGGAATGACCCCGCTCAAATGTGGAACTGAAAATGAGAAGTTTATGAAAAAAAAAACGTGAGAACATCCAGCGAGTTTATAATTAATTTTTACAAAGTTAATCATTCGCGTGCGAAACATTTAAGCGGGCGCATTTAAATGATAGCATGCCGTTATTTTGTGTCAAGTTATTACTATCCATGCTTCTTGGTAAAATTCTGTTCGTTTTCATCAATATTTTACAGATAATTCTGTAAATCTGCAGTTTTTTTATCGAAATCATTTTACAGAGTTTTCTTCGTAAAATAACAAAAAATCTTGCTGGTTGGAAATCTATGGTATTTTCTGCTGGCTCAGCAGAGTATCTCTGTATTTTAACAGAGTGATTATTTTGAGTGTAGACAAAATATTTTATATATTTGGCAAATTGAATGAGAAACACTATTATGAAGGTCCAAAATCTGTTTCAAAACAAAAAAAAAATTTTAAAGCAAAATCGTGACAGCATTTTTCTAGCTCGAGGTCAAAAAAATAATATTTATGATGTTCTCATAAGAGATTCATTTTTTTATTGCTTTAAAAAAGTACATCTGTACAGATCTGTTCTCACCGTTACTAAGGAGTAATCAACAGATTTTAAATTTACTCTTTTTTAAATTTCAATTGACTTGTTGTTGACCGAGGCAACAACGGTTGACGGCGACAACAAAACTTTTTTTCTGTGCTCACAAGGAAGAGCACCCACCGATTGTCCTGAAACTTGCATATAGGAAAGAAGGGAGCAAAATAAGAGTTACCTGTTTTTTATAGCTACCCAATCTCACATTTAGCGGGTCAAAGGGGAGGGGAAATAACGGGATTTTTTTCGTTTTTTGAGGAATTTTCCCATTTCTTTAAATGAAACTATATGAAAATTTTATACAGATCGACAGGTTTTTTAAAGGCCTATCCAACGGTGTATCGGTCGTGTCCAAAAAAATTTTAATCAAATATTTTCATTTTTATGAATTTTGAGGAAATTATGTGAATATCGGGAGGGTGGTTTGTATGGGGACTACGAGAAGGACTGACCCGATTACTTTGAAATTTGGTATGATGATTTGTGCATACAAAATTTTATTACCTGTTAAAAACGATATCTACTATAATACGTTTTTTTAGCATTCAAGCAAAATTCAAAGGGGGCGTTTGTATGGGGGCTAGGTCTTAACATTTACCGATTTTTTCCAATTTCAATAGGCTTCGTCCATGAGCCAAAAGAAGCTTAAGTTTTAAATTTCAACTCAATTGATTGAAAATTGCGACCTGTATCGAGCTAAATCCACTCAAAAAGTAATTCTGAGTCGATCGGTATACTTGAAGGTAGGTATACATCAGCACAAACTCATTAAACCCTGTACCACAGAGTGGTGTAGGGTATAAAAATCAATGATTGGTGTTAATCAATGATTAGCTTTTGATGATTTACCAGCCCTAAAGCTTAATAAATAACGTCAGAAAGTTGTTAGTTATATCCATAAAAAGTTTCAACAATTTGATCTCTCTCTTTTTCTTGCACACAAAACACACTTTAGCAAAATTTTTGTGTAAAATACAATTTATTAACTAAGTATTTTTGCATAAATTTACCAAGTGTTACTAGTGGTTTTCATTAGAAGATGTATTTTGTTGCTGTAACAAAACACATGCAAAATTTTCGTTCGTCTGTGTCATTCGAGTTATAAAAACAAGCATTTTAAATGATTCTTTAATAGAATTAATATACAATAAGGACCTTTTGAGAGAGAGAGATAGATCTTAGTTCATGAGAGTTGTATCAAAAGCAAAAACCTCTTAAGTGAGAATTACAATATAAGAAAGTAATAGCAAAAGAGCAAATCTTAAAAGACTGAAAAAAATAAAATGAAAGCACCGTTACACATGAAAAAAATCTACAAAATTTCAGAAATAAGGATTAAATCAAGTTCTTCTCTTTGTTTTACAAAATGTGTTATCAATTTGAAATTCGAAGATTATAATTAAAATCCCAGTTGGCAACGTCCTCGAGCCATCCTCAGTGACGGAGCGGTGACATGTCAGAGTCACTGCTGACATACACAAGACATCTCTATGTACTGGGTTGAGGACAGTTTCATACAAATTTTCAAAATGTCCTCACTCAAAGTCGGCAGTGGTCAGGGCTGACCTTCTGGGGACATGTCACCTAAGACTTCTTTGGGGAAATGTCTGACGTAGGTCATGCGAAAATACAAAAAAATTTCGTATTTCCTTTAGTTTTTACTTTTATCCATTTTCCTTTATAAATTATCTTTCTCATATTTAGAAAAAACTTTTCGCCTTTTTTAGTCCCAACTGAATTTGAACCTGGAACCTCCAGTTTATTAGTTCCACACCTAACTACTTGTTCCAAACTTTATTTTGAAAATTGTTTGTCTATTTATTACTTTTATTCCACTTCTTAGATTTTTGTTTTATTTTAAATAAATTTATAATATTGCCATTTTTTTCTTGGAAATTGAAGAGTTGCCCAGATTTTAAATTCTAATTTAATATACTTAGGCTGACCATTCGTACTGATTTGATCAGTACATGTACTGATTTTTGACAACGTGTACTGATCAAAAAGCGTTGTACTGATTTGTACTGATTTTTTGAAATATGTACTGATTGTACTGATTTTTAAACATTTCAATATAAAATATAATTTTAATCAAAAATTGTATACAAAAGCTTACATTTCCATAAAATAAGTCGTCAGAGTAGTTAACTTAAGTCTGACAATGAGATAATTTAAAATTAATTAATTCTATTGGAACCTCTTGATTCACGAAAAATTCACGTAATGATCGATTTTCTACATTTTTAGAAAAATAATGTAATTGCATAAGTCCAAAGGAAAAAAGTCGTCAGAATCTACGGGATTTTCTTATTCTAAAAATAAATACATTTAAATGAAGTTGTTTTAAGTCAACTTAATTTTTTACAAAATAACGACAACAGTTCATGGCAGTTATTTTCAAACAGTTGTTTTTACTGAAATACTAATTGACACCAAGTTTGTTAGTTTTACCGATAATCATTGGTGTCCTTCTATAGAAAAAAGTTTTCCGAAAGTTATTTCTAGAAAAAAAATTATAAAAACTTGGGCGTACTGATTTGAGTTCAGAAAAAAATGGTCACCCTAAATATACTGCCATTCTGAAGACATTTCCTTTTAGACGTCTTAAAGGAATCGTCCACACTCTTAAAGCAAACATTCAGTGCTGACATTGTTCGGACATGTCATCAAGGATTACCTATGATTTGTCAGAACCTGAAGACATTTCCTCAAGGAATCACTGTGGAAATTTCCTCAGTGACACATTTTCCAACTGGGATTCTAAGATTGCATTACGTGGTAATTGATTACATAACACATTACCATTGATAAGGTTTTTAGGAGGATGTTTCGAGTCCCATGAATTTTGTTTTGCATTTAAAAAAAGGCAAATGATGACATTTTGTAAAACTTGGAGACGCGGCCATTTTTTGTCCAGCTCTATTTTTTTAACCTTTTGAAATTTTTTTAAGTGCACGGTGAAGTTTAAATAATTTAGTTAGATGGTGAAGTTTAAATAAGTGAAATTAATAAATATGAAAATAAAAAATTATAATTGTTAAACTAAATGATATTATGGAAATGAAAAATAATTATAGAAATTGTTAAGAGATTTCAGTATTACATTTATTTGTTTTTTTTTTGAAAACCTAAAATTATTGTGATTTTTTTTTCGAAAATTTCTTTTGAGTTTCCCTAAACATTTTATATTAATTTGTTTGTTAACTCCTCTCAAATCATTAAAATACTTAAAATTTCTAATGATTTTTAAATAAATAACATGTGGATTAATTCTAAACACAAAATTGGAGCAGTCAAATATTTTTCCCCTTCTTTACTATTTGAATTTTCTCCGACATGTGATAATGCACTTGATCACAGATTATTGTTACAGAAATAATTGTCTGTTGGAAATTTTCTGTTTTTAAATAAATTAATTAAAAACAAAAAAACAATTATTAGATTAGATTTTTAGGTTTGTTTTTAGAAAGAAAAAATAAAAAGATTCACACTATTTTTTTAAAGTACCACAATATGTCAAGTATATTAGCTGTGTTTTTTTGGATTATTTTTATTTGGGTACAAGTGGTTCTACCCAACTTAAATTTTGTAATATTTTTTGTGAATTTATAGTATATCCAATTACTTCATATAAGCTGAAAAAAATTATAAAGATTATCTTAAAATCCTAGGATTAGCTAAGATTTGTTTGTCATTCTTTATATATTTGCATCAATTTATATTTTTACCAACATAATATCAATTCAGAAAATTATTTTTTTTTAAACTTAATGAGATATTTATCCAAAAATAGCAAAAAACACAGCTATTATTAGATTACATGTATTTTGTATATTTTTTTAATTTGTTTAATGTAAACAAGTTTTTTGGTATAATGTTTTAATGATTGGAGTCTAATCATTGGAACATTAACCCGTCTAGAATAGGAGGATGTACAATTTTTTTTTTTTAATTATTTTAAATACATTTGTTGGTTGCATTTGTTTATTTTAAGTTTGGTGTTGTAAAGAGTCAATTATTGGTTTCATTCCTCTTAAATTTATGTGCAAGTGTGTTAAAAACTCAAAAACTTTTTTATTTGAATTTGATATATTTGGGGCATTCCATGTCAAATCGGACACTTTGAAAATTTTTTTTTTTAGATTTTTCCAATTTGTTTACAGTTTTTAGTACCCTTCGAAAACTCCTTCGTGGTAAGTTTTCAGATTTTTTTGATGACCCGTTCAAAAGATATCGAATTTTTAAAAATTGGTAGTTTGTTCCTTTACTCAAACTTTTGTTACTCATAACTTCTTCAAAAATGGTCCAAATTTCAAATTTTTTTATTCAAAATTTTTGTTTTTTTACATACTTTTAACAAAAAAATCCCTAAAAATTCTTAAAAGCGCTCTAGTATGCGATTTTTAAGTTTTAAAATTTAAATCTCATTTTTGAAAATGTTTGTACTCTTCGATTTTTTTGAAATTTTTTTGTGTAAAACTTCTATCGATTCTACAAATTTTTTGCCCAGGAGGATCGTGGGATAACGATATTACTATTTTTTTAAAATTTTTTGAAAAAAATTTATTGTAATGTTCCAATCTTAAAATCATTTCTACTGCTCCTATGGTACGTCAGAGAGGGGTCATTTATAAGACCAACCCCCATTATTTTTACGTCTTAACATTTCTTTGGAACAAACTTATACTCTATCTCCCATTTCTAAGGGGGCTCCCACACAAAACGACATTTTTTTAAATTTGCTCCAAACGCTCTAACTGCCCTTATAGTGCCCTTAGAGCAACAAAATGTATGACCGACCCACAATATTTTTTTAGTCCAAACATTTTCTCTGAGCACACCTACCCCCTATATCTAATTGTTAAGGCGGTCCCCATACAATTTTTTTATATTTTTTGTAAATTTGTTTTATTTAATCAGCTTCTACCAGTCCAATGGTGCGTCCGAGAGGTGTCATTAGTGAGACCGACCCTCATTTATTTTTACCCTCCAACCTTTTTGTAAAACATACCACAGCCTCATCTGCACTCCCTAAGTAGGCTTCGTTTGCCATTCCAGTCGAAATATCGGTCTGGGACCCCTTAAAGTATATATATTCATAATGCCCGATCGATTTTAAGACATTCTAGCGATGTCCGTCTGTCTGTCTGTGGAAAATGTCATCACGTCCAAAATACAAAACAGACTGTTATTAAACATACTATTTATTGGAAGTTCTCCCGAGAAGTTTTGTATTACATTTGAGCGATATCGGTTCAGCGGTTCAAAAGTTATGAACGAAAATGTAAGGACACCTCAAAATTTTTAGTACATTCAACATAACCTAAAAATACAAAATGCTTTAATTCGGCTTCTGGTTGACATATGTGAACATAATTGAACACCAAATGGTATTTAAACAAGTACGAACATATTTTGTGACAAAAAAAGAAAAAAATCGCGGATTTTTTTTTTTACCAAAATTTTTTTTCGCGGAAATTTTTTTAAAAAAAATTTTTTTTTTTTCAAAAATTATTTCCTTTTAAATAAAGTTTTTGCAATAATCTTTAAGAAATTGTGGTGTGTATCACTACATTCGGCAAACCCGAATTTAACTTTTTTACTTGTTTTTAAATAAATTTCTCTTTTTGGATTTAATGAAATAAATTCTTTAACTACTGCCTACTAAAAACTTTTGTGCTATAGAATTAAATTAACAAATTTTAAGCATTTTAGACTATTTGAAACAACAAATATTGTAAAAACTAAGTGGGTTAAAGTCAAAAAAACATAAATTGACGAGTTGTTTGTTTTCCCCTCTAAAAAACAACTCAAATATAAAAGTTTTGCAACATGTTGCATTAAAATGCCACTGGCGTCTAAAAGACACAACATAAAACTTTAACAAAAAAGCAACATAAAAATGCTAAAAAAAATTATGAAAATAGAAAAAAAATTATGTACGCAATATGCATGTTGCATAAGTTTTAACAGCAAATAACAAACATAAATTCATTGTTTATAAATGAAATTACTGCAGTAACTTTCAGACCATAAAGAAAGACAGACAAACAGGGACGTAGACTATGTTCTCAAAACAGCAGGAGGAAAAGGAGTACAAAGAAGAAGCATGAGGAAGACAATTTATTTAAAATGTTGTACATATATGTAACAAAAATAAATAAACTAAGGTGTAGTATGTAAACTCTATGCGTAGAGTATAAAACATGTTTGTAAAAAAAAAAGAAACAGTTAAAATGATTTATGATTATGTTCTGGTTTTTGTGTGTTCTGAACATAACACAAACACACGATGATAAATTTTTCAATGCCAAAAAGATTAAAAACAAGTAAAAAAAGTTAAATTCGGCCTTGCCGAATTTATAAATCCATTACACAATGTAAAAAAAAAATTATTGCAGAAACATTCATTAAAAAAAAAATTGGAAAAGAAAAAAATTAAAACAAAACTAATTTTGAGAAAATTAAAAAAAAATTTTGAGAATTTAAAAAATAAATTTCTCAGAAAAAAAAAAATTCCGAAGAAAAAAATTCACATACATAACTAAATTCGAAAAAAATCATTATTCGTGCCACCCTAATCTTCAGTTTTATTCATATCTATGAAATATTTTGGTCATGATCGCCATTTCAATAGACATATGAACATCGCTAGAATGTTTTAGAATCGATCACTGATCAATAATATTTTCAATATTCCTTTTGTAACTCGTCGATATTTTCGATGAGTTACAAAAGGAATGACCAATTTATACATACACTCAAAAGAAAAACTTTGTCAAAAAATCTGTAAAAATTATTTTCAATTTGAATTAGCAAACTTTTGTGAATTCTCTACCATTCAGTTTTTGAAAATAACAGACATTTTTCTGCAATTTCACTGATTCTGTTTTATAGGTAGGTTACACTCAAAAAAAAAAAACTGTAATGTTAGCAAAAAAAGCTTGTAAACCTACAAGAAAATTTGCTGATTTTGAACCCACAATTTTTTTGCTAAAGTTAGCAAAAATGTTTTGCTAATAATTAGTTAACTAAATTTTTTTTTTTGACACATTTGAGGACCCCATTGGGTTTAAACCCGTTAGGTCCAGACCCCGATGGGCCTAGACCTAGTTGGGTTCCTTAAAAATCTTCATAGTTTTTGATCCAAAATGTGTGTCCGTTTCGCTCTACCTTGCTTAGTTTTTGAGATACGTGATTATAGGGGACCACTGGGGTCTTGAGAATTAAAAAACTCGATAACTTCAAAAATATTACTCGGAGAGTTTTTGACTATTCTACGGTCTTGTTCTACGTGTTTAGAGCTACAAAAATGCTTTTGGACTTTTTGTTGTGTCGGCAATATTTACCGAGATATGAGCATTTTAAAATTTTCGGGAATGCTAACTTTTTTGGATCCAAAGTTAGGACCCTTTAGGGTCCACACATGTGAAGAGGACCCTCGAAAGTATGGCGATTCTAAGAACCAAAAATGCCCTCCATTTTGCTCTATCTGGCTTAGTTTCCGAGATAGAGCCATTTTAAGTTTTCTGAAAATAAAAAAAAATTTACCATTTATTTTTGCTAATGTTAGCAAAAAATCTTGTAAAAATGTTGTCAACTCAATTTCAAATCTTAGCAAAAGAAATTAGTTCAACGTTTGTTTAAAATTGCTAATGTGCTAAATGAAGTTTACAAGAATTTTTTGCTAACATGCTAATCTCAACTAAAAATTTGCTAAAAGTTAGCTAACTAGCATTAGCAAAAAAAAATTAGTAAATCTACTAACGTATTTTTTTGAGTGTAGGTTGTAAGTGGCTGCTGACATTCTACGTCAACACACGTGGACTCTGAGGTCCATTGTGATACCACGGGACCGTAATAGGTTTCCCTAATAGTCCCTGTCGTTAAACCAGTTTGAGCTTCTTATGAAACTCCTTAGATATTGAATTTTGGCATCCGACAAATCAGAAAGATCGTACAGCTCCCTAGATCCCAGTGAAGCAAGTCTCTGACCAGAAAGTGCCGGTCAATGGCAAATAAAGTGTTCGATAGTTTCCAACTCCTCTTCATCCATGCAACTTCGGCAAAAGTCATTCGACGGCACATTTAACCGCTCTGCGTGCTTCCCTATAAGACAGTGTCCGGTAATTATAGAAACCACCGTCGAAATCTCTCCTCTTGGAAGCGATATTACTTGTGCGCCCCTGATTAAGAGAAGGCCAAATCAGTCGTGTTGTCTCACACGTCCATCCATTTGCCCATCTTAGATTAGTCTCCGTAGCAGAACAAAGCCGTAGGTTTTGATTTCAAGTTTCTAGAGGCATACCAACACATTCCAATTCTGTTGGAACCTGTAAGGTAGTTCCTAGTCTTGCAACCTCATCGGCTTTGCAATTCCCTGGAATGTCTCTGTGCCCTGGGACCCATATGAGTCGTATGTTAAACTGCTGGGCCATCTCATTTAAAGACGTGCGGCAGTTAAGGGCAGTTCTTGTTTTCAGAAACATTGAATCCAGGGACTTGGCCGCGGCTTGACTGTCAGTATAGATGTTGACTGCGGTTGCAGACAAGACATTGCAGCTCAATCAGTCAGCCAATTCCTTTATTGCCAGCGTCTCTGCCTGGTAAACACTGCAATGATCTGGCAATCTTCGAGCCAGGTTCAATCCAAGCTCTTCCGAATAGACTCCAAAGCCCACTTGTTCGTGCAGCCTCGATCCATCTGTGTAAAAATTTATGGTGGCTCCACTTCCCGGAATGTCCCCCATCCAAGACTCCCTGGATGGTATCATAGTGGTAAAGTGGCGCTCAAAGAGGCTCATAGAGGGAGCACAGTCCACATTTTGTGGTATTGTTATCTTCTTCAAGATCGCGCTATGGCCACAATCTCTTCTCCTCCATTGCAGCGTGCTATTAAATTGAATTGCCGACGCAGCCGCATACTGCCTAGCCCATATGTCCAATGGTATCAGGTGAAGGAGTATTTCTAATGCAGCCGTAGGTGTAGTACGAAGAGCACCAGTGATGCACATCGACGCCATTCTCTGTAAAGACACAGTTCGCTCTTGTTTCCAAAGCAGGCCACCAGACAATGATTCCATACAGCAAAATTGGACGCACCACTGCTGTATAGATCCAATGAACGACTTGAGGGCTAAAACCCCATCGTTTTTCAATGGTCCTTTTACAGGAATATAAAGCAATCGTTGCTTTTCCCATACGTTCCTCAATATTACGCCTGAAATTCAACTTCCTATCTAGAAAGATACTTGGCTCCATCTGAGAAAGTGATTTCAGTGCCGTCCAGAGAAATAGGATCAAAAGCAGGAATATTATTTTTTCTGTAAACAAAACAAGCTCTGTTTTACTTGGATTAACTGCTAGACCACAGTCTCTTGCCCATTTAGACATTTCTTTCCGAGAACCCTTTCCGAGAACCCTGAAGAATTTCATATAAGAAGAGAGGTTGTTTTAGTGCCTATCCAACAGTGACATAACCTTGAAAAAAATCGGATTCGTTAAATACTTTTTTTTAATGAAAATGTGTAAATTTTGGGTGGTACTTATGTGAAGACATATGCCTACGATTTTTGCCCCCATGGTTCCTTCTAAAAGGGTGAAATTTATTTTCCTCCCAAACATTTGTTTGCAATATACCTATCACCTTGTACCACTCCCTAAGGGGGCTCCAACACAAAAACTTTAATATTAAAAAAATTGCATCCAGCGCTCAAACTGACCTAAGCGTGCCCCTCCTAAAAGAGTTAAATATTTGATCGACCTACAAAATTTTTTAACTCAAACATTTTCGCGAACATAACTTCAAAGTATAACCGATGGCAAATATTTTTAAAGCCTAAAATTTTCCTAGAACAAACCCATCACCCTTTAACTTCAACCCCATAAAATTTGACGACTCTTTCAGTAGCTTCATTGACAATTTTTTTTTTCGTTTTTTGAGGATTTTTCCTATTTCTTCAAAAGAAACTGTATGAACATTAAATACAGATCGAAAGGTTTTTTGAAGGTCTATCCAATGCCGTATCGGTCGTGCCCAAATTCGGCTTCCTTAAGTTCGTTATTGCCAAAAATAGATAAACGTTGGGGTAGTTTATATGGAGATGTATATACATACGGCCCCCAAAATCATATATAATAATCTCTATTTAAATTAAGCTGACCCGTATTTTTCCGTTTGGCAAAATTCCTGTTAGTTCGGCTTTTATTCGGATTTTCCCAAGAGCCCAAATTTTTTCATAAGGTGACAACTCATTTTTAAATTTGAGATTGGGCAGCTAAAAAAAACAAGTAACTCTTATTTTTCTCCCCTCATTCCAATATTCAAGTTTCAGGACAATGGGTGCCCTGTGAAAGACCTTCCTTGACACTGCGCAAGTACATCAAGGGCTTTGGATTTAAATTTTGTCGGTCATACATTTCACTGCTATGGGGCACCCTTCGGACAGTTATAGCGGTGGGAGCAATTTTTATAAAAAAAAAAAAATTTAGATGGGTCGGCGGACTTATCTAGGTGCACTTTTAGGACAGTTAGCATGGTAGGAGCCAATTTTTTATAAAAATGTAGTTTTTTGTGGAAGCCCTCTTAGGAATGTTTTTTTTGACAATTTTAACCCATTTACGCCTAACTTTGGCCACGATGAGTGACCCCCTAGAGTCACCCTAACTCCCCCATTTTTTCGCTTATGCATTTTGTTTACGAACCTCAAAAAATATCCGGTTGTAGCGTATCGAAATCGAAAACTCATGCACTATCCAACCCCTAGTGTACTTATTAAAAAGTTCAAAAATAGTATGATAACAAGTAATACTGAAATCCTGTGTTTTTTTTTATTTTTTGTTTCTTTTTTAATGATTAAAAATATCAATGATTTATACTTGTAATGAAGAATTTAAAAAATATTTATATAAAAAAATCATAAAAGAATGAAAAAAATTAAAAAAAAAATCATGTTATTGATGGCGATGAAGCATAATATGAAAAGTGACAAATGTTTAACAAAAGGGAACTTGGGATTTTATCCAAAAACAATTAGAAAAAAAGGAAAAAATAATTATGATGATTAAATATTGTGAACAAGTTAATAAATTATGAACAATATAAATAACATGAACATTTTTATTAACAAATGTAAATAAGTTAAATAGCAATTAATTGATGTTAAGGCATTATTTTTTTCTATAAAATTTTGAATGAAAATTTAAATTTTCTATAAAATTTTGTTAAAATAATTTTCTTTGGAAGGCTCGCGATGTTGTTAAGCTGTTAATATTTTTTTTAGATTTTGTTAAATTTTATATTTGGTTTTTGGTATTAAAAAAATAATAATATTTTGCAAATTATTATTTAATTAAAAAAATATACATATTTACAAATATAACAAAAAAAAAAAAAACTAAATAATAACTTTTCATGCTGTGCTATTAATTTTTATCTTTGGTAAACAATTTAACGTTTCTTTTTCTAATAAACAATTTATATATTTTTTTAATTTGGCAAACACAACAACATTGACATTAAAAATATTAAAAAAAAACAAAATGCTTAGAATTAATATCAAATTTTCAATATTTTTTTGCATACCAATAAAAAACTTAGGTATTCCAAAAACAGCATAACAAATTCTTTAAAAAAAGAAGGTAATAAAAAAAGAAAATCACAATAATTTCTAGGTTTTTTGTAAAAAAAAACAAGTAACGATTAAAGTATATTAAAAATATATAAAATAAAAAATAATAATAGAAATTAACTTAATTTTTTTTTAAAGTTTGTTAAACAAATGTTTGATGGGTTAACATAGCAAAAAACAGGCTGAAATTTAACAAGTGAGAGTGTTACATTCGGCTGTGCCGAGTCTTTTATACCCTCCAAAATGTAAAAAACAATATAAAAAAATTCAGGGGCGTCTTTTTTGTGGGGGGGGGGTTGTTGGGAGACGTTAGGGGCATATTCCCCTTGTGATTTTGAACTTCTTCTGAGATAAAAATGTTGCATTTGCTTAGCAAAAGTACAAAAAACCCTGCAAAAATGCGGTTTTTCTTATGTTGGTTTAGTTCTCCAAGGGGAAACTTTTTTCCCCTTGGTCCGATTTTGCCCATTTCCGAACTTTATCTGAACTAGTATAAATATTTTGTTAGGGAAATTTTTGTACTGCCTAACCTAACCTTGGAAAGCAAAAAATAAACATTTCTTCGTAAGCTTACAATTCATTCGTTAAATCAATCATTGAAGTCAATCAACTTCAATTAAAAAAATTAATTAAATTGTTGATCAAAATTGAAAAATGTTTGATAATAAAAAGTATTTAATTAATCACCCATTAATTTGATGATTGATGTTACAATTTTCTTCATCGGAGGAGTTTTAATCAAAAAATTTATTGAAACCGCGTTTTTCGTGATTGAAACTCGTTTTCAGTTCTTTGTGTGTACCTTTTTTGTGATTGTCGGTAGTGTTTTATAATACTTTTGTTGAATATGTAGTACCTTTTTGGAAATTTTAGTTTTATTTTTTAATTGTAACAATGTTCATTTTTGGTATTTTTATTATTAAATATTGATTTTGTAATTTTGGAATTTAAAGTACACTTTTTGAATATTTAATGCTTTTAGAATGGTATGTATTATTTTTAATATTTAGGATTTTTAGAACTTTTTGAAAATTTTAGTACTTTTTCGGATTTTAAGGTACATTTTTTCCATTCTGAGTTTTAATTCTTGTTATTTGAAAGATTTTTTATGATTTTTCGGAATTTTGTAGAATTTTTATACTTTTTATTGAGTTTTTGTAATTTTTGCTACTTTTTTATATTTTTAGTACTTTTTTATAAGATTATAATTAAAATTTTAAAAGGATCAATTACAATCAAAAACGAGTAGAAAAGTTAAATTCGACTTTGCCGAATATGAATATGAATACCCTCCACAATGCCTTTTTTTAAAGGGTAAAACTTTTTTTGTCATTTAAAAAAAAAGAAATATTAAAAATTTTTTTTGAGTGTAAAAATGTTTTCGAGTGTGATGTTTTTTTACTGTTAAAACATTTCTGAGTGAATGCACGTACGTATGTACACAAAATAATGACATTTTTGAAAAAAAAAAAAATATGTTTTTTTGTGAGTGTAAAATTTTTTTGAGTGCAAAATTTTTTTTGAGTGTAAAATTTTTTTCGAGTGTAATTTTTAGGTTACCAATGCTTTTAAAACTAAACAATTTTAAAAAGCATTGCTTTAAAACTAAACAAGTTTGAAAAGCATTGCTAAGTTACCACCAATGCTTTTCAAACTTGTTTACCACGTGGCATTTAAGATGAACCCAATCTGAAATTCGGGGTTTTGCTTATAACTTTTGAACTACTGTACCGATTGAGCTGAAATTCAATACCAAACAGACCTGGGGAACGGCAAAGATACATGCCACGTTTCAGCAGTTTTTTACCTTGTAAATTCGCGAAAAACCATTGCCGAAATTTACTCTTTTGCTCATAACTTTTGAACCACTGGACCGATTTGGCTGGATTGCAATACCAACCTGACCAGGTAAATGAACCTGACCAGGTAAATGAAGTCTTTTAAAAGTTCGCGTGTTTTCTACGGACGGACAGACAGACGGACGAACGGACATCGCTAGATCGACTTAAAATCGATCGAGGATCATGAATATATATGGGGCATTCCATGCCAAATCACTCACTTTTAGGCCCGACCCCCTTCGATTAATTTTATTTTTGGATATGTTTTAGTACGTATTAAATGCAACTTCCAACCAAATTTTCAGCCTTTTATACCAAGGTGGTGTTGAGTAATCAATTTTTCAAAATGGCGATTTTTTTCAAAAAATGAAAAAATTTAAATTTTCAATCAATTTTGACCAGTAAAAAATATAGATATTTAAAAAAAAGTTGGACAACGTTTTGTTGGTATTTAAATGTAGTTTTAGAAAAAAAATGTGAAAAAATTATTCGAAGTAATTATCACTTATTTTTTGACGTTTAAAAATTAAAATCGACTTTTTGAAAAAGTCCGAAACCTTCGATTTTTTTGTAAAAAACTATAAGAATTCTACTCTAAATTATGCAACTTTTAAGCCATAACTCGAGATGTGATCACAATTCTTTCTATTTTTTTTTTAATTTTTAAAAATGCACCTTTTATGTTTTGGCTCTGATTTATTTTATATGGAGCTCCAAAAAAAAAAAAAAAATGGTAGATACTGACCCTAACTTACCCTAAATATATTCATTTGGAGGTAAATATACGTCTCACAAAAATTTGGGACGATCGGACATGTGTAAGGCGCTTAGCATGGTCCTTGAAGTTTAAAAAACGGATTACAAGGAAAAATATGAATTTTTTTCTGTTTTCGCAACTTCTTTAGTATTTTAAGTTAAGTTTTAATTCAAGTGATTACAGAATTATGATGTGGAGTAAAATGCCTTTCTAATAAGGTACTAAAAACTAAAATCGGTTGAAAATCAGCCAAGTTATTACAACTTCCCCAGGCATCTAGCGTGTGCCATACAACTTGATTAAAAAATACGAGGCCCTTTTTTTAAATTTATTGAAATTTTCTACTGTAATAACATTTTTTCATTATTCATGTTTCAGTGTAATATTTTTTTGACTTTTCCAAATTTTAAAACAAAAAAAATATTTTTTTTTTTTAAATAGAGATTTCAAAAGGGTGTGGAAAATGCAGGCATTTTCAGCACTAATTTAAAAAATGTTAGCAAAACACAATATGAAAAATACTTGTCATCTAATAACATTTGAGCTTGAAGAATAAAAAAATGTTATTACAGTAGAAAATTTCAATGAATTTCAAAAATCGGATGGTATTGATTAATCAAGTTGTCTGCCACACTTTAGATGCCTGGGGAAGTTGTAATAACTTGGCTGATTTTAAACCGATTTCGGTTTTTATGACCTTAATAGAGAGACATTTTACTCTACATTTCAATTCTGTAACCATTTGAATTCAAAATTAACTTAAAATACCAAAAAAATTAAGAAAACAGAAAAAAATGCATATTTTCCCTTGTAATCCGATTTTCAAACTTCAAAGCCGATGCGGCACGCCTTACCCATGTCCGATCATCCTAAAATTTTCTGAGACGTATTTTTACACCCAAGTTAATATATCTTGGGGAAGTTACGGTCAATATTTACCAAATTATTTTTTTTGGAGCACCATATAAAATAAACCAGAGTCAAAAAAAAAAAAAGTGCAATTTTCAAAATTTGAATAAAAATAGAACGAATTACGATCACATCTCGAATTATGACTTAAAAGTTGCGTAATTTAGAGTAGAATTTTTTGACATTTTTAAAAAAAAATCGAAGGTTTCGGACTTTTTCAAAAAGTCGATTTTGATATTTATACGATAAAAAACAAGTGATAATTACTTCGAATAATTTTTTCACATTTTTTTTCTAAAACTACATTTAAATACCAACAAAACGTTGTCCAACTTTTTTTAAAATATCTATATTTTTTACTGGTCAAAATTGATTGAAAATTTAAATTTTTTCATTTTTTGAAAAAAATCGCCATTTTGAAAAATTGATTACTCAACACCACCTTGGTATAAAAGGCTGAAAATTTGGCTGCAAGTTGCATTTAATACGTACTAAAACATATCCAAAAATAAAATTAATCGAAGGGGGTCGGGCCTAAAAGTGAGTGATTTGGCATGGAATGCCCCATATACTTTATGGGGTCCTAGACAAACGGAATAACAAACTTATATATACCCTATATCACTAGAGTGGAGGGTATAACAAGTGAGAGTGTTAATTTCGGGTGTGCCGAATCTTTAAATCCCCCCGTAAAAATTAACCCCGCTAAAAAATACGTGTCGAATTAATTTTCGTTCCGAACAATAATTTCATAAAGATCGGAGGGTGCCACCATTAAGACTTCCCTTGTAAGTGTTTTTTCAATTAAAAAAAAATTTTCTCAAAAAAATTTTCCGCTCAAAAAAAAATGTACGTTTGAATTTTTTTTTAATTTTTTGTATTGTTTTTAATTTTTAGGATTTTAGTACTTTTTGAACTTTTTATGGATTTTACACAGATAAAAATGAGTTGTTAGATCAAGCACGAAATACACCAGTTTGAGCATTATTTTAATTAAAAGTCAGCTAAGAGAATAATCACAATTGGAGCGGGAAGCGAAAAAACGCAATCGTCCTCATAAAAATAGAATTGAATCTAGTTTGGCGGAAAAACGCGGCGGAATTTTGTTGTCATATAAACGTGTGTGAACAGTTGCGGAAAAACGCTTCCCGCTCCAATTGTGTTTATTCTCTTAATGAGGAAAATTGTTGGATCAAGTACTAAAATTGTAGGTCAGTCATTGACTGATCCTTGATTAAACTAATGCTTGATTTGAGCAAATGATTAATAGGTTTTTTTCTGTTATTTTTGATTAAATCATTGCTTGATTTGAGTGAGTGGTTAATCAATATTTTTTGGTTATTTTTGATTAAACCAATGCTTGATTTGAGTGAATGGTTTATCAATATTATAAAATTTTAGTGTTTTTTGTCAATATTTTTTAAATTGTTTTTTTTGTGTTTTATATTATTTTTCTTTTCTTCGTCTTGTGTGCGTTCACATACTTTTCTGTTTGGCGACTAAAAAAAACTAAAACAAAAAACTCAACAGCGTTCATCGCATTGTTAGACAAAGCCTACTTTGATAAGTTTTTTTTTTTTTTTTTTAATGTCATACTGTGAATTTTTCAGATTTAAGCAAATGGTTAATTGATTCAAGTAAAATTTAATTGAATGTCAAATTTTAAGCTGATCAAATATTTAATTGTTTTTTTCCATCGAATATTTTTTTCTGTGTAAGATAGATACTTTTTTTTTAGTACTTTTTTATATTTTTTCCCCTTTTTTGGTGGAAAAAATCTACAAAATTAAAAAAAAAAACTTTAAAAATCCTAATAAGCACAAGAAGGTTGTTGTTCTTCTTGTTATTTATTAATATTAAATGTTTTTTTTTATAATTTTTTAGATTTTTTTTTACCAAACAAGGAAAAAAAATCTAAAAAAGTACTATTTTTAGTACCAAAAAAGCCAAGAAATATCTTAAAATCCATGAAAAGTACTAAAAATTCAAAAAGTACTAAAAATCCTTAACATAAAATTAGTTTCTAAGAATTTTGTAAAATTTTTTAGTGGTTAAGGACTTTTTGTATTTTTTTTTTGTGATGTTTGGTACTTTTTTATTTTTTTTTTAACTTTTAGTGTTTTTGGAATTCATAGAAATTTTTTTAAATGTTTTTCCTCTTTTTAAAAGTTTTTTTTATCATTTTTAATTTTTTTTCAGATTTTGTTTAAAACTTTTTTTTCAATTTTTAAAATAACACACCTGTCTACGAGCCAGTTTTTTGCTTATTACTCCCATCTCTGTTAAACAAACTTTAAATTTAAAGTTAAAATTATAATAATAAAAATAATCTTTAAAAAAAATAAAAATAAATGCAATACAGTAACTATAGAATCCATATAATTTCTAAATAAACATGGAGAAAAAAAAAACGTTCATCCATGTTTATTTTTGTATAATGAACGCTTCTTTTTCTGCTTCCTAAACTATTCTTTCTATTTGATTATAATCATTAAATAGAAAAAACAATATATATAAATACAACTATTAAATAAACTATAAAATAATCTATAAAGTAATTTGTTCGAAATTGAACAAACAGACACTTACCCATTTGCAGCATCTTGTATTTCCTTTTGATCAATGCCCGCTATAGTATTTCTTCGTTTACCGCGCGCTTTACGTGAACGTGAACGACGTGATACAGTTTGGACATCATCGTTCAAATTATTCGTTTCAGGCATATGAGTAAAGACACCAGTTGTTGATTTGCGAGCCATGCACATACGTTGAAAACGTTTACCGGAGGTATCAACAGATATAACTTCGGCAGGATATCTGTGTAAATTGAAAGGAAAGTAGGGAAGGTTAATATAAAATACACATTGTAAATGTAGGAAACAAAATAAATTAGGTCGGACAATAGTGACCGTGAAACACCCTAATTATAAAAAAAAATGTTACTTCAAACTTCAAAAAAAGTCTAAAATTCTGAGAAAAAATTTCTCATGTAGAAAAAATTTCTCAGAATCTGAGACTTTTTTTATATAGAAAAAAATGTCTCAGAATCTGAGACTTTTTTTATATAGAAAAAATGTCTCAGAATCTGAGACTTTTTTTATATAGAAAAAATGTCTCAGAATCTGAGACTTTTTTTATATAGAAAAAATGTCTTAGAATCTGAGACTTTTTTTATATAGAAAAAATGTCTCAGAATCTGAGACTTTTTTTATATAGAAAAAATGTCTCAGAATCTGAGACTTTTTTTATATAGAAAAAATGTCTCAGAATCTGAGACTTTTTTTATATAGAAAAAATGTCTCAGAATCTGAGACTTTTTTTATATAGAAAAAATGTCTCAGAATCTGAGACTTTTTTTATATAGAAAAAATGTCTCAGAATCTGAGACTTTTTTTATATAGAAAAAATTTCTCAGAATCTGAGACTTTTTTTATATAGAAAAAATGTCTCAGAATCTGAGACTTTTTTTATATAGAAAAAATGTCTCAGAATCTGAGACTTTTTTTATATAGAAAAAATGTCTCAGAATCTGAGACTTTTTTTATATAGAAAAAATGTCTCAGAATCTGAGACTTTTTTTATATAGAAAAAATGTCTCAGAATCTGAGACTTTTTTTATATAGAAAAAATGTCTCAGAATCTGAGACTTTTTTTATATAGAAAAAATGTCTCAGAATCTGAGACTTTTTTTATATAGAAAAATGTCTTAGAATCTGAGACTTTTTCTGTATAGAAAAAATGTCTCAGAATCTCGAGACTTTTTCTGTATAGAAAAATTGTTTCAGAATCTGAGACTTTTTTTTATATAGAAAAAATGTCTCAGAATCTGAGACTTTTTTTATATAGAAAAAATGTCTCAGAATCTGAGACTTTTTTTATATAGAAAAAATGTCTCAGAATCTGAGACTTTTTTTATATAGAAAAAATGTCTCAGAATCTGAAACTTTTTTTATATAAAAAAAATGTCTCAGAATCTGAGACTTTTTTTATATAGAAAAAATGTCTCAGAATCTGAGACTTTTTTTATATAGAAAAAATGTCTCAGAATCTGAGACTTTTTTTATATAGAAAAAATGTCTCAGAATCTGAGACTTTTTTTTATATAGAAAAAATGTCTCAGAATCTGAGACTTTTTTTATATAGAAAAAATGTCTCAGAATCTGAGACTTTTTTTATATAGAAAAAATGTCTCAGAATCTGAGACTTTTTTTATATAGAAAAAATGTCTCAGAATCTGAGACTTTTTTTATATAGAAAAAATGTCTCAGAATCTGAGACTTTTTTTATATAGAAAAAATGTCTCAGAATCTGAGACTTTTTTTATATAGAAAAAATGTCTCAGAATCTGAGACCGATATTTTTAGTTTAGTGACTGAGCAGAATGTTTCAGAATCTAAAGAAGTTTTCATATTTCTCCCTTTTAGAAAAAGCCACTTTCCATTAACACCAATTTTCTGTGAAAATCTTCTATAGTCACTTTAAATTCGTTACCTTGACCAAGTTTATAATCTTTTTTGACTTTTTCTGTATATTTTTTCTATACAAAAAAAGTCTCAGATTCTGAGACATTTTTTCTATACAGAAAAAGTCTCAGATTCTGATACATTTTTTGTATAGAAAAAATGTCTCAGAATCTAAGACTTTTTTTGTATAGAAAAAATGTCTCAGAATCTGACACTTTTTTATATAGAAAAAATGTCTCAGAATCTCCGACTTTTTTTAAATAGAAAAAAAGTCTTAGAATCTGAGACCTTCGGTTTAGTGACTGATCAGAATGTCTCAGAATCTAAAACAGTTTTCATATTTCTACCTTTGAAAAAAGCCACCTTCCATTAACACCAATTTTCTGTGAAAATCTTCTATAGTCACTTTAAATTCGTTACCTTGACCAATTTTATAATCTTTTTTTGTTCATGTAATTGCTGCCTTAAACTTTTATAATTCTTTTTATGACCATTTAGTTGTAGCCAACATTACAATCAATATAACAATGTTTATTTTTTTGATAATAAAACTAAGCAAAAAAAAAAACAAAAAAAGTTAAATTCGGCCTTACCGATTGTAGTGATACCCTCCACAATGAAAAAATTGTTTGAAAAAAAAAAAAATTTGAAAAAAATATTATGTATTTGAAAAAAATTTTTGAAAAAAAAAATTTGTGAAAATTTTGTGATAAAACGATTGGTAAAAAAAATTAATTATAAGAACAATAATTGCGAAAAAAATTTCAACGGGAAAAAATTTTTGTTGAAAAAAAAATCCGCGAATTTTTGTTTGTAAAAAACATTTTTTTACTTCTTTAAATACCATTATTTATCCAATTCTATTCAAATATGTCAACCAGCAGCCGAATTAAAGCATTTTGCATCTTTAGGTTATGTTGAATGTACCAAAATTTTCGAGTGGTCCTTACATTTTCTTTCATAACTTTTGAACCGCTAAACCGATATGGCTCAAATTCAATACCAAGTTTCTCGCGACAACAGAAAGTAAATATGTTAAGTTTCAGTCATATCCGTGTAATATTTTAACCATGATCGCCATTTCAACAGACAAACGGACATCGCAAGAATGCCCTAAAATCGATCTATAATTTTTATACTTTATGGGGTCCCAACACGATATTTTGATAAGTTACAAACAAAATGAAAAACTTTTATACACCCTCTACCACTAATTGTAAGTGGAGGGTACAAAAAAACTATCCAAAACTTAATCAAACAATTCACGGATTATATAAAAATTACGGTAGTTAAATTAACAAACATTTTTCTAATGACTTTACACGATAAACTTCGTGACTTTGGTTGAAAGCTTAACAAAAAGTAGAAGAAAACATAAACTCTTTCATAAAACTTATCTATGCGTCATTGAAGAAATTGGTATCCCAACCCAGCCAGCCAACAGCCATCAGTAACGCCTAAGAATGCAATTAACCTTTAAGGTTAACTGACAATAGACAATAACAACAACATGAGGAAATAACAACAACTATTAAGAAGAGAAGATTTTTTAAAATGTTGTTTTTGAAGAAAATTACAATAAACTTGTGGTATGTATTATAAAAACCTTGAAGGCCAGATTTCCTCAAAAAACAAAAAAGAATACCAGATTTTATAACACCTTTTTCAAATACTTTGTTGCTATTGTAATATTGTTATTATGGTTTGAGGTGATAGTAGTTTTGATTTTCTTTTTCGTTTTTTTTTTTGATTTTATAGCCATCCATACACTCAAAAAAAATACTTCTTTTGAGTGTATTGAAAGTCTCGTAATCCAATATTTTACAGTTTTCCTTGTTTTTTAACAAAAAATTTGCTATCGAAATTAACAGTTTTTTTGTAATTTTACAGTTTTTCTTGTAATTTTACAAATTTCCAAGGTTTTTACAAAAAAAAATCTAGTAAATTCACGAGAATTTCTTGTACACTCAAAAAAAAAAAAAACTGTAAAGTTAACAAAAAATTTAGTTAATTTTAACTAAAAAAGCACCTGATTTTGGGCCTACTAAATTTTTAGTTAATTTAACTAAAAATATTTAGTTAACTTTTCGTAGAACGAATTTAGCAAAAAAAACCGTAACTTTAACTAAAAATTTAGCTGAAATTTCGTAACGTTTTTATGTACATATATTAACAAAAAAATTAGTTGAATTCAGCTAAACTTTTTGTTACTTTTCGTAAACTAAAATTTAGAAAATATTTTGTAAAAAATTAAAAGTTTATTTTTTCTATTTTTTCATCAGCTTAAGTAGAACTTATGAGATTTGCATAGGAGGCTTCGCAAGAAATTCCACTTAACAAATTTGTTACGAAAAATCAGCAAATTAATTAGTAAAAATTCGTAAACTCAGTTTTGAAGTCAACAAAAAAAATTAATTCAAAATTTGTTCAAAACTAGTATTTTCGTAAATTGAACTTAACTAAAAAAAGTAGTTAAAACGCTGATTTTAACTAAAAATTTGCTAAAAAGCCAGTATACTCGAGTTAACAAAAAAAAATTAGTTAACTTTACAGTTTTATTTTTTTGAGTGTAAGTTTTATTTTGCCAAAAAAATTGTAAATTTACAATTTTAATGGTAAAAATCTTGTAAAATTACAAAAAAGGTCGTAATTTTTACTAGGAATTCTTGTAAAATAGGAGGTAGCAAAAAATCTAGTAAAAACACGAAAACTCCTTGTAAGTTTTATTTATTTTATTTTATTGGTAAAAAGCTTGTAAAATTACAAAATAATTGGTAAAAAGCTTGTAAAATAACAAGAAATTCTTGTCAAACAGGAGGTAGCAAAAAAATGTCTTTTACAAGGTTTTTTTTTTGAGTGTAATAACTTTAGGAAAGAAGTCATTTAATTTCATGAAATAACATGGCGCAGACATGTTATGGTAGATCAAAAGTTTTTACTAAAATGAAACCGCCTTATTTGTTTGATCTACTGATTTTTATTGGTCTATTTTTGTTGAATAAAACAAATTTTAATGGGATTTTTATATCCTCCACTTACAAGGAAGGTCTTTCATAGGGCATCCACCGATTGTCTTGAAACTTGAATATTGAATGAGCGGCAAAAAATAAGAGTTACCTGTTTTTTTTTAGCTGCCCAATCTCAAATTTAAAAAAGGGTTGCCACCTTTTAGAAAAATAAGGGCTTTCGGGAAATTCGTATAAAAGCCGAACTAGCAGGAATTTCGCCAAACGAAAAAATACGGGTCAGCTCAATTTTGATAGAGATTATTAAATATGATTTTGGTGGTCGTACGTATATACATCTCTATATAAACTAACCCAACGATTTTACACAATAACGATTTTTGACAATAACGAACTTAAGGAAGCCGAATTTGGACACGACCGATTGGATAGACCTTCAAAAAAAATTCGATCTGTATTAAATTTTCATACAGTTTCTTTTGAAGAAATGGGAAAAATCATCAAAAAACGAAAAAAAAATCCCGTTTTCCCAATCCTCTTTAACCCGCTAAATGACAGATTGGGCAGCTAACAAAAACAAGTTTCAGAACAATCGTTGGGAAAAGGAACAAAAATGTAAAATTTCGCTGAACTTTAATTTTTTCCGAAAATTTTGTAAGATTTTTTAGTTTTTGATTTTTGTTTTTGTATAAATAAGAGTTTCGTGAGTGTGAGTCGAAGTTAGTGTGAGTGAAGCTTGCTTGAGTGCACGTGATTGTGAGTGAGTGTGAGTAAAAAAAAATATGCTCGTGAGTAAGTGTGCATGATTCAAAAATTCCTGTCGTGAGCGTAAGTCAAAAAATCACTCACGCGCCCATCTCTAGTTAAAATCTTTTCTATCTGAGAATCTGAGACTTTTTCTATACGAAAAATGTCTCAGAATCATAAAAAAAAGTACGAAAGATGTCTCAGAATCTGAGACTTTTTCTATATGAAAGATGTCTCAGAATCTGAGACTTTTTCTTAATGACAAATGTCTCAGAATCTGAGACATACGAAAAATGTCTCAAAATGTGAGATTTTTTCTATTTGAAAAATATCTCAGAATCTGAGACCTTGCATACAAAGTGTCTCAAAATCTGACAATGAGACTTTTTATTTTGGGAAAACTTTTATGAACTTTAGACTTTTAAAATCTGAGAATCTGAAACTTTTTCTGTTCGAAAAATATTTCACAATCTGAAACTTTTGATGTAGGAAAAATTTCTAATTTGAGACTTTTGATCTCAGATGTATACGAAAAACCTGTTAAGTTCTGTGAATTTTTCTGTAAGAAAATGTAAAGTTTTCTTTAAAATTAAATCAAAAAAAGTTGCTCCATTTTCGTATAAGCGAAATGCTTCGAGAACTTACAAAGTTTAGGGAGTATGAACAAGGTGAAACTAATATGGGTACCAGGTCACATAGGTATTCAAGGAAACGAGAGAGCGGACGAGCTCGCGAAACAAGGTGCTGATGGTATTGGTATTTCTGTGCATATTGATCCACCAATCCAGCACTTCAGATCGCTACGCAACATTCAAAACACTGCAATGGCTAATAGAATGTGGAGAGAGTTAACAACAAGTGCGATTAGTAGAAGATTGTGGGCATGCTACAATCTAAGGAAAACTGAATACTTACTCTCACTCACTAGATGGAACTGCCGTGTACTTACTGGAGTGATCACCGGGCACTGCCTAATAGGTTATCATAGAAAGAAGATGGGACTTATTTCTGATGCAAGCTGAAGAAGGTGCGATGAACCTAACACTGAAGAAACGGTCGAACATATTCTTTGCCAATGTCCTGCTTTGGCCAGAACCCGACTGCACATTTTAGGCAGACATGACTTCGAGAGCTTGGAAACGGTTTCGAATGTCGACCTAAGGCAAATAGTACAATTCGCGATGAGGACAAATGCGTTCTATCAGCGTCGCTGAGGAATTATTGTGGTTTCGCTATGGACCATCCGGTCTATGTGAGGAGTCTTTGACTCCGCCACCTCTAACCTAACCTAACCTAACCTTCGTATAAGCGAATTTATTGGCATTTCGGGGCTCCCTTAGGTCGGTGACCCTGGGCACGTGCCCAGTGTGCTCTAATGGTTTAAACGGTACTGGCTAATCTTATTTAATAAAATTGCATATAATTTTATGTAATAAGATAAAATATGTAGAAATTTGTATAAAATATATTTTTTTATCTCATAATTTTAAAATTTATCTCATTTACCACAAAAAATATCAAAAAAAAAAATCCCCTTACAATCGATATTCATGAAAAATTACTATGTTTCTTTGCATAATATAGGAGATAAATAAAAAACTGCAAGATTACAGTTTCTTCCCCCCTCATTTGCCCCCTCTAAATATGAATTTGTGCCGCTAAAAAACAAAAATTATTTTTATACCCTCCACTCTAGTGATAGAGAGTATATATAAGTTTGTCATTCCGTTTGTAAAACCTCGAAATATTGGTCCAAGACCATGATCCTCGATCGATTTTGAGGGGATCAGCGATGTCCGTCCGTCTGTCTTATATGTTAGGCATTTACCTGGTCAGGTTGGTATTGCAATGCAGCGAAATCGATCCAGTGGTTCAAAAGTTATGAGCAAAAGACTGAATTTATGCAAGGGGTTTTCGTGAATTTACGAGATTAAAAACACTATAACTTTCGAAAGGCAACTCTGAGGATGCGGAAGTTTGGAATATATATCGGTCTAGTTTTTCAAAAGTTATTAGCAAAACCGTGAATTTCAGATTAGTTTCACCCTTAATTCACCTGTTGAAAACCCGTTACACATGTTTTAAAAACATTGGTAAGTCACAAAAATATTTTACAACATATTTTTGTCACTCAAAAATATTTTTATATAAAAAAAAAATTCACTCGGAAAAAATTTTACACTCAAAAAAAAAAATTATTAAAAATTTATAAAATTTTTTTTTTTTTAATTACTTAAAAAAAAAAGTTTTTTTACACCAAATTAAATATTTCTAATCAAAAATGTTATTTTTTTCACGTTAGAAAATTCACTATTACTTAAAAAGGGCATTGTGGAGGGTATTCATAGATTCGGCCAAGCCGAATTTAACTTTTCTACTTGTTATTTCTTCTGATCTACAAAATAAAACTAATTCCATAAAGATCCACGGGTGACACTAGAGAGACTTTCCTTGTTAGAAAATTAAAAAAAAAATCAAAACTTCGTTTTTTTCTTGTTCTTAAAAGCTTTGTTAATTTTACAAAACTCAAAAAATGTTAGAAAATTCTCCAAAATTTTTTAGGGATTTGGATAAATTTAATTTGTATACCATCCAACTACAGTATGGGGGTATGTATACTCACTTTGTCATTCCATGTGTAACGCATCGAAATATCAATGCGAAAATCGAATCTGAAAATCTTTTAAAATCTGAGAATTTTTTAGGAATTTTTTTGGTGTCGCTGCTGATTTGTATTACTTGAGAGCAAATATTGTTATAATTGAATATGTCAACATTGAGTGGAAGGGGAAAGTAATTAAAATCAGTACAAAGGGCCAGCCTATCTATAAACGTATACGCCCTTATTCGCGAAAAGAATTCAAATCTATAAAACCCAACCTAAACTTGATATAAAAATACAAAGAAATTATGATACTTTTCATTAAAAAAAAACTAATAAAATTTTAAAACTATTTAAACTTGAGTAATTTCAAGTTAAATATCATAAAATAGCAATATAATGAAAACTATGCTAACAGAAATAATTTCAACGCTAAAAAATTACAAAATACCGAAAAAAAGGTTACAAAAAATTGCCCTCAAACCATGATGAAAACCACAAATTAACATGGTTGAGTACTTGGAAAATAAATAACAATTTCAAAATTAAATTTATATAAAAACCATGTATGAATTACACTAGGTTTATTTGTAATATAGAAAAAAAAAACAATTTTTAAAAAAATACTGCTGCTACTGCTATGCAGCACAATGTTTAAGGGCTTGTATGCAAATTAGTTTCAAGTGATTTTTTATTTTTAACATAGAGGCTATATAATATAGCCTCCCGTGTAAAAAATAATTATATCAAAACATATCTCCTTTGATAAAAACATATATGGAACATATCTAAATTGATATAATCAGATCTACTCCATATATACTACACTCAAAATATTTTGTAAGTAAATTCAACTGAAAAAACGTTTAAAACAATCGTTTTTCCTGTTAAAAAACGGACTACTCATATTTCATTTGAAACAACATAATTTTTCAGTTATTTTTAAACGTTAATAAATGACTAGACATTCCGTAAAAACAAACGATATTTCAGTTATTTTAACTGTTTACATTTTTTTATTTTGTGAAGTCAAAATAAAATTTTTTGAATAACAAACTACAAAAACCGTACTTCTGTAAAATTAAACGGAATAATCAGTTACAAATAATTTAACTGATTAAAATATTTTTCCGTAACTTTTGTAGTTTATTGTTTTTACAACTGTATAAATCATTTAATATTTTATTTTCCTTGAAAAGCAAACGATAAAACGTTTAAAACAACTTTAACTAAAAACTTTTTGAATAACCGTAAATAGTTACTGTAAAACTTTTCTAGGTGTATGCTTCAGATATATTTTGATCCGTAAATTGAGTCTATCTGGCATATATGGCATATATGATCAGACATTTTCAGATATGTTCATATATGTAAAATTGTCAGATAGACTAAATTTACGGATCTAAAAATATCTGAAGCAGATATGAATATATATGGAGTAGATCGGATTAGATCCATTTATATATGATCCATATATGTTTTTATTAAAGGAGATATGTTTTGATATAATTATTTTTTTTACACGGGCTATATTGCATTTTAAATGTCATTTAAATAAATAGTAGTACGTTTTATTATACTAAATCATGTTCAAGCATGATATGTTATTGTTGTTATTGTGACATACAGAAGTTAATTCATGATCATGGTTGAATACTTTAACATAATAAATGAATGACCAAGAAAAAAAATGCATAAAAACTCACCTTAATGCTATTATTTTACATTGTTCCTCGGGTGAGGGCAGTCGATGATTTAAAGGCACATCTTTATTGATATCATTAGGAATATGACTGTTATCTATAGTGTTACTAACATTAATGGAATATAATGCATCTACAGCATCAGCTGATAGAACGGACGGAGAGAGGGCTGGCGTTAAAATACCATTATCACCAATACAAACAGAGGTACTAATTGATGTATCAACATGATGCATACAATCGGGTGTAACGGTAACATCACCCAATGCCTCCGAAGAGGTCCATTTGCGTAAATCTTCAATAGCGGCAGGCTGGAAAGAGATAAAAAGGAGAGCAAAATTAATATGGGAAAGAATTTATAAAAAATATATCAGCCTAAAAGTATGCTAGACTTTGTAAAAAATAACAAGCCGGAAAGTATGCTATCATTTTTTATTTTTAATTTTCCGGACGTATTGTTGTTTATGAAATTTGACACAGTTTTAAAGCAATATTTAAATACGAGATCAACATTTAACGGGGTAGGGGTAGAGGGTAAACGGATGAAAATCGTATTTAGGTCAAGATAGGGAGATTTGAAAAACAAAGAAAAGTTTAATTTTTAAATTACACCAAATTCACTTTAAAAAAATTTTACAATCAAAGAATTTTTTTAAGATTATCCTTGTAATTTAAGATTATACTTGTAACAATTTTTTTAATTGGAGGAATTTCAATTAGAAAATTGATTGAATCCGCGTTTTTGCTGATTGAAATTCGTTTCAATTTTTTTCTATGAGTATATCCCTATACTATGGTTGGAGGGTATAAAAATGCTGCTTGTGCGCTGTCGGTTGCTTTGTTGATTTTTCGCTTGCTACTACCTCACAAGCATAAATGTTATAGTACGTGTGAGCGCACCACTGTTATGGAGCATGAGACAAAATTTTAAACTTAATTTAAGTCAAATCAGAACATTCTAACCCATGACGCCATTCGATCAAAGTTTAGAGTTTTTGGTGAAAACTTTCTACAAAATCAAAACTTTGATCGAAGGGCGTCACGGGTTAAAATGATCGGATTCGGCTCAAACTAGTTTAAAATGAAAGTTTATCTTAAGCTTTATAAAATGGCCAATAGGGCGTCCCGTAAAATCTAAACCTTCGAATTTCGTGTCGTAATACCTGTAAAACATGATCACGGAATAGCTGATTGTGGGAAAATTTATGAAAAAATTATGCAAGTGCATCTTCAGTAGTGGTCTCAGTCATTATTTTTTTTCGACCAAAATTCATATCCGAATTTTTTAACCAAGTCGGACTCAAAAATTAGGAATTTTTACGTACTTTATGGGAAAAATATTTAAAAATTCTAAAATATTGATTTTGGCCTACATATGCTGAATTTAAAAAAAAAAAATATTTTTTTATCAAATTTGGTCGCAAAAGTTGGGAAATGCTAAGTATGTTATCTAAAAAATAATAAAAAAAAATTTAAATCGCGATGTTGGTCCAAAAATGCTGATCAGCAATTTTGGTTCACAAATACCAAAATCGTGTTTTTCTATTTTTTTTAAATTTTTCACATAGCATACTCAACATTTTCCAATTTTTAGGACCAATTTGGTTTAAAAACTATTTTTATGTTTAAAAATCAACATTTATGGACCAAAAAAAAATCCTAATTTTTGAGCCGGGTTTTGTTAAAAAATTCGGACATAAATTTAAGTCGGAAAAGGCATTTTTTTAACTTTGACCGCTGATTGCCGACTGAAGATGCCCTTGAAAATTTTTTCATAAATTTTTCCACAATCAGCTATTTCGTGGCCATCGTTCGGCAGGTATTATGACACGAAATTCGAAAGTTTCGATTTTACGGGACGCCCTTATGGTCAAAAGAGAGAAATTATTGAATTTTGTTTAAAAGAAATTTCTTGAAAGTGGGGAAAAACCCTCCAATTTTTTTTATATTCGTATTCAGTGCATAAAAATTATTAAATGTGATGTGTCGCAAACACATATTTTTTTTAAATTTTCAAAAATCCAAAACTTTTATCGACAGGTGCCCGGGCTAATTTAATAAGATTGGCCTCAAATTTCTACCACACTTTTAGGTCTAGTGGAATAAAAATTTGCCCGGACAGTTGGGAAAATCAAAAGTTAAAGAAAAAATGTTACTTTAATGCCACACCTCTGGTTTTTCTTTCTTCAAAATCACCGTTTATAAATTCTTTGTGTAGTTTACTGCAATTAACGTGTGTATTTTTTATATCATCCTAAATGTATGCTAATAATTATACAACATTTATCGCCTTAAGGTAGATTTCTAAACCTTGATTTTAATTTCTTTATTTAATACATGAGAATCCAGCATTTTGAATACTTTTTAAATAATTTTTTTTTTTTAACTCGCCTACACATTCGGACATTGACTGTGGCCATTATCAAATATCAAACTGCACCATCATCGTCATCATTCCCAAAAGAGAAACTTTATTAAAAACACTTCATATAAACGTGAAAAATGCCTTTAACCATTTGATTAATACAATATAACAAAAAAAAAATGTCCAACAAAAACGTTTTGGCACGAATATTAGAAAAATTCATGTTTAAATATGTTGAGCCACCAAAAATATTAAATGGCACTTCCTCACGCAAAATTAAATATAAACTATAATTTGAAATTTATAAAAAAAAAAACTGACCAGAAAAATGAACCATACTAGAGAAAAACATAAAACGGGAAGAACAAAAGAAAAATTAATAAATTCGAAAGTATTAAAAACGAAAATCGATTTTCGTTGAATTTTAGCCTTGGTCAAGTAAATGAAAGGGGGTTGGCTGGTTATGTGTCATTGCAACCTTTATCTACATCAACAAAATATATATTTTATTGGCATTAAAAAAAAACGAAAATTATAGCATACATTGTGGCGGATGTTTTAAACACTATGTATAGCATATTTTTAGGAAATTTTATTAAACAATTTACGGTTATTTATTTTCAATAAAATACCAGACGAGTAGAAGATAAGGATCTTTAATCCTCTTGGAATGGAGTTTTATTTTAAAAGAGAAGATATTTTTAATAGAAATGTTTGCATATTCTAAGAGATATGGCTTAACAATTACGTTCTGCATACTCTCCACACAGAAAAAATTTGAAACGAATTTCAATAAACAAAAACGCGGATTCAATAAATTTTTTGATTGAAATTCCTCCAATTAAAAAAATTGTTATACCAATCATCAAATTGTAGGTGATTGATTGAAAATTTTTTCAATCAAACATTTTTTAGATTTTGATCAAAAATTTGATCAATTTTTTGTTTAAAGTCAATCAAAATAATGATTGATTTAACAAATGAATTGTAAGCCAATGATAAAATTATCCAAAAATTCATTTTTTTTGCTTTCCAATAAAAAAAGTAAAGCCCGACTATTTTGTATATTTTTGAATTAATCTATTCAAATAAATTAAAGCGAAAAAAAATCTGGTATGTTGAAAATTTGTAACAAAAAATAGCAACAATTTTAATCAAAACATTGATTGACCCATTTAAATTTTGTTGATCAATACATTTAATTGAAAATTTTTAGCCAATAATTTTTTGTGTGTAATCCTAAAATCTTAATCGCATAATCTCCAATAGAGACATATTGTCACAGTAGTTCCAAACGAGTTAAGAGGATTATTCATTAAAGCCCAGGTGGAACGTATTGTTACAATAGTCCTGGCAAGGTTAACGATAAATATAAGTCTGTTTTGTATTTATAAAATTTTGTTTATTTATGGAAACGGGTTTAAATCAGAAATTGGACCAGGGGAAAAAAGTTAGTAAAAGTGGTAAAAAAGGGTACTATTGGTACCTTTACTATTTCCTGAAATAATGATCCTAGACACGTGAAATTAAGAATCTAGGATCCTTCGGTATAAAAAAATATTCTCGAAAAATTACTTTTTTGACATTTTGTTTTTTTAGCAGAGTAAAAATTTTTCTTTTGGTAGATTTTATATTTCCTGAAAAAATTGTCCCAAAAACTTGCAATTTGTAATGTAGCATCCTTTGGAAAAAAAAAACATTATGGAAGAAATACTTTTTGGAAATAACGATTCTATGGAGAAAATGGGGTAAAAAAGTGTACTTTTGGTACTTTTTATATTTCTAAAATAATGTTGGAAGATACTTGATGTTTGGAATATAGGATCCTTCGGTAAAAAGAACATTCTGGAAAATTAACTTTTTAGAAATTTTATTTCAAAGGGTCGTAAAAGGGGTAAAAAATTGTACTTTTGGTACTTTTTAAATTTCCTGAAATAATGATCCTAATTTAATGTAATAAAATGATCCTAATTTAATGTAATGGAATGGAATGTAGGATCCTTCGGTGAAAAAAATGATTCTGAAAAGATTACTTTTTGGAAATTCCGTTTCTAAAAGGGGTAAAAGGGGTTAAAAGTTTACTTTTTATATTTCCTGATATAAAATGATTTTTTCATTTTACCTCAAAAATAATGACACTTGAAATTTGGAATGTAGGATCTTTCGATAAAAAAAAACATTCTGGAAAAGTACTTTTTGGAAATTTTGTTTCTTAGCGAGGATAAAAAGTGCGCTTTTAATACTATATTCTGAAACAAAAATCCCAGATACTTAAAATTTAGAATGTAGGGTCCTTTGATAAAAAAAACACTCTGGAAATAGTACTTTTTTGAAGTTCCATTTCTAAAACGGTAAAATAATTTTTTTGGTACTTTTTTATATTTCCTAAAATAATGAATCAAGAATCTTGAAATTTCGAGTATAGGATCCTTTGGTGAAAAAAACATTCTGAAAATGTACTTTTGGAAATTCCGTTTCTAACGGGGAAAATAAGGTAATCTTTTGGGACCTTTTATAGTTCCCGAAATAAAAGTCCTAAAAGCTTGAAATTTGGATGTAGGATCCTTCGGTAAAAAAAAAAAACATTCTGCATTCAGAATTTTTTTGGAAATTGCATTTTTAAAGTTGTAAAATACTGTACATTTGGTACTTTTTATATATTTCCTGAAATAATGATCCTTGACACTTGAAATTTTAATTGTAGGGTGCCACACTGAAAAAAAATTAGGATTAAGTACTTTTAGGAAATTTGAAGAGTCGTAAGAAGGGGTATAAAAGTATACATTTGGAAATTTTGAATCTAGGATCATCCAGGAAAAAACAGTTATTCGAAATATGGAACATTAAGGGGTTAAAAAGGGAAAGGGGGGAAAATGGTTGACATGTAGGATAGGGCGTACTGTCAAATTTAAATTTTTGAATTTCGTGTCGTAATACCTGCCAAAGGGTGACCAAGTTAGAACTGATTGTGGGAAAATTTATGAAAAAATTTTGCAAGGTCGTCTTCAGTCGACTAAAAAATAACTCAGGAAAAATTTTACGCCCCTACGACCACGCCTTCCTACGCGACGGAGCCTTAAAGAGCGGGGCCTTAAAAATCATTTTTCCATACAAACCAAAAAATTTTTTTTTGGATTTTTAATTTTTTTGCTATTAATTATAATATTACTTGGTTAGCTTATTCACGACAAAAAATTTGATTTTGGTGGGATAAGGCTTTCAGCTCTAAAAAATTTTTCGAAAAAAAAATTTACAGCCGTTGGGGTCCTACAGTAAAAATTTTTTAAAAAATATTTTTTTTTAGTTTTGACAAGCAACGGTTTTAGTTGTAATGTTGCTTTTAATGATATATATTCATAAAAAAATATTATTCATATCTGTGACATCTTTATCGTGTATCGAAGAACATCAAAAATTAATTTTTAACTCTTTTTTAGAACACGATAAAGATGTCACAGATAGGAATAATATTTTTTTATGAGTATATGTCATTAAAAGCAACATTACAACTAAAACCGTTGCTTGTAAAAACTAAAAAAATATTTTTTTAAAAATTTTTACTGTAGGACCCCAACAGCTCTAAATTTTTTTTTTTTTCGAAAATTTTTTTAGAGCTGAAAGCCTTATCCCACCAAAATCAATTTTTTTGCCGTGAATAAGCTAACCAAGTAATATTATAATTAATAACAAAAAAATTAAAAATCAAAAAAAAAATTTTTTTGGTTTGTATGGAAAAATTATTTTTAAGGCTCCGCTCTTTGAGGCCCCGTCGCGTAGGGAAGGCGTGGTGGTAGGGGCGTAAAATTTTACCTGAGTTATTTTTTAGTCAAATGGAAAAAACCGTCTCAACATTTCCAACATTTCCAAAATAAGGGACACTCTAATGTTCATTAAAGGTGTCCTAACGACTAAGGTAATTTTTCAAAATCACTTTTTAATACGTGGTAGGGTCCTAAATTGTAGTTTAGTATCTAAAAATGAGTGAGCCAAAATTTGGGGACAATCGGATAAAAATAACTCGTGACGAAAATGGATTGAAGTTTTGGGACACTCTTATCTGAAGAAAAAACACGTTTTTTCTAGTTTTTTGAAAAATATTGGTATATCCCAATAAGCACAAGAAAACTTAAAATTCAAGTGCTTTAAATTTTGCTTGAATTCAAGCTATTATTTCAAGTCAAATTCAAGTTCAACAAGTCCTAATAAAAATAAAAATGTTTGAAAAAATTGTCATTTAATAAACAACATTTTTATTTTTTATAAAAAAAAAAATGTAAATTTTTCAAAACAAATAAGATAAAACCCAAAATCTTAGAATAATTGAGGACTATTTATTGGAAAAATATCAAATTCATGGTACGTTATGCTAATTAAGTTTTCTTTTCCGAAAAATCTTTATTAAAATGTGTTTTTTGTATCTTCTAGGCTTCCTTTTACAAAATTTTTTGATGAAATATCTGGAGATGAGGATAATATGGATTAATGGTGCAGCGAGTAGTCAACATCAGTCAATATTTATAATTCAATTAGAGTTGTCAAAACCGGTTTCCGAATTATTCGAAAAACCGGTTTTTTCGCTTTTTTCCGGTTTTTTCAACCCGGTTTTCTAAAACCGGTTTTATTCTAGTTATTCGAAAAACCGGTTTTTTGTGTTGAATTATTCGACATTTTCGAATTTATAATATGTACTTAACTTTTTGTCATCATTTGTTCCAAATTTTGTAAAATGCAACTCTGTTAATTAAATTTTGTTTCTTAATTCATAGTGAATGACAAAAACTTATTAGTCCAAGGCCTTCAAGTATACCGATCGACTCAGAATCACTTTCTGAGACGATTTCTATGAAATTTGAAACTTAAGCTTCCTTTGGACCAAGGACGAATCCTATTGAAATCGGAAAACATCGGTCCATGTTTAGACCTAGCCCCAATAAAAACGCCCCTTTATAATTTGGCTCAAATGACTCTAATAACCGTAATATAATAGGTACCGTTTCGAAACTTGGCAGGTAAACATATTTTGTATTCACAAATCATCGTTCCAAATTTTAAGGAATCGGACCTGTTCTTGTAGTCTCCATACAATCCACCCTCTCGATATTCACATAAATCTCTCAAAGTTCATGAAAATGGAAATATTTGATTAAAATTTTGTTTGTGTTAGACATGCACTTGGTGGCCTTATCGATTCTGAATATAATGGACTATTTTGGACTTAGACCTCATATAAAAATTTCGCCTGATATTTAGTAAAATCGGTTAATTGGCAACAAAAAAAGTCAATTTCAACCAAATTTTGTTTGTGTATGTTTTCTACTCAAATTAAAGATCTAACGAAAGATAAATCCAATAGGTCCATGCTTGGACTTGGGAACTATTTTCCGGAAAACACTGGTGTAGGGTATCATATGGTCGGTCATTACCGACTATAATTTTTTACTTGTTTTTGTTTGCTTTTTGGAAAACAGCAAACTGCTGAATTGTGAAGAAACACTACCAAGGAAAAAAGTTGTGTTTTAAATGTTTTTTTTAAGTGTATTTAAGTCCTTATTGCACTGATTTAACATAGTTCCATTTTATAGTGACTGACCCATAGACAAAAGATAATGTAAGAGTATTTGATAGGCCCCAATAGCAATCTGTCATTTTCTATAAAATGGTAAACTTATTGTTAGTGTATTTCTCTTTTCATATACGATTTTACATGTACTTGCCTCATTACATTAAATCTTGAGAGAGGAAATGTCATGGTAGCCAACTAACCTGATACCCACTGGACTGGCCCTATAATTTTAATTATTTACATCAAAAATATGTATATTTTGTTGTTTTAAGCTTTGGATTTGATTTATTTAATAAGACTGAATTGTGTACAATTATTTTTTCCTCTTTTTTTTGTTAAAAACAAATAAATTTTTTTTTTTTTAATGTTTTTATTAAAAAACCGAAAAAACCGGTTATTTGAGCCGGTTTTCAAATAAAAAAACCGAAAACCGGTTTTTTAAAAACGGCGGTTTTTTTAACTATTCGAAAACCGGTTTTTGCAATATGCCGAATAGTTGACAACTCTAAATTCAATACATAAACATTCATTTTATATATTGTGCAAATAAAGAAATACAAATATAAGTGCAATTAGAGTGGTCATTTTTGTTTTTTTAATGTGTAATAATGATTCCGATTTGATTTAAATACACTGGAATTAGGCTTGAATTGAACTGGAATAGGGCTTGATTTACACTGGAATAGGGCTTGAATCCAACTATAATTCAAGCCATATTCAAGTCATTTTTCAAAAATTTTCTTTGGTTCGACTGGAATTACGCTTTTTTTGAGGACTTGAATTCAAGTGTTTTTACACTGTTTTGTTTGACTTGAATTCAAGTATCCGTTTCACTGGTATATGCTATTGAATTACAGTGTTTTTCAAGTATAATTCCAGGCTTGAAAATTGAAAATATGACTGGAATTACGCTTGAATTACACTTGAATTCCAGCAATTTGGCTTATTGGGATGGTATTTTTTGTTGAATAATATGAAAATGGTAATAAATTACCTTTCCAAAAAGCTTAAAGAAATTCAAATCGGATAAAAAATAAGCATTTTAAACATACATGCCCCAGACCATTGAATGGTTTTTAAAGCCAAAATTTGAAAATTTTAAAATTTTTAGGCAAAAAAATAAAAAAAAATAAATTTTACTTTATAATTATATTAAATACATGTTATAGATAAAAACTAACAGATATGGTAGTCTAACTTTTTTTTCATTTGCCGTGGGTAGTGATATAATTTCCGCGGATTCCAAAGAAAATGTATTTTTCTAAAATAATTTAGCAAATATGGGAAACAAATTTCTGTATTTTATTATACGAAGTGAAATACATAAATTCTGTAAATTTTTTGAGAAATCGGGCATCTTTAACCCCTTTTCGTCGAGGTGAAATGACAAATTTGAGACGTTATACATTTCTATAATACAAAATATCTGCATATATCTGATTTCTCAAAAGCTAAAAAATTTACGTTTTAACTTTGTTCTATACAATAATGAAAAAATTGACCCATATTTGCTAAATTATATTAGAAAAATGCATTTTATTTGGAGTACGCGGAAATTTTGTCACTACCGCAGCCAAATAAAAAAAAAATCTTGACTAACATATCTGCCATTTTTAATCGTAAACATGTTTTCAATATGATCATACCCAATAAGCCAAATTGCTGGAATTCAAGTGTAATTCAAGCGTAATTCCAGTCATATTTTCAATTTTCAAGCCTGGAATTATACTTGAAAAACACTGTAATTCAATAGCATATACCAGTGAAACGGATACTTGAATTCAAGTCAAACAAAACAGTGTAAAAACACTTGAATTCAAGTCCTCAAAAAAAGCGTAATTCCAGTCGAACCAAAGAAAATTTTTGAAAAACGACTTGAATATGGCTTGAATTATAGTCGGATTCAAGTCCTATTCCAGTTTAATTCAAGCCCAATTCCAGTTCAATTCAAGCCTAATTCCAGTGTATTTTATTCAAATCGGAATCATTGTTGCACATAAAAAAAACAAAAATGACCGTGCTAATTGCACTTATATTTGTAATGTTTTATTTTTACAATATGTAAAATGTTTATTTATATATTAAATTATAAAAAATAACTCATCACAGCTCCATTATTCCATATAATCCTCATCTTCAGATAATTTATTGAAAAATGTTGCACCAGGAATCCTAAGACGGTAAAAAATAACATTTTAATAAAGATTTTTCGAAAACAAAATTAATAAGCATAACTTACCACGGATTGGAATTATTTCCATTGAATTATCCTCAATTATTCCAAGATTTGCTGTTTTTCTGATATGTTTCAAAAAAAAAATAAAATTTTTTTTTCATAACAAATAAAAATGTTGTTTACAAAATGACAATATTTTCAAACATTTTCATTTTTATTACGACTTGTTGAACTTGAATTTTACTTGAATTATTGGCTTGAATTCCAGTTGAATTCAAGTGAAATTTCAAGCACTTGAATTTTAAGTTTTCTTGTGCTTATTGGGTAAAGTAAAAATATTTTTTTTTTATTTTTTGCGGTTAAAGTTGGAAAAATTACGTATTTCGACAAAAATGGATTTCGGCAAAAATAGATGTCCGAATTTTTTTTACAAATCCGGCTCAAAAATTCGGAAATTTTGCGTACTTTATTGGAAAAATATTTTAAAAATTCCAAAACTGCGATTTTGGTCTACAGATGCTGATTTTTAAATATGAAAATTATTTTTTTATTCAAAATGGTCTCATAAGTTGGAAAATGTTAAGTGTGTTATCTAAAAAATATTAAAAAAAAACATAAAAACACGATTTTGGTCCGAAATGCTGATCAGCATCTGTGGACCAATTTCCCAGATCAGCATTTTTGTACCAAAATCGCGTTTTTATATTTTTTTTAAATCTTTTTTAGATAACACACTTAACATTTTCCAATTTTTGTGTTTAAAATCAGCATCTGTGGTCTAAAATCGCGGTATGGATTTTTTTAAATAATTTTCCAATAAAGTAAAAAAATTCGGACATGAATTTTGGTCGAAATACGTGATTTTTTTCAACTTTGACCGCTGGTTGCAGGTGACCTTGCGAAATTTTTTCATAAATTTTCCTACAAACAGCTCTAACGTGGCCTTCGTTTGGCAGGTATTACGACACGAAATTCGAAAATTTAACTTTGACGGGACGCCCTAATGTAGGATCCTTTAGCAGTAATAACATCCAAGTGAAGGACATATTTAAAAATTTTGGGGTAAAAATTTGCACTTAAATTGTTAAAAGTGGTGTAAAATGGTACATTTTGTAACTTTAAGACAAAGACTTAAGATTTTTTTTATTTTTTTAACGTATATTATACGGAATGAATGAAACTAACATGGAACGAAAGAAAATGGAACTGGAAACGAAATGGAATGGAACAGGGAGCGAAATGGAATGATACTTTTTTCTAAATCTTTTCGTACTCATTTTTTTAATACATATTTTTTTGTCTCTACACAGAAAAAAATATGGAGGAAACAAATTTGAGTAATAACTTGTTGAAACTTAAAAGCAAAAATCGAGTAATTTTTAAATTGAGGCAATTAAAAATTAACTTGAAAATTTTAAAAACAATTTAAGTAAATAATTTAATAAAAATTTTATAGTTTTTTTAATTTTTTTTTTAAACTCTCATAGTTTTTTTAATTCTCGTATAGTTTATAGTTTTTTGTGTATGTATATGAAAGTTTGTAATCGTCTTTATAAAATGTTCCTATGTTTTTGAGACATAAATATGTTTGGTAAAGTTCGAAAAAACTAGTTTTTTGTTTTTTTTTTGTAAAAAAAATTTGAAACTTTTTTAAACTTTTAAAAAAAAATAGATACATTTTAAGTAAATTTTTCATTGTGCCAATTAAAAATTTACTCAATTTTTTTTCAAACATTTAATAAATTTATATTAAAAATTTACTCAATACTATTAAATTATTTACTGGTGCAAAATTGAGTAATTTTTTACTCAATAGTAATAAAAATTTACTCAAAAATTTTTTTTTTATTTTTTTCTGTGTATATTTTTTCAAAACTTTTGTTTTTCACATAAAATATTTTCCACTCAATTTAATATGGTTATAAAAGCTCGAAAATTGTCAATATAATTTTTCACCGGAACGAACATACCAGCGGAGTTATTTAAATTTTATTGTTTAAATTAGTGCCCCCCATTTCCCGGTTTTCGGTATTCCAGGGAATACCGGTATTCCCGGTTCTGGTACCGGTTTCACGATTCTAGCTATATTCCCGGGAATACCAGTATTCCCGGTTCTGACTCTGGTATCGGTTCTCAAAAAACAAAAAAAATACATTACCATAAAATATTTAAATTACACTACTTAATCAGTATTTCAGAAATATTAAGTTGTGTTTGTAAAATTGTTTAAAAACCATGCAACTTTTTTTTCTCAAATTCATAAAAAATGGAAATTGTGTTTTTTCCATGTTTTGCATTTTTGTTTGATAAAAGCGAAGAAAAAATTTTATTTATACAAAATTTTACAAAATATACGTACCGGTAGTCCCGGGAATACCGTCAGAACCGGAATCGGGAATACCGGTATTCCCGGGAATAAATCAAGAACCGGGAAACCGGTACCATTTCCCGGTAATACCGAGAACCGGTATTCCCGGTTCTACGGTACTGACTAGTTTAAATTATTTTATGAAATATTAATTTTACGAAAGACTAAAACCATCCACAATTAAATAAAACAAAGACTCCGTAGGAAAAAAATAGAAATCAGGACTCTTATTCTCATCCTTTTATTATCCGGTATTAAATATAATCGCGTAAAAAAAGTAGCATACATTTAAGCTGCATAATTTTCAATAAACTATTGCATACCTTTAAGATTATTTTTTTTTTTAAATCTATCACCATGATAATTTTACCCAAAAAAATACCTCTACGTTACTGTTTTAACTTTATATGATTTTTTAATCCTCTTACTTTATATTTTTGTTACTGCTAAAATAACAAATAACAAAAAATAGGAAATAATAAAAATTGATTGAAAAATCCTTTCAGTTTAATTAAAAAAAATATATACGTATGTTAAAAAATAGAAAAACTTTTGTGTATTTTTTATGTAGCACTATTTTATAGTAGTATTACAAAAAATGTTCAAAAGTTACGAGCATTTTTTAAGCTTATTAGAGGCAATTGTTTGGAATAAATACAAAGTGATTACATTCAACATACATACATGACAATATAAACAATTGGGTTAAAATGTGGTTGAATTTTCTAATGACATAAAGAAACAAAATACGATATAAACAAAAATCTAAAAAAAAATGTAGGAAAACAATTTTCTATTGAATGGATTTCTTTTTTTTTGTAAATCTATAAAACCACAAACTTTACAAAAGACTAAATCAATTTTACAAATTAATTGATTTAGTCATTTATAGCACTTACTGGAAAATACATACATTGAAAAATTAAAAAAAAAAAAACATTTTAAAAAAATTCATTAAGCTTATCTTCCTCCAGGTAAGAATATTTATTGTGTCTTTATTTTTATGCCTTTTAATTCAGATGCCTTTTTCAATTTGGAATTCATTTGCAAATGCAAATACATTAATAAAAATTTAATGTTTTTAAAATTTTCTCCATAAATGTCGCCAAATTTATTATAATATCACACTGTACAACACGATTTTGTATCTTGGAAGAGACAAAAAAAAAAAATTAAATTACATAAACCAATAGTAGGCTAAAACCCCCGAAGGGTTTTGAAAACTTTGCTCGAGATTTAAAACACCTCCATTCAACCGAAAAATTATCATTTTTGACCTTACCTCTTTCGAATTTGATGAAACTTGGAATATAGTTGGGCTCTTACAAAAAAATGATAGTACCAACATTTTGGACTTCTTTTAGTTTTTCTTTCCGAGATATGGGGTCTTAAAAATTAGTAAAATCGTATATATTGTACAAAAGTATTCTGACATAAATAAAGATATTTCAAATAGTAATAATTAAGGATAAGATTTTCATGCACCAAAAAAATCGAAAATATGCGCTTAAAATATGCGGTAAAAAATTCAAAATATGCACTTAAACCCCTAAAAATATGCACTAAAAATTAAATGTGTTCAAAAAAAATATTTTTTTTCATAGGAAAAACTTCTTTTAAAGGCAAAAGTAACGCCGGGTTTAAATAGTAACATTTAAAACTTTATATAAGCAAGATTTTTTAGAAATTAAGACAAACTTAAAAAAAATTAAAAAATATTTTTTCTTATTTTCAAAATAAATTTTAAAAATTTAAATAGTTTTTGAAACAAATAAATTTTAATTTGTGTTTTTGCTAATTTATGCCAAAATATGCAAAAAAATGAACTTAAAAGTTGGAAATATGCACAAAATATGCATTTAAAACCGAAATATGCAAAAATAAGCATTTTCACCAAAATATGCAAAAACAAATATATATGGGGCATTCCATGTCAAATCGGACACTTTGAAATTTTTTTTTTTAGATTTTCCCAATTTGTTAACAGTTTTTAGTACCCTTCGAAAACTCCTTCATGGTAAATTTTCAGATTTTTTTGATGACCCGTTCAAAAGATATCGAATTTTTAAAAATTGGTAGTTTGTTCCTTTACTCAAACTTCTTTTACTCATAACTTCTTCAATAATGGTCCAAATTTCAATTTTTTTTTTCAAAATTTTTGTTTTTTTACGTACTTTTTAAAAAAGAATCCCAAAAAATTCTTAAGAGCGCTCTAGTATGCGATTTTTAAGTTTTAAAATTTAAATCTCATTTTTGAAAATGTTTGTACTCTTCGATTTCTTTGAAATTTTTTTGTGTAAAACATCTATCGATTCTACAAATTTTTTGCCCAGAAGGATTGTGGGATAGCGATTATTACTATTTTTTAAAACTCTTTGAAAAAAATTTTATTGTAATTTTTCAATCTTAAAATCATTTCTACTGCTTCAATTGTGCGTCATAGGGGGGTCCATTATAAGACCGACCCCCATTAATTTTTACGTCTTAACATTTCTTTGGAACAAACTAATACCCTATCTCCAATTTCTAAGGGGGCTCCCACACAAAACGACATTTTTTAAAATTTGTTCCAACATCTTTAACTGCCCTAATAGTGCCCTTAGAGCAACAAAATGTATGACCGACCCACAATATTTTCTTAGTCTAAACATTTTCTCTGAACACACCTACCCTCTATCTCTAATTGTTAAGGCGGTCCCATACAACTTTTTTTATTTTTTGTAAATTTGTTTTATTTAATCAGCTTCTACCGGTCCAATGGTGCGTCCGAGAGGGGTCATTAGTGAGACCGACCCCCATTTATTTTTACCCTACAACATTTTTTTAAAATATACCTGCGCCCTATTTCCACTCCCTAAGTAGGCTCCCATACAAAATTACATTTTTATAAAATTTGCTCCAACTGTTATTTGTATGGGAGCCTACTTAGGGAGTGGAGATAGGGCGTAGGTATATTTTAAAAAAATGTTGTAGGGTAAAAATAAATGGGGGTCGGTTTCACTAGTGACCCCTCTCGGACGCACGATTGGACCGGTAGAAGCTGATTAAATAAAACAAATTTACAAAAAATAAAAAAATTGTATGGGGACCGCCTTAACAGTTAAAGATAGAGGGTAGTGTGTTCAGAGAAAATATTTGGACTAAACAAATATTGTGGGTCGGTCATACATTTTGTTGCTCTAAGGGCACTATTAGGTCAGTTAGAGCGGTTGGAGCAAATTTTAAAAAATGTCGTTTTGTGTAGAAGCCCCCTTACAAATTGGAGATAGGGTATTAGTTTGTTCCAAAGAAATGTTAAGACGTAAAAATTAATGGGGGTCGGTCTTATAAAGGACCCCTCTATGACGCATTATTGGAGCAGTAGAAATGATTTTAAGATTGGAAAATTACAATAAAATTTTTTCAAAAAATTTAAAAAAATAGTAATAAACGTTATCCCACGATCCTCCTGGGCAAAAAATTTGTAGAATCGATAGATGTTTTACGCAAAAAAATTTCAAAGAAATCGAATAGTATAAACATTTTCAAAAATGAGATTTAAATTTTAAAACTCAAAAATCGCAAACTAGAGCGCTTTTAAGAATTTTTTGGGATTTTTTTTTTAAAAAGTACGAAAAAAAACAAAAATTTTGGAAAAAAAAATTGAAATTCGGACCATTATTGAAGAATTTATGAGTAAAAGAAATTTGAGTAAAGGAACAAACTACCAATTTTTAAAAATTCAATATCTTTTGAACGGGTCATCAAAAAAATCTGAAAATTTACCACGAAGGAGTTTTCGAAGGGTACTAAAAACTGTTAACAAATTGGGAAATTCTAAAAAAAAAATTTCAAAGTGTCCGATTTGACATGGAATGCCCCATATACAAATAGTACGCTAAAACCCCCGAAGGGTTTTAAAAACTTAGCTCGAGATTTAAAACACCTCAATTCAATTGAAAAAGTATCATTTTTGATAAACGTGTGAACTTTTGTGCATGTATTTATGTTGTTTGTTTACGTTTTGTATGAAACGTCAAAAGTTACACCGTGTGCTGTGGCAGCACTGCTGTCACTAATACTTACACACATGAAACTCTGTTAACCTACTACTCATGTACTGTGATTTTGGTCTTCTAATGGTATCCTTTAATTTTGTTTGTGGTTCCATTTAAGATGCTCTCGGTAACCCCAAATTTGTAGCACAGTGTTAAATATTTAAGTGGCCCAGACGCAACACGTTTTAAAGTGTATACAACTACAAAATATCACCATGTTCTTTGAACATACGTAGAACATTTTATTTCAGTATGATGAAAAACCAGAATTATTTCCATAGTTGGCTTTATTTTTTAACGAGTATGACGACGACGTTGTTGTCTGTTGTAACATAAAATTACAATATCGTGTTTGTCGTTTTTTTCGTTTGTTTTTGGGTAGAAAAGTAGTAGTTTAACTGACCAGGGAATAAATTTACAGATGAATGTTGGGAAATTACTACGAAAACACAGTGCAAAAAAAAAAAACGCAAAAAGGAAATACAAACAAGGATTTAAAATAAGCAAATATGCATGATAAAAACATAATGCATACTTTTTGGCTGTGTTGTTGCTAAAAATATGTTGCATACTTTTGGGCGTTTTCTAGTGTATGAGAGTATAAATCGATTAATATATTACTACCCAGCAAAAAATTGCATTACCAAGTAATGAAATGTGTAATGGGAAATTCAAAAGTTATAACTAATTATGATTCGAATTACTTTTCCCATTACAACTACAAGCGATGGCGCCAGCTGTAATGATTATCAAAATAGTATTAATAACTAGTTACATATATACTTATAGGTAACGAAAAAATTATTTTGAAAAAAAATTTAAAAAAATAAAAAAATATTTAATTTAATTTTATTTTTAACCAAAATAATTTGCAGTTAGCCAAAAAGTGAAAATCTAGTTCTGAAATTTTTTTATTTTATTATAATTACTTAGGTAAGCCATTATTAGTAAGTCATTATTATACATTTCAAAATAATGCTAAAGGTAATTTTCTATCATTACTAAGTAATTCGAATGGTAATGATGTGTCATTACCAAGTTTTTGCTGGGTACAATGAAAAAACAACAAACAAAATGTACAATATCAGAATTTTTTAAACAAACTCATGATGCAATGAATGGCATCCGGCCATCGAAGTTTGGAATTTTTGAAAATTTAAAAAATAAAAAAATATGTCTTGCGATGCATCATATTTATTAATTTTGATGCGCTAAACATGATATCGGCCAAGAAGCCCTCGAATGGAACCCCCAAGGCCATAGAAGGCGTGGCAGGCCAAGGGGAAGTTGGAGACGCAGCTTGCTAGATGAATTACGGTCCTATAACCAACAGCTCTCATGGCAACAACTAAAATCAATGGCACACAACCGACAAGAATGGAAGAACTTTGTAATGGCACTATGCGCCCACAATTTGGCGTAAAAGCATTAAATAATAATAATAATAAACATGAGTATTAAAAATAATTAAAATCGATTGAATGGTTTTCTAGATATCGCTATTTGAAATTTTCAAAAAAAAAATTGGAAAAATTTCAAATGGCGATATCTCGAAAACGGCTTAACCGATTTTTGAAATTTTTTGATATTCAGAATGCCAAAATAAGTAAAAACAATTAAAAAAGTTAAATTCGGCCTTGCCGAATGTAGTGATACCCTCCACAATTTTAAAAAGATTATTGAAAAAACTTTATTTAAAAGGAAATTACATTTGAAAAAAAAAAAAAAAATTCCGCCAAAAAAAAAATTTGATAAAAAATCCGCGACTTTTTTATTTTTTTGTCAAAAAATATGTTCGTACTTGTTTAAATACCATTTGGTGTTCTATTACGTTCACATATGTCAACCAGCAGTCGAATTAAAGCATTTTGTATTTTTAGGTTATGTTGAATGTACTAAAATTTTGGAGGTGTCCTTACATTTTCGTTCATAACTTTTGAACCGCTGAACCGATATCGCTCAAATACAATACCAAACTTCTCGGGAGAACTTCAAATAAATATGTAACGTTTCAGTCACCTCCGTGTAATATTTTGGCCGTGATCACCATTTCCACAGACAGGCAGACGGACAGACGGACATCGCTAGAATGTCTTAAAATCGATCGGTGATCATGAATACACTTTATACTTTATGGGGTCCCAGACCGATATTTTTTTTTTTTTAGAAAAAAGAAACAACACTCAGGCAATGCTGCCTATCAATTACTAATGTAACCGTGATGTTTCTTTCGGAAAGGGGATAGAACAAAGATGAAAGATTTGAAAGATAGAAAGGCTTCAGTATGGCAACACTGTAATTGCGCGTGTTAATAATTTTGAGTGCAGTTGTTGCATCGTCATCTGTTATTGATTTGGCGAATTATTTTTGAAGCTGTGTTTAATAGCCATTATTTTATTATTTTACTTCGTTGATGTTTTAGTGCTATTTATCAACGAAGGAGGGTGCTGCGATAAATATTAGTTATAAATAAAAACTAATAAATATCTGAAAAAAATGTTGTTCTGCCTGAGCCGGGAATCGAACCCAGGCCTGCTGGCTAGTAGTCCAACGCGCTAACCACTAAGCCACAGCACCCGCCAAAAAATTAAAATGTCTCAAGCTCTATGAAAGGCTAAAAAACGTTTTGCCACACACAAAAATGCCGTTCTATCGTACAAAAAAAGTGTTGCATACTTTTAGGATCAACTTAAAAATACAAAATGATGTAAATGTTAAAAATTTACGATTTCATTTAAAATTATATCCCAAAAAAGTTAAAAAAAATTTCCCAGGGACTTGGATTTAAGTCATAGTAGTAAGTGTTTTTGTATACCATCCAACCACAGTTTGGCATTATACTCACTTTGTCATTCAGTGTGTAATGCATCGAAATATCGGTCTAGGACCCCATACACACAAAAAAAACCTTGTCAAATTTCTAGGAAAAGTCTCTTAATTCCATTTTACCAATATTTGACAGTTTTCCTTGTTTTTTAACAACAAATTTGGCTCGAAATTTACATTTTTTTTTTTGCAATTTTACAATTTTTTTTTTGTAATTTTACAATTTTTTTTTTGTAATTTTACAAATTTCCAAGATAATTTTACAAAAAAAAACAAGTAAATTCACGAGAATTCCTTGTAATTTTTATTGCGCCAAAAAAAAACCGGCAAATTTAAAATTTTTTGGTAAAAAGCTTGTAAAATTACTAGGAATTCTCGTAAAATAAGAGGTAGCAAAAAATCTAGTAAAGTTACGAAACCGCCTTGTAAATTTTATCGTGTCAAAAAATTTGTAAATTTACAATTTTATTGGTAAAAACCTTGTAAAATTACAAAATTATTGGTAAAAGGATTTTTAATTTGACTAGGATTTTTTGTCAAATAGGAGGTAGATAAAAAAAAAGTTAAAAATTTTTCTTGTAATTTTACAAGGTTTTTTTTTTAGTGTAAAGCTATACTTATTATATTGATAAGTGACCGATTCGAAAACATTCTAGCAATGTCCGTGTGCCCGTCCATCCGAAAAAGCTTAAAATAAACAAGCTACATACAAAAAAAAAAAACTTTGTCAAATTACTAGGAAAAGTCTCGTAATCTGATTTTACCAATATTTGAAAGATTTACTTGTTTTTAACAAATCGAAATTAAAATTTTTTTTTTATACACAATAAAAACTTTGTCAAATTACTAGGAAAAGTCTCGTAATCCCATTTTACCAATATTTGACAGATTTCCTTGTTTTTTAACAAATCGAAATTTAAAATTTTTTTTGTAATTTTACAAATTTCCAAGATAATTTTACAAAAAAAATCTAGTAAATTCACGAGAATTCCTTGTAATTTTAATTGCGTCAAAAGAAATGTAAATTTACAATTTTATTTGTAAAAAGCTTGTAAAATTACTAAATTATTGATAAAAAGCTTGTAAAATTACTAGGAATTCTCGTAAAATAGGAGGTAGCAAAAAATCTAGTAAAATTACGAAACCTCTTTGTAAATTTTATCGTGTCAAAAAAATTTGTAAATTTACAATTTTATTGGTAAAAACCTCGTAAAATTACAAAATTATTGGTAAAAATCTTGTAAAATTACTAGAAATTTTTGTCAAATAGAAGGTAGCAAACAATAAACAAGTAAGAAAGTTATAGTCGGTCAAGACCGACCATATGATACCCTACACCAGTGTTTCCCGGAAAATGGGTCCCAAGTCCAAACATGGAACGATTGGATCTGTCATTGTTAGATCTTTATTTAGTGTAGAAAACACACACAGGTCAAATTTTAGTGGAATTGGCTTATTTTTTTGTCAATTGACCGATTTAACTGAATATCGGTCCAAATTTGTATATGGGGGACTAAGTCCAAAAATGGTCCAATTATATTCCGATTTGATAAGGTTACTTAAGTACACGTTTAAAACCTAAAAATAAAATGTTTATCAAATATTTCCATTTTTATGAATTTTGAGGAAATTATGTGAATATCGGGAGGGTGGTTTGTATGGGGACTACCAGAAGGACTGACCCGATTCCTTTGAAATTTGGTATGATGGTTTGCGCATACAAAATATTATTACCAGTTAAATTTCAATATATCTATTATAATACGGTTATTAGGGGCATCTAATTGAAATTCAAAGGGGCGTTTGTATGGGGGATAGGTCTTAACATGTACCGATTTTTTCCAATTTCAATAGGCTTCGTCCTTGGGCCACAAGAAGCTTAAGTTTAAAATTTCAAGCCAATTAATCGAAAATTGCGACCTGTATCGTGCTTAAACCGATAGATGGACAGACGGACGACGGACGGACATCGCTGAAACGACTCAAAAAGTAATTCTGAGTAGATCGGTATACTTAAAGGTGCGTCTAGGACCAATATTTCGGGTAGTTACAAACATCAGCACTAACTTATTATACCCTGTACCACAGAGTGGTGTAGTTTATAAAAATTACAAGTTTTTCTTGTAATTTTACAAGGTTTTTTTTTTTGGTGTACCCATGGTCATAGGCTGGTTAAGTTCGAAAATGGAAAATCGGAACAGGGCGAAAAAGTTTCCCTTGCAGAACTAAGATAACCTCTGAAAAACACCATATTTTATTTATTTATTTTTTTTTAATTTTTACAAGATGATGAAACGAAGTCCTGGACTTCGACCCAGGGGCTTAGCTAAATATCTTCTTTTTACCCGCCACATTTGGGGGGCGTGGATTTAAAAAAAATTTTAAGTGAAAAAAGCATTAGAAAATTATTTGTAAACAATTATTGCTAGGGAAAAGGTGTCCCCCAATGACACCCGTTGACTCCCCACCAAAAAATGCGCCCCTGCATTTTTTGTTTCATGTTGGAGGATTCGGCAAAGCAGAATTTAGCACTCTGACTTTAACTTTATTTAAAAGGAAATTACTTTTGAAAAAAAAATTTTTTTTGAAAAAAAAATTTCCGCAAAAAAAAAATTTTGGTAAAAAAAATCCGCGATTTTTTTCTTTTTTGTCAAAGAATATGTTCGTACTTGTTTAAATACCATTTGGTGTTCAATTATGTCAACCAGAAGCCGAATTAAAGCATTTCGTATTTTTAGGTTATGTTGAATGTACTGAAATTTTTGAGGTGTGCTTACATTTTCGTTCATAACTTTTGAACCGCTGAACCGATATCGCTCAAATGCAATACCAAACTTCTTCGGGAGAACTTCCAATAAATATGCTAAGTTTCAGTCATCTCTGTGCAATATTTTGTCCGTGACAGCATTTTCCACAGACAGACAGCCAGACAGACGGACATCGCTAGAATGTCTTAAAATCGATCTGGCATCATGAATATATATACTTTATGGGGTCTCAGATCGATATTTCGATGAGTTACAAACGGAATGACAAACTTATATATACCCTCTATCACTAAGTGGAGGGTGTATAGCAATGGTTCCCAACCTTTTTTACGCCACGCCCCACTTTTTAGTTAAAAAAATTGCCTTGTCCCCCCAAAATTTTTCTAATTTTTGTTTTTAATGAAAAATTAACTGGTTTAGCAAAGTTTTTGTAAAATAAGAATTTAAACTAAGTATTTAGTAAAAATATTATCAATTAACAAATTTTTGTAGTTAATTTTGGTAAAAAAAATAGTTTTTGTAGTTAATTTGACTAAAAAAATCTTGCTCGTTGCCCCCCTGGAACCTTCAAATTGCCCCCCAGTGGGGCGAGAATCAAAGGTTGGGAACCATTGGTGTATAGTATCCTTTTTCGACAAAAAGGGTTGCATACTTTTAGGATTATTTGAAAAATACAATGATGGGTACCAATACCTTTTCGATACCAATACCCGTTAATACCAATTCAAATTGAAAACCGATACCAATTAAAAACCAATACCTTTATTTGTGCTATACCAATACCGATAAAAAACCAATACCGATTCCCCACTACCAATACCAATTAAAAACCAATACTTTTATTCTTCAAAACCAATACCAATAAAAAACCAATACCAATTCATTATTTTCTACTTTCGTATCGGTTTTGTTTCGGTTTTTTGTATTCTTATTTTCGTTTGTTTTGTGACGTCAAACATTTTCTTTCCATCACATTATTAGGTTTTACCTGACTAACGAATTGCAAAAGTATTACATCGATCAGTAATCGTTTGCATGCAATGTCACATAACAAAAAGGAGTTAGCTACTTGAATTTTAAAAGCCATAAAAACATAAAAGAAATATTTTTTGTCACGGTTTTTATGACCCCTTATAAAAGTAGATCTTAAAAAATTTAGACCTTTTCTGTGATGAAATTTTTTCTTTTGCAAACATTGTTAATATTTGATATATGTACATTGAATGTCACTGCGCTCTTCTTTGCGTTGTAAAAAAATACTAATGTCCTTTTTTGGAAATTCCAAAATTTTAATCAAGCAGGCGTTACAAAATTTTATGTCACAACACCAGAATCCAGAAAAATTTTTTTATTGTTTTATTAGAGGCACAGTCATATTATATAAGAATTTAAGAACGCATAATGTGCAGTTCACACGTGCAATTTTTGAGAGTTTAAGGGCTACGTGTTTAAAAAATTATTTTTTCTGTACCTATTACGTTTTTATTCTGTTACTGGTGTTTTGTTAAACAACTTGTTTAAGGTCGTAAGTGTGAACCCCATGTAAGAAAAAAATTGACCCGTGTAATCGCAATTCTCAAAAGATCTAAAATCAAAAAAGGGGCCACCTGCATGATAACCCATTTCGATTACCTTTTCCACACAAATATTTATGTATGAAAAGGATGAAGTTCAGGTATATTTTGTTACAAATATTAAGTCTCATCTTTCTGCAATTAAAAAATATCACCCCTTGACCACCGGAATTTATATGTGCATTAAATGCAATGTGCATCAGCACAGAAATTGTTTCAAGCAAAAACGAAAAATCAGCATTTTTTTAGTTTAGGCTTTTAATTTTTTTATTAATTAATATAATTTTTTTTTAGATTTAATTTATTATCAAATTCCACTAATTGAAACATTTTGAAACTATTTATTTTGAAAATAAAGAAATAAATTAATAAAATAGCAAATAAATCCAAATATTAAAATTGCATAAAAAGTTGAAATACAGGCTTTTCTGGAATAACGGAACATTAAATTTTTTTTACAAGAGTTTTGAGATCAGCCGGTGCTAATTTTACTAAATAGGTACCTTTTTCCAAAAAAAAAAAATCTTTGTCCAAAATGGGTTAAGCATGTACTATTTAGTTTAAAGTTTGACTTAATTCTGAATGTGAATACTGCTAAAAAATATTTTTTTTTAAAGGGTTTTTTCAAAAAAAAAAAAACATCCCTCACGCAAAAATTCGACTCACTCTCTAGACACTCACTCAGAATTTTTCAACTCACAATCACGTGATTAAATGAAAATCACTTTTTTGAGTCACGCAAATCACGGGACCAGCGACAATCTCCATTTCAAATATATAAACAAGAGACAAGTGTCTTTTCATTTGTTTAATCTATAACATATGTAAATTTTATTTAAAGTGAAGTGTCCACCCTTGAAAAAGTTTCCTTGTAGGTCTGAATCCAAAAAGTTTCCAGGCACTTATTTATTACCTTAATATAGTCACTTGACTTAAATGAAAATCACTCTATAACCAAATGATTTAAATGAAAAACACTCACGCTCACGCGTGAATCACGGGACCAGAGACCATCTCCAATTCAAATACTTAAACATCAGGAAAGTGTCTCTTCATTTGATTAATCTATAACATCTGTAAATTTTGTTAAAAATGAAGTGTCCATCCTGAAATAGTTTCCTTGTAGGTCCGATTTCAAAAAGTTTCAAGTCGCTTATTTATTACCCTAATATAGTACATACTTAATTTAAATGAAAATCATTCTATAATCACGTGATTTAAATAAAAATCGCTCACGCCTGAATCACGTGGTTTTTTGAGTCACGCAAATTACGGGACCATAGACCATCTCTAATTCAAATACATAAACAAAAGACAAGTTTCTCTTCATTTGTTTCATCTATAACATCTGTAAATTTTATTAAAAATGAAGTGTCCACCATGAAATAGTTTCCTTGTAAGTCCGATTTCAAAAACTTTCAAGGCACTTATTTATTACCTTAATAAAGGCTTATATTCTGAATTTCAAAAAAATCGGTTAACATTTACGACCTGTGGAGACTTTTGGCCAAAAAACCTACCATCTCACCCCAGTGTGCACTGTGGGGCGGATAGAAGGACGACTTACGTTAAATTATTTAATATTAACGACAAAACCTTTTGCATACAAATACCAAAACCGATATAAGATAAATACCAATACTTATTAAAAACCGATACCGATTCGAGGCTAAAACCAATACCAATACCCAATACCTAAATAATTCAAAACCAATACCGAAACCTATACCAATTCAACAAAAAATGAAAACCAATACCTATACCAATACTAATATAATTTTAAAAACCAATACCAATACCAATACTTTTATCGAATTGGTACCCATCCTTGGAAAAATATAAAAAATTTCATGTGATTGTTTTAATTTAAAGAATGGGAATTAAAAAAAATAATTTTAAAGTTCGTTTTTATTTAAAATCCCTTTGGTACAAAGTCCAACCCCTGTGGCAATTTTGTCTACTACACTAAGAAAATTATGTCATTAACTGTTTGTAGGTTATTTTAAAAAGAAATCAGTAAAGTTATTTTAAAAGAAAAATCATTAATTTTATTATGGATTTCTTGTTTTCTACTGTTTCTGTAGTTTAAAAAAAATAATTTACTGTCTTAAAACTGAATTTTCTGTTACATTCAATTTCGGCAGTAAAAAATTTCTTCTATAGTTTTACAGTTTTTCAATACAAAATAAGTGAATATTCACTAGTTTTTTAATGTTTTGGTTAGTCATTAAATTAACATTTAAAATTGACTGTAATATGTTTTTATTTTAAATGAAAAAACAGTGGAATGGTTTTTAAATAAAATTTCATTTGTTTTAAGTGAATATTCACTGGAATGTACCTACATAATTTTTTGAGTGTAGCGATTTAAAGCTTTGTAGAACTTAATCCTTCTAAATTTTAAGTTTGCAGCCATTTTAATTGAAACTCTATTACGCTTTAAACACACGATGGACATCGTAAGATCGACTTGAACTCGATCAGATATCGTAAATACATTTAATTTTAGGATTTCACAAACGATCCTAGTTTTGGTGCGTTACACACGAACTGTCAAAGTTAATACACCCCTTACTTTTTTAATAGAGTACATAAAAAAACTATTGCATACATTTTGGCTGCATTTTATACCACGAGAGTGTTGTGTATTTTTTTTTTTGCTTATATAAAAACAACAAAAAATATTGCATATTTTTAGGATTATATTAAAAAATACAAATAAATTAAAATCATTCAGATCAGAGATCGGTGCATTACACACTAGGGGTGGGATAGTGCACGAGTTTTCGATTTCGACATGCTAGAACCGCTTATTTTGTGAGGTTCATAAAAAAAATGCATGGGCCAAAAAATGGGGCAGGTCGGATAGGATCTAGGGGTCGCTCATCGGGGTCAAAGTTGTGCGTAGAGGGGAAAAAATCCACAAAAAGCCCCAAAACTCCCGTGGTTTTGCTCCTAGAGGGATCAAATGTGAGACCGGCCCCCATTATTTTTCCCACCTGAACACTTTTTTCAAACATACCTAAGCCCTATCTCCAATCCCTAAGGGGGGTCCCATACAAAGGTTCAATTTTTAAAAAAATTTGCTTCTACCGCTCTAGCTGTCCTAGAAGTCACCCTAGAGGAATCAAATGTATGACCGACCCCCAATATTTTTTCAACCCCAACATTTTCTTAGAACATACCTACCCCCTATCTTCAATCCTTAGGGTGGTCCCCATACATTTTTTTTTATTTTTTCTTGAATTGTCAAATTAAATCAGCTCCTACCGGTCCAATGGTGCCTCCGAGAGGGGTCATTATCAAGACCAACCCCCATTAATTTTTAGCCCCCAACACTTCTTCTAAACATACCAATTCCATATCTCCAATTCCTAAGGGGTCTCCCACACAAAATGACATTTTTGTAAAACTTGCTCCCACCGCTCTAACTATCGCAGGGGTGACCCTAGAGAAGTTAAATGTGTGACCGACCCCCAATATTTTTTCAGCCCCAACATTTTCCCCAAACAAACCTACCCTCTATTTTAAAGCTTAAGGGTGTCCCCACACATATTTTTTATTTTTTATTTTTTTATAGTCTTCTATTAATTTTACGCCTCTTTCGGCAGCGTCGTTGACAACATGTAATTTACGTAATATTTGCAGCGCTCGCTGGTAGTCCTGACGATTTTCCCAAGTATTTGGATCGGAAGCAATGAAATTTGTTGTTATTCCGAAGCGTGCAAAAAATTTTGGAGTCTCAGGTGTGACGAAGTGGCTTAAATCAGTTTTCATGAGTTCTTGATTCACTTGTTTCCATGCCATGTTAATTCTTTTCACACCTTCGAATCCAAGAACATGTACTGGAGGATTACAATCCTTGTTGCCACTGTCGCCGCTATCCTCTAAGGCATCTTCTTCCCCGATATCATCGTCTTCTTCTTCCTCGCTGTCTTCGTTAGACGATTCGTCCATCTCATCGTCAGATAACTCTTCCTCCAATTCCTCTTTCTCTTCTTCAAATATACGAATTGCATTCGACATTTTTCGTTTTATTTCACAAGAGATATTTGGATCAAATAGTGCGAGAGCAACAGCTTCGCCACTGATATACCAGAGATGTCCATAGAATCTCTTGACCAATCGTTGCGACAGAATCTTATCAATTGAAGCATAATTGGCAATCGCTTTCAAAAAAGTCAAATCATTATTTGGAGCTTCTATTGCTTTGGTAGCGCTAAACCAAGCTTTTACGTAAATTGTTATGATGAAAACGGTCACATCAAGAAGTGCATTTAATTCTTTTTTGGCCAAACCGAGATATATTCGGAACAAAAACATTTTTAGGCAATATATGCCTTTTGAGCATGACTGATGGGTCCTGGTGGGCTAAAATGCTTATTAGGAATATTTTCGCCAAGGTATAATAAAACAATTTCAAGAAACTCCTTGTAGTCATCTCTGGGTTGCTTTCCTTTTATTTGAGCCCAACAAAACCACTTGATGTCAGTTTGGACTTGAGCTGGTATGTTGCCTGCCACTTCCTCATCTTCTATGCCAGGACTGTACGGTTTGTCTTTTATATTTTCCCACTGCTCTTTAAAACGCGCAAACATTAGCACTCCTGGTCCAGACGTTTTGCCGAATTTGGTTTCAAACACTTAGTTTTCATCAGGGGAGCACCCCTACAAAGTGGGAATACGGCGTAGGTATGTTCAGAAAAAATGTAGGGGGCAAAAATTAATGGGGGTCAGTCTGCATTTCCCGTCCCTAAAAGGCACAGTGGGAGCGGTAGGCGCAGATTTTATAAAAAAAAATAAAAAAAATGTGTGGGGACACCCTTAAGCTTTAAAATAGAGGGTAGGTTTGTTTGGGGAAAATGTTGGGGCTGAAAAAATATTGGGGGTCGGTCACATATTTAACTTCTCTAGGGTCACCCCTGCGATAGTTAGAGCGGTGGGAGCAAGTTTTACAAAAATGTCATTTTGTGTGGGAGACCCCTTAGGAATTGGAGATATGGAATTGGTATGTTCAGGATTGAAGATACGGGATAGGTATTTCTAAGAAAATGTTGGGGTTGAAAAAATATTGGGGGTCGGTCATACATTTGATTCCTCTAGGGTGACTTCTAGGACAGCTAGAGCGGTAGAAGCAAAATTTTTTTAAAAATTGAACCTTTGTATGGGACCCCCCTTAGGGATTGGAGATAGGGCTTAGGTATGTTTGAAAAAAGTGTTCAGGTGGGAAAAATAATGGGGGCCGGTCTCACATTTGACCCCTCTAGGAGCAAAATCAGGGGAGTTTTGGGGCTTTTTGTGGATTTTTTCCCCTCTACGCCCAACTTTGACCCCGATGAGCGACCCCTAGATCCTATTCGACCTCCCCCATTTTTTGGCTCATACACTTTTTTTACCAACCTCACAAAATGAGCGGCTCTAGCGCTTCCAAATATTGCTGCTTAAAATCTCACACAACACTATCCCACCCTTATTACACACGAACTGTCAAAGTTAATACACCCCATACTTTTTTAATAGAGTACATAAAAAAAACTATTGCATATATTTTGGCTGCAGAAATCCCACAAGAGTGTTGTATATTTTTTTGCTTATATAAAAACAACAAAAAATATTGTATATTTTTAGGATTATATTAAAAAAACGTAAAATTAAAATATATCTAACTATTTCTCACAGTGTCTCTTTCATTACCAAGTTTGTGTTTTATTTCTAAACCACATGAAAATAATAATAAAAAAGGATTAAAAAGACATTTTTATTTTATTTCAGCAGAAAATGTACACAGAAAAAATTTGAAACGAATTTCAATCAACAAAAACGCGGATTCAATCAATTTTTTGATTGAAACTCCTCCAATTAAAAAATTTGTTATACCAATCATCAAATTGTAGGTGATTGATTGAAAATTATTTCAATCAAACATTTTTTCGATTTTGATCAAAAATTTGATCAATTTTTTGTCTAAAGTCAATCAAAATAATGATTGATTTAACAAATGAATTGTAAGCTTATGACAAAATTATCAAAAAATTCATCTTTTTTGCTTTCCAATATGTTGCCAACAATAAAAAAAAGTAATGCCCGATTATTTTGTATATTTTTGAATTAATCTATTCAAATAAATTAAAGCTAAAAAAAAATCTGGTATGTTGAAAATTTGTAACAAAAAATAGCAAAAATTTCAATCAAAACATTGATTGATCCATTTAAATTTTGTTGATCAATACATTTAATTGAAAATTTTTAGCCAATAATTTTTTGTGTGTAGGAAAATAGCTTGGTAATCATTATAACATATAAAAGTTATAGTTTTTGCCTTGTATGGTAGTAACGTCAATGGAAGAGGAATTAAAAAGAAATACAAACGATATATTGAATATTATAGAAAATACATACAAATAAGTAGAAAATTACATACATTCAAAGACAAAAACTTGTCTTCTTCTACATCTATCTATTGGAACATAGAAAAAAGTGGTCCCAACCGCAACACATATCGTATAAAGAAGAGACAACTTCTTGTTAAAGTCAATAACTGTTTGTTATAACAATTTATTGAATGGCATATCGTTAGCTATATGTGGTTTATATGTGAGACTCACATGCGGACGGACGGACGGACGCACTATTCCAAAGTATAGTTTCATTATATAAATTCTATATTTTAATTATAGTGTTTAGTTTTTATAGACTTTGTTATCTAATACATTAGATAAACAAGGAACTTGTGTATTGAAAAATCTTTTTTTTTTTGTAAAGTTTGCCACACAATGTAGAAAATTGGAAAATGTTTTTAAAATAAGTTTTGTCAAACTGTAATATACAATAATGCAGTAAATTAAGGTGACCATACGTACTCTTTTTTAGAGGACAATACTCTTTTTAAACTAGCTGTACTCTATAAAATTTGTGTCCTCTTTCTGTCCTCTTTTTTCAAATTCTGTCCTCTTTTTCCTCTTTATTTTAAAAGGCATGATCAATATTTGTTTTTATAAATTAAAACAAATTTTATTTCACGGCGTTTACCGGTTGTTACTGTCAAATCGTATGGAAAATGTCGCGCCATGCTTGTTCTGTTCATACTCCTACTGAATTTTCTTTTTGTAAAAGTGGCCATATACTAGCAATATCGTTGTACAACTTGTTGGATGGACTGACTCACCAAAATTAACTTTGACATTTTTTATAATGATTCCCAAGATATTTGGGTTCTAGCGATAGTCTATCATGAGCTAAACCGCGTCAAAAAGGGTCCAAAACTTGTATTTTTCATGAATAAAAAATTCGATAAGTTTTTCTGCTTTTAAAAATTTTAAAAATATAACCACAGACTCGAGATAACGAGATGTTTATGTTAGGTTTTTGATGCTTTTCAATTCGATTTTACTGAAAATTAAACTTTGCCATTTTTTGTCCGATTTTCACTTCTAATACATCGTTAAAAGGGTGTTGACCTGACCACCTCTTGGTGGTACTAGCGGTCATTTATGTGAATGTAAATTTGTCTGTAAAATATGTAAAAAAATAAATAAGATTTTTACTTGTTTTCTTAATGTCCTCTATTTTTATTTTCAAAATCTGGTCACCTTAAGTAAATGCATAAAATTTACTTTGAGTTTGTGAAAAATATTTTGAAGACAGAAGCTCAATATAAAATCCTAAGGAAAACTTTAAATTATTATGTACTTGTTGATTTAAGGAACAATAAAGTTAGAAAAACTTTATTATTTATAGTTTTTAAAAATCTATAATTGTGGGGGTTTATTACCCAATAAGCATTCCGGATCAGAAGACTCATACAACCCACACCAAAACAATTTACTAAAAGATTTTTCTTTTAAAGTTATTCCCCTTTTATGAACGTTATTTAAGATTCTTAAGAGTCAAAACTTATCAATGCTTATACAAATGTTTGCTGGGATGCCATTTTATCTGAAAGACAACTATAAAAACACGTCTGAAAGACAACATATAAATTTAAGATCCAGTTTTTAAAAAAAATATATATTTTCATTTATCCCTTGATCATCCTTAATATATGCAATGTTTTTGAGAGCAACTTAACATATGCTAAAATTTTATATATTAAAACACCAAAAAAGTATGCAATACAGAAAAATTTGTTAATTTACTGTTTTTAAAATTCTATAAAAATAAACAAGTAAAAAAGATAAATTCGGCGTTGCCGAATGTAGTGATACCCTCCACAATTGCTAAAAGATTATTGCAAAAACTTTGAAATTACTTTTGAAAAAAAAAAAAATTTTGAAAAAAATGTCCGCAAAAAAAAAAATTTGGTAAAAAAAATCCGCGATTTTTTTCTTTTTTGTAAAAAAATATGTTTAAATACCATTTGGTGTTCAATTATGTTCACATTAGTCAACCAGCAGCCGAATTAAAGCATTTTGTATTTTTTGGGTTATGTTGAATGTACTAAAATTTTTGAGGTGTTCTTACATTTTCGTTCATAACTTTTGAACCGCTGAAACGATATCGCTCGAATGCAAATGCAATGCAAACTTCTCGGGAGAGCTTTCAATAAATATGATTAGTTTCAGTCATCTCCGTGTAATATTTTGGCCGTGATTACCATTTCCACAGACAGACAGACAGACGGACATCGATAGAATGTCTTAAAATCGATCGGGGATAATGAATATATATACTTTATGGGGTCCCATACCGATATTTCGATGAGTTACAAACGGAATGACAAACTTATATATACCCTCTATCACTAGAGTGGAGGGTATAAAATATTAAAATCCAATTTGTAAAACTATTTTTCCTGTATATTTGCATCATCCTTGAAGTATGCAATTGAAAAAATTTGGTTTATTTATTATACCCTCCAACCACAGTTATAGGGTATAATTCGCATTGAAATATTCTTGGGCTCGTTAAGTTCAAAAAAGGGCAAAATTGGATCAGAGGGAAAAACGTTCCCCTTTAAGAATTAAACCAACCTCTGAAAAATGTAATTTTTACAGTTTTTTTGTTGTTGTTATTTTGTTAAGCAAATGAAACATTTTTATATTAGAAAAAAGTCCTGCAGTTGGATCGGGGGGACTATAAAATAGCATTTGTTTTGGTCAGCCCCCTTTTGTGGATAAATTAGTCAACTTTTATCGCAGGGAGAAAGGTGTCACCACCGCCTTCAACAAACCACCCCTATCAAAAAAAAAAAAAAATAAAAGACAACCCTGGAATTTTTTGTCAGAAAAAGTTCAAAGTCCTGCAGTTGGATCCAGGGGACTAGAAAAAATCATTTGTTTAGTTTAGCTCTCTTTTATGGGCGTGGATAAAAAAATAATTAAAATTATGATAAAATTGAATAACTATAGTAACAAAGCATAATAAAACAAGTGAGAGTGTTACATTCGGCTGTGCCGTATCTTTTATACCTTCCAAAATGTAAAAAAAACACTATAAAAAAAATAATCCAGGGGCGTCTTTTTTTTTTGGGGGGGGGGGGGTTGGTGCAAGACGTTTGGGGCACCTTCCCCTTGCGATTCTGAACTTCTTCTGAGAAAAGAATGTTGCATTTGCTTATCAACAGTGCAAAAAAAAACCCTGCAAAACATGCAGTTTTTCTTAGGATGGTTTAGTTCTCCAAGAGGGAACTTCTTTCCCCTTGGTCCGATTTTACCCATTTCCGAACTTAACCTGCCTAGGAATATAAGACATACTCGTACCAAACTTCGGAAGTCTAGCTCTTTTATTTTGGACTGTATCGTGTCCTCTACAGACGGACGCACTGTGGTTCCAAATCCAAATCTAGGTGGACAAAAGTCTAAAAAGTTTGAATCTTTAAATTAAAAAAAGGTAGGTGTTTTAAATAGCTAACAACATGCCTAGACTGAACGCAAAATAATTTCATTATATAAGGTCTTGAACTTTGTCTCAGCAGAACTAGAACATCAATGTTTGTTCACCGAAATTTTTGTATTTGAAAATTAAGGAAATCAATACAAAACTAAGTAGCTTACTTATAACAAGTGAATTATTTCCAGGAGATTGCCGTGGATTATATTTAATATAGCCATGGGTATATACTTATTTAAAAAATTTTCATTGGTTCGTAATTCTTTCGTGTTATCTTGATATCGGTTTTTAAAGTTAGGGTCATAAGTAAAAAAAAAAAAATTAGATTATTAATCTTTCAAAGCTTGCCGAAAAAAACCGCTCCAAGTTGCGGGCAAGCCACTATATACATCTCTTAAAGTAACTATCAGAGAGTAAGTTTTATCACTCATCTCATCCAGCGGCGTCCAGCTGCATTTTTTATAGCGCTTTTAAACAAGCGATTTTTATATGCAATTTTTAGAACTCACGAAAAAATGGGACTAATATTCAAGATCTTCTGCACATATTTTTGTAACAAACAACTTAACAGTATTTTCTACAATAGCTACATCACACATTTTTCTTTTCCCGCAACTCCAGAAGCAAAAAAATGATTAAATTCGACTATTCTAGAAAAAAAGTACATATTAAAAGTAGTTCGACATAGCTGGACTTTACTGTAAAGCTCAGAATGGCTTTTTATATCTTTTTTTTAATAATTCCATTAAATTTAGATACGAAAAGCAGCAAAATGTATTTAACTTTTTTAGTTGTAGCGAAAAGTCCACTTTAGCTGTAGTTATTATAGTGAAACCCACTGTATTTTCAAAAATACTAGAGCTACAATTTTTTAAGTATTTTTTTTGAAATCAGCGACTCCAAAAACATAAAATATAATGTTAAATACTTTTGTCCACCTAGTTTTGGAATCGGAACCACAGTGGGACGGACGGACATCGCTAAAATGTCTTAGAATCGATCACTGATCAATAAAATAAATACTTTATGGCTTCCTAGACCGATATTTCGATGCGTTACACACGGAATGACAAAGTGAGTATACCCCCATACTGTGGTTGGAGGGTACAAAAATACAGGGGCGTCTTTTTTTGTGGGGGGGTTGGTGGGAGACGTTAGGGAGCACCTTCCCCTTGCGATTTTTGACTTCTTCTGAGATAAGAATGTTGCATTGCAAAATCGCCGAATTTTTTTTTTTCACCAAAAAAAATTTTTTCGCGGATTTTTTTTCCAAATTTTTTTTTTAGAAAATAAACTTTTTTACATTGTGGTTTGAGGATATAAAAACAAGTGTTTTTGTTTTCTACTCCCCCAAAAGTATGCAATAATATTTATATACAATTAAATATATGCTAAATAATCATACCTCAAGCACCCCACAAGTATGCCATACATTTTTTGTTCATGTTTTTTTCCTTTTAAATTTTAATCAATATTTAATTAAGTTCATTACACAAACAAAAAGTTAATTTCCTCATTCTATTTAGACTTAATAAATTAAAATTCTCAAATTGCTGATTTGAAATTTCTTAATTAATTGTAGTAAACATCGTGTGATACTATCAAAAAGTCGTATTTTACCAGACCTTTTAATAAAAAACGCTTTTAATTTATACAATCTCTTTGAATGTAAGCTAAACTGTAAAGTACTTTAAATAAAATACTACTCGTAGACAAGTAGTATTTGAAGAAGAATGCCTAAAGACTGGGTAACAAAACGTAAACACATTCTTTCATTATATTATAGTTGATACTACTTGAAAAGATGATGATGCTATTTTTGTAAGAAGACAGAAAGAAGCATTTTTTTGGTTTACTAATCTGTATAGTCATAAATATAAAGCTCAACTATACAAGTTTGTATACTTAAACTAAAGTCGGTAACTTTCGTAGAACTAATGTGTGGTCTTTTAAATTGACTAAACCCAGCAAAATGTGATGAGGACTCAAGAGATTTGTCTTAATTTCAAATAAAAATATATATTTGCGTTAAAGTTATCGAATTTACAAATTTGAAAATAATTTTAAGAACACTTTAGTGGTTTTTTTATATACAAACCAAAGTAGTGCATACAATTGGGATGTGCTAGTATTTACAAAAGTGTTGCATACTTATTTGAGTAATAACAGGGAGAGTTTGTTTAGTTCTTCTAGGGGAAAAGTTTTTCCCCTTGGGCCGATTTTTTGCCAAACATCTAGCAATTTTATTTTAAACTGCATCGTGTTTTATACAGATGAACGGAAGAACATAAGACTGTTTTAGAATCGATCATGGATCAATAATATATATGGGGCATTCTAAACCGGACATTTTGATTTTTTTTTTTTAAGATTTTCCAAATTTTTTACAGTTTTTAGTACCCTTTTAAAGCTCCTTCGTGTTAAATTTTTAGATTTTTTCGATGACTCGTTCAAAATATATCGAATTTTTAAAAATTCCGGGCTTGTTCCTTTGCTCAAACTTTTTTTACTCATAACTTCTTCAATAACGGCCCGAATTCCAATTTTTTTATACCCTCCATATATTCATGATCCCCGATCGATTCTAAGACATTCTAGCGATGTCCGTCTGTCTGTGGAAATGGTGATCACGGCCAAAATATTACACGCAGATGACTGAAACTTAACATATTTATTGGAAGTTCTCCCGAGAAGTTTGGTATTGCATTTGAGCGATATCGGTTCAGCGGTTCAAAAGTTATGAACGAAAATGTAAGGACACCTCAAAAATTTTAGTACATTCAACATAACCTAAAAATACAAAATGCTTTAATTGACATATGTGAACAGAATCGAACACCAAATGGTATTTAAACAAGTACGAATATATTTTTTGCAAAAAAAATAAAAAAAATCGCGGATTTTTTTTCGCGGATTTTTTTTTTTCAAAAAATTTTTTTTTTCAAAAGTAATTTCCTTTTAAAAAAGTTTTTTGCAATAATCTTTTTGAAATTGTGGAGGGTATCACTACATTCGGCAAGGCCGAATTTAACTTTTTTACTTGTTTTTTTTTAAATTTTGCTTTTTATGTACTTTTAAATAAAAATTCCTAAAAAGTTCTTAAACGTGTTCTAATATGCGATTGTTAAGTTTAAAAATTTAAATCTCATTCTTGAAAATTTTTGCACTTTTTGTTTTTTTTAAAGTTTTTTTGTAAAAAACTTCCATACACACACAAAATTGTTGGCTAAAAATGTTCAATTCAATCTATTGATCAACATAATTTAAATAAGTCAATTAATGTTTTGATTAAAATTATTATACCCTACACCACACTGTGGCACAGGGTATAATGAGTTTGTACTGATGTTTGTAACTACCCGAAAAATTGGTCCTATACCCACTTTTAAGTATACCGATCGACTCAGAATCACTTTTTGAGTCGATGTACCCTCTTTTGGCCCAAGGACGAAGCCTATTGAAATTGGAAATCGGTCCATATTTAGACCTAGCCCCCATGCAAAGGTCCTCTTTAATTTTGACTGAAATGACTCTAAAAACCGCATTACATCTCTTCGAAGTTTGGCAGGTAATCATGTTTTATATACACAAATAACCATTCTGAATTTTAAAGAAATCGGAGCAGTTGTTCTTGTAGCCCCCATACAAACCACCTTCCCGATTTTCACATAAATCTCTCAAATTTCTTGAAAATAGAAAATATTTAATTAAAATTCTGTTTGTGTATGTTAAACGCGTACTTTAATAACCTTATCAAATCTGATTATCATCGGACCATTTTTGGACTTAGGCCCTATGTGAAAATTTCGCCCGATATTCAGTTAAAGCGGTTTATTGTCAACAAAAAGAATCATATTTCACTCAAATTTGATATGTGAGTGTTTTTTACACTTATTAAAGATTTGACAAAATATAGATCTAATCAGTCCATGTCTGAACTTGGGACCCATTTTCCGGGAAACTGGTGTAGGGTATTATATGGTCGGTCTTGACCGACTATAATTTTCTTACTTGTTTTTATTTTCTTTAACTGCCGCATTAGAATTTTTTAATATACCAGAATTTTTTTAGCTTTAATTTATTTAAATTCATTAATTCAAAAATATACAAAATAATCGGGTTTTACTTTTTTTTATTGTTGGCAGCATATTGGAAAGCAAAAAAGATGATTTTTTTTCATAATTTTGTTACAAGCTTACAATTCATTTGTTAAATCAATCATTATTTAGATTGACTATAAATAAAAAATTTATCAAATTTGTGATCAAAATCGAAAAAGTGTTTGATTGAAAAATATTCAATTAATGACCTAAAATTTGATGATTGGTATAATATTTTTTTTTTGTTTGGAGGAATTTAAATCAAAAAATTGATTGAATCCGCATTTTTGTTGATTGAAATTCGTTTCAAATTTTTTCTGTGAAACTATACTTTGAAGTTCAGATGTGTTTTTATTATAGATTTTTTTTACGTTTTCCAAACGACTTTGATAAAAAATTTAAAATTTCAGTGGGCCGTAAAAAATAAATCCGATACTAATATAATAATTTTCAAAACAATTGTAACATTTCCAATATGGACACAAATTACAAATATTACAAATATTACAAAAAACGATAGTAAGAAATTAAAAATTTTGTGCATACTTATTTAAATAAAAAAGATATAAAAAGTATTGCATACTTTTAGGATCAAATAATAATATTTCCAGAATTTGTTTATGAGTTAGACGTTTCTAGCTCGAAAGCCCCAATTGCCTATTTTAAATTAAAATAGGAATCATTTAAAGATGTTTTCTGACTAAATCACCCCAGCCTAGTTTAGTAATAATTAAGTTCCCCTACATCAAACTTTTATGGGGTTATTCTAACTATATTAGTATGTTGCCATACTAGACCATATAGTGTGTTATTGTTGTATCAGCCTAGACAACTTATGGAAAATTGTATGGAAACAACAAAAAAAAAACGACAAAAAAATAATGGTTTGTTTGCATGGTTGGGTTGACTGACGGTATGCTTTTGTTGGTCAGGCGACATTTTTGCATTAGTTGGATGGAGTAGACTTCCAACTACTATTCCCCAGCATAGTTAGACAAACACCAAGTAATGGTTCAAGTAAATATTACTAACTACATGTATACATAGAAAACGTAAACTTTAGACTTTAGGCATAATTTTTTATCGTTTTGTTTTCTTTTTTTTACATTTTGTTTTCTAAAGTGACACAAAACAAGACCAGCCTTGAAAATCGAGGAAAAAAACATATTTATGTATAAAGTTTTTAAGTACAATTTTATGTTGAAAAACATTTGCTTTTTTAAAATCGCCTTTAAAACCTTTAGGAGAGAGATGTTTGTTTTTCTTAAAAACTTAAAATGATAAAAAAAATTTTATGTTTTACATGTGTATTTTTGTGTTTCTTTTAAAAAATAAATTATTACAAGAAAGTACAAGATTTGGCCCTGGGGTGGAGAATTTTGAAAATAACGAAAAATCTATAAATTTAGTAGAATAAATGAATTTTGTTTTATTTTTATCCTAAAAGTATGCACCACCTTTTTATTTTATTTATACAAAAAAGTATGCAACACTTTTTTGAATACTAAAAACATTTTAAAATTTGAAATATGGAATAAATCAAAATATCGGTTTTCTAAACTAAAAAAAAAATGAGAATTTTACAAAAAAAAAATCTCATTTTTCTATTGGAATAATGTTAGAATCTGATAGTTTTTCGACAGGAAAAATGTAATAAGTAGAATCTGATAATTTGTTTATAGGAAAAATGTCTTACAAGGGAAGTATCTCAACCATTATGAACCGATTTGTCTGAAACTTAAAATCTATATAAATGAGACGATTTTAAGGTTGGGGTGTCTCGGCTTTTCGGCCATATCAGTGTTTCAAAATTTCGTTGTCCCATTATGAAACCATATGGACCTCCGGGAAAGTTTCGATAACTCACGAACTAACAGGAATATCCTCTAGAGCAAAAATACGTGTCGACTTAAATTTAAAAAAGATTATTTCGCATTCATATGGACATCGTAGCTCTATGTCTTCATATAAATACCCCCCAAAATTGTCACATTTTCATGAAAAAAGTATTTAACGAAGCCAAACTTTTTCAAGGTTATGCCACCGTTGGATAGGCATTAAAAAAAAACATTCTTCTCATATGTAAACATCATATAGTTTCTTAGAAATAAATGGCTGAAAAATCCAAAAAACGATTTTTTCGCCATTTTTTGACCCATGTTTTGAACCCTTAAATCCCCGATATGTCCGATAAGCCGAGACACCCTAACCTTAGAATTGTCTCTTTTATATATATTTTACGTTTCATGCAAATCGGTTCATAAGGGTTGAGATACTTCCCTTGTTAGAGTGTGATTAGTTTTCTATAGGAAACATTTTTAGAATCTAAGAATTTGTTTACTTAAGTAAAACTATTTTAATATTTAAAATGTGTCAAAATCAGCGACTTTTTCTGTATAGAAACAAGTAAGAAAATTATAGTCGGTCAAGACCGGCCATATAATACCCTACACCGGTATTTCCCGGAAAATGGCTCCCAAGTTCAAACATGGACCGATGGGATCTATCTTTTGTTAAATCTTTAATAAGTGTAAAACCAAGTTTTAGCGAATTAGGCTTCTATTTGTTGCAAATACACAGCTTTAACTGAATATCGGACGAAATTTTTATATGTCTCTGGGTCCAAAAATGGTGCGATAGTAATCAGATTTGATAAGGTTATTAAAGTACTCGTTTAATACATTCAAACTAAATTTTAATAAAATATTTTTGATTTTCATGAAATTTGAGAGATTTTTGTGAATATTGGGAAGGTGGTTTGTATGGATGGGGGCTATAAGAAGAACTGGTCCGATTGCCTTAAAATTCGGCATGGTGATTTCTGAATACAAAACACGATTACCTACTAAATTTCGATAGGATACCTTTTATAAAACCGTTGTTAGAGTCATTTGAGGCAAATTACCTTTGTATGGGGGCTAGGTCAAAACATGAACCGTTTTTTTCCAATTTCAATAGGCTTCATCCAAAAAAAGCATAAGTTTCAAATTTCAGTCAAATCGGTTGATAATTGCGTATCGTGTATCGTGTTTACACCGATACATGGACAGACGGACAACAGACGGACGGACGGACATTGCTAAATCGACTCAAAAAGTGATTCTGAGTCGATCGGTATACTTGAAGGTGGGTCTAGGACTAATATTTCGGGTAGTTACAAACATCAGGACAAACTCATTATACCCTGTACCACAGAGTGGTGTAGGGTATAAAAATGTTTTAGAATTTGAGAGTTTTTCTATATAGAAAAAATTTCTCAGAATCTGAGACTTTTTTCTATATAGAAAAAATTTCTCAGAATCTGAGACTTTTTCTATATTGAAAAAAATTTCTTAGAATCTGAGACTTTTTCTGTCTCAGAATTTGAGATTTTTTCTATATAGAAAAAATGTCTCAGAATCTGAGACTTTTTCTATATAGAATCTAGAATCAGAATCTGAGACTTTTTCTATATAGAAAAAATGTCTCAGAATTTTTCTATATAGAAAAAATGTCTCAGCATTTTTCTATATATAGAAAAAATGTCCTAGAATCTCAAACTTATTCTATAAAGGAAAAATGTCTTAGAATCTGAGACTTTTTCTATAAAGTAAAAATGTCTCAGAATCTAAGACTTTTTCTGATAGGAAAAATGTCTCAGAACCTGAGATGGTTTCTATATAAGAAAAATGTTTCAGAATCTCAAACTTTTTCTACACAGGCAAATTTTTCTATATAAAAAAAATTTCTAAGTCTTATAAATTTTTAAATTATTGAAAGGATTAATAAATTCATTTATGAATAAGGAAGGTAAAAAATATCCTTTTCACTGGACAAGACCGACAAAAATTTTTTAAAAATAATATCCGTTTTCCGTTAAATGTTTTTTTTTTTTGTTTTTGCCAAACAATTATGTTTGATGTTTTTATAATCATGTCTGATAAATTTAGTTAAATACCTGTTGCTATAAAGTGATAAACTTTATTTATTTTTTTTTTTTTGAAAAAGTACCATGATTACAACATAAACTCCTCATATTAGTGGGACGGACAATTGAAAACACAGCTAAATTGAAAAACTTGTTAAATTGAAAATTATAGCTTACAGACAGAAATATACAAACATAAAATACACCGTTAAAGACCAGTTATAACTGACTATATTACACTTTATATAGCAATTCCAAATGTAGACTACACATAATCATAGACTACATATCAATTGTATGTTCCATGCACACAGCATGGTGATGATGATGATTCTTATATTTCATCTATGTCCAGGAGATGGAGAACTAAAACTACATACATAATCTATATAAGGCAGAAACGAACAAAACTTACCAATCGTATTTCAATTTCAGCATCAATACGTGTACGCATCTTAAGGTTTGTATTTTCACCAAATACCGATGTACATAACAGATCATCGCTGCCAGCAGCCATATGATAATGCATTGTAGCACCGGTACTTGAATCGAATATGCCATCGCCATTACTAGTGCCATCACCCAAAACATGACCGGATGCAAATGGATGTATGGGGGAACCAGCCGCCGATGATTGTGCGGTATGATGATGCGTCGATGGTGGTGGTGGAGGTGGTGTCACTTTACCGGCATCTTCATAAAGAACACGTACACTGCTTGGTCGGGTATCAGAAGTAAATAATTCCTTACGATATGACTTGTCACAATCATAATGTTGTTTACGTTGTGCGAATGTTAAAAGGTCGCTTTCCGCTAAAAAAAATGATAAAAAAAACATACAGAAAATCATAAAAAATTATTTTTGAATTAATCAATATGCAGGAGAAATATTTTATGTAGTGATATAAACAAAGTTGCATATTAGGGGAAGTCATGATAAACTTTCGAAATTGCTGAAATGCGAAATTTAATTTAATATAAAAACAAGTAAGAAAGTTATAGTCGGTCAAGACCGACCATATGATACCCTACACCAGTGTTTTCCGGAAAATGGGTCCCAAGTCCAAACATGTACCTAGTGTACCTATCTTTTATTAGATCTTTATTTAGTATAGAAAACACACACAGATCAATTTTTAGTGAAATTGGTTTGTTTTTTTGCCAATAGACCGATTTAACTGAATATCGGTTGAAATTTTCATATGGGGGACTAAGTCCAAAAATGGTCCAAATGTATGTGTAAATGTTCAAGGGCGCATTTGTATGGGGGCTAGGTCTTAACATGGACCGATTTTTTCCAATTTCAATAGGCTTCGTCCTTGGGTCAAAAGAAGCTTAAGTTTCAAATTTCAAGTCAATTGATTGAAAATTGCGACCTGTATCGTGCTTAAACCGATAGATGGACAGACGGATGGACAAACGGACGGACATCGCTAAATCGACTCAAAAAGTAATACCACAGAGTGGTGTAGGGTATAATAAATATGCACAATAGAGCATCATTTTTTGTATTGCCAAAACGCTTTTCTTTTGATTTTGAATGCCCTCTCAAATTTTAGGACTAAGACTCATGTTGTAAAAATTTGGGACAATCGGATTTAATTAATTTGGAAAGGATACCGATTAAAATACGGTTGTTAGGGTCATTAAACCCATATTTAAAGGGGCCATTTGTATAGGGGATAGGTCAAAACATGGACCGATTTTTTTTCCATTTTCAATAGCGTTTGTCCTTGGGTCAAATCGACTCAAAAAGTGATTCTGAGTCGATCGGTATACTTGAAGGTGGGTCTAGGACCAATATTTCGGGTAGTTACAAACATCAGCACAAACTCATTATACCCTGTACCACAGAGTGGTGTAGGGTATAAAAACTTAAAATTTCTTTCCCTCTACCATTTTTTTAGAGCTTGAAACAAACTTCCATTTATAATTAACTTGAGCCAAATTTAATCAGTTTACCACGTGGCGACCATCGATCAAATTTTTTGATTTTTGAAAAATTTTCCCCTAAGTTTTGAATTTTTAAAAAAATATATTTATTTTTTTTTTACTACGAACATCAAAATACGTCTGAAATCGGTTAAGTGGATTTCGAGATGTATCACAAATTGAAATTTTTAAAAAAATTTCCGAAATGGAGTTTTTTCACGTTCCATAAATTTTTTTAAAAAATCTCAAAATTGTTTTCACAGACTTTTTCACAGATATTGAGACAAACTTTTATGTGAACTTCGTTTGAGCCAAATCAGACCATTAAACCCATTCGATCACAGATTAAGAGTTTTTGGTGAAAATGTTCTTAAAAACCAAATCTGTGATCGGGTTAAAATGATCCGATTTATCTCAAATTAGTTTTAAATGAAAAAAATGAGATTTTTGTTGTAAATTTCTTGACCTTAAAAAACCGAAATAAATTTTATTTTAATTAATTTTTACAATAATTAATTTTAATTTAATAAATACAATTTTTAATTTAAATCAAAATCTAACAAGTAGAATAAGGGGCCTATTCACAAAAAAAGTCATAACTCAATCATAACTTAATTTTTTCTATGTGGTTGTTGTAAACAATCATAAAAAATTTAAATTTTGTTTGAAAATTTCAAAAAAATAAAGACCTGCTACCTACATCGTCTCAAAATTGACAAATAATTTTAAATTTTGAGACTTTTTATGATTTTGTTTACAACAAACACAGGGAATATGAAGTTTGAAAATAATAAAATTAGTCATAACCAGTCATAACTGTGAATAGGCCTGTAAAAGTAATAAATAGACAAACTATTTTCAAAATAAAGTTTGGAACAAGTATACTTGTTCACACCTAACTATAGTTAGGTGTGGGACTAATAAACTGGAGGTTCCAGGTTCAAATCCAGTTGGGACTAAAAAAGCCGAAAAGTTTTTTCTAAATATGAAAAAGATAATTTATAAAGGAAAATAGATAAAAGTAAAAACTAAAGGAAATTGTATTTCGCATGACCTACGTCAGACATTTCCACAAAGAAGTCTTAGGTGACATGTCCCCAGACGGTCAGCCCTGACCACTGCTGACTTTGAGTGAGGACATTTTGAAAATTTGTATGAAACTGTCCTCAGCCCAGTACATAGAGATGTCTTGTGGATGTCAGCAGTGACTCTGACATGTCACCGCTTCGTCACTGAGCATGGCTCGAGGACGTTGCCAACTGAGTTAGACTAAATTTGAGCCAAATTCAATAATTTTAACCCGTTACGCCCTTGGAATTAACATTTTTGATTTTTGAAAAATTTTCAGAAAAATTTTGAATTTTTCGCGAATTTACGAGATAAAACACACGGTAACTTTCGAACTACAAATTTGAGGGCATATATATTTGTCATTGCTCTGGCCCGGTTTGGTTTAAGTTTTAGCTAAATCGGTCTAGTGGTTCAAAAGTTATAAGCAAAACCACAAATTTCAAATTGGTTTAACCTAAAATTCACATGTTGAAAACCCCGAGTTTTAAAAAACAAGCTTTAAAAACAATGATAAGCCACAAAATTACTTTACAAAATTACTTTTACTGTAAAAAAATACACTCGAAAAAATGTTACACTCAAAAAAAAAATAGTAAATTATTTTTTTTTACAAAAATGACAAAAAAAAAGTTTTTTACTCAAAATAAGTAAAATATTTTGAATCAAAATTTTTAATTTTTTTACATTAACAAATTTATTATACCCTCCACTCTAGTGATAGAGGGTAAAAATAAGTTTGTCATTCCGTTTGTAACACATCGAAATATTGGTCTAGGACCCCATATATATTCATGATCCTTGATCGATTTGAAGTCGATCTAGCTATGTTCGTCCGTCTGTCTGTCCGTCCGTCCGTAGAAAACACGCAAACTTTTGAAAGACCTTACACAGGCTACTGAAGTTTGGCATATATGTTGGGTATTTACCTGGTCAAGTTGGTATTGCAATCCAGTCAAATCGGTCCAGTAGTTCCAAAGTTAGGAGCAAAAGAGTAAATTTCGGCAAGGGTTTTTCTCGAATTTATGAGATAAAAAAACACGATAACTTACGAAAGGATGTAATGAGACTGCTGAATCTTGGCATGTATCCTTATCGTTACCCAGGTCTGTTTGGTGTTGAATTTCAGCTCAATCGGTCCAGTCGTTCAAAAGTTAGAAGCAAAACCCTGAATTTCAGATTGGTTTCATCTTAAATGCCACGTGTTAAACAAGTTTTAAGAGCATTGGTGAAAACTTAACAATGCTTTTCAAACTTGTTTAGTTTTAAAGCAATGCTTTTTAAACTTGTTTAGTTTTAAAAGCATTGGTAATATAAAAATTACTCTCGAAAAAAATGTTACACTCAAAAAAAAATTTTACACTCAAAAAAAATTTAGTTTTTTTTTTAAAAAATGACACTATTTTGTGTACATACGTACATAAGTACGCATACAGTCAGAAATATTTTTACAGTTAAAAAAACATTACACTCGAAAAAAATTTTACACTCAAAAAAAAATTTTTAATTTTTTTTTTTTTTTTTAAATGACAAAAAAAAAGTTTTTTACTCAAAATAAAATATTTCTAATCAAAATTGTTAATTTTTTTCACGTTAAAAATGTACTATCCTTTAAAAAGGGCATTGTGGAGGGTATTTATTAGAGTTTTTCTTTTCCCGGACTTTTTCATTTCCCGGGAAAGCGGGATTCATTTTTAAATTTCCCGGGATCCCGGGAATTCCCGCAATAACTAAAAAACCAAATTTTTTGTCAAAAAAAATATATAAAAACCTTATGAATGCGATTACAGTACTTATAATGTTTATTAACACCATAAAAATCTTATTTAGTACCTTTAAAACAGAAAAAAAAATAAGTTTCGAGCAAAAAAGAACAATTTTTGTTACCCAGTTCTTATAAAAAAACGGTCCAAATATATCGAAGTCATTTAAAAGTATTTTTAAGGGAATATGTTATTTCACATCGCTTTATCTGTTTTAATAATAAAAATTCATCATTTATTCTAATTCATCTTGTTGTTAGTTCATTTTTACAATTGGTTCTCAACGCTTTGCCTCTAAAACACAATAAAACTAATTCACAGGAATTTCTCTATTATGTTTCTGAAACTTAATGTAACTGTTTTAGAGATATGAATTTATAAGAAAATTTACCCCAAAAATTATTAAAAAAATTAAAAATCCTGGTTTCTAAAAAAAACTGTCATCCTTTACACAGATTTTATATCAATTTATCGATTTAAAAAGAATCATGTCCAGAGACATAAATATTTTCTAAAGAAACAAATAATCATACTGCAAAGTTTTATAATGCAATTCTCAAAAAAAAAAATTTCTTAGCTTCTGAAAAAAAGTATCAGGATCTGATAACACAGCCCAACAACCAAAATCGGAGTGGGATGAAACAAAAAGCAAATGGAAGCATAATAAAACCCCCGATACTTTTTTTTTGGTGTAGCGCTAAATTTTTTTACACGCATTTGAAGTTTGTGAACTTTTATCATAATTATAAAAATAATTGCTTAAAAATTGTATAAGGCGTATGATTAATTTTGTAATTGCCTTTAAATAACAATCATACGCAACGGTGAACAGTGGAGCTTATGTTTAGACCAGGGGCCCCTAATGTAGGACATGTTTAGTACACAAAAGCTTTAATTGCTTTAAAATGCGTGTAAAAAATAATCTAGCGCTGAATTAAAAAAACGTCTTGATGGCTTTGTTATGTAAAATGTAAACTTTAATTTGCTTTTGGTTTCATTCTATTCCGATTTTATATTTAGATTTTTTATCACTGTGTAATTATACATATCCTATCGAAATTTAGATATTGTGAGACTTTTTTCATTTCATAAGTTTCAGATTTCATGACATTTTTTAGTTAGAACGTCTCTCTTTTTGGGTCCTCATGGTCCCTGCGTACGTTTCTGTCATCAGTTATCAAGAATTTTAATAAAATCTCTAAAAAATCACATACTAAATAATCAATAGAAGTCGAAAAATCAACAATTTCAAAGAAACTAAAATTCCCGGGAATTCCCGCTCTATTTCCCGGGATTTCGGGATCGAAAAAACTCTAGTATTTATAGATTCGACAAAGTCGAATTTAACTTTTCTACTTGTTATCGTTGAAAAAGTGCAATGTAGAGGGCATTCATTGAATCGGCCAAGTCGAATTTAACTTTTATACTTGTTTTCAGATTAAGTTCTCCAGAAATTGATATTAAAACAATAACCTTTTACCTTTTTCAAAAATAAATCTTAATGAATGCCATTTTAAAGGCTGTCTCATTACCTATTATTTGAAACCTGAGTTATACATGTTTCATTACTACTTTTTGAGATATCGATATCTTTACCTTTTACCTTGGAACTTTGTACCTTGAAAATTTGGGCATTTACGAAAAAATTTTTAAATTACAAAAAAAGTGTAAATTTCAATTGAAAATTGGTTGTTAAAAAACAAGGAAAACTGTCAAATATTAGTAAAATGAAATTACGAGACTTTTCCTAGTAAAGTTAAAGAAAAAACCTCACTTTCATACACAAACAAATTCGCTTTAATTACGTTCTATTTCAAATTCTTAAGGTGGTGTCACTAAATTGTTTTATTACACATTAAAAAAAAAACCTTATAAAATAACAAGAAAACCTTGTTACTTCTATTATTTGCTACCTCCTATTTGACAAGAATTCCTTGTAATTTTACAAGCTTTTTACCAAAAATTTTGTAATTTTACAAGATTTTTACCAATAAAATTGTAAATTTATAATTTTTTTGACGCGATAAAACTTACAAGGTTTTGTAACATTACTAGATTTTTTTCTACCTCGTATTTTACGAGAATTCCTAGTAAAACGAGCTTTTTGGAAATTTTACAAGTTTTTTACCAATAAAATTGTAAATTTACAACTTTTTTGGCGCAATTAAACTTACAAGGAATTTTCGTAAATTTATTAGATTTTTTTGTAAAAAAACCATTAAAATTTGTAAAATTACAAAAAAATTGTAAAATTACAAAAAAATATGTAAATTTTGATAAAAAAATTTTTGTTAAAAAACAAGGAAAACTGTCAAATATTGGTAAAAATATTGGGATTACGAAACTTTTTTTAGTAATTTGACAAGTGTTTTTTGTGTGTAGGATTGTGGCAAGTATTTTCGTGACTACCCCTATTAATTTTTTTCCATTGCTGCCAATACCTTAGCGCAAATTAAAGTCAATTATGTTGATTTTTAAATTTTTTTTTTTTCATTTTTTTTCCATATTTTTTTCTGTTTTGCAATATTTAATTGTCTTTAAGACTCAAATGAGTCATTTAGTCTATAAAATTGAAAAAAAAAAATATTATTGGCATAAATTTATAGTTTCAGTTACTGTTAATTATAATAAAAAAATTGCTTTGCATTCATATTTTCTTAGCTGTGTTGTTTTTTTCCTTTTTTCCATATTTATTTGCTTTAACAGCTATTAAAATTTGTTTATTCAGTATTAAAAAAAAAATAAAACAACACAACAAAATTATTGCTAAATGTTTAATACAATTTATGCCATAATTCAATAATTTTGCCTGAAGATCAAAAGTACTCGTACATATAAATTAAAATTAATGGCATGACATTTTTATAAAAACCAGATACAAATTCTAGAGAATTTAAATGTGGAAATACATTTTTTTTGTTAAAAATTATTTTTGAATTGCACAAATATTTCTTTTCCACTTATGAACAAATACAAGTTCATTTTAAAATTTTCTCATGATCTTGAGATAATTTTAAATTTGCTTGAAAACGAAGAATAAAAATAAATAAGAATAGATAATTGTGAGATTATTGCACAAATTTTAATGGATTTTAAAACTTAATAAAAAAAATAATTTATATTTACAAGTATTTAAATATTTTGCAACATGCTGCTAGCAACATGTGTTGCTAGAAACAATTTTATCAGTATAAATAATATTTTTAAATTCACGCCCATAAAAGAGGGCGGTCGGAAAAAACAGAAATTATTTAAGGAAGGGGTCATTGGGATACATTTTTTTCCTCGCAGTAAATGAAGCAAATTTCAGATTTACTAAAAATAACAATATAATGCACTGAAACATGTTGTTGAAAAATGTTGCCATCAACATTTATGTGTTTTTCTTTTAAAAAGCTGATACGATGTACACTTTTTTTCGTGAAATTTCCGTATTCATAAAGAACTGCCGAATAAGTGCGATTATATTCTACACTCAAAAGAAAAACTCTGTCAAAAAATCTGTAAAACGACTTTTAATTTGAATTAGCAACCTTTTAGCAGATTGTTCTGCTGAAAAGAATATTTTTACTAAAATCTTTGTCATTCAGTTTAAGAAAATAACAGACATTTTACTATGTTTATACTGATTTTGTTTGCTGAATTTCATTATTTTTTCAAGAAATTTTTTTACATAAAAAAAAAGCAGAACAGATTGTTCTGCTGAAATCAGCAGATTGTTCTGTTGAAATCAGCAGATTATTCTGCTTAAATCAGCAGATTGTTCTGCTAAAATCAGCAGATTATTCTGCTCAAATCAGCAGATTTTTCTGCTTAAATCAGCAGATATTTCTGCTAAAATCAGATTTCTATGCTGTTGAACAACACACATGTTTAATAACTAAAACGCCAGATAAAAGTATAAGCTTCCGTAGCGTAGTAGTTAAGAAGTGTACTTTCAAGTCGGAAGGTGGCGAGTTCGATGCTGGCTGGCGGCGTATGTTTTTTTCTTGTTATATTTATTCACCTCTTATGACTGATATTTAGCAAACCGTGTCTGCTAAAATCAGCAGATTTCTCATATGGCTCAAAATGGGTGTATTTTCAGCAGATTTTTCTGCTGATTGGACAGAGAATTTATTTTTAGTGTAATAGTGCTCTGAAACATTATCTGGCTGGCAACATTTATAGGTTTTTTCCTAAAAAGTGTATTTTTTTTTATTTCAGGATTTTTACGTGAAGCTGAAGAACAACATAATGGGCAAGTTTTTAAAAAGATAATCTGTAAAACAAATACATCTTTCACGGCATTGTAAAATCATTAAAATGTTAAAAATTAAAAATTTTAACATCATGTTTTCAAAAAAATTTCGCATTATGAAAATGTTTAATTTAAAGCTTAAGCTTTTTCGAAATATTATTTATTTTTTAATTTCCTAGTCAATTGTGTATTAGGGTGGAGAAAATTTAGCTTTTTCGTATATCAAAATCGTCGGGGTCAGAAAATTTGACTTTTAGGTTCAATATTACCACAAAAAAATATTGCACATGACTTACAAATCGGAAAGTTCCGAGCAAAGTGAAAACATAAAGTTTTTTTTTTGGTCTGTAAGACTTTTTATACCCTACACCACTCTGTGGTACAGGCAGAGCTTCGAAGAATGAAATCCTTTTCGAATGAATTCTTAAAAAAATCCATTCAATTTTCATAGTCAGTGAATGCATTCGATTTCATAAATCAACATTGAATGCACTGTTGCCAAGTTGGAGGTTTTCCCGCTAAATCTAGCGCTTTTTATTTGGATTTAGCGGGGGAAAATTGATTTTAGCGGGAACTGTGTTTTAGCGGGAAAATCTAAAATAGGAATATAATTGGACCATTTTTGGACTTAGTCCCCCATATAAAAATTTCGACCGATATTCAGGTTAATCGGTCTATTAACAAAAAAAATAAACAAATTCCACTAAAATTAGATCTGTGTGTGTTTTCTGCACTAAATAAAGATCTAACAAAAGACAGATACAATCGGTCCATGTTTGGATTTGGGACCCATTTTCCGGAAAACACTGGTGTTGGGTATCATATGGTCGATCTTGACCGACTATAACTTTCTTACTTGTTTTTTTTTTGGATCAATACTTTGGAATACTTTAAAAAAGTGTTTTTTTGACAATATTGACTTTTAGAAAGTTTTTTAATATTTTTGTACTCGGAAATCTTAAGTCGTACACTCAAAAAATTATGTTAGTAAAATCAACTGAAAATGTCAGTTAAAATAACTACTTTGTAAGTTGTTTTGGGGTCAACTACTTTTTCAGTTAAATCAACTAACAATGTTAGTTATTTTAACTGACAAAAAACAACTGACTTGTGTAGTAAAAATTTGCAGTCAAAACAACTAATATGTAGTAAAAATAAAATAAACAGTATATATTTTTTTTCAAAAAAAATTTTCAGAAAAAAAATTGAAGACCAAATTTTTTCCAAGTTTTTATTTTTTTTTGAGTTGTGAAAAATAAAAAAACTAATTTGTTTAAAGTTGTGAAAAATAAAAAAACGATTTTTTTTTAGAAAAAAACTTTGAAAATTTTAAATTATTAAAAAAAAAAAAAAAAACTACTTTAAATAACTGTTACTACACTCATAGAAATATCTTAGTAGTAAAATTAGTAAACCCATTGTAGATCAAGTTTTACAGAATAATGCCGTGTTCAACAAAAATTAATGTTGATATCGTTGAATAATCAGTAAAGTTGAATCAACTTTTTACAACGCTTATACAGAATTCAATAGATAAATCAAAATAGAAAAAACAACCCTGTTCGTCCATTTTTTTATTATTAACGAGTGACGAGTGAGTTGGTAGCAATGTGAATCGTGTTTATCTCTTATAAAATTATTTTATGTGTTTGTATTTTTATAAAAATATTTAATATTATAAAAATAAATAAAAAAAATAGGATCTGAATTGTAAATATTTGGTAAGTAAAAAAATACATTGATTACTTTATGTATTCATACTATATTAAAACTTTTTTGTTTTTTTAAGGATTTTGTTTGGTATCATCAGAAAACTGGAGAATGGCTTATGAGTGCATAACATGAACAAACGAAGTGTGTGTGAAAATCTTCAAATATTGCAGCTTAAAAAGCCGACGATAATACAAAAATATTGTTATTTATGCCTAATAAAAGAATATTAACAAATAACAACAAGTTTTTTTATTAATAAAATTTCTTATATTAACAAATATATGAGTTGAATTTACAAAAAATAAGAGTTTATTTACAAAAAAACGAGTTGATCAACATTTACAAAAACTGACAATAATTTTTATTGAAATCAACATTAATATTTGTAGGGTCAAAATCAACAATGATTTCTGTTGAATTTACAGCGATTTTCTTTGGGAATACAATGATTTTTGGTTGAGTGTATATTACAGTATTTTTTTGGAAGTTATTCAAAAAAACGAGTTAAAATAACTAACAAAAATAACACTGTGTGACGGTGAAAAAGTAACCTGGGTTTTGACCATCAATTTTACATAATTCGGGCATGCTGATTCCAATGGTCCAAGCCATTTTGAAATCTAAGGTACAGTTTTTTCGCAAAACGTCTTTAAAGCTTTTCACGTCCCCGTGAAGTTTTTTGAATAAAAAATATTTTGTGTGCGAAAAAGTCAGTCGTTTATAGTTGAAATTAAAGGATTATATCTGTAACTACATTTTAACTACAAATTCCGCTACTAAAAGTTTAAAACTTTAACAGTGTTTCGCGTTTTATCCCATTTTTTCTCATTTTTTAGCATTTTCGCGATTTTAAATGCCTAAATAAATTCCGACCTAAACAACCGTTTCAGCTTAGTATATTTGCACCAAAGGAAATATATTCCCATTAAAATATTTTTCATTTATCAATCGCATAGCACTAAAATTGCGCGATTTGTCAAAATTTCTTTATGACAGCATCACTTTCCAACAGGACCACAAGGTCCAGATTTTGATATATTGTGTAAAAACCTCAAAAAAGTATTTGTGCCAAATTTCAAACAAAAATGTTTTCATCTTAAAAAGTTTTAATAAAAAAACATTTATTTCGCCCTACTAAATTATTTTAAACAAGTGTTTTATTTAAATTAGTAGTATTTAGTACAATGTTTTCCTTTTGTTTTTGTAATTAAAATTTAATAATTTAATTTAGTAAGGTGAAAAAAAAGTTTTGATACAATAACTTTTGAAGTTGAAAACATTTTTGTTTGAAATTTGACACAATTACTTTTTTGAGGATTTAACATAATATGTCAAAAGCTGGACCTTGTGGTCATCTTGGAAAGTGATGCAGTCATAGAGAGATTTTGACTAATCGCTCATTTTTGGAGTGATGCGCTTGATAGTTGAAACGTATTTTCATAGAAATATATCCCATTTGGTGCATTTAAACTAATCTGAAGCGGTTGTTTTGGTCGGTATTTACTTAAGCATTTAAAATCGCGAAAATGCTAAAAAATTGGAAAAACGGGATAAAACGCGAAATATCACTTGAATTTCAAACATTTGATAGCGGATATGGTACTTAAAATTTAGCTACAGTTACAGTCCTTTAATTTCAATTGCAAAAGAGGGACTTTTTTGCATACAAAAACTTTTTTATTTCAAAAAGTTCACGGGGACGTGAAAATCTTTGAAGACATTTCGCGAAAAAACTGTACCTTAGATTTAAAAATGGTTTGCACCATTGGATTCAGCATGTCCGAAATATATAAAATTGATGGTCAAATGTCAGGTTACTTTTAACATCCAAGATTTTGTCACGCTGTGTAATGGTTTGATATTTTTCATACAAAAATAACTGACTTTGTAGTTGAAAACTACTAACTACTGTAAAATATACAAACAACTAACATGTAGTAACTTTCATAATTTTCTGAGTGAACAAAAAAACTTATAAAAAAAATATTGAAGATAAAATTATGAAGATTTAAATTTTTTTTTTTTTCAAAAATTTCAACAAAAATTTTTGAAAACAATATTTGAATGTCCTTTTTTCCTGAGAGGAACGCCACACTCAAAATAATTACTCTGTTAAATACTCAGTAAAATGACTGTAATCTCAATTCGACAGATATTTGACAAAGTTATCTGTCGAAATACAGATTTTAAGAAAATACTTTGTATTTTCTTGTGACCGAAAAACAAAATTTTATCTGTAATTTTACTTCTTTCTTTGTAATCTCTATTTTCAGAACATAAATAGAGTTTTTTGTTAAAATAGAGATTTTAGAAAAATACTTTGTTTTTTTCTAGTAATCAAAATACTAAATTTCATCTGTAATTTTACTATTGCTCTGTAATACGGTTTTCAAATTTAAATCTCTTGAAAAAACTTCCAAGTATTTCCACCCCTCTTTAAAAAGCGTCTTAAATTACAATAAAAGATGCTAAATTTTACGAGGTGTAGTGCAAAATTGAAGGACTCGTAATTTCACAAAAATAAAAAAAGTAAAATTACAATTTGGAAGCATTAAATCGGGCAAATTTACACGATGGCATTTCCCAATTGTCAACACAACTTGCACATTAAGAAATTTATCAGGAATCAAATAGTGACCGTTGTGTAAAAGCCATGTGAAACTGAAAATGGAAGTTTATGGAAAAAAAAAACGTGAGAACATCGTGCGAAACATTTAAGCGGGCGCATTTAAATGATAGCATTTGCCTTTATTTTGTGTCAAGGTATTACTATCCATGCTTCTTGGTAAAATTCTGGTATTTATTTTACAATATTTTACAGAAAATTCTGTAAATCTACAGTTTTTTTTATCGAAATCATTTTACAGAGTTTTCTTTGTAAAATAGCAAAAAATCTTGCTGGTTGGAAATCTATGGTATTTTCTGCTGGCTCAGCAGATTATCTTTGTATTTTAACAGAGTGATTATTTTGAGTGCATGGATTTCCAAAAGCAAAATTTTTTAGAAAAGCTTTTAACGCTGTTAAAATTTCAGAGAGGTGTTTTTTCGTATTGTTGAGCAATAAATTTTCAAAGTTTGTTAGAGAGCCAAATATTTGATTTTTTTCAAAATTTTGTCAATCCCCACCCTACACTCAAAATAATCACTCTGTTAAATTACAGAGATACTCTGCTGAGCCAACAGAAAATACCATAGATTTCCAACCAGCAAGATTTTTTGTTATTTTACAAAGAAAACTCTGTAAAATGATTTTGATAAAAAAAACTATAAATTTACAGCATTATCTGTAAAATGTTGATAAAACCGAAAAGAATTTTACGAACAAAACTCTGTAAATTTACAAAGTTTTAGTTAAATACTTTTTATGAGTTCAAAATTTTACAATAAAACTCTGTAAATTTACAAAGTTTTAGTTAAATCCATTTTATGTGTAAAACTTCTCTGCTTCAAAACATTAATTAAAATTAAAAAAATTAAATTATTTAAAATTAAAATTTTGTTAAATTTGCCCGCTTTAATGCTTCCAAATTGTAAATTTACTTTTTTATTTTTGTGAAAATTACGAGTTTTTAACGATTAACTGCAATTTTACAAATTTTTTTTTTGGTCACAAGAAAATACAAAGTATTTTTTTTAAATCTGTATTTCGACAGATAACTTTGTCAAATATCTGTCGAATTGAGATTACAGTCATTTTACAGAGTATTTAACAGAATAATTATTTTGAGTGTAGTGTATAGATCATTTTAAAATTTGTCACATACAAATATTAAATATCAAATCACCCCTATGAAAAAAAAATATTTAACAAATTTAAACTAAAATTTTAATATTTTTTTTTTCACAATTTTAATTAGTGAAAACATAATTTAAAACCCAATTTCATTAATTTAATTTTGTTTTTTAATTTTTACTCTGGGAAAATCTTTAAAATGAAAATTCTCTATAAAATACTAATCATTAGGGATGAGATTTTCATGCATTAAAAAATCGAAAATATGCGCTTAAAATATGTGCTAAAAAAATCAAAATATGCACTAAAAAACCTGAAAATATGCATTAAAAATTTAAATTTTAGCAATAAAAATCTTGTTTTCATACGAAAAACTTCTAAAAAAGCAAAAAATAACGCCGCGTTTGAATAGTTACATTTAAAAATTTATGAAAGCAAGATTTTTTAGAAACTGGAACAGTCTATAAAAAAATTAAAAAGAAAAAAATTTTTTTTCTTATTTTCAAAATAAATTTTTAAAATTTGAAACAGTTTTTGAAACAAATAAATTTCCATTTGTGTTTTTGCTAATTGATGCCAAAATATGCAAAAATATGCACTTAAAATTTTGAAATATGCACAAAATATGCATTTAAAACCGAAATATGCAAAAATATGCATTTTCACCAAAATATGCAAAAACAAATCGATGCCATTTTAACGCAAATTTCTTGATTCGGAAAGATAATTGGTCTATATCCTTTTAAGACTATCGACAAAAAACATGCATTTGCATGGAAATCGGATCCCTACTAATCATCATACACTCTAAACAATTTGTTACGTACAATTAAATTATAGTGAACCCACAAAAGAAAAAGTCACATAATTTTTAATTAAAATCATAATATTTTTGATTAACACTCAAGATCATATTTGTATTTCCTCTAATGTGATTAGTGAAAAACAAAAAAAATGTATGTATGATTTGAATTGAGAAAAAAAAAATTAATTAACCTAAACATATTTAAACACTATGCTTACACTTAAACAAAAACCTTGCCAAATTACTAGAAAGTCTCGTAATCCTATTTTACCAAGTTTTTACAGTTTTCCTTGTTTTTTTTAAACAAAAAATTTTGAACGAAATTTAATTTTTTTTGTAATTTTACAATTTTTTTCGCAATGTCCAAATTTTCAAGGAAATTAAAAAAAAATCAAGTAAGTCACCACACAGAAAATAGTATCGTTTATTTTAATTAAAATTTTAATAGTTTTTAATTTAGTATCAATTAAATTTTTAATTAATATAATTAATTGTTTAATTAAATTTGTAACTTGATTTTAATTAACATTTTAATTGTTTTTAAATTAAATATTAATAAAATATTTAATCAATATAATAAACTGTTTATTTTATTAAAAATGTATTATTTTAAAATATTTTTTTAATTAAATTTTTGATTTATATAATTAAAATTTTATTATTTTTTTTTTTAATTGTAATTAAATTTTTTTAAATATCCATTTATTTTTAATTAAGGACATAAATATATTTTTAATTTATATGCGCATTTTTGTGTTTTAGTTCGGATTTAATTAATTTTTAATTAAATCTATGAATTTTTTTATTTATTTTTTTTTTAATTTCTTTTTTTTCTTTTTCCTTGTAAGTTTTATCGCGTCAAAAAAGTTGTAAATTTAAAATTTTTTGGTAAAAAGCTTGTAAAATTACAAATATTTTTACTAGAAATTCTAGTAAAATGGCAGCAGCAAAAAAGATTTTCTTGTCAATTTACAAGGTTTTTTTTGAGTGTAATATTTATGATTTTAATTAAATATTCTAGGAATATCTCACCAGTAAAACTAATTAAACAAAACACTATAATTAAATAAAAAAATAATGAAAAAGAAATTAAAAAATATATATATTTGTATACGAGTACAAATAAGAAGTACATAAATCCATTTCAATTATAACCAGCCAACAACTTCAAGGCATGTAATTAAAAATACCATAATGAAAACAAATAAAAATCCAAAAACAAAGAATATAATTGAATTTATAAAAAAAGAAAGAAAATAAGCAAACATCATGAAAATTAAATGAACAACAATCCTGCTGAATGATAAATGTGTGACATGAGAAAGTCCAGTCCAGTCAAGAAAAATCTATAATGATGCCAAAACAAAAAAAAAAACGCACTTAAAGATCACAGCACCATAGCAGCAGGCTCTTTTGCTCCCCTCCTTTATCAGCCATTCATGCATGATGTACTATTTTTTTTATTGTTTATTAGGGGGTCACAAAATTTTGAAAGGAAATTTACAAAATCCCAATTGAAATTCAAAAATCCTAATTCAAAAAAACTTCGTAAAATTACGCAAAAGCCCTTGGTAAAGCTGCCCATTCACTTGCAATAAAATTGCTCAACTTAAAAAAAAATATATTTTACAATATTATTGTCGTTTTACCCTACACAGCAAATAAAATTGCTCAATACTTAAACCCAATATATTGTACAAGATATAAACATAAACATAACATAATAAAAGTTGTACAATATAGACAACACACTGATAAAATATATTGCAGTATTCTTGTTTGTACAATAAATATCAAAAGTGTTTTGATATTCTCCAATATATTGCACAACCGTAAATATTACATACACACAAGCGATATTATTGTACAATTTGAAAAGTTGAACAATAATATTGCAAGTGAATGGGCAGCTTAAGTTGTATTTTTAACAAAAACTGGGTAAATAATTCTATCAAAATGTTATTTTGATGAAAATGCTTTTTTTTTTGCATATTAAATTTAAATGCATATTTTTAACTTATAAATGCATATTTTTTTATAAATTTGCAAATAAAAAGCACAAATTGAAATATGTATTTTTTTTTAATTTTTTTAATTTCGCTAAAGTTTTATTTTTGAAAATATCAGCAACAAGTTTACCCTAATTTAAAAAAAAACAGTCCATGCAATTTTTCTAAAGAAATAACAAATAAATATACCAGGTTTCACATTGTGTAAAATTGTTTACCAAGAAATGTTTATATACACTTAAAGAATTTATGAAATTTTTTAAACTTTTTTTTATATCCTCTGATGTGGCTCAAATAAACTTTTAATAAAAGTCTAATTAGCCTAATTTTGCCAAGTCCAACACATAATCTTTAAAAAAATATTTCCATCCATATATGTTCATATAGTTTCTTAAGAAGAAATACGAAAAAATCGAAAAAACGAAACAATCCCGTTTTTCACTCTCCCATTTCCCCCCTTTAACCCTCACGATAGCCGATAAAAAAAACGTGAATCTTAGATTTTGCTCCTCTCTAACACCGTTCGACAAAAATGAAAAAAGTTTGTTTGAAACTAGAGACTAAATGTAGTAAAACTGCATTTACAGTTTTTCTTTTCGTGATCCTGTTTTCTTTTAAAAGGACTTCAAAGTATTAGAGGATTAAATTTTATAAAATACTTTTTCCCAATCTCACATTTAGCGGGTCAAAGGAGAGGGGGAAAAACGGGATTTTTTGGTTTTTTTGAGGATTTTTCCATTTTTTTAAAAGAAACTATACAGGGTGATTCAGTCACGACCGCCGAAGTTTACCAGCGTATTCCTTGGCTCATTTCATGAAAATATGTCCATTACGACCATCCCCGAAAATGCAAGTGTGCGGAAATGGCAGCGGTTTGAAAATTTTCGGATTGGTGGTCGGAGGGTAGTAGGGTAAAATTGATAACTTCTGAACCAGGGGTCCGATTTTTTTGTTTTTTAACTTGTTTGAAAGTTCATTGGGAGACCTTTTAGAATCAATAACAAAATTAAAATAAGGTGAAATCATCAAGATGCAGAGCTTTTAAAAATAAAATTTGAAAAAAAGACATACAAATTTGCACATAACCTCAATTTTCTCAGCCAGATGGCAGGTATCTTATGTTTTTTTTCTCTTAAAAGATAGCCCTACCTCTTACCTTTCCAAAATGCCCTAAATGAAGCCCAGAGGTCTTTCTGTTCTAAAGTTATGACAATTTGACTGAAATGCAAACAATTTTTTTGGGGGTTTGGAGGCGAAATAACACATTCATTTGTTTTTGTAAATTAACAAGTTTAAGATTTTATTAAAATTTTTGGAAGTCAAATGGTCATAACTTTGGAAAGGTAAGTCCTCTGGGCTTCTTTTAGGGTATTTTGGAAAGGTAAGAGGTAGGACTATCTTTTAAGAGAAGTTACCTGCCATCATAAGTTACCTGCCATCTGGCTGAGCATTTTTTTGTTATTGAATCTAAAAGGTGTCCCAATGAACTTTCCAACAAGCTAAAAAACATCGGACCCCTGGTTCAGAAGTTATCAATTTTACCCCACTACCCTCCGACCACCAATCCGAAAATTTTCAAACCGCTGCCATTTCCGCACACTTGCATTTTCGGGGATGGTCGTAATAGACATATTTTCATGAAATGAGCCAAGGAATACGCTGGTAAAATTTGGCGGGTCGTGACTGAATCACCCCGTATAAACATTTTATACAGGTCGAAAGGTTTTTTGAAGGCCTGTCCAATGGTGTATCGGTCGTGTCAAAATTCGGCTTCGTTAAGTTCGTTATTGTCGAAAATGTATAATCGTTGGGGTAGCTTATATGGAGATGTATATCACAAAATCTTTTTTAAATTTCAACTCAGTGAAAATGATATAAATGTTTAAAAAAACCGACAGTTTTTGGAATTTAGAAAAACTGTAAATGCAGTTGTGTAAACAAGACCTTGAACAATCACTGAGCAATGTTTAAGGATTACGCCACTTTATCCGTAAAAGTTACAGAGGGTTAAATTTGAAAAATCTATAAAAATGGCTTGAAATAATTCATAGTTTTTACCTTCTTTATAAAGTTTTTACCTTCTTTATAAAAAAAAAAGCTATAGCTTTTTTTTAAGTTCTCCTTATATTTCAATCTTTTCCGGAATAACACAAAGTCAGTACATATAAGAGAAATTAAGAGTTTTTAAATTTTCGAGGTTTTTGATCAGGGATTTCGGCCCCTCTATAAAATGAAAAAAGTTGAACTAGAGTTGGTAGCTGTTGTAATTATTAGCATTTTGGAATTAATCCCGTTAATGTGCCACGAATAGTTAAGGAGTTTCAGCAGATCAAAGTTCGAAAAAAAAAAAAACGTAATTTTTTTAAAACACCAGTTTTTCGCGAGGCACATTCGCGGTTTTATTCGAAATTTGGTGGACTCTTGCGTAAACCGAGTTTTTTGTGAGTTTACATAAAAATCACTGGCGGGTTTATAAAAAATAAATTGCAAAAATTTTATAGCATTTTTGAAAATTGTGCGAAATTTGCAAATCTGTTTCCTATTTTTTTTAGTAGCAATAAATTCATCATGTTCATTTTAATATACCAAAAGACGTGCCTTAACGAGTAGAACTGATTTGCTTTTTGACTTTTTACTTTAAGCAATTCTGAGCGGAAAGCGCGATAATTTTATCTAAACCTGTTTTGATCTGGCACATCCAAGGCTTTACACGAAATCGGATGAAATTTTTTTTAAATGAAAGACCACTTGATGTGTCATCATAAAATCAGAGGCGGGTTAAAAAATTTTGATGATTATAGATTTTTTGGACCATATTAAATTTTCTTGTTATAAAAAAGCATCACCGATTTTTTTTAAACTACTGGTACAATGATACAATTTTCCGTGATTTTTTTCAGTTATACCAACGCGCATTTCCTAAATATGTTATAAAAAATTGTTAAACTTTCCTTTTACCGCGAATTAATCGCGATTTTAGGTACTTAGCTATTTTTTTTTTAAATCGTTTGGTCATTAAAGGGTTAAATTTATATCATATATTTTAGAAGAAATGATATATCCTGGCATGTTTTAATAACGCATGCAACAAATGTGTAGAAAAAAATCTTTAAAATATTTTTAAGATTTTTAAAACCGCTAAATATTAAAACCGCCATAACTTTTGACCCCCTTGCGCGATTTAATTGACGCGAACGAATTTCTTATTCTTAAATAGCTTCTAATATTTATGCCAACTTTCATCGATGTGCCATCAAAACAAAAATCACATATTTTTTACCTCAAAATTTAAGTCTTAGCCGGAACTCCTCATATACGTATGACCGCCAAAATCATATATAATAATCTCTATCAAAATTAAGCTGACCCATATTTTTTCGTTTGGCGAAATTCCTGCTAGTTCGGCTTTTATACGGATTTTCCCGAAAGCCCTTAATTTTTCATAAGGTGGCAACCCTTTTTTAAATTCGAGATTGGGCAGCTAAGAAAAAACAGATAACTCTTATTTTTTCCCCCTCATTCCCATATTTAAGCTGCAGGGCAATCGGTGGGTGCCCTGTGAAATACCTTTCTTGTGAGTCTAAATATATTTACTTGTTTTTGCCCTGAAAAGTTTGGTATTACATTTGAGCGATATCGGTGCAGTGGGTTTAAAGTTATGAACAGTGCTGCCAGAAGTCACGATTTTTCGTCATATTGACAATTTTTTGGTGAAATTTAGCAAAATGACGACTGACGATCTTCGGCTTTGATTCCCTCCCATACATTTTGACGATTTTTTTGTAACTCCAATTTTCTTTCACAAAAATGAAAATCTGAAATTTTTTTGATTTTAGAATGTTTAGAAAATAAAAGTTAAATAAAATTCGATTAAAATAAAATATGTTCATTTAAAAGAAAGACACAAATTTACAACATTTTATTCTTTTTTTGTAAATATAACTGCACTTAAAAAGTTAGTTTTAAAAGTTTTCTTTTTATTTGTTTTTTTTTTTTAATAAAAAAACATTTGCTAAACGAAAAAAATTTATTAATGACAGCTTTTGTAAGTTGTTTCAGAAATAACATCATAAAAATAAAGACTTTTATTAACATTTAATTTTTAAAGGCATTTATTTTTGTTCAGTATAAATGATTATTCTTTTAATTTTTTTTAAAGATTTTTGTATGTATTTTTTTTCAATTTTTTTTTACTAAGAAATCTTTGTTTTTTTTTTTTTTTGTATAAAAAAATATTTAAATTCCCAGTTAACAAACACACGTTACGGGACTCCAAAAATGTAATAAATTGGAGTCTTTATAGACAAATTTTCAAACAAAAAACTTGATACATTCATTTTAAGCTCTTTTGAAACAGCTTTTTGTGGTGTTTTTGGAAGACTTAGTCCAAAAAAGTTTGTTTTTTGACAAAAAAAATTTTTGATACTAAAAAATTGTTTGAAATTTGTGTCCTGAAAATTTAATGTTGCTGTTTGTTGAAACAAATGAAAAATCTAATAACTTTTAGCTATCTTTTTTCACTTGTTTAAAAAGTAAATTTATTTATTTTTATTTAAAAAATTGTTTGTGCGTTCAAATTGTAAAAATTCATTAAACAAAAGTGGAAAGAATTAATTTAATTGGGTGTTTCTAATGTGTAGTAATTTAAAAAATGAATTTTGTACAGTTTTTTTTTTAAATTTTTTAGTGTGACGATTTTTTGACGATTTGTTTTTTAACTTTTGACGATTTTTTCTAAATTTTGACGATTTTTCAAAAAAAAAAAGCCTGGCAGCACTGGTTATGAACGAAAATGTAAAAAGACTTCGACAGTTTTTGGTACATTCCACATAACATAAAATACAAAATACAGAAGAATCAGCATTTTAAGATTTTTTGTTTGTTATTTTTGAATATTTTACTAATAAAATTCTTTAAGTGTTTAACATAGAAAAGTAAAAAGCATAAAAATGCAGAAGCTCGTTTACTTGTCAGCCACCATATAGTAATGTGACCAATGTTTTCTGGTTTCTAAAAAAAAAAAAATAGCCTGCGGCAGTTTTAGAAGTGGAAACAAAATTATACAACAATTTTAAAAAAGGAAAATTGAATCAAAAAACGATTTTTTTTTCTATGTTGTAGACGACGTCTGTCTAGGCTAAATGCCTTTTAGTTTAGACATTTTGGTCATTTCTTGAATACTCCTTTTTTAAATAGAATTTGCATGCAATCATCAATTGTTAGTGGAACAATTATATGGAATTCAACATACAATTACTTATCATATTATAATAATCAAGTTCAGATGAAATGTGTGAGAGTGAAATGAATTTAAACAATTAGGATAAAAATCCATAAAAATATTTTTAGCTAATTTTAAACTTTCCTAACTGTTTTTCTTTCGCTATTACTTGATTAAGCTATGGAATTTGTGCATTTAAAATATTTGCAAAGACTTGCAATTTCGCAAGAGTTTTTGATGTATAGCAAAAGTGCAAAACTATTTTATGATATTTGCAAGAAACCTCAAGCATTGTATGCTTGCACTTGTAATTTCGCAACAGTTTTGAAGTAGAGCAAAAGTGTGTACAAAATAATCTTGTTATAGCAGGTTTTTATAATTCAACATTAAAAACCCTTGCAATTTTGCAAGAGTTTCGAGGTAGAGCAAAAGTACAAAACTGCTTTTTGTAGTGACAAAGAAAATAAATTGTCATAGTAATTCTTTGCAAATCCAACATTACTGTTTTGCTAACATCGTTTTAACTTTAAAATTTGTCTATATTTTGCAGTGCAAAATGATTTCTTATATTTTACAATAGTTATTGCAAACTAAATTTGGCAACAGTTATTAATGCAACTTACCAATTTCAATAAAAATCATAAATGTCTATAGCAAATGCTGCAAAATTCTAATCAATATAAATTTTATATTGAAAAACTATTATTTTTTTTTTAATATAATTTTATATATTCTCATGTATCATGAACTTTCAGGAAATATTGTCGTATTTTTCTCACATAAATCCTAAAAATATATTTATAAAATTCATTACATTTACTAAAAATAGTGTATGCAACACACTTTATGCAGTCAGAATATAAATCTTGTTTATTATTTTAAAGTTTTGTGATAGAGGCCCAAAAAAAAAAATATATAAAAAGAAAAATATCCATGATATGTCACATTTAGACTTCCTTGTTTAACAGAGAATAATGAAAAGTATGTAGGAAAAAATTATAAATTTTGCACTCGAAAATTTTTTAGTTTCTTTTTTTATGTCTCTGTAGTTTTAAGTATAATAAGGGTATTCAATTGGTGGAAATTACGACCTTTAAAATATCAAATTTTAAGTAGGTTTACTCTAGCTCGAGTTCATGGTTTTCTTTACTAGTTAAAACTGTGATATAATTTTCAAGAAATTTATTTTTTATACCCTCCACTTAGTGATAGAGGGTATATATAAGTTTGTCATTCCGTTTGTAACTCATCGAAATATCGGTCTGGGACCCCATAAACTATATATATTCATGATGCCCGATCGATTTTAAGACATTCTAGCGATGTCCGTCTGTCCGTCTGTCTGTCTGTGGAAAATGCTCTCGCGGACAAAATATTGCACAGAGATGACTGAAACTTAATATACATATTGGAAGTTCTCCCGAGAAGTTTGGCATTGCATTTGAGCGATATCGGTTCAGCGGTTCAAAAGTTATGAACGAAAATGTAAGCACACCTCAAAAATTTCAATACTTTCAACATAACCTAAAAATACAAAATGCTTTAATTCGGCTTCTGGTTGACATATGTTAACATAATTGAACACCAAATGGCATTTAAACAAGTACGAACATTTTTTTGACACAAAAAGAAAAAAATTGCGGTTTTTTTTACCAAAATTTTTTTTCGCGGAAATTTTTTTTTCAAATTTTTATTTTTTTTTTCAAAAGTAATTTCCTTTTAAATTAAGTTGTTTGCAATAACCTTTTTGAAATTGTGGAGGGTATCACTACATTCGGCAAGGCCGAATTTAACTTTTTTACTTGTTTGTTTTAAATTTATTTATGTTGGTAATGGCAAGACTTAATCTACACGTGTTTCGGAATTTGTCAGATTTCATTGTCAAGACTATTTATCAAATATAAAAACCCTATACTACTAGTAGCAAAGGAAATTTAAATGACAAATCGCTAATGTTCAAACAAAAATATTAATACATATTCATCTCTATCCTCATTGAGAATTAGAAGAAGAAAATTGTACAATCTCTTAAGCTGCCCATTCACTTGCAATAAAATTGCTCAACTTAAAAAAAAATTATTTTACAATATTATTGTCGTTTTACCCTATACAGCAAATAAAATTGCTCAATACTTAAACCCAATATATTGTACAAGATATAAACATAAACATAACATAATAAAAGTTGTACAATATAGACAACACACTGATAAAATATATTGCAGTATTCTTGTTTGTACAATAAATATCAAAAGTGTTTTGATATTCTCCAATATATTGCACAACAGTAAATATTACATACACACAAGCGATATTATTGTACAATTTGAAAAGTTGAACAATAATATTGCAAGTGAATGGGCAGCTTTAGAAAGATCACGATCGGCAAATAACCAACAAAAATCTATTAAAAACAGATTTTACATATGATTACCCATTGGATAATACTATATGCTAGTTGTTGTTGCATCGTATGTAAGATACTAAGAGATTGCACAATTTTCTTCTTCTAATTCTCAATGAGGGTAGATATGAATATGTATTAAAATTTTTGTTTAAATTCTCTTTGCTACTTGTAGTATAGGGTTTTTATACTTGCTAAATAGTCTTGACAATGGAATTTGACAAATTTTTAAAACACATGCGACTAACAAGGGAAGTCTTCCTGGTGTCACCCTTCGATCTTAGTGAAATTTGAATGTATTGTTCAGAACGAAAATAAATTTGACACGTATTTTTTTTTAGCGGCCCAAACAAATTTTTAGGGGGGCGTCGATTTGTACGGGGGTAAATTGACCTTTTCAGTTTTTTACGATTAACGGCTATTTAGACAAAACAACACTCAAAAAAAAAAACTAATGTTAGCAAAAAAAGCTTGTAAACCTACAAGAAAATTTGCTGATTTTGAACCCACAATTTTTTTGCTAAAGTTAGCAAAAATGTTTTGCCAATAATTAGTTAACAAAAAAAAAATTTTTTTGACACATTTGAGGACCCCATTGGGTTTGGACCCGATAGGTCCAGACCCCGATGGGCCTAGACCTAGTTGGGTTCCTTAAAAATCGTCATAGTTTTTGATCCAAAATCTGTGTCCGTTTCGCTCTACCTTGCTTAGTTTTTAAGATACGTGATTATAGGGGACCACTGGGGTCTTGAGAATTAAAAAAACTCGATAACTTCAAAAATATTACTCGGAGAGCTTTTGACTATTTTGCGGTCTTGTTCTACGTATTGAGGGCTACAAAAATGCTTTTTGACTTTTTGTTGTGTCGGCAATATTTACCGAGATATGGGCATTTTAAAATTTTCGGGAATGCTAACTTTTTTGGATCCAAAGTTAGGGCCCATTAGGGTCCACACATGTGAAGGGGACCCGCGAAAGTATGGAGATTCTAAGAACCAAAAATGCCCTCCATTTTGCTCTATATGGCTTAGTTTCCGAGATAGAGCCTTTTTAAGTTTTCTGATAATAAAAAAAAATTTACCATTTATTTTTGCTAATGCTAGCAAAAAATCTTGTAAAAATGTTGTCAACTCAATTTCAAATCTTAGCAAAAGAAATTAGTTCAACGTTTGTTTAAAATTGCTAATGTGCTAAATGAAGTTTACAAGAATTTTTTGCTAACATGCTAATCTCAACTAAAAATTTGCTAAAAGTTAGCTAACTAGCATTAGCAAAAAAAAATTAGTTAATCTACTAACGTATTTTTTTGAGTGAAGTGGTGCTAACAACGTACCAAAAAAGTTAATATTTTTCGACTTATAAAAAAAATGTGCTAAAATTTAGGTATTTTCCTCAATGTAACGAAAAGTTGTGCATGTTTGGACACCTTCTTTACACAAGTAGATAGGTTTTCCAAAGAACTTTCATTTCCCGAGTAAAAAAATTGATATGACACAATATATAATTTAATATGGGTTCGTGTCTATTTTGATATAATCTTATACGAAAAATGGTTTCATAAGATTTGATCGAATAATATCTAATAATATAAGTTTATATAACTTTATATCGACTTTGATACGAGTTTTGGTCTAATCCAATGATATAAAATTATATCCAATTATATTAAAATTTATACAATTTTAGAAATCGGATGTTTTTTTTTAAGTTTTTAATAAAAAGTTGAAAAATTAAAATAATAAAAATAAGTTGTTCTTTGAAAAAAACTTAGAAAAATTTCAAAAAATGGAGTCATGTTAAATTTTATATAAAACACTTAGAAAATATTTTCAAAAAAATTTGTCCTTGGAAAAAACTTAGAAAAATTTGAAAAAATGGAGTTATATAAAATTTTATATAAAACACTTAGAAAATATTTTCGATAAAAAAAATGTTCCTTGAAAAAAACTTAGAAAAAATTTAAAAGATGGAGTCATATAAAATCTATATATATAAAAGAGTAACGTGACTGACTGACTGACTGACTGACTGACTGACTGACTCATCATCGCCCAGCCCAAACCGCTGAAGCTAGAGACTTGAAATTTGGACTGTAGGTTCACCTCCCGGAATATAGATCCACTAAGGCTGGATTTTTGCCAGTGTTGATTCTAAGGGGGTAAAAAGGGAAAAAAACTGTACTTTTGGTACTTTTTATATCTCCTGAAATAATGGACATAGAGACTTGAAATTTGGACTGTATGTTCACCTCCCGGAACATAGATACACTAAGGCCGGATTTTTGCCAGTGTTGATTCTAAGGGGGTAAAAAGGGTAAAAAACTGTACTTTTGGTACTTTTTATATGTCATGAAATAATGGTCATAGAGACTTGAAATTTGGACTGTATGTTCACCTCCCGGAATGTAGATCCTGTAAGGCTGGACTTTTGCCAATGTTGATTCTAAGGGGGTAAAAAGGGTAAAAAACTGTACTTTTGGTACCTTTAATATTTTCTAAAATAATTGTCACAGAGACTTGAAATTTGGACTGTATGTTCACTTCTCAGAATGTAGATTCACTAAGGCTGAATTTTCGCCAGTGATGATTCTAAGGGGGTAAAAAGGGTAAAAAAAAAACTGTACTGTTGGTACCTTTTTTATTTCCTCAAATAATGGTATTAGAAACTTGAAATTTGCAATGTTGGTTTGACTCCCGGAAAAAAATCTCTAAGGTTGGGTTTTTGCCAATGTTGATTCTACGGGGGTAAAATGGGTAAAAAAATGTACTTTTGGTACTTTTTATATCTCCTGAAATAATAATCATAGAGACTTGAAAATTGGACTGTATGTTCACCTCTCGGAATAAAGATCCATTTAGGCTGGATTTTTGCCAATGATGATTCTAAGGGAGGGAAAAAGGGTAAAAAACTGTACTTTTGGTACCTTTTACATTTACTTAAATAATGGTACTAGAAACTTGAAATTTGTAATGTAGGTTCACCTTCCGGAAAAAATATTCAATAAGGCTGTGTTTTTGCCAATGTTGATTCTACGGGGGTAAAAAGGGGAAAAAAGTACCTTTTATAAAAAGTACCTTTTATAAAAAGTACCTTTTATAAAAAGTACCTTTTATAAAAAGTACCTTTTATAAAAAGTACCTTTTATAAAAAGTACCTTTTATAAAAAGTACCTTTTATAAAAAGTACCTTTTATAAAAAGCACCTTTTATAAAAAGTACCTTTTATAAAAAGTACCTTTTATAAAAAGTACGTTTTATAAAAAGTACCTTTTATAAAAAGTACCTTTTATAAAAGGTACCTTTTATAAAAAGTACCTTTTATAAAAAGTACCTTTTATAAAAAGTACCTTTCATAAAAAGTACCTTTTATGTAAAGTACCTTTTATAAAAAGTATCTTTTATAAAAAGTACCTTTTATAAAAAGTACCTTTTATAAAAAGTACCTTTTATAAAAAGTACCTTTTATAAAAAGTACCTTTTATAAAAAGTACCTTTTATAAAAAGTTCCTTTTTTTAAAAAGTACCTTTTATAAAAAGTACCTTTTATAAAAAGAACCTTTTATAAAAAGTACCTTTTATAAAAAGTACCTTTAATAAAAAGTACCTTTTATAAAAAGTACCTTTTATAAAAAGTACCTTTTATATAAAAAGGTACTTTTTAAAAAAAGGTACCTTTTACAAAAAGTACCTTTTATAAAAAGCACCTTTTATAAAAAGCACCTTTTATAAAAAGTACCTTTTATAAAAATACCTTTTATAAAAAGTAGCTTTTATAAAAAGTGCCTTTTATAAAAAGTGCCTTTTATAAAAAGTGCCTTTTATAAAAAGTACCTTTTATACAAAGTACCTTTTATAAAAAGTACCTTTTATAAAAAGTACCTTTTATAAAAAGTACCTTTTATAAAAAGTACCTTTTAAAAAAAAATACCTTTTATAAAAAGTACCTTTTATAAAAAGGAATGTAGGATTTTTCGGTGAAGAAAAAACCCTTCTGGAAGAGATACTTTTTTGAAATTTCGTTTCTAACGGGGGTAAGAAAGTGTACTTTTGGTACTTTTTTTTTTTTTTGTTCCTATAATAATGACCGTTGAAGCTTAATTTTTGGAATGTAGGGGACTTTGGTAAAAAAAAACATTCTGCGAAAGTATTTTCAAAAAATTATGTTTCTAGAGCTGTAAAAAAGTGTTTTTTGATCCTTTTTATATTTCATGAAGTAATTATCCTAGGCACTGAAATTTTGAATGCTTTAAAAAGTTATTTTTGGAAATTCTGTTTCTAAGGGTCGCGACCGATCGTAAAGGGGATAAAAAGTGCAAATTTGATTATTCTTATATTTCTTGAAATAATGGTTCAGAAACTTGATGTTTTAAATAAAGGATCACCTAGCACAAAAAACAGTTTTTGGAAAATATAATTTTACGGGAAAAGAGGGCAAGTGGTTATTTTGAGATATCTAACTATTGAACTAAAAGCCGCAGAAATAACACCCAAAACAAGGACATAATTTAAAATTTTAGGGTAAAAAGGGGTACCTGGTAACTGGTGTAAAATGGTACTTTTCATATCTGCAATATAAAGACAATAGAACTTTTTATTTTTTTAACGCATATTATACGGAGAGGAATGAAACTTACATGGAACGAACGAAAGGAGATGGACTTGGAAGTGAAATGGGAAGAACGGGGAACGAAGTGGAATAGAGCTGGGAACAATATGGAATGATACTTTTTACTTAAATTTTACGTATTTAACTTTGTTGACTCCATACTTGTTCTCTCTATATGTTTTTCCACTCAAACTTATTTTTATTCCAATTTTTTTTTCACTGAAATATTTATTCACTCAAAATCTTAAAACCCGATATAAGGGCTCGAAAATTGTCAATATATTTTTTCACCGAAACGAGCATGATGACGTACCAGCGAAGTTATTCAAATTTTATTGTTTAAATAATTCATTAAAATATTATTTTATGAAAGACTTAAACGTCCACAAGTAAATAAAACAAAAACTATGTAGAGGATTTTTTTTAAATCGATAGAGTAATCCTGATCCTTATATTATCCGGTATTCAATACAACCGGTAACGAAGTACCGGGATGGTAAGCTAGTTTTATATAAAACACTTAGAAAATATTCGTGATAAAAAAGTGGTGCTTGGAAAAATCTTAGAAAAATAAAAAAATATAAAGTCATATGAAATTTTATATAAAACACTTTGAAAATATTAAAAAATAATGGAGGCATATAAAATTTTATATAAAACACTTAGAAATTTAAAATGATGCATGGGACCAGATGTTACTACATATAGTTATGTATGGCGATATCTTAAAAAAATCCCACATCAAAATTTATTATATAAATTTATCTTGCAATACATAGTGTCACACATGATCATATATCAAATAATATGACTATATAAAAGTATATAAGATCATATTAAATTATTTTTATTCGGGTTGGTATATAATACCGTCTGATAAAATTGAAAAAAAAAAATCGTTAAACACGAACTGGGTAATATTCGTTTGAAACTAGAGACTAAGGCTGAGTTTTTGAGTTGTAAAATTTATTGGTTTTAGGTTTAAACTGAGTTAAAACCACAAATTCTGTTTTTGAGATGTGGTTTATTTTAAGTTTAACTCACCAATGACGGAGAGTTAAACTAAGGTACAAAAATGTCAAAAAAACACCTCTGATTTTCAAATATACTGGTTAGTATTGCCATGTAAAGGTATTTTATTCGAAAAAATGTGCGATGATGGCAACTATTCTAATTGGAAATGTGGCATTTGATATGGCAATACCGCGTTAATCGACATTTGCTATACTTGAACTGAGCTTGGTTAAACTTGGTTTTATTTTTATAAAGTTTAATAAAACTCCCGGTTAAACTAAGTTAAAGCGATATGTCAAAAACGCAGCCTAAATGTAGTAAAACTGCATTTACAGTTTTTCTTTTCGTGATCGTGTTTTCTTTTAAAAGGACTTTAAAATTTTAGAGGATTAAATTTAATAAGATATTTTTTTAATATTTGTACTTGTCCTAGAATGCCACTCGTGATAGCAATAGAAAGAGGAGGATTTCCCCTTATTTTCCTATTTTATTATTTTAACATATCAGGAAAATGGAGGTAAGTTACGTCCTTTTAAAATTGTATCCTTCAATATCATTCAAAATTTTCAAAAAAATATTTTGGTAAAGTTTTCAAATGACTTTATTCACATACTTTTATCCTGATATGACAAAATAAAAAATGGAAAACTTAGGGGATATCCTCCTCTTTCATTTGCCATCACCAGAATCATCCTAGGACAAGTACAAATATTTCAAAAATATTTTACAGAATGTATCCTTTAAAACTTTGAAGTCCTTTTAAAAGGAAACAGGATTACGAAATGAAAAACTGTAAATGCATTTTTACTCCATTTGATCTCTACTTTTAGACGTATATGATCTGGTTCATGTTTAATGCTGACTGTCGGACGGTCAAACATGACTAGGTTTCTTTCTCCTCATTTGCTAAATATGAATTTGGGCCGATTTTCAGGAGTTGGTTTAGTTCTTCAGGGAGAAAATTTTTCCCTTTGGACCAATTTTCCCCATTTATGAATTTATAAGACATATTCGTGCCAAACTTCAGAAGTCTAGCTTTTTTATTTTAGACTGCAGTGAGTGTTATACAGACGGACGGATGGACGGACATTAATAAAATGTCTTAGAATCGATCATGAATCAATACTTTATGGGGTCCCCGACCGATATTCCGATGCGATACAAACGGAATAACAAAGCTAGTATACCCCCATATTGTGGTTGGAGGGTATACAAATTAAAAAAAACAAGTAAAAGTGTTAAATTCGGCCGTGCCGAATCTTTTATACCCTCCAACACGTTTAAAATTAAAAAAAAAATTGCAGGGGCGTCTTTGTTTTTGGTGGGGAGAGAGGGGGTCGGCGGAGTTGGTGGGGTAGACCTGAACCCCTGCTATATATGTTAACAAATTATTTGTTTTTGATATTTACGCTTAAATAATAAATTTATATCGTTATTTTGAATTAATTTCTATAACCACGTCCCCAAAGGGGGGCGGCCTGAAAAAAATCGGATTTTCTAACCCCCTTAGTCCAAGCGCAGGTCTATGAATATAATTAGTGTCCGACCGAATACACCTTTTTTGGCCGAAGCCGAAGCCGAATATTCGGCCAAATTTTCACTATTCGGCCAAACCGAAGCCGAAGCCGAATATTAAAAAAAAAAAAATATTTATGTAATAAAAACAAGAAAAAAATAAAAGTCGACTCGGCGGGATCCTCAAATGCATGAGAATGCTGTCTAGAATGATTTTATTTTAAACAAAATTTTTTTTGGACATTTTTGTAAAAAATTATATTTTAGAGTGTAAATTTTTTTCGATCGAAATTTTTTTTTAATGTAAAAAATGTTTTTAGTTGCAAAAACACTTCTTAAAATGTTTTTGTGGCTTACTAATGTGATTCAAAGTTAGTTTAGTATGTTTTTCAACACGTGAGCACAAATATTATACCATTATTCGGTATTCGGCCAAAATTGTGGCCGAAGCCGAATAGTGGCCGAATAGTGCTTTTTGGCCGAAGCCGAGGCCGAAGCCGAATATTCGGTCGGACACTAAATATAATATGGCATACAAATGTTACATTTGTTGAGCAAAAATAAACAAAACTCGTAAAATATCGTATTTTTTAGGGGTCGTTTTAGTTCTTCAAGGGGGAACTTTTTCCCCTTGGTTTGATTTTGCCCATCTTCGAACTTAACCTTACCAGTAACATTCGAGATATTCTATCCCAATTTCAGGGGTCTAGCTCTTTTGGTTTGGACTGCATCGTTATTTCTACAGACGGACGGACGGACATCGCTAAAATGTCTTAGATTCTATCATGGATCAATATAATATATACTTTGTGGGGTCCCCGACCGATATTTCGATGTGTTACACACGGAATGACAAAGTGAGTATACCCCCATACTGTGGTTGGAGGGTATAAAAATATATATATATGTATATAGTTTTTATCAATGATATGCGCTGAACACAAATATTAAAAAAAAAATAACTAATCGAACGGTTTTCGAGATATCGCTATTTGAAATTTGCAAAAAAAAAACTCAGTTTTTTGATTGCTTCAAGAAATTTATTTAAAAAATCTTAAAATTTCTTTCCCTTGACCTTTTCATAGAGCTTAAAACGCATCTTTCATTTACAGTTAATTTGAGCGAAATTCTATAATTTTAACCCGCGGCGCCCTTCGATCAAAATTTTCAATTTTTGGAAAATTTTCACCACAAATTTGGATTTTTAAAAAATTAAAAAAAATTATCTTGCGATGGATTTATTTTGTCATGCCGATCAAATTTTAAAATCGATTGAACGGTTTTGGAGATATCGCCATTTGAAATTTGCGAAATATTTTCACAAAAGTTGCGGGTTTTTTCTGCGTTTAATAAATTCTTAAAAGTGGCGGTTTTATACGTTCAAGAATTAATAAAAAAAAAATACCAAAACTTTTTTTCATAAAGCTCGAGCCAAACTTTCATTTAAACTCAATTTAAGCCATATCAAATCATTTTAATCCGTTTAGCCTTTCGATTAAAATTTTAAATGTTCCAAAAGTTTTCCAAAAATCGAAAATGTTGATTGAAGGACGCCACGGGTTAACGGCTCGGATTTAACTCAAATTAAGTTTAAGTGAAAATTCGTGAAAGGGTCAAAGGGGAAACAAATTTCAGATTTTTTTTTTATTATTTTTTGAATGTTAAAAAAAAACGCCATTTTTTGTAAATTTCAAATAGCGATATCTCGAAAACCGTTCGACCGATCAAAGTGGCAAGCATCCAATGATCAAGAAAAATATTACACGTCAGCAATGTTACGCATTGCAAAGTTTGAAATGCAAAATTTCGCTTTTTTGCAATACTAAACATGTTTTTTTATTAAAAGCTTTAACCAAAGTGCAAAATATTTTCCTATATAAAATTTAGAAATCTCGCCTTTTTACAACACTAAAAAGTTTTAAATTTGGCCAGAGAAAGGGCAATGGCGAAAGGGCAAAGCAAACATCATGAATATTACGCATTTTTAGTTTTAAGTTCTTGCCTTTTTATACCCTTCACTCTAGTGATAGAGGGTATATATAAGTTTGTCATTCCGTTTGTAACTCATCGAAATATCGGTCTGGGACCCCATAAAGTATATATATTCATGATCCCCGATCGATTTTAAGACATTCTAGCGATGTCCGTCTCTCTGTCTGTGGAAATGGTGACCACGACCAAAATACTACACGGATATGACTGAAACTTAACATAATTATTGGAAGTCTCCCGAAAAGTTTGGTATTGCATTTGAACGATATCGTTACATTTTCGTTCAAAAGTTATGAACGAAAATGTAAGGACACCTCAAATATTTTATTACATTCAACATAACCTAAAAATACAAAATGCTTTAATTTGGCTGCTGGTTGACATATGTATGTGAACATAATTGAACACAAAATTTACTGTGTTTAAACAATTTCGAACATATTTTTTGACAAAAAAAGAAAAAAATCGCGGTTTTTTTTTCACCAAACATTTTTTTTCGCAGATATTTTTGGAATTTTTTTTTTTTTTTCAACATTTTTTTTTATTATTTTAAAAAAAGTTTTTTCAATAATCTTTTTGAAATTGTGGAGGGTATCACTACATTCGGCAAGGCAAGTGCAAGTTCGAAAAATTTAAATTATTGATATTCCCATAAAAAGCTTTTAGTCTTGCAAAGTGCAAAAGGCAAAATTTATTACAACAAACGCATGGAATGAAATTTTTGTTTTATTTATTTGTTGTACAAAAAATTGAACTTGGCACTTTGCAAGGGTTAACACTTGTGGTAAATAAGGCGTTTGCTTTTTAGCAAGAGTATATAATTTTGATGTTATCAGAAGTAATGCAAGATTTCTTAAGATTGGATATCGTGCATAATTGAAATTAATGCGTAGTGTTATAGAAAAATCATTCGAAATTTTGCATATTTGCAAGAGTGATTTGTATATTTTTAGAGTTATTTTAAAATTTCCAGCACATTATTGCAAATGTAGCAACATTAAAATTTCTTACTTAAATACCCCAAATACAATATGTTTGCAATATAGTATTGTGGCACAAAGATCATGAACATATTCAGTGGTGGTAATGCCATTTTAAAAGTTTTTTTTTTTGCTGTTGCAGAATAATAAGCTGCATTACGAAACAGAAAAACTGCAAAACAACATCATGAAAAGAATATCAATCATATGCCTTATTCTAGAGAAATTTTGCACATTTTATGTGACACTTATTGCTCTTGTTGTAGTAAATTTTTCCAAATGCATACAATTTTTCTTTTTTTTTTGGCTGTTTTATTTTTCGTTTTAATATTAGCATTACTGTGTGGCATTCATTGCATAAGCCATTAAAAATATTAAATTTTTGACAGAGTCTGAAAGAACAAAAAATAAGGAAGAAACGCATTGGTGACCATGTCTGTTAAAAAAAAAAATCACAAATTCGTTTTTAAATTTTTCGTTTTCTGGTTTATGGAACATGACAAACTTGATATTGAAAAAGAAATGAAGAAAATTATAATTTGTTAATTTTGCTACAAAAAAAGTTTTGCGAAATAAAAAAGTTAGTTGCCAGATTGAATTAGATGAATGTTGAAATTTTTGTCACATTTTAGTAGCAATTATTTTTAAATTTTTTCAGAATTGTTAAATTTTTAGTTAAAATTTTGTGGTTTTGCACTTTGCAAGGGCAAAATTTTGCACTTTGCAAGAGTCAAATTTTGCACTTTGCAAGGGTAAAAAGTGCATCTCGCCCCATTGTGCGTCCGACAGCTAATATTAAACATTAACCGGATGATATACGTCTGAAAGTAGAGATCAAATGGAGTAAAACTGCATTTACAGTTTTGCATCCTGTTTCCTTTAAAAGGACTTCAAAGTTTTAAGAGATACATTTTGTAAAATATTTTTTAACTTGTCCCAGGATGACACTGGTGATGGCAAATGAAAGAGGAGAATCTCCCCTAATTTTTCCATTTTTAATTTTTCCACATTAGGATAAAAGGATGTGAATAACGTCATTTGAAAACTTTATCAAAATATTTTGTTGAAAATTTTGAATGATATTAAAGGATAAATTTTTGAATAGACATAAGTTAGCTCCTTTTTCCTGATATGTAAAAATAAAAAAGAGGAAAATTAGGGGAGATCCTCCTCGTTCATTTGCCATCACTAGTGGCATAGGACAAGTACAAATATTTAAAAAAAAAATATTTTAAAAAATGTAATCTTCTAAAACTTTGAAGTCCTTTTAAAATTAAACAGGATCACGAAAAGAAAAACTGTAAATGCAGTTTTACTACATTTAGTTTTTAGTTTCAAACGTATATATGGGGCATTCCATGTCAAATCGGACACTCGGACAATTTTTTTTTTAGATTTTCCCAATTTGTTTACAGTTTTTAGTACCCTTCGAAAACTCATTCGTGGTAAATTTTCAGATTTTTTTTGATGACCCGTTCAAAAGATATCGAATTTTTAGAAATTGTTAGCTTGTTCCTTTACTCAAACTTCTTTTGCACATAACTTCTGCAATAATGGTCCAAATTTCAATTTTTTTTTCTTCAAAATTTTTGTTTTTTTCCGTACTTTTTAAAAAAAAATCCCAAAAAATTCTTAAAAGCGCTCTAGTATGCGATTTTTAAGTTTTAAAATTTAAATGTCATTTTTGAAAATGTTTGTACTCTTCGATTTTTTTGAAATTTTTTTGTGTAAAACTTCTATCGATTCTACAAATTTTTTGCCGAAGAGGATCGTGGGATAACTATTATTACTTTTTTTTAAATTTTTTGACGCACCATTGGCTCCCATACAAATAACAGTTGGAGCAAATTTTATAAAAATGTATGGGAGCCTACTTAGGGAGTGGAGATAGGGCGTATGTTTAAAAAAAATGTTGTAGGGTAAAAATCAATGGGGGTCGGTCTCACTAATGACCCCTCTCAGACGCACCATTGGACCGGTAGAAGCTGATTAAATAAAACAAATTTACAAAAAATAAAAAAAATGTATGGGGACCGCCTTAACAATTAGAGATAGAGGGTAGGTGTGTTTAGAGAAAATGTTTGGACTAAAAAAATATTGGGGCTCGGTCATAAATATTGTTGCTCTAACCCAGCAAAAACTTCGCTTACCAAGTAATTAACTAAAGGGGTTAGCAAAAATATGAGTAATTAGTTACCTCCCAATTTCAATGTTAATTACTTTAACACGGTGATGTCATTTGAGGTAACCACATTTTGCCTTTTTTGGCGCAATCTAATGCTAATGGTAATTAGTAGTTTTCAAAGCCATTACCTCGTAAGCGAGTCAGGAAGGGGTACCAATTACCAAGTTTTTGCTGGGAAGGGCACTATTAGGGCAGTAAGAGCGGTTGGAGAAAATTTAAAAAAATGTCGTTTTGTGTGGGAGCCCCCTTAGAAATTGGAGATAGGGTATTAGTTTGTTCCAAAGAAATGTTAAGACGTAAATATTAATAGGGGTCGGTCTTTTAAAGGACCCCTCTATGACGCACCATTCGAGCAGTATAAATGATTTTAAGATTGGAAAATTACAATAAAATTTTTTCAAAAAATTTTAAAAAATAGTAATAATTGTTATCCCACGATCCGCCTGGGCAAAACATTTTTAGAATCGATAGATGTTTTACACAAAAAAATTTCAAAAAAATCGAAGTTTACAAACATTTTCAAAAATGAGATTTAAATTTTAAAACTTAAAAATCGCATACTAGAGCGCTTTTAAGAATTTTTTGGGATTTTTTTTTTTAAATTACGTAAAAAAACAAAAATTTGAAATTTGGACCATTATTAAAGAATTATGAGTAAAAGAAGTTTGAGTAAAGAAACAAACTACCAATTTTAAAAGTTCGATATCTTTTGAACGGATCATCAAAAAAATCTGAAAATTTACCACGAAGGAGTTTTCGAAGGGTACTGAAAACTGATAACAAATTGGGAAAATCTAAAAAAAAAATTTTCAAAGTGTCCGATTTGACATGGAATGCCCCATATACTATATAATATAACTCATGTGTCTGAAACCGGTATGCACTGAAAGAATTTTGTTCATTACGGCTATGAAAACGTACATTGATTCTATGAAAAATATCATTAGAAATCAGCCAATAATGCCCTTCATAGAAATCTATGAAACAAATTCATAGAAACCAGTTACCTATGAAAAAATTCATAGGTTATGAAAAAAAAAAAATATTGTTCAATTCTATTTTTATTTATTTTATTATTTTTATTTATTTACAATTTTCTATTTTTAAAAATTTATTTATATATAACTTATTCCCACCGAGACTCGAACACAAAACCAGTTGTTCGTGTGAAGCTTAGTCTCTAGCCACTGAGCTAAAGTATATAAACATATAATAACACTTAAAATCCATTTTGTTTAATATTCTGCTTTAACATATTGAATTTGTATCTATGCTCTGCCAAAACCTGTGTATGTGTTTGTAGAAAACAAACTGCAAAAAAAAAAAACGAACATTATAAAAATAACATAAGTGTTAGTCGGCGAGATTTTCCTCCTTTGGTGGCGCTGATAGCTAAGGCGTTGATTATTAACTTCACAGCCGGTAGGTCTTGGGTTCGAATCCCGCTAGGGCAGCAATATTTTTATTTTACTTTTTTATGTTTTTGTTATTTTTTTTATATTATTTGAATGTATTAATTCAATTTTTTTAATTTTTTAACATTATTTTCATTATTAAAAAAATAAAAGGATTATTGATAACATTTTTTTCTATGAATAACATTCATTAGTTCTAAGAATTTTTTCTATGAATCTAACAAAATCTTTGAATAAAATTCTATGAAATATTTTACAATACTAATGAATATTCACCAATGAATTGTTTCATAGTTTCTTTGAATATTGTTTTATAAAATTTGTTCATATTATGATATTATGAATAATAATTCTTTCAGTGTGGGAATACCAGAAATTTTTAAAATTTTTAGAAACTAAATTTTCTTTTACATTTTTAAACTTAAACTCTTGCAATTAAAACTTATACTACTATTTAATTTTTTTCTGTGTGTAAAAAAATATTTTTTAAACAGCGCCATCACGTCTGGCTGACGTGTCATTTAGTTTTGTGATTCTTTTATTATTTTGTAATTTAGCATTTTTTTTTTTTTTGTTTTATATTTTACTTTATTCTTTCTTACAGCCAACAAATTTTTATTAAAGTGTAAACAAATTTACACATAAATTGTCATTTAAATTGCACAAAAAAAATAAAAACTAAAAGAATATGTCAACGCCATAATAATGATAAGATAACAATAGAGTTAACAAAATGGAACGGTTCTGTGAGCATTGAATGGTAATGACTGGTTTTCAAAATTAATAAATAACAAATTTTCAAAATTAAAAAAAAAAAATATAAAATATCTTGATTTTGAAACCAAAAAAAGTTAAAACAATTCAAACAAAATTGCCAGAATATGAAATTTTTTTAACTCTTATTACGGATTGAAGGACCAAAAATATTTGAGATCTCGGAAAAATATGCAAGTTAAAACAATTTAAACAAAATCAACAGTATACGACTTTTTTTAATTTGTATTACGGATCGAAACTCCAAAATTATTTGAAATCTTGGAAAAACATGTAATGTGCATATCCGGTTCGAAGGACCATAAAAAAATATTTTTTTTTTTCTAAAAAATTATAAAAACCAAAAAAAAATATTTTTAAGTCATTTCTTCCTTACATTTGCACCCATTTTTGTTTCTCCCTGAATTTTAGCACATGACTTCTGTAACCGCATATGACAATTTCAAAATGTTTTAGTTCTTAAGAAAATTGCAATTGTCCATGGTTCAATGATCTATTTTAATAAACATAATATCAAAATACATATATTTACCAACTAACTCAGCGTATTGCAGCAAAATTTTAATGAAATTTACCTTTTATGGTTTACCAAAAAAAAAAAATCAAATTTTTAAATGGAAAAGGGGAAATGTCTGCTTGGGGTTTTTATTTTATTAAACGGATATGATGATGTTTTTGTATAATGCTGTCTTTTTACATTAAGCATAACAGTAGTTTTAATGTTTCATTTTAATTGTAATTTAAGTATCAAGTATTATTATAGACACTCTGGCAGAGTTTCCCAAATGATTTCTAAAACCTATAATATAAAGAAACATCAACATATGGAAACCTGAAGTGTTTTGGAATTTATATTCAAAGTGCCATCGAGCAATGTAGCATTTGGTGAGACGGGCCATTTTGGTATTTTTTAAGAAATCGTTTAAATGTATTTTTAGTTTAAACTCTGCAACGGACTTATGTATAATTTAATAACAAAATAGTTCAAATTCTGATTAATTTTTATTAAACAATAAATACATTACACACATTATTATTTATATTAGGAAAGTCTGAGTATTTGGGATCTTGAATATGGTCGCCGTAGCAGTTATTGTAAGGCGGGCCATTTTAAGAACTTTTAAGACATTTTGAAAATGCTCGAATACAATTAAATCTGATGAAACAGACTGGTAGTTAATTTCTTCGGTAAAAATTTGTAAGAAATAATGCTAAAGTATTGGGGGATTTTTTTTGAAAGTTTAATTATATGATATCCCTTTAGGTATCGGTAAGGCGGGCCATTAAATATAACTTTTACTGAAATTTCTCAAATCCAATTGTATTTAACTTTATTTAACTCATCACTTTTTAGCCGAATGATACGATTTGACAAAAAAAAAATACATTTCTTTAGCGTTTTCTTAATTAAAATAGTGAATTTAATTTTGGCCCGCCTCAGAGAAAATTGTATAAGAATCACAGTCATACAAGAAGGCTACAAAAAGTTGTTGAACACATCATTCAATGTTTTAAAATGGTTTTTGATGATTTAAAAAGCATAATATAAAAAAAAACTTCAAAATATATATGGGGCATTCCATGTCAAATCGGACAATTTGAAAAATTTTATTTTAAGATTTTCCCAATTTGTTTACAGTTTTTAGTACCCTTTGAAAACTCCTTCGTGGTAAATTTTCAGATTTTTTTGATGACCCGTTCAAAAGATATCGAATTTTTAAAAATTGGTAGTTTGTTCCTTTACTCAAACTTCTTTTACTTATAACTTGTTCAATAATGGTCCAAATTTCATTTTTTTTTTTCAAAATTTGTGTTTTCTTACGTACTATCGATGCTACAAACTTTTTGCCCAGGAGGATCGTGGGATAACGATTATTACTATTTTTTTAAATTTTTTGAAAAAATTTTATTGTAATTTTCCAATCTTAAAATCATTTCTACTGCTCCAATGGTGCGTCATAGAGGGGTCATTTATAAGACCGACCCCCATTAATTTTTACGTCTTAACATTTCTTTGGAACAAACTAATACCCTATCTCAAATTTCTAAGGGGGCTCCCACACAAAACGACATTTTTTAAAATTTGCTCCAACCGCTCTAACTGCCCTAATAGTGCCCTTAGAGCAGCGGTGCGCACACACATACTATAACATTTATGCTTGTGTGGGTAGTAGCAAGCGTAAAGTCAACAAATTTGCTCAAGCAACAGAATTTTATAGTATACGTGTGTCGTCAGCGCACAAGCAGCATTTTTTAGCCTATTTCCGCGGGAATAGGAATTACAAAAATGCCCATGACTGCCTTAGAGCAACAAAATGTATGACCGACCCACAATATTTTTTTAGTCCAAACATTTTCTCTGAATGCACCTACCTTCTATCTTTAACTGTTAAGGCGGTCCCTATACAATTTTTTTTATTTTTTGTAAATCTGTTTTATTTAATCAGCTTCTACTGGTCCAATGGTGCGTCCGAGAGGGGTCATTAGTGAGACCGACCCCCATTTAGTTTTACTCTACAAAATATTTTTACAACATACTTACGCCCTATCTCCACTCCCTAAGTAGGCTCCCATACAAATAACAGTTGGAGCAAATTTTATAAAAATGTAATTTTGAATGGAAGCCTACTTAGGGAGTGGATACAGGACGTAGGTATGTTTTAAAAAACGTTGTAGGGTAAAAACAAGTAGAAAAATTAAATTCGACTTGGTCGAATCTATGAATACCCTCCACAATGTTATCTGATAGTAATTTTCTAAAAAAATTTCAAAAAATTGCATTCAAAATTTTTTTGAGTGTAACATTTTTTTGACTGTCAACATTTTTTGAGTGTGACATTTCATTAAAAAAAAAAAATATGTGTAAATTTTTTTTTGAGTGTAAAAATTTTTTGCAGTGTACAATTTCTTTGAGTAACAAGATTACTTTGTAAAATATTTTTGTTGTTTTATGCCTACATATATGTATGTAATGCAAAAAAAACTATTTCACATTTTCCTGTTTTTATTTTACCAACCTCTTCCTTAAAAACCAAAAACAACCTAACATTCAATCATATAAGTCCCACTTTTTTTGATTTTTTTCCAAAAATACTTACTATACACCGTTACATACCGTTACAAAAACAATAACAACACAATAAAAAATATTTACTTGTCTAACAACTAAACTGCACGCCACGGCAAGAAAACTATCAACAACATGTTTTAAGAAAACTGGTATTTCACCATGCTGTTAAAACTTGTTTAACGAGTTTTCAACAGTTTAAGGTGAAACCAATATGAAATTTAGGGCTTTGCTTATAACTTTTGAACCACTGCACTGTGGGCCAGGATTTCCATTTTTTGGCCAATAAGGTCTGTAAGGCAACACATATTTAAAAATATTTTTTCGGAATGTCGACATCTTGAATTTTGTCCACCTTTAATATCTTTTTATTATACCTTAAAGTTTTTTTTTTGCATGAGGTTAAAGTCAAAGTTTGAGATTTTTTTTTATATTTTTTATTTACCCGGTGAAAAATGTCAGATGTTATTCATATATTATTCATGTATGCTCGTCCATATGTATTACATATATGAAGCAAATGCGAAAATTGGCGGCATATGTAAATATATGGACATATATGGTCACATATGTTACATATATTTTTTTAATTCCGTTTTGCATTTTGGAGTAAAGAATCCACACCTGAGCTGAAATCTAGCTCGAACGAGATTTCGATCATGCGGTTGTGTATAAAATGATGCAGAGCAAAATTATCGAAATCCTTTTCGAACGAGATTTCACTTTAGAAAAACAATGTTTCACAATTTTTGAAAAATTTTCGAAGTCTTAAAGGTTTTTTTAAAGTTTAGAAAAAACCTTTTTTTTTTTATTTTGGAATGCTTTTGGATTTTTTTTTTTAAATTTTCAAAGTTCCAAAATTTTTTTTTTAAAGTCCCAGACACAAAATCTTTTTTGGCAACTCTTTTTCGGTTTGTAATAAAAAAAATTATTAAAAAATGTTTTTAGGAAAAAAATTAAAGTCGAGACTTTCGGATTTTTTTTTTAATTTTTGAAGTACCAAGTGTTTGTAGTAAAAAATCATTAAAAATGTTTTTAGAAAAAAAAATTTGAAAAATTTTCTAAGTCCTATGAAAAATTCAAACATCGGGATACACATGGAAGTACAAGTCATATATGTGCAAATGTGTACATATCTGAAATTTTTTTTGAAAATTTTCAAAGTTTTTTTTGGAAATTTTTTTTTGTGTTTTGGAGTAAAAAAATTCAATTCAAAATTTCAGTTAAAATCATTTTGGATATTTTTTTGGAAAATTTTATAAGTCCCAGACATATGTATGTGCAGATGTGTGCATATGTGTTTGCATACATCAGCATATATGAAAAAAAAATCAAGAAATATTGCTCCATACATGTATTCATATGGAGCATGTATGATCACATATTTTTCATATGTGATCACATATGAAACATGTATGTGCATTAGACTGCCCAGAAAAAAAGCGAAGTTTTTATTTTCTTGGGGGATACCTGCAAATTTTGTTCCTTTTTGTGCAACAAAATTTCGGTTTTTTTTTGGGATTTTTAAAATAATATCTAGAGGTCGCGATCTCGCGTTTTATAACGATTTATTTTTTTTGAGTTTTTTATTATTTTAAATTGTTAAATATGATTAATATGATAAAATATTAATAATTTCAGACAAAAAAAAAATTAAATTAAAAATTAAATATCGCTCATTCCATGAGATGTCTCCCAGCATCTAATCAAATGTTCTTTAATTTATTTCAAATTTTGCACACATGAACACTATGAAGCTATTAAAATAAATCAGTTGTTAGTTCCGAGAAAATCCGTGAATTCGCGAATATATTCGCGTTCGCGAATTCGTGGATTTTCGCGAAACTAAAAACGAATTTATTTTAATTGCTCCATAGTGTACCTGTGTGTGAAATTTCAAATAAATTAAAGAACAATTTATTAGATGCTGGGAGACATCTCATGGAATGAGCGATATTTAATTTTTAATTTATTTTTTTTTTTTGTCTGAAATTATTAATATTTTATCATATTAATATTATTTAACAATTTAAAATAATAAAAAACTCAAAAAAAATAAATCGTTATAAAACGCGAGATCGCGACCTCTAGATATTATTTTAAAAATCCCAAAAAAAAACTGAAATTTTTTTGCACAAAAAGGAACAAAATTTGCAGGTATCCCCCAAGAAAATAACAACTTTGTTTTTTTCTGGGCACCCGAGTAAAAAGGAATTTATATAAATGTATATTATTTTATATGTTTTCATAAAACCATATACAACTATATGAGTCAAAGTATAAAATTATATCTCACTTTGAAATTTTCCAATTTTTTTAAATGATGTCATATAAAATCATATCTAATTATATTGTTCATAATATATTAATATAAATGGTAGATGTAATCATACGTTGCACATAAAACTTAATCCGATTTCATACATAATTATACGTGACTTTATATCTAATTATGTATAGGACTTTACTAAACAAAAAATCCAGTATCAGTTTATGTATAATTATATATGACTAATATAATACCATTTAAAACTATATATGGTTCCATACTAAAAAAATTTCCAACAAAAATAATAGATATAATTATATGTGTCTTAAACGATAACATATCTGTGTTTGTATGGTACTATATATACGCAAATTTCGTCAAAACTCAATATATATTTATAAATGGTCGCATATGTAATGGAATATATATTTTGATATAATCATGTATAAAAAAAATATTTTTTGACCAAGCAACTAGCCATTTATAATTATATATGCCAGTATTTCAAAATTTATTTTTGTCTGTCAACATATATGGTTATACAAAACTTTTTATTGTATCATATAAGATTACATATGATTTTTGGAAACCCGAGTTCGATTCCCGGCCCAGTCGAGAAAAAAAAAGTTTTTTTTTTATTTTTTTTAAATAGAAAACACTTTTTTATTGCGTTTAATTTTTTTAGAACTAAAAAATTTTCATTTTTGGAATTTTTGCAATCATTTTAAAAAATTATTTTTCTTTTATACAGTTATATATAACTATATTTGATTTATTATAAAATTATCTATAATTTTTGGGAACCCGAGTTCGATTCCAGAAAAAAAAATATTTTTTTTATTTTTTTTTAAATAGAAAACACTTTTTTATCGCATTTATTTTTTTTAGAACTAAAAATTTTTCTTTTTTTGAATTTTTGCAATCATTTTTAAAAAATTATATTGCAGTTATATAGTTATATATAACTATATTTAATTTATTATAAAATTATCTATCATTTTTGGGAACCCGAGTTCGATTCCAGAAAAAAATATATTTTTTTAATTTTTTTTTAAATGGAAAACACTTTTTTATTGCATTTGTTTTTTTTAGAACTTAAAAAATTTTACTTTTTGAATTTTTGCAATCATTTTTAAAAATTTATATTGCATTTATATAGTTAATAATAGCTATATTTGGTTTAAATTATCAAATTATCAATGATTTTTGGAACCCGATCTCAAATCTAATTCTGATTTCCTGATTCCATGAAAATTTCAAATTTATAAGCCAAAGTCTTATTTCACTTTGGAAGCCTATGACTTGGAAATAAGGCATACCGCTACATTAAAATTATTGTTTAAGCTTACCATGGAAGCCCCTAATAGCGCTGTACGTCATTCCAATTTTTTTTTTTTTTTGCAAATTTTATCAAAAATTTTCTAAGTCTTTTTGAAAATTGTGTACAAGTGAATAACATATTTAATTGGATATAATCATATATTACAATATGTTAGATCAATTTGATATAATTAGATACGATCAATTTATTTAAAACTTAGTCTTTTAAAGTTGTTATTTGCTAACAACGTCCGCTGGTCTAGAGGGTAGAGATTGCGATTACAAAACGGAAGACTTGTGGTTCTAATCCCCGTCCGTTCGAATTTTTTTTTTTTTTTTATTTATTTTCAGTTTGACATTATTATATCTAAAAATAAATCTAAAAACAGAAACATTTTTTGGATAAAAATGTATCCAATATTTTTTTTATAAAATCAAGATATCAGATATTATAAGATAACTTTTGCGCGGCCAAATTTCGGATGAAATTACATTATATAATATCCAATTTAATATAAAATCATGATATTGGATATTTTAAGATAACTTTGGCGCGGCCAATTTCCGGATGAAATTACATCATATTATATCATATTTAATACAAAATCATGATAATAGATAATTTGGGATAACTTTGGCGCGGCCAATTTCCGGATGAAATCACATACAATCAAATATTAAACTGTAACTTCATATATTATATGATGTTATGAGATAACTTTGGCGCGGCCAATTTTCGGATGAAATTTAGCAAAATCAGATCCAATAAATTATATATAATTTTATAAGATAACATGTTTTACCATACAATTTTTTTTTACTCGGGCAGTCTAATGTGCATATATGAACATTTTTCACCGGGTATGAAACAAATAATTTTTTTTTGTACTTCAACACAATATTTTTTCAAATTTTTGGTGAAGTTCTCCTAAAGACATACATGTTTGTTGAATACATGATATAAACTGTCGAAAAGTAAGCTATAAGCATATTTTTTTTTAAATAAATAATGGAAATTCATACTTTTGTTGAAATCCGCCTTTTTTCAACACCAAAGTCCAAAAAAGTCCAAACGATATTGACAAACCTCGAACTACGATCTGTCTCTGACAATGTATTCTATTCACATTTTTGCGACCCTGTGCGACCATTCATAAACTTTTGATTTAGAGACAATAAACCAAAATATAACGTTTACAAATGCATTAACATGGAACTTCAATATTTTTTGATATTTTTGTTTCTATTGATTTCTAATAAAAAATGTCTCACTTTGACAACATTGGCGTGATAACTGGTGATGGGCACGTGAGTGAATTTTGACTCACGTTGATTCACGCTCACGCAAAAAAACATAATTTGCTCAATCGTTTTTTTCTCACACTTACTCACTATTTACGTAAACAAAACACCACTCACGTGTGACTCACGCTCACTCGTAACTCACGCTAAACCTTTAAAACACGAAACAAATTGTAAAAACTGAGTAAATACAATTAAATAGTTTTGAATCACGCAAAAAAAATTGCACTCACTACGAATCACTCACGCAAAAAATTGTCTCACTCACGAATAAAAAATTTTAATCACGCTCACTTTCGATCACGAGTAATTCACGTGACCAGCGTCCATCTGTAGTGCTAAACATTAAAGCTGGTAACGCATTTAAGCGGGCATATTCTGGCCATAGCATTTTTGATATATCTTACGAAATTGTAAGCTTGTAGCATTATTTGTACATTTAGGACAAATGCTTATTGGAAATAAAAAAGTTCTCTCTTAAATGAGCCTCTGAATATATGTATGAACTTTTTGACGCATTTAAAAGACAAATATTTTATTAAAATCTTCTGATAAAAGCAAAAAGATGGATTTATAAAAACTTAAAAATTTAAACATTGCACATTTTTTTAAAAAGCTATGTCCTAAATTTTGGATCCGCCATTTTGATTTCAAAAAATCTGAGTTCGTATTCGTGTTGTGCAATCATTTCCTAGTGATATTTTGAAACATTAATCAATAAGTTAAATATCTTGCCCGCCATATTGGATCCGCTATTTTGAATATTTGATTCTAAAATCAGATTTGGCATTCCAAAAACCATCAAAATCAGACAACATAGAAAAAAACTTAATATTTTATTTGACGCCATATTGGATCCGCCATTTTGAATTTAAAAAATCGGAGCTCATATTCGTAATTACTGACCCTAAATACATTAAAAATTACTAATTTAAGTACAATTTGCTAAGAATTACAAAAGCATATTCGCCATATTGGATCCGCCATTTTGAATTTCAAATCTTTAATTCCAAAATCAGTTTTAACATCCGAAAAACCATTAAAATCGAAGTTTTTGGCCAAAAGAGACAACATATAAAAAATCTTAAATTTAAATTTGTCTCCATATTGGATCCGCCATTTTGAATTTTAAAAGTCTGAGCTCATATTCGTTATTAACGACCCCAAATACATCGATAATGATTATACTAAACACAATAAACAAAGAATTAAAAAATCATGTCCACCATTTTGGATCCGCCATTTTGAATTTTGAATTTTTTTTTCCATAATTGTGATCAGCGATCCTTTAACACCCATATGCAATACTTTTTTGACATATAGGTTAAGCGGTCTATTTATGGCCAAAATTCAGGGATGCTGGCCCACAGTGCACTGGACCGATTTTGCTGAAATTTAAAACCAAGCAGGCTTCGGGAACGACAAATATATATGCTAAGCTTCAGCACCCTCAGAATTGTCGTTCGAAAGTTAGAGTGGTTTTAATCTCGTAAATTCGTAAAATACCCTTGCCGAAATTTACTCTTTTGCTCATAACTTTTGAACCACTTGACCGATTTCGCTGGATTGCAATACCAACCTGACCCGGTAAATGGTCAACATATATGTCAAACTTCAGGAGCCTCCGTAAAGTCTTTCAAAAGTTAGCGTGTTTTCAACGGACAGACAGACAGACGGACGGACGGACGGACATCGCTAGATCGACTTAAAATCGATCAAGGATCATGAATATATATACTTTATGGGGTCCTAGACCAATATTTCGATGTGTTACAAACGGAATGACAAACTTATATATACCCTCTATCACTAGAGTGGAGGGTATAATAAATGGGGGTCGTTCTCACTAATGACCCCTCTCGGACGCACCATTGGACCGGTAGAAGCTGATTAAATAAAACAAATTTACAAAAAAATAAAAAAAAATGTATGGGGACCGCCTTAACAATTAGAGATAGAGGGTAGGTGTGTTCAGAGAAAACGTTTGGACTACAAAAATATTGTGGGTCGGTCATACATTTTGTTGCTCTAAGGGCACTATTAGGGAAGTTAGAGCGGTTGGAACATATTTTAAAAAATGTCGTTTTGTGTGGGAGCCCCCTTAGAAATTGGAGATAGGCTATTAGTTTGTTCGAAAGAGATGTTAAGACGTTAAAATTAAAGGGGGTCGGTCTTATAAATGATCCCTCTATGACGCACCATTGGAGCAGTAGAATTGATTTTAAGATTGAAAAATTACATTACATTTTTTTCAAAAAATTTTAAAAAATAGTAATAATTAGGAATGAGATTTTCATGCACTAAAAAATCGAAAATATGAGCTTAAAATATGCGCTAAAAATTCGAAATATGCACTAAAAAACCTAAAAATATGCACTAAAAAATAATATGTGTGCAATAAAAATGTTATTTTCATAGGAAAAACATCCTAAAAAGCAAAAAGTAACGCCGGGATTAAATAGTAACATTTAAAACTTTATATAAGAAAGATATTTTAGAAATGAACACAATCTGTAAAAAAAATTTTAAAGAAAAAAAAATTATTTTTCTTATTTCCAAAATAAATTTTTAAAATTTAAAATAGTTTTTGAAACAAATAAATTTCAATTTGTGTTTTAGCTAATTTATGCCAAAATATGCAAAAATATGCACTTAAAAGTTGGAAATATGCACAAAATATGCATTTAAAATCAAAATATGCAAAAATATGCATTTTCACCAAAATATGCAAAAATATGCAAAAACAAATCGATGCCATTTTAACGCAAATTTCTTGATTCGGAAAGATAATTGGTCGATATCGTTTTTAGACTATCGCAAAAAACATGCATTTGCATGGAAATCTCGTCCCTAGTAATAATCGTTATCCCACGATCCTCCTGGGCAAAAAAATTGTAGAATCGATAGAAGTTTTACACAAAAAAATTTCAAAAAAATCGAAGAGTACAAACATTTTCAAAAATGAGATTTAAATTTAAAACTTAAAAATCGCATAAAAGAGCGCTTTTAAGAATTTTTTGGGATTTTTTTTTTAAAGTACGTAAAAAAACAAAAATTTAAATTTGGGCCATTATTGAAGAAGTTATGAGTAAAAGAAGTTTGAGTAAAGGAACAAACTAGCAATTTTTAAAAATTCGATATCTTTTGAACTGGTCATCAAAAAAATCGGAAAATTTACCACGAAGGAGTTTTCGAAGGGTACTAATAACTGTAAACAAATTGGGAAAATCTAAAAAATAAAAATTTCAAAGTGTCCGATTTGACATGGAATGCCCCATATATATAACCATAAAAAAATATCTCTACTTCAAAGATCCTGTAGCACCCCATTTAAGAAACTCTGTGTCATAAACTTTAGTCGTATGCAGTTGTTGTGGTGTATTTTAATCATAAATTTCAATGACATTTTTTGTTGTTTTTTTTTTTACTTTTCGTATTTATCTCTACGCATGCGTATAAATTAAATTTCTTGTATTTTGTAAATCATGACTGTTTTTTTTTTTGGTTTTTTTGTAGGGAGTCTTGTATTTTGTTAATTGGCTAGTAGCCAATATGTCTGTTTTGGAATCATTCATCGTCTCATGTAACATGTGCTGTGTTTCCCCCTCCCTGTTTTATGGAGTATAGAGTACACAAGTTGGTCTTTTTTTTTTTGATATAATTGTTTTTAAATTTCATTGATGTCCTGCTGTTTTTCTTTTTCCTCAAGTGTCATAATGGTGTTTTAATTTAATTACTTGGTCACTATGGGGTTTTTAAGCATTGTGGTCTTAAGTTCCCTTGTAAATTTTGCAACAAAAAAATTTTAGGAAACAAGTTTTTTTTTATTGTCATTATTATGGTGTTTTAAAAAGGAAATGATTGCAAGTTTTGCAAAATTTTTTGTGAGTGCTAAACTTTAATGTTTTTTTTTTTTGTTTAATTTAAACACAAAATCTTAAAATATCACGTTTTTTGTATTAATTCGTTATGAAAATAAAACAAGTAGAAAAGTTAAATTCGACTTTGCCGAATCTATGAATACCCTCCACAATGCATTTTTTAAAGGGTAGTACATTTTTTAACGTGAAAAAGTTAACAATTTTGATTAGAAATATTTTATTTTGAGTAAAAAACTTTTTTTGTCTTTTTAAAAAAAAAAAAAAAATAAAAATTACTAACTTTTTTTTTGAGTGTAAAATTTTTTTCGAGTGTAATATTTTTTTTACTGTAAAAATATTTCTGAGTGAATACACGTACGTATGTACACAAAATATTGTCATTTTTGTAAAAAAAACAAAATGTTTTTTGTGTAAATTTTTTTTTGAGTGTAAAATTTTTTTTGAGTGTAAAATTTTTTTTGAGTGTAAAATTTTTTTTGAGTGTAAAATTTTTTTCGAGTATAATTTTTAAGTTACCAATGCTTTTAAAACTAAACAAGTTTAAAAAGCATTGCTTTAAAATTAAACAAGTTTAAAAAGCATTGTTTAGTTAATACCAATGCTTTTAAAACTTGTTAAAAACACGTGGCATTTTAGATGAAACAAATCTGAAATTCAGGGTTTTGCTTATAACTTTTGAACCACTGGACCGATTGAGCTGAAATTTAATACCAAATAGACCCGGGGAATGGCAAAGATACATGCTAAGCTTCAGTAGTCTCATTGTTGTCTTTCGGAAGTTATCGTATTTTTTATCTCGTAAATTCGCGAAACACCCTTGCCGAAATTTACTCTTTTGCTCATAACTTTTGAACCACTGGACCGATTTGGCTGGATTGCAATACCAACCTGACCAGGTAAATGACAAATATATATGCCAAACTTCAGTAGCCTCTGTAAAGTCTTTCAAAAGTTAGCGTGTTTTCTACGGACAGACAGACAGACAGACAGACGGACGGACGGACGGACATCGCTAGATCGACTTAAAATCGATCGAGGATCATAAATATATATACTTTATGGGGTCCTAGACCAATATTTCGAGGTGTTACAAACGGAATGACAAACTTATATATACCCTCTATCACTAGAGTGGAGGGTATAAAAACAACACTAAATTTTATTTTCATCAATCATGCATGACACTTGCATATTATGTTCATGTAAGTCTGCTTATTCACGAACGACCACGCATTTAACGTCATGCTTAAAAAAGTGTTTTTTTTTGTGCATGTACAAATAAAAACAAATCGCAGACGCAATAGTTTAAAATTTCACTTTAACAAATCAAATTTTATATAAAAAAAAAATAAAACAAATTGTAATACAATTTTTTTTTTAGATTTCCTGATTTTATCATGTAGGTTAATGAAATTCGATTTTTAAGTTTAGAATTATTTTTCTTATTTTTTAGAATTTTAAATTTTGAAAAATTATAAAAAAAATATAGAAATATTGTAAAATTTGTTTGAAAAAATTTTAATGTGATGCATGATCTGAAGTTGCAGATGTAACTACACTTTAATTTGATTAAAATAATTTGTAATTAAAGTGTTTAGATTCGTAACTCTCAACTTATTTTGAACTATGATCATCAAAACAATTTTTTTGAGGCGGGCCGAAACTTAAATATTTGAATGGGTTATTTGAATCACAAAAAACTGTACATGCACAAAAACTGAATTATTTTAATTTAGAGACTTTTTTTGAGATGACCAAAATGGCCCGCCTCACATTATCTACTAAGAAGTCCACAGTTAAAGAAGAATTTGAGGTTAAGAACTCAAAACACTTAAGGGTTTCCTTTTAGTTCGAATAATCAAAATTCAAAATTCCTTCATAATTTTGAGGTAGAATTCAAGTTAATTGCAATATTTAGAATGTTGAGGATCTTATTTAATCTTTTTTATGCTTTAATCATAATTATGTATTTTCCGAGGCGGGCCAAAATTAAACTAAGTACATAATAATAAAAAACCTCAACTTAGGTTAAGTTAATTGCGATTTCTGAGAAAGACTAGATTAAGTAATGCCCAAGAAATTTTTTTGGAATAGATTCCTTTTAGAAATAGTTCTAGAATACATTATTTGTTTTTTTTTTTTTTTGGTATCAACCATTTTTTTAAGTTTAACATTATGGCCCTCCTCACTAAAGGCACTATGACGACAAATGTAGAACAAGGGCTTTAAAATAAGAAACGATTTACAATTTCACTTAAGTATTTTTTCTTTAAATAAATCTAAAACTGCTTTATATATTTTTAACCCTTCAAATTTATTAAACTTATATTTATTACTTTTTTGCAATTGTATATTAGATTTTCGTTTTTGATAACAATTTTGAGATATTTTTATGGTGGCCCGCCTCACAGATTCTATTACGGTAAACATTGTTTGATAAGGATTTGAGGAGAAGGTCCTCAAAGCTTAAATTTTTCGCATATTAAATTGCCTAGCCGATTTTTGTTTAGAAATAAATAGCCCGAATTAAATTTAATAAGTAGTTTTCTTAACGAATTTCCAAGTGAATTTCCAAATTGTATATCAGAATTTCATTTTAGATTACAGAGTTTTTGGAATATTTTTGGCCCGCCTTACAGATTCTATTACGTTAATTATTGTTTGAAGGGGTTTTGATTAGAAGGTATTTTAATTTCTCTCCTATTTAATTGTAAAGCAGGTTTTCGGAAAGGATTATGTAACCTGATTTTTTTAATTATTTAAGAATTTCCTGGAGGCCCGTCCAACTTATTTTTTCCCTCATTAAATTCCGTATTAGAATTTCGTTTAAACTACAGAATTTTTGGAATATTTTAACAGTGGCCCGCCTCACAGTTTCTATTACGATTAATATTGTTTGATGAGGAGGTCCCCAAAGCTTCAATTTTCCGCCAATCAAATTACATATAAGATTTTAGGGATTATGAAACACGAGTAACATTAAATAAATTTCTTTACGAATTTAACAGTGGCCCGTCTCATTAATTTTTTCCCTGAATAAATAACACAATTTTTGAAATATTTTTATAGTGGCCCGCCTCAAAGATGATATTACGGTGAACATTTTTTGGTAAGAATTTGATGAGAAGGTCCCCAGAGCTTAAGTTTTTGCAAATCAGGTTTTTGTTAAGGATTATGTAACCCAAATTACAGTTTATAAATATCTTTAAAAAATTCATTGTGTCGGAGTCATTTTTCCCCTTATTAAAACTCGTATTGGAATTTTGTTAAATATAACAGAATTTTCGAAATATTTTCATAGTGGCCCGCCTTAGAGATTCTATTATCACGAACATTGTTTGACAAGTATTTGATGATTGCATTTCTGTTTAGGATTACATAATCCGAAACGTATTAAAAAGATTTTTTTTAAGAATTTCATAGTGGCCCGCCTCATTTATTTTTCCCTCATTAAATTAGGTTTTTGTTTTAGATTACAGAATTTTTAGAATATCTTCATAGTGGCCCGCGTCACAGTTTTTAATACGACAAACATTTTTTATAAGGATTTGATGGAAAGGCCTAATTTGTGTTAATTTTTAAGTAATCATGACGAAACATTTATCTTTATAAGTTATTTGCCTATTCTCTTCCTCAAAGAAAGTTTTTGGGGCTCGAAAAGCTTAATTCGATATCCTGAACTACATATAACACACAGTTGAGTCAAAGTTTAAACAAAATTATATTTAAAAAAAATATATGATAAGGATTTGATTTTGCTTTAAATTTTAAATACTGAGTTAATTTACGTGATCCACAGTTAACAATCCACTTAAGACAAAGATAACAATAATACAACTAATTATTATCAAACGAGTAATTTTTTTAAAAGTGCTGTGTAGGTTATTTATCGAGCTTTAATTTAAGCTTAATGGCGTCCAGATTGAGTAAATACTAAACGTGCTACGAGGGTCGAAATGGAAATTGAAATTATTGAAAGACGTTTTTTATAAAATTTCTTAAAAATACTTTTAAGTCGATTTTTCTCAAGATCAAAAATTAAAACTTTAAAGAATATTCCAATAAAATACATTCATTTATCAAGTAATTTTTCCAATGACCCAAGGTTAGGTTAGGTTAGGTTAGGGGTGGCGGAGCTCAAAATTTTGAATTCCTCGCATAGACCGGCTGGTCCATAGCAATACCACATGTTCCTTCAGCGACGAGGATAAAACGCGTTAGTCCATGTTGCAAACAATTTAATGCGCATGAGGTCCATGACTGCGATTTCTTCCAGATTCTCGAGTTCTGCTTTGCCCAAAATTTGTTTGCGATGCCTGGCCAATGCGGGGCATTTGCACAGGATATGTTCAACAGTTTCATCCGTATTCGGTTCATCACATCTTCTACAATTGGAATCAGAGATAAGTCCAATTGTTCTTGCGTGGAAAGCAATTAGGCAGTGTCCCGTGACCACTCCCGTGAGTAAACGACATTCTCTTCTGTTAAGAGAAAGTAGGTAACGAGTTCTTTTAAGGTCGTAACGCGGCCAGATTATTCTGGTAATTCTGCTTGTACTTAACTCTCGCGATTTCCTGTTCGCCATGGAAATACACTGACAATCACTTCTCGATCTGTAGTACTGCATTGGGGGATCGATATGAACAAAATCCCCTACCCCATCTGCGCCCAGTTTTGCAAGCTCATCAGCCTTCTCGTTCCCGTCTACTCCCTTATGTCCTGGAACCCATATTAGAGAGACGAGGTTGTTGCTGGATAGTTTCTGAAGATTCTCGTAGCACTCAAAAACGACTTTTGATTTAATACAAAAGCCTCTTAGAGCTTTTAGTGCAGCTTGGCTGTCGATGTAAAAGTTTATTATTCTCTCCGATTCTCCAAGAAACTGCAAGGCTGCCTTATTAATAGCAACTATTTCAGCCTGGAATATGCTACAGCTCAAAGGTAGATTAAAAGATTTTCGAATATCACAGACGTCCGTAGTAAATCCCGCTCCCACTCCCGTCGATTGTTTGGAGCCGTCTGTGAAAATATTTAAAGCGTCATTTGGAACGCAACGCCAGTTCGACCAAAATTCTCGAGTCGGAAATTCAACTTTAAATTTCCGATCGAAAAGTAGTTTGGGCACCCTGTAGTCAGTGACAACGTTATCCAAATTGTCCATGCTACTGTGTCCAAAATTTCGGCGTCTGAGCGAATTTGACTCTTTGAGTCTGAGGCATGCCTTATATGCCTCACCCTTAGCAAAGACGTCAATTGGCAGCAGATGCAATATCGTGTCGATGGATGCAGCTGATGTTGTTCTTAGGGCACCAGTGATACTCAGACCCATAAGCCGTTGGGCTTTTTGGAACTTACTACGAGTCACCTCCCTCTCTAGCGCTCTGTGCCAGACCATAACTCCGTAAAGTAAGATAGGTCTTACGATGGAAGTATAGATCCAGTACGTGATCCTTGGCTCAAGTCCCCATGTCTTGCCGAACATTTTCTTGCATGCATAATATGCATTATTCGCCTTTCTCAATCGTTCATCGGTATTTTGGTTCCATGATAATTTACTATCCAGAATAATTCCTAAAAATTTCGCATGATTTGAAAGTGGGATTTCAACCCCGTTGACCTTGACTTCCAATGACCCAAACAAAAATCAAAATTTTTAAAATGCAGTCAAAGAAATCAGAATTTTTTAACCTCCAATTCTTTTGACCACCAATTTTTTGTAAGCAAAGGAAATGTTCAATTATTTTCATATCTCATTACTAGGGATGAGATTTTCATGCACTAAAAAATCGAAAATATGCGCTTAAAATATGCACTAAAAAATTCAAAATATGCACTAAAAAACTAAAAAATATGCACTAAAAAATAAAATACGTGCAATAAAAATCTTGATTTCATACGAAAAACTTTCATAAAAAAAAAAAACAGAAAATAGAGCCGGGTTTAAATATCAACATTTTAAACTTTATGTAAGCAAGATTTTTTAGAAATTAGGACGATCTGAAAAAAAAATGAAAGAATTAAATAATTTTTCTTTTTTTTCAAAATAAATTTTTAAAATTTTAAATAGTTTTTGAAACAAATAATTTTAATTTGTGTTTTGCTCATTTTTGCCAAAATATGCAAAAATATGCACTTAAAAGTTTGGAATATGCAAAAAATATGCATTTAAAACCAAAATATGCAAAAATATGCATTTTCACCAAAATATGCAAAAATATGCAAAAACAAATCGATGCCATTTTTACTCAAATTTCTTAATTCGCAAAGATAATTGGTCGATATCGATTTTAGACTATCGACAAAAAACATGCATTTGCATGGAAATCTCATCCCTACTCATTACTATACACTTAGGTGTACTAAAATTATTAAACAATTAAATCTTTTCTTTGTTTACCAAAAATTGGTGGTCAAAAAATTGGAGGTCAACAAATTCGAATTTCTTCTACTATGTTTTAAAAATTTTGAGTTTTGTTTGGGTCTTTGGGAAAATTATTAAATAAATGAGTATTAAATACTAGGCTATTTTTTAAATTTTTAATGTTTAAGCTTGGATAAAATTGACCTAGAAATATTTTTAAGAAATTTTATAAAAAAGGTTTTCCAATATTTTCAATTTCCAATTGGACTCTCGTAGCACATTTAATATTTACACAATCTAAACGCCATTAAGCTTTAATTAAAGCTTGATTAATTACATACACAACACTTTTTCCAAAAATACTTATTTGATAATAATTAGGTCTATTTTGGTTAACTTTGTCTTGAATGGACTGCTAACTAATATCTTTCACACGAAATAAGCTGCGAGCCACCGTACGTCAAACGCTGTAAAAGTAATTGCTAATTTAGAACCCTTTGTAAACACATGGGAAAAACTTTTTCGAATCTATCGTGAGGCGGGCCTAATTAAATCCCACTAAATATGAAAGTCTTTAAAAGAAAAACAAAATCCAAACTTACACAAAACTTTTTATATAATTATTTGATACTCATATTTAAAAAAAAAATCAGTTTTCAGAAAATTTTAAAAAATATTAATAATGGCCCGCCTGGCCAAAGCTAAAGCAATGTACATTTCTTTATAAAGTTTTGCAAAACAGATCCCAAACACTTATTTTTTCTTTGTAAATTCTAAAAATTTTACTAAAAACGTTATCAAATTATTGATTAAAAGAAAATTAAGTACTATCCTCTTGAAAAAAATAGTACTTTTCAACTTTTGTCCTTGTGCTTTTAAAAATATTGTCCTTCTCTGCTATACTGCAACAGCATTGACAAACAAATGAAACTGTAAATTGTAAAATTGTTTTCTCTATTTAATATTATTTCAACATTTCATTAAATCTTTTAACAGATTTTCTTTGAGGTTTTATCATATATTCTTTTGGTTTTTTGTGATTTTTTTGTTTGTTTGCTTCTTCGTCTTAGTTATATTGCCATTTAAAGTCAATGCAACATTATATTTGTCGTTTATGCCACTTATGGCATTTGCCATTATTGCAACATTTTGTTGCTGCTGCTGCTGATATCTGTAGTACATAGAGGAGAATATGCAATTTAGACAACAACCACATGAAGTAGGATATCTATGTGCAATACAAAAAAAAAAAACTAACTCATGAAGTGGTTTATAATAAGAACGCACCAAAAATTACAAAAAAAAAAAAACACAATCACATACATGTTGATGACGATGATGATGCTGTGATGTTGAGATGCTGGCAGCCTGGTATATAATATAATATCTTGACTTGAAATGTCTTGCCTTGTCTTGTCGGTTTTTTTCTTATTATTATTTTGCTTTATAAGTATATATGAAGTACATAGTTTTTGTAAAATTTTAGATATATTGTCTATTATATTGATGCTGCAGTTTTTATTGGTAATAGGGTGATATTTAATGCAATCAAGGATTTTTTTAAAGGATTAAGCAATAATTTTTTATTTCCAAAAAGGGAAAACTGAAGTTCTTATTAAACTAGGGTAGCTGTTAAAGCTTTACTGAGGCGGGCCATGATAAATTTTTTAAAGTTATCTAAAACAAAAAAAATTAAAAATCTTATGTGCAATTTAAAAGGCGAAAATTTTAAGATTTTAGGAATATTCTTGCCAAATCCTTATTAAAGAATGTTAATCGTAATAGAAATTGTGAGGCGGGCCACTTTAAACACAATTCAAAAACTTTGTTATCTAAAACAAAAATCTAATAAGTGAGTCGGGCCACTAGAAAATTGATATAATCCTAAAAACAAAAAAGAATGTTAATCGTAATAGAAATTGTGAGGCGGGCCACTACAAACACAATTCAAACACTTTTATATCTAAAACAAAAATTTAATAAGTGAGGCGGGCCACTAGGAAATTCATATGATCATAAGCAATTTAATCGGCGAAAAATTTAAGATTTTGGGGATATTCGTACCAAATCCTTATCAAAGAATTTTAATCGTAATAGAAATTGTGAGGCGGGCCACTTTAAACACAATTCAAAAACTTTGTTATCTAAAACAAAAATCTAATAAGTGAGGCGAGCAACTAGGAACTTCATATAATCCTAAACAAATAATCCTGAATCTTCTGCAATTTAAAAGGCGGAAAATTGAAGCTTTGGCGACCTTTTTTAATTTTTATATTTCTTTTTTTTAATTCAGAAAAAAAAATCACAAAGAAAAATGCCTCAGCTTTGCTAAATCCGCCATTAAATTCGTGTCCAAAAATTTTTATAGACTTTCTGAGGCGGGCCACTAGCAAAATATTTTAAAAATTCTGTAAAAAATTTTACATAAGGTCCTTTAAAAAACGGTTGATTTTGTGAGGCGTGCCAAAAGTTTTATTGTAACATAAACTTGAAGACGAGCCACCATGAAAATATCATAAAAATTCTGGTTACTAAAACGACAATCTAATGGGGGAGGGGGATTAGTGAGGCGGGCTAATATGCAATTTTCAAAGAAATCAAAATTATAAACATTGATCTCAAAGGCAACATATATATATATATATTTGTTCATTTTACTCCTACAAGGAGCATAGGGCCGCATAGGCAACATAATAGGCCGAAATTGAAGCTTTGGAGACATTTCCATCAAATTCTTATCAAACAATGTTTATTTTAATAGAAACTGTGAGGCGGGCCACTATGAAAATATTTTGAAGATCTAACAGTTAGATAATTCAAGCTTTTAGGACATTCTCATTAAATATTTATAAAACAATGTTCACCATAAAAGATTTGGTGAGGCGGGCCACTATGAACAAATTTCAACATTTCTGTAATCGAAATTTTTGTAAACAATTCAATAAGTGAGGCCAAAACGAAATTCTCATAGAAATATATGAAATATAATTCAGGTTACATTATTCTTAACAAAAATCTGATGCAATTTAAAAGGAAAAACATTGAAGCTTTAAGAACTTAAGCCCTTATAAATTAATGTTCATAGTAAAAAATTCTTTGAAGCGGGCATTATGAAAATATTTCTAAAACAAATATTTAATATGCAACTTAATTAGGGCAAAAATAAGTACGGGGGGCCACTAGAAAATTTTTAAAAATACATATCTTGAAAATGTTTTAGGGTTAAAGAATCCTAAACCAAACTAATATGCAATTTAAAAGGAGAAGACTTAAGCAATGATCATTGTTAAAGAAACTGTGCGGCTGGTCACTATGAATAGTATATTTCAAAAATTTTGTAATACTGTAAATCTAATATGCAATTTAATGAGGAGAACAATAAGTGAGGCGGGATGCTAGGACATTTTTAAAGAAATCGACACAATTTAATCTGGGTTGCAGTCATTCAAATTTAATTCGGGTAAAAGAATCCGAAACAAAAATCTGTTCTGCAATTTAAAAGGCGGACAGTTGAAGATGAAAAAAATGTTACTAGAATCTGTGAGGCGGGCCACTAATAATATATTTCAAAAATTCTGTAATCTAAAATTTCTCATTAGACCCTTTTAAAAAACGGTTAATTCTTTAAGGCGGGCCAAATATTTTTATTGTAATAAAACTTTTAAGGCGCGCGACCCTGAAAATATCACAAAAATTTTGTTTTTTTAAAACGACAATCTTAAGGGAGGGGGTAGATTGGTAAAATACTCATTATCAAAAAGTATTTAACGTAATAGAATCTGTGAGGCGGGCCACTATGAAAATATTTAAAATTTTCAAAATTTCTCATAAGGGACTTACAAATTAAAACTGTCAAATATTTAAGGCGGGCCAAATTAAAAAAATATCAGCGAAATGTTATTTTATTTAATTTTTGTACTGACAAAAAATGGTTCACCTTCGATAATCTTAAAATTGTTTTAGCAATCTAAAATTACTTTAAAATCAGCTTATTTAATTTTCTTAAATATGGCCCGCCTCGAAATTCATTCGGTCATAATGCTAGTGGGGACTATGACCGAAAATTATTTGGACATAATCCCAATAAAAAACGGACATAATTCTCAGATTTATGGGGATAATGACCACGTAACAAGTGGCCATAATCCCCATTATGGGGATTATGTCTTCTATACTAGTTGGTCATAATCCCCAAAATTAAAATAATTCTTTTTTAAACTTAAAAGTTTTTCTGCATAGCCGGCCTTCGGCAGGGCTTAGGGATTACACACTCCATGCATTAAACCCACCCTCTCTGCAGAAAACGGGGATTATGACCAAAATTGCTGTGGACTTACTCCCCATAATGTGAATGGGGGTTATGACCGAAAAAAGTTCGGTCGTAATCCCAACAAGGAATGGACTAATCCCCATTGGGATTGTGACCGTTTTGGAAACGGTCATAGTCCCCACAACTATTATGGGGATTATGACCGTAATGAATTCGGTCATAATCCCCATTTCCGTCATGGGGGTAATTTCCGTGGGGATTATGTCCTGTCACCAAAACTATATCATGTTGATTATTTATAGTTCAAAATGCATTAAACTCTTACCTTCTCATCAAATCCTTATCAAGCAATATTCAACGTAATAGAATCTATGAGGCGGGCCTCTATGAAAATATTTCCAATTTTCAAATTAAATAAAAACTGTTAAATATTTAAGGCGGGCCAAATTTGTCAAATGTCAGCGAAATGTTATTTTATTTAATTTTTGTACTGACAAAAAATGGTTCTCCTTCGATAATCTTAAAATTGTTTTAGCAATCTAAAATTTCTTAAAGATCAGCTTATTTAATTTTCTTAAATATGGCCCGCCTCAAAAATAAATCATGTTGATAATTTATAGTTCGAAATGCACTGAAGTCTTACCTTCAAACAATATTCAACGTAATAGAATAGGCGGGTCACTATTAAAATATTTTAAATTTTCAAAATAAGTAAAAACTGTTATTTGAGGCGGGCCAAATTAAAAAAATCTGCAAAATTTATTTAATTTAATTTTTGTACTGACAAAAAATGGTTCTTCTTCGATAATCTTTAAATTGTTTTAGCAATCTGAAATTTCTAAAAGATCAACTTATTTAATTTTCTTAAATATGGCCCGCCTCAAAAATAAATCATGTTGATTATTAGTGTCCGACCGAACGTTCGGGTTCGGTTACGGAGTTCGGCAAAAAGTGACGTTCGGCCACTGTTCGGTATTCGGTCAACTTTTAGCCGAACTTTACCGAACACCGAACTTTTGTATGTATTGCACTTTATCGTCTTAAAATTAAGCCATATTACCAGTGCAACTACTTTACACCTAGAATCGGGCTATAGTTTAAAAGAAATATATTTTTTTTCCCAAAAAAATCAACTTGAGCTATATTTGTCCACTTTTTTAAGTATACAACTAATAAAAAAAACACATTTTTTAGTTGTTTTTTTCATAACTATTTGCAAAAACAACTTTTTTTTAATAAAAAAAAAGTTCGGGTACGGGTTCGGCTTTGGCTGAACTTTGCAAAATTTACCGAAGTTCGGGTTCGGGTACGGGTTCGGTCTGAAAAAGTGCGTTCGGTCGGACACTATTGATTATTAAAGTATTACCTTTTCATCAAATCCTTATCAAACAATATTTAACGTAATATAATCTATGAGGCGGGCCACTATGAAAATATTTTAAATTTCCAAAATAAATAAAAACTATTTAATATTTGAGGCGGACCAAATTAAAAAAAAATCTGCAAAATTTATTTAATTAAATTTTTGTACTGACAAAAATTTTTACTCCTTCGATAATCTTAAAATTGTTTTAGCAATCTAAAATTTCTTAAAGATCAGCTTATTTAATTTTCTTAAATATGGCCCGCCTCAAAAATAAACCATTTTGATTATTTAGAATTTAAAATGCATTAAAGTCTTACCTTCTCATCAAATCCTTATCAAAGAGTATTTAACATAATAGAATCTGTGAGGCGGGCCACTATGAAAATATTTTTAATTTTCAAAAAAGGTAAAAACTGTTATTTGAGGCTGGCCAAATTAAAAAAAAAAATATCAGCGAAATGTTATTTAATTTTATTTTTGTACTGATAAAAAATGGTTCTCCCTTAATATTCTTGAAATTGTTTTAGAAATCTAAAATTTCTCGCTAACTTAATTTTCTTAAACATGGCCCGCCTCAAAAAATAAATTACGTTGATTATTTTTAGTTAAAAATTCTCAAAAATTTTACATTTACGGAAAACTACAACTTTTAAAACTGTTTTTCGGTCTTAAATTTCATAGGACATTTATGTGCCACCCTAGGTACTTAACTATAAATACACGATTTAGGCCTTTCTGTTGCTGTTATATGCCAAAGTGTCATTATTATTTCTTTTCTACTTGTAACATTTTGTATAAATTTTGCACTATTTGCTAAAAAAAAATAATATAAAGAATTCTGTTTGTAGTTTTATGGTTTTAAATTTTATAATCTTTAAAATATTATTTGATCTGTCAGTGGTAAATCAAAAGTTTTATAAACTGTTATAATAAAATCTTATTCAGCAAAAAAAAATGGAAAATTCTTAATATAAATGATAAGTGTTGAAATTCAGAAATAACCAATTGAAATTTAGAAATCTTAAGAAATTTTAAACGAAATAAAAAAAAAAAGGAAAATGAAATTTAGAAAAGCTGCAATTGAAATACAAAACAGCCTAATTGGAGTTGAGAAGCCAAATAAAATTTAAGGTTATGTTACACAAGAAATTAAGAATGGCCGATCGCCCATCGGATAAAATAGGCTTCTGTGAAAAAATGTAAAAATGTTCCTCCTAAAATCCATGATAACCCGTTAAATTTTGGCCCGCCTCAGTGAAAGCGTTTTGGACAACAAACATAGGTTAGGTCTTCGAAAATAAATTCCCTAAAACTTCATCGGGCAAATTAAGAAACGTTTTACAAATAAGAATAGTCGTTCTTTAGTTGCAATAATTTTATTTTTTTGCGACACAGAAAAAATGCAGGGATTAAATTTTTGTTTGAAAAAAAAAAATGTCAAACACAGTTTTAATTGATTCAATTAAAAAAATATTTGATATTAATAATTTCAAAAACTAAATTCACAAAGCATAGTTCCTAAAAAAACTTAACTGAGTTTTTCTTAATATCAATTAAGTATTTAGTTGCAGCAATTAAAAAATTAATTGAATATTTAAATAGAAAATAGAAATTTTAATCACGTTTTTTTTCTGCGTTAAGTTTACTATGGAAAAAAACACAATTTCTTAATAATAATGCCTCTTGCTGCTAAGATCTTAAATAATTTTCCTTCATTTCTTAACAAAGTCTTATAAATTCTACATTGTTTTTAAATCTTTCAATTAAATCTTTTTTTTATTTATTCTTGCTATTTTAGTGAAATTTCTTAAACAAACAATAGCATTAATTGAAATGAAAAATTTCTACCTTCACTCTTAAAATAAACATTTATATACATAATTAAATTTACGCTTCCTTTAGAGTGTGAAATACATATAATTTCCATTGAAAACGTAAAATAAGAAAACGATGTTATAAATTATGTCAAACGGAAGTTTTTAATTAAATTAGCACTTTATTATACATTTGTCATGAATAGCTAATAAAATGTTTTGCTCATATTGTCTTTATGATATTCTTAATTAAACACTTGAATAATTGAGCAATTTTTTGTATAAAATAAGAAGTCAGAAAATAAAGAAAAAGGTCAATTAAATAATTTAAATATTAAGAAAAATATGAATGGAGAAAAGATGACGAAGAAATTTTATCAGTTTTAATAAGAAAATAAACAATTGTTGTAGTAAAATTGTAATTTTAGCAATGGGTTATTTTGGCCCGCCACAGTTTAGTTGAGATTATAAAACTTTGGCTTCTATTGAAGCATTGGTGAGGCGGGCCAATACATAAATCTGTTAATATGCTAAATAATTAAATAAAAAAAGATTCTGAGACATTTTGTGTATAGAAAAAGTTTCAGATTCTGTCTGACAAGGGAAGTCTCCCTGATGTCACCCTCCGATCTTCATTAAGTTTGGATATGTTGTTAAGAACAAAAATTAATTCGACAAGTATTTTTTTTTTCACGGCCCAAACTCATTTTTAGGGGGGTCGATTTGTATGGGGGAAATTGACCTTTTTCAGTTTTTTACGATTTACGCCTATTTAAACAAAATTAATATAGGCATGTGTGGTATCAGATTAAAGGTATTAAAAATACCTATCTCGTGGTGCTAACAACGGGCAAAAGAATTTAATATTTTTCGACTTATTAACAAAAATGTCCTAAAATTTTGGTATTTTACTCAATATGACGAAAAGTTGTGCATGTTTGGACACTTTCTTAGCACACGTAGATAGGTTTTCCAAAGACCTTTCATTTGTTATGTAACATGACTAGGTTTCTTTGCATAATATAGGAGATAAACGAAAAAAACTGAAAAATGGCCTTGTCTTCTCCCTCCTTTTTACCCCCTAAATATGAATTTGGGCCGCTAAAAAATAAATACGTGTCCCTTTATTTTTTCTGCTCTACAAAATAAAACCAATTCCATAAAGATCCGTGGGTGACACTAGGGAGACTTCTCTTGTTAGTAGATAAATTTAAAATAGTAAAAATTTTAAATTTTATCTACCCGATCTGGCAATAGCATAAAATGTTCTTAGAACACATTTTTTCACATATTTTTTAAGAATTTTTTCGTATAGAAAAAGTCTCAGATTTTGGGAGATTACTAGTATTCAAGAAGTCTCAGATTCAGAGACATTTTTCGTATAAAAAAATCCCAGGTTCTAAGAAATTTTTCGTATAGAAAAAAATTCTGAGACATTTTTTTTTTATATAGAAAAAGTTTCAGATTCTGAGACATTTTTTTTTGTATAGAAAAAGTTTCAGATTCTGTCTGAGACATTTTTCGTATAAAAAAGTCTCAGATTCTGAAAGACACAGATTCTAAGACATTTTTTGTATGGAAAACTTGAGATTCTGAAACATTTTTCTTATAGAAAAAGTCTTAGATTGTGAGACATTTTTCTGATAAAAAAAGTCTCAGATTCTGGGACATTTTTCGCAAAGAAAGTCTCGGATTCTGAGAAATTTTGCGATTAGAAAAAGTCTCAGTTTTTGATACATTTTTCGTATAGAAAAAGTCTCAGATTTTCAGATATTTTTTGTATAGAAAAAGTTTAATTTTTTGTATAGAAAAAATTTCAGATTCTTAGATATTTTTCGTATAGAAAAAGTCTCAAATTCTCAGACATTTAAACATTTTTTGTATAGAAAAAGTCTCTGATTCTGAAACATTTTTCGTATAGAAAAAGTCTCTGTTTCTGAGACATTTTTCGTATAGAAAAGTCCTAGATTCTGAGACATTTTTTGTATAGAAACAGTCTCAAATTTCATAACATCTTTCGTATAGAAAAAGTATTAGATTATGAGACTATTTCGTATAGAAAAAAGACCCATTTTTCCTATGAAAAAATTCTCAGGTTCTGTGATATTTTTTCGTATAGAAAATTGTCAGACTCTGAGACATTTTTCATATAGAAAAAGTCTGAGATACTGAGACATTTTTCGCACAGAAAATTCTCAGACTCTGAGACCTTTTTCACAAAGAAAAAGTCTTAGATTCTTAGATAGTTTTCCTTTATAAAAATTCTCAGGTTCGGAGATATTTTTCTTATAGAAAAAGTCTCAGATTCTAAAAACTATTTTCCACAGAAAAAGTCTCTCTCTTCATGTGACTTTTTACTTTCGATGTGGCCCCAAATTCTTGTGAGCCCAAGGGCAGAGCTTTGAAGAATGAAATCCTTTTGGAATGAATTCTCCAAAAAATCCATTCAAATTTCATAGTCAGTGAATGCATTCGATTTTATAAATCAACATTGAATGCAGTCCTTGGAATGCATTCGATTGAATGGAAAAAATTAATGCATTCGATTTCTTGTTCATTCGGTTTAGAAAACTCGAATGCATTCGATTAAGAAGAATCGAATGCATTTGATTTTTTACATGTAATGACTCTAATAGGCCCTAATTTTGAATCAAAAAAATTGATATTCCCGAACATTTAAAAAATGGACGTATCATACAGTATTTAATTGCCTACACGACAAAAAGTTCAAAAGCGTTTTTGTAGAAAACGACCGCCAAATACCTGAAAGTCCTCCAAGAATAGGTTTTTTAGTTATCCAGTTTTTTTAATTCTCAAGACCCTACAGGGCCTTTTAATTCCAGTTTCTCGAAAGCAAAGTAGTGCGACACAAATAAAAATGTTGGATCAAAATCTATGTCTACATTTTAATTTTCAAGATACAGAAATTTAGAGGCCTAATAGGGTCTTGAGAATTGTTAAAACTGCGTAACTAAAAATCGGTAACTCGGAGAGCTTTCAGGTATTCGGCGATCGTATTACACGAGCCAAGAGCTACAAAAATGATTTTGGATTTTTTGTCTTATCGGCAGTATTTATCGCGATATGCGCATTTAAAAAATTTTGGGAATGCATTTATTTTTAGGTTCAAAATTATGGCCCATTGGGGTCAACATATGTGAAGAGTGTCGGCGATACTATGGTAAGTTTTGCTCTGTCTTAGTTAGTTTTTAAAGTTTTATATGCAATAAATGAACAAGCCATTCGATTTTTAAAATTGAATGAAAAGAAAATCGATCGCATTCGCAATATAATGCATTTGGTTTTTAAAAGTCGAATGATACAAAAATCGAATGCATTCGATTTTTGAAAATCGAATGAAAAATAAATCGAATGCATTCGATATTTTTAAATCGAATGAGTCTAAGGTGAATTCATTCAACTCGCTAAAATGTGATTGGGGAATGCAATCAATCACTAAATTTTCATTCAGAATGCCAAATCGAATTAAGGAATAAAATCCTTCGAAGCTCTGCCCAAGGGCTCCGCCATTCCTTAAGACGCCCCTTATTGTAAATTGATCTATGAATTACGTTTGTCCTCCACAATTTAGTTGAGGTTATTTAAATTTACCCTATGTAGTGTAATTTTTGAGGCGGGCCAATATGGGAATCTGTTATTGTATAAACTAGTTTAATTTTGGCCCGCCTTAAATTCAACATTGAATGAAATAAAAGCTGGTCAACACTTTAAATTATAAAGTCAAAGTTTTATCAAAAACTAAATTTAAGTTTATAATGATTTATTTAGTTTGGCCCGCCTCAATTATTATTCCAATGAGATTTTAATGTATAGTTAACAAAAATGTAGTTCCAAAATGCAACTGCTGTTTTATGCAGACATTGTAGATAAATTCAAAAACTGGCTAAGTCATTGAAATAATTTTACATTTTTTGGTATTATTTAGGAATTACTGAAATTAAAACTTATTCGAATTTATCCTCTAAGGCAGCGGTTACCAACCTATGGTACGCGTACCACTAGGGGGTACGCGAAACTGTCCGCGGGGGTACGCAAAATTTAAGCAATTTAGGCATTCGTTTTATATTAACCTTTCAATGCTGGTCGCATCTGGCTATCAAATTTTTCCATAACGTCAGGTTTTTAAGAAAGTTGAGGTCAAAGTTCATAAAAAACGTATTTTTATGCAATTTAGAGAGAATTTTTTAAAATATACTGATTCCGAAAAAGGTTCCCATATTTTTCTATGATGCCAGGTTTTTCAGAAAATGCATGTCAAAGTTCTCTAAAAACGTGTTTTTGGGCATTTTTGAGACGGGTTGTGATAGAGGGGGAATTTGGTATTACTTTGTTAAGCTGAAAATGCCTTTTATAGTATACACGAGGGTGCTTCATTCGAAAAGTCACGGAATTATTGATCTGCCTTCGTATTAGAGTAGAGTTCAAACAACGTCCGTTGTTTTAATTTTTGGTGTGGAATCGACTGGTTAAATCAGATTTGTAACATTTTCAGTCATTTTTGCTCTGCAGAAAAATCAGCTTAAAATGCGGGTTTTCAGATGCATTGAACCACCCGGGCGGGTACACCCCAAGTAGTAAAACTTTTTTCCAAAAAATAACACCATTGTTTTGATCTCCCCTAAATCCATAAAAAATATGATATACCCGGAGATCAAAAATTTCAATATTAACTGTAATATTTGTAAATTTTTTTTTAACGAAAACAAAGAACTCATTAGGGGGTACGCGGCTGATAAAATTTAAAATTAGGGGTACGCGAACCAAAAAGGTTGGTAACCGCTGCTCTAAGGGGTGGGGGGCAATGGAGATGTCGAAGCATCTTATCACCAAGCCCTTACCGAACTTTGGACATCGTAGTAACTTTTGTGAGGCGGGCCAAAAAGTTATACTTGAAATATGTTAAATAATCATTTTCATATTTTTTTTCTTATACATTAAATAATTTTTTAATATCAATTTCATAATTAATATATTTTAATAAAACAAATTTTCTCTTAAATCAATCACATATTTATTTTCTAACTTCCTTGTTTTATACCTGATTTAAATTAAGAAAACATGTCATTTTGCAATAGAAATACTTCATTCTGTTTTTCTTTTCAGATATTTTTCTAGTTTTATTAAAATTTACATAGAAAGAAAATTTTTTACACAATCATAAATCATATGTTAGTCAAGGTATTCCAGGTTAGATGATTCTACTACAAAAAACATGTGTAACCATAGAAAATTCTGTTAAATTTTAACAAGTCAGTAACTTAACATGGTCATCATTTACTTTATTATCATCGTTGGAAAATGTGCATGGATATGAATGAACATGTTGGAAAAAACAAAAATGAGGAAAATCGAAAAACGAAATACACAAACATACTCGTAATTAATGATTTATGACTTTAACTAAACATAAAGTAGGTATAACATATTTTTTTTAAAAAGAATTTATGATGAAAACACCATTTAAATTTTTTTTTACAAATATATTTTTTATAAAAATAATTTTTAAGTCCTGCTTTTGGACCCAGGGGATGCAATTTTTTCGTCCCGCCTTCTTTTGTGGGCGGAGATATAAAAAAAATATTTAACTTATAATAAAATTGCATTACTTTAGAGTAAAAATCGTTATTAAAGAAATTGTAAATATCTTATATCTACGCCCACAAAAGTGGGCGGTATTAAAAAAAAAAAAAATCTAATTCCCTGGGGGCAAGTGCAGGACTTAAAACTTTTTCTGTCACACAAATCTTTCATTTAATTAACAAAGTTATAAAAAAACATGTACAAAACGTCGTTTTTAGAGGTTGGTTTAGATTTTCATGTGGTAGCTTTTTCCCCCTGGTCCGATATTGCCCATTTACAAACTTAATCAGTCTATGACCATAATGCATCTTCGTGCTTAACTTCCGAAGTCTAGCTCTTTTGGTTTGGACTGCAGTGTGATTTCAACAGACGGAGGGACACTCAAAGAATGTCTTAGCATTGATCATGTGAACTAAAATGTGGAATGGACAAAAAATTTCAAAAAATAATTCAGAAATGGTGTCTTCAAGGATGCATAAAGAAAGCTTAAGCATATATATAGTTTTTTTTTAGCAAACCAAAAAAAAATTCTAAAATAAATTTAGTTTTCAACATGTATTACCTATCATGTAATACTAAAAAATTAGGGTGTAGCTGTTTATAAAATTTTGCACACTTTTGATTTTTTTTTTTAGTTTTTATTTTTCTTCTTTTTACTTGGGAGTATGTAAACATAGCATAAGGCGCCATCTGCTGTCTTCTATATGTAGTTGTAACATTGTACATGGGTTACATTCATATTAGAATGTATTGTGCACTGCGTAACATATGCATTTTTCAAAAAAAAAAAAATGTAACCTCAAAGAGCAACAACAATATGAAAATATGTTGTATGCAAAAAAACAGAAGTTTCAAAGAATTAGTTTACAAACCAAAAATTTATGCACTAAAAAATTCAAAATATGTACTAAAAACTGAAAAATATGCACTAAAAGCTCAAAAAATATGCACTAAAAACATAAAATATATTAAATAACTTTTTTATATGAAAAATATGAGACCAGAGTGCATTAGTGCAATATTTTTTCGGTATTTGAAGAATTTATAAAGTAAAAAATTTAAAAAAATGCATTCTCAAAAGAAAAACCAGAAAGTTTAAACGGATTTTTTGAAAAACGTTAACTTTAGTTTGTGTTTAAAATTGAAACTGCAAATTTATGGAAAATATGAATTTATAAGTTACAGATATGAAAAAAAAATGCATATAAATCAAAATATGAAAAAAATCATATAAATAAAAATATAAAAAAACTTGCATATAAATCAAAATATGCAAATATTAGCATTTTCATCAAAATATGCAAAAACAAATCAATGCGATTTTTATCGAACTTTGTTTTATCGTTTTCAGACTATTGACAAAAAATATGCGCTTTCATGTAGCTGTAAAGCTCTACTGACATAACAAATACTTTGGCTTAATATTCGTTTTGTGATTTTATGCAATAAAAATTCTAAATTATGCGCTTATGAAATCAAATATATGAAATATTTTTTTTTACAAAAAGCTTTTACAAAACTAAAATATGAGGCCAAAATTTTATAATAAGTGCTCCAAACTTTTTATAATATATGCCAAAAAAATAATGCGTTTAAATCAAAATATGCAAAAGTATGCATTTTCATAAAAAATTTAAAATATGCAAATAGAAATCGATAAGTTAAAATTAAGCTAAATAAAAAATTAAAAAAATGCATTTTCATCCAAATCTCCAATGCATGTATCCGACAAGAAATCGACACATTTATAAGCAAAAAAATATACATTAAAATAAAACAATATGCATTTTCATTAAAATATGCAAAATAAAATCGTTTATAGGTGTAACAATTATGCAGTTAAATTAAAATGGAAAAAATATGCATTTTCATCCAAATATGCATATAAAATCGAAACTTTATAAAGTACATTTTTATCAAAATATGCATATTTATTAATGCAAAAAGAAATCGATGCCTTTACAAGTTATGTATGCAAACAAAATATGTATATATTTAAATTAAAAAAATTTAAAAGTATGCATTTACATCCAAATATGCAAAAGTATATCGCATCCTTTACAAATATCCAAAACTATCAAAATATTGAACAAGAAATATGCATATGAAAAAAAATATGCATTTAAATAAAAAGAAAATTTATATATGCATTTTTATCTAAATATCCAATAAAGGCAAAAAAAATCGATGTCCAGCAGAAATTTTGCTTAACTGGGTGCAGCTTTTGTAAGAAACACGTGTTAAATATTCATTTAAATCAAAAAATGGAAAAAATATGCATATTCATCCAAATCTCCAATACATATATGCAAAAAGAAATCGATGCCAATTTAAGTTACAAATATGCATTTTAACAAAAAAATTCAAAAATATCTATTGTCATAAAAATTTGATAAAAGAAATCAATGCCTTTATGAGTTACAAATATGCAAAAAAAATATCCATTTAAATGAAAAAACGAAAAAATGTTGGTAACCCTTGCAAAATAATGTAAGAGACAAAAAAGTTGAAAGAAAGTATGAAGTGAGGTTGAGATTGCTAGAAATAGAATTGTAGTGTTGGAAACTATCAAAATTTATTCTGTAGAAACTATAAATATTCACATATATAAAAAACAGTTTTCATTAACAAGACAAACCGACATTTAAAATCCTACTGATGATGACACTAACTGGGGTGTTTGAAACCGGTATAGGAAATACCAGAAATGTCTATAATTTTTAGAAATTCAATTTTTCTTCTGCATTTTTTCAACTTGAACCCTTATAGAAAAAATTTGTATTTGCATCCAAATATGCAAAAAGAAATCGTTGCCTTTATAAGCTACAAGTATGCATTTTAATTAAAATATTTTTTCTATTCATTTTAATCAAAATATACTTAAATAGGCATTTTTCTCAAAATATGCAATATACAGAAAAAAAGATCGATGTCTTTATAAGTAACAACTAAGCAAAAAAAATATGCATTCCAATCAAAATATGGATAATATCAATTACTTCCAAAAATTTTTTCTCCTCAAAAGCCTTATAAAGAAATCAATGCATTTATATGTTGCAAATATGCAAACAAAATATGCATTTAAATGAAATATTAATTTTTTATCAAAAAATGCAAAAATGAATCGCTGCTTCTATAAATTAAAAATATGCAAAAATGTATGTATTTAAATCAAAATATAAAATGCATTTTCATCAAAATATGAAAAGACAATTCGATGCCATTTTTATGCAAATTTCTTGAATCGAAACGATATGTTGTTCATACTGTTTTAACTCAGATTTTGCCCTCCTAGAAAATTCTGTGAGGCGGGCCATAATGAAAACATCTTTTAAAATAACTTTTTGACTCAAATCGTTTAACTCAAACTGTTTAATAAAAATCAACTTTTTTCTTGAAAACTCTGCCTGCCGATCCCATATTACTTGTGCTTAAATTTTGAAAATATAAAAAAAATATGCATTTTTATCAAAATATGAAAAAAGAAATCGATGCCTTTCTAAATTACAAATGTTAAAAAAATATGCATATTTATTCAAATCTGCAAAAAGAAGTATATTGTTACAAATATGCATTTTAATAAAAAAATTAAAAATATCCATTTTCATAAAAATTTGGTAAAAGAAATATGCATTTAAATAAAAAAAAAATAAAAAATTTGCATTTTCATTAAAATATGCAAAAAGAAATCGTATTAAAATGTGCTTACATATTCATTTTAATTAAAATATGTTAACATATTTATTTTTATCAAAATATTAAGCATATTATGCATTTTTATCAAAATTACAAATAATTAAAAAAATAGTCATTCCAATCAAAATATGGATAATATCAACTTCCTCCAATTTTTTTTCCACAGAAACCTTAAAAAGAAATCGATATATTTATAAGTTGCAATTATTCAAATAAAATATGCATTTTTATCAAAAAATTTTATCGATGCTTTTATAAGTTAAAAATATGCAAGAAATCATGTATTTAAATCAGAATATAAAAAATATGCAAGAAATCTGTATTTAAATCAGAACATAAAAAATAAGCATTTTTATCAAAATATGCAAATAAAATGCGATGCCGTTTATATGCAAATTTATTGATTCGAAACGATATGTATGTCCATATCGTTTTTACTAAGATTTGGTCCTCCTAGAAAATTCTGTGAGGCGGGCCATATTGAAAACATTTTTAAAATTACTGTTTAACTCAAATCTTTTTTAAGAAATTGTTTAAAAAATAACAATTCCTTACTTGAATACTCTGCCAATCCCATATTACTTGTGCTAAAATTTTCATACTTAAATATTTTTTTTTTATATTTTTTAACCATATGAGCCCACAAAAACCAAAACAAACCATTCAAGCAACCAATCTTGTTGACAGCCTTTAGCAGTGTTTTATTTTGCCTTTTTTTTAAGCCTTAACAACTTTAGATTCAAAAAAGTTGATAAGGCGTGGAGAAGCCATCATTTAGCATTTAGACTAGGGTTTGGTTTTCTGTATTTTTTTTCTTCAGTTTTACGATTCAAACTAATAAATTTACAATTTTTTTTTTATTTATAAGACTTCCTATACTCCCTCTTCTTCAATATAGTTTTTTTTTTGTTACTCTAAAGTACATGTGTAACAATTTAATACAAAAAGTGGTTGCAGTTTAAGATTTAAGTTTTTTTTTAACAATTTATTTAATATGTATGATCACGTTTTATTGGTGATTTGTTAAGAAAAAAAATATGTGTGGTTGGTGTAAGTAGTTTTTCTGATTCATAACAAAAAATCAGTAGCCGTCAATATGTTTTTTTCTTTTGTTTAGTTATGCTAAATTTATTATTTTAGGAATTCTATACAATTTATAACGAATGCCTTTCAATATGTATGTAGGTATGACAAATCATAGTTAATCTGATTTAGAAAAAAATAAAACTGAAACCCCTTATTAAATTCAATTTTTTTAGGAAAAATCATGTAGAGATTGGAATTTTATTAGAGATTTTAATGATTAAGTATTCGAGAAACTAAATAAAAAAAATTATGAAAGAAATTTGTTTTTTTTAAATATATTGCAAATTATTACAATTAATAGAAAATTTTCTAAAAAATTTAAAACGTGATGTTTTCATGCATTATCTTTTAAAATTTCGAACGTTTTAACAAAAAAAAAATTTTTTTGTTAAAAAGGCAGTTTAAGGAATATTATTATTTACCAAATTTTATCAAAAATCAGCATAAAGCCAGCATAACGTCAACAATTTTAATGTTTCTTATTCCAAACGTGGTAAATTTATATTTGATTATATTTTTTTTTTTTTTTTTTGAAAAAATCTGAATTTAACAATACATATGAAAAAACGGTATAAAACAAGCTTAATATGTTAATTTTAAAAATTTTGAGGCGGGCCACACAGAAAAAAATACACAATTTTATAATTATTATCAAAAACATTATAAAGCGAGCTTATTTTCAACAGTTTCAATGTTTTAAGTGTATCTTAACTAAAACTAATGAAATATCAACTGAATATAAAAAAGAAATAGAATAGAACAAAAGAATAGATTTTTATAAATTTTTATCAAAAATCTTAACAGTTAAGTATTATAAAAATATTTGAAATTAAAAGTTACAGAATTGTAATTTATTTATAAAAAAATTGAGACGGGCCACACAGAAAAGAATACATTTTTAAATTTTTATTAAAAATCTGAACAGTTTTAATGTTATAAGACTATTTGTAATTGGAAGTGGCAGAATTGTTATTGATTTAAAGAAAGTTTGAGGCGGGCCACAAAGAAAAATTCAGAATTTATCAATATTTATCAAAAATCAGTATAAAGCCAGCTTAAAGTGAACAGTTTTTATTATTAAGCATAGTACTCTGTTCATTTTCACGGGAACAAATTTGTCAAAGTCTTTATAAAAAAATAAATTGTGGCAAAGCAATTTTAATGTTTACAGTTTTTCTGATTTCGAAAGTGGCGAATTTAAATTAAATTATAATTTTTTTAGGCCATACTGAAAAAAATCTGAATTTAGCAATGCATATGAAAAATTTGTATAAAACAAGCTTTAACTCGACCGCTTTAATGAAACCCTTGTACTGTGGTGTGACCCGCCAAAAAATTTAAAAAATTTTGAGGCGGGCCACACAGAAAAAATACACAATTTAACAATTATTATCAAAAACACTATAAAGTGAGCTTATTTCTAACAGTTTCAATGTTTTAAGTTTATCTTAACAAATAGTAACTGAATTATAAAAAGTTTGAGGCGGGCCACACATAAAAATACACAATTTAACAATTTTTATCAAAAATCTTAATAGTTTCAATGTTATAAGAATATTTTAAATTAAAAGTGACAGCATTGTAATAAATTTATAAAAAGTTTGAGGCGGGCCACACAGAAAATAATACATTTTGTCAATGTTTATCAAAAATGAACAGTTTTAATGTAATGAGATTATTAGAAATTGAAAGTGACAGAATTAAATTGAAAGAAAAAAATCGGAATTTATCAATATTTTTCAAAAATCCATATAAAGCCAGCTTAATGTAAAGAGTTTTTATTATTAGGCATAGTACTCTGTTTGTTATCACGGGAACAAATTTGTCAAACTCTTTATAAAAAAATAAATTGTGGCAGCTGTTTGCAGTTTTTCTGATTCCGAACGTGGCGAATTTAAATTAAATTCAAATTTTTTTAGGCGGGCCATACTGAAAAAATTCTGAATTTAGCAATGCATATGAAAAATTTGTATACAACAAGCTTTAACTGAACTGCTTTAATGCAACCTGTGTGGCCCACCTGAAATTTAAAATAAAGTGAGGCGGGCCACACCGAAAATATACACAATTTAACAATTATTGTCAAAAACATTATAAAGTGAGCTTATTTCTAAAAGTTTCAATGTTTTAAGTTTATCTTAACTAAAACTAATGTAATACCAACTGAATTATAAAAAGTTTGAGGCGGCCACATACAAAAAAATACATTTTATAAATTTTTATTAAAAATATTAATAGTTTCGATATTATAAAATATTTGAAATTGAAAGTTATAGAATTGTAATTTATTTATAATAAATATGGCAGAATTGTTATTGACTTATAAAAAGTTTGAGGCGGGCCACAAAGAAAAAAATCGGAATTTATCAATATTTATCAAAAATCAGTATAAATCCAGCATAATTTATACTATTTTTATTATTAAGCATAGTACTCTGTTCGTTTTCACGGGAGCAATTCTGTCAAATTCTATATAAACAAATAAATTGTGGCAACGCAATTTTAATGTTAACAGTTTTTCTGATTAAATTCAAATTTTTTAGGCGGGCCATACTGAAAAAATTCTAAATTTAGCAATGGATATGAAAAATCAGTATTAAAAAAACGCATAAACTAAGACGCTTTATTGAAACCCTTGTAGTGTGGTGCGGCCCGCATAAAAATTTAAAAAATTTTGTGCTCTGTTCATTTTCACGGGAACAAATTTGTCAAACTCTTTATAAAAAAATATATTGTGGCAAAGCAATTTTAATGTTTGCAGTTTTTCTGATTCCGAACGTGCCGAATTTAAATTAAATTATAAATTTCTTAGGCGGGCCTTACTGAAAAATTCTGAATTTAGCAATGCATATGAAAAATCTGTATAAAACAAGCTTAAACTCAGCCGCTTTAATGAAACCCTTGTAGTGTGGTGTGGCCCGCATAAAAATTAAAAAAAAATTGAGGCGGGCCACAATGAAAAAATGCACAATTTTACAATTATTATTAAAAACACTATAAAGTGAGCTTATTTCTAACAGTTTCAATATTTTAAGTATTTCTTAACTAAAAGAAATTTCATAGCAATTGAATAATAAAAAGTTTGAAACGGGTCACACACAAAAGACTACATTTTGTAAATTTTTATCAAAAATCTGAAAAGTTTTAATTTTATAAGAATATTTTAAATTCAAAGTGACAGCATTTTAATAAATTTATAAAAAGTTTGAGGCGGGCCACACAGAAAATAATACATTTTGTCAATGTTTATCAAAAATCTGAACAGTTTTAATGTTATAAGATTATTTATAATTGAAAGTGGCAGAATTGTTATTGATTTTTAAAAAGTTTGAGGCGGGCCACAAAGAAAAAATCTGAATTTTTTAATATTTATCAAAAATCAGTATAATTTAAACTTTTTTTATTATAAAGCATAGTACGTACTCTGTTCGTTTTCATGGAAAAAATTGGTCGAACTATATAAAAAAATAAATTGTGGCAACGCAATTTTGATGTTAACAGTTTTTCTGATTCCGAACGTGGCGAATTTAAACTAAATTATATTTTTTTTAAGCTGGCAATACTGAAAAAATTCTGAATTTAGCGATACATATGAAAAGTCTTATTAAACAAGCTTAAACTCAGCCTAAAAATTTAAAAAATTTTGAGGCGGGCCACACAGAAAAAATGCACAATTTTACAATTATTATCAAAAGCGAGCTTATTTTCAACAGTTTCAATGTTTTAAGTTTCTTTTAACTAAAACTAATATAATAGCAACTGAATTATAAAAAGTTTGAGGCGGGCCACACACAAAAGAAAACATTTTATCAATTTTTATCAAAAGTCTCAACAGTTTTAATGTTATAAGAATATTTGAAATTAAAAGTTGCAGAATTGTAATTAATTTATTAAAAGTTTGAGGCGGGCCACATAGAAAATAATACATTTAGTCTATTTTTTTCAAAAATCTGAACAGTTTTAATGTAATAAGATTATTAGAAATTGAATGTGGCAGAATTGTTATTGATTTTTAAAAAGTTTGAGGCGGGCCACAAAGAAAAAATATTTATCAAAAATCAAACAAAGCCAGCTTACTGTTAACAGTTTTTATTATTAAGCATAGAACTCTGTCCGCTTTCACAGGAACAAATTTGTCCAACTCTTTATAAAAAAATAAATTGTGGCAACGCAATTTTAATGTTTAAGTTTTTCTGATTTCGAACGTGGCAAATTTAAATTAAATTATAAATTTCTTAGGCGGGCCATACTAAAAAAATTCTGAATTTGGCAATTTATAAAACAAGCTTAAACTCAGAAATGCAACCCGTATGGTGGCGGGTTGAGGCGGGCCACACAAAAAATACACAATTTATTAATTATTATCAAAAACACTTTAAAGAGAGATTATTTCTAAAAGTTTCAATGTTTTAAGTGTATCTTGACTAAAACTAATGTAATAGCAACTGAATTATTAAAAGTTTCAGGCGGGCCACACAGAAAAAAATACATTTTATCAATTTTGATCAATAATCTCAAGAGTTTCAATGTTATAAGAATATTTTAAATTAAAAGGTGCATAATTGTAATAAATTTATAAAAAGTTTGAGGCGGGCCACTCAAAAAAGGATACATTTTGTCAATTTTTGTAAAAAATGTGAACAGTTTTTTTGTTAAAAGATAATTTGTAATTGAAAGTGGCAGAATTGCTATTGATTTATAAAAAGTTTGAGGCGGGCCACAAAGAAAAAAATCGGAATTTATCAATATTTAACAAAAATCAGTATAAATCCAGCATAATTTGAACAATTTTTATTATTAAGCATAGTACTCTGTTCGTTTTTACGGGAAAATCTGTCAAACTATAAAAATAAATTGTGGCAACGCAATTCTAATGTTTGCAGTTTTTCTGTTTACGAACGTGGCGAATTTAAATTATACATTTTTTTAGACGGGCCATACTAAAAAATTTCTAAATTTAGCAATGCATATGAAAAATCTGTATAAAACAAGCTTAAACTCAGCCGCTTTAATGCAACCCGTGTGGTGTGGCCCGCCTCCGATTTAAAAAAAATGAGCCGGGCCACACAGCAAATATACACAATTTAACAATTATTATCAAAAACTCTATAAAGTGAGCTTATTTCTAAAAGTTTCAATGTTTTAAGTTTAGCTTAACAAATAGCAACTGAATTATAAAAAGTTTGAAGCGGGCCACACATAAAAATACACAACTTAACAATTTTTATCAAAAATCTCAATAGTTTCAATGTTATAAGAATATTTTAAATTAAAAGTGACAGCATTGTAATAAATTTATAAAAAGTTTTGAGGCGGGCCACACAGAAATGAATACATTTAGTAAATTTTTATCAAAAATCTACACAGTTTTAATGTTATAAAATTATTTGTAATTGAAAGTGAAAGAATTGTTATTGATTTATAAAAAGTTTAAGGCGGGCCACAAAGAAAAAATATAGTATAAAACCAGCATAATTTGAACCCAAAAAAAAGATCCCAGCAAAACTTTGGTAATGGGTAGTGATTATATAACACATTACCAGGTAATGTATATAACTTATTTGTAGCATTATTTTATGATGTCTTACCAAACATTTGTTCCACAACGTATTATTTTCAATTGAAAAATAATGCATTACTAATAATTTGCTACGTAATGCATTATTATTGGAAAAAATTTATTTCATATTTATTATTTCTAAACATTAAATCATGGATGACTTATATTTGGTTACATTATGTATTATTTGAAAGTTTGAAATAATGCATTATTTATAATTGGATGCATAATGTTTTACAATAACATAAAAAATAATTTTTTTATAAAAAAAATGCATAAGTTTAAACTAGAGATGGGCTCACGACAGGAAATTTCCAACGATACACACTCACGAGCATATTTTATCTACTTACACTCACTTACAATCACCTGAGTAAATTTAATACAAAATTACTTTTTCACTACTCGTAACACCTTATATATTATGTTCTGGTATGCTATATTATTTCATTTCTCGTAACCTATAAAATATCATATATTTTACACCTTACTCGTATTCTTCGTTATAAATTTATGACTTATTTTATACCTTACTGGTATTCTTTGTGATAATGTGGATGCATTACTTTGAGTCTCATCGCCTGTTAAAATCATCAATGCTGCAATGTATAAAAAAAGAGATCCTATACCTTATTTTATACCTTATTTGGTAATCTAAGTTTTGCTGGGATTTAACTCTTATAATTCTCTTCAGATTTAGATTTCTGTCAACCTTTCCTTAAAATTATTTACCTACCTACGTATTATAAACAAAATTAAAAATATCCCTTAAATTTTATTAATAAAATACATAACCAGCAGTTTAATATATAATTACTTTACTGGAGTTTATAGCATATATTTGCTATTTTGACTTTTACTAAGAAAAATTAAGAGTGACATTCAAAAAAATTTATAGTTTTACAAATGTAAAGATAATATCTTTTTAACTTTTTCCGATTTATATTTGTCATTACATTTCTATTATTTTTTCCACATACTTGAAATTTATTTCTATTTACTTTACACGATTTTCAAATTTTCTTTTTATTCTCTTGTTTTTTTCTCTATACGCCTTTTGAAATATTTATGTTTAACGCGTGCCTGTTTTTAGCATTAAGTTTTACAAATTTTCCACTTAGTTTTTCCTTTGGAAGAAAGACAAAAATAAGAAAATTTTAAATGAAATTTTAGTGTGTTGTTTTAGCTGTTTTTATTTGGTACTTTATGGCTCATTAAAAGTTCAAAAGCCCTTCAACCCAGACCTTCTTTCTATATTTTACATTGTAAATAGTAAGATATATACAGTAGCCGACAGAAATCTACGTACGACTACATGGTAGGTGTATTTCGTTAGGGAAAAAGTTAAAAATAATCGACCTAATTATTTTAAAACAAGTATTTTATTAAAAAGTGCTGTGTAGTTAATTTATTAAGCTTTTATTTAAGCTTAAGGGCGTCAAGATTGAGTAAATATTAAATAAGCTACTAGGGTCGATATAGAAATTAAAATTATTGAAAGACCTTTTTAAAAAAATTTTTAAAAAATATTTCTAACAAGGGAAGTCTCCCTGGTGTCACCCTCCGATCTTCATGAAATTTGGATATGTTGTTAAGAACGAAAATTAATTCGACACGTATTTTTTTTAGCGGCCCAAACTCATTTTTAGGTTGGGTCAATTTGTATGGGGGGAAATTTACCTTTTTCAGTTATTTACGATTAACGCCTATTTAAACAAAATTAATATAGGCATTTGTGGTATCAGATTAAAGGTATTAAAAATACCTATCTCGCAGTACTAACAACGGGCCAAAGAAGTTAATATTTTTCGACTTATTAACAAAAATGTCCTAAAATTTTGGTATTTTACTCAATATGACGAAAAGTTGTGCATGTTTGGGCACGTTATTAGCACAAGTAGATAGGTTTTCCAAAGACCTATCATTTGGTATGCAACATGACTAGGTTTCTTTGCATAATATAGGAGATAAACGAAAAAAATTGAAAAATGGCCTTGTCTTCCCCCTCCTTTTTACCCCCTAAATATGAATTTGGGCCGCTAAAAAAAAAATACGGGTCCCTTTATTTTTTTTTATCTACAAATAGATCCAATTCCATAAAGATCCGCGGGTGACACTAGGGAGACTTCCCTTGTAAGTCAATTTTTTCTTAGGTCAAACATAAAAAATTTAAAAAAATGTCAAATAGTTTTTATTGAGTTATCAGCAAATTTTTTTATTGACTTAGACGAAAATTTAAATTTTTTAAATACAATAGAAGAAATCCGCATTTTTTGATCTACAATTTTAATAGATTTTTTCGAAGCTCAAACATTAAAAATTTTTCTTTTCTTTGTTTACAAAAAAACTGGTGAACAAAAGAATTGTAGGTCATATGCAGATTTATAAATTATTGGATAATTTTTTTAACTTTTTAATGTTTGAGCTGGGAAAAAATCAACTTAAAACTATTTTTAAAAACTTTTCTGAAAAAGGTCTTTCAATAATTTAAATTTCCATTTAATATTTATTCAATCTGAACGCCATTAATCTTAAATTTAGGCTTTAAATTACCTATACGGCACTATTTACAAAAATGTTTGCTTGATAATAATTGCTCTATTATTGTTAACTTTGATGTTAACGAATTACATTTTCTATGTAGTCGTACGTAGACTTTTGTCGGTCACTATATGTTTGTACTGTATAATCACATTAGTTTTATCTTCATTAACATAATAATGTTTATGTTTTGATTATAACCACCAAAACTTTTGTATAATAATTTTTGGGAAAAAGAAAACTATATAAAAATTAAAATTTTTAGTTAAATACATGCGCGGGCACAAGGGGAGGGGGCGGGGAAGAGGAAACTTCCCCCCCCAGACCAAATTTAAAAATGAAAGAAAAGAACTAAAAAAGTTATATTCGGTCTTGCCGAATGTATTGATACCCTCCACAATTTCAAAAAGATTAAAAAAAAAAAATTTTAAAAAAATTTCCGAGAAAAAAAATCCGCGATTTTTTTATTTTTTTTTGCAAGAAATATGTTCGTATTTGTTTATATACCATTCGGTGTTCAATTATGTTCACAAATATTTCAATCAGCAGCCGAATTAAAGCATTTTGTATTTTTAGGTTATGTTGAATGTACCAAAATTTTCGAGGTGTTCTAACATTTTCGTTCATAACTTTTGAACCGCTGAGCCGATATCGCTCAAATGCAATACCAAACTGCTCGGGAGAACTTCCAATAAATATGTTAACTTTCAGTCATCTCCGTGAAATATTGTAGCCGTGATCACCATTTCCACAGACAGACAAACGGACATCGCAAGAATGTCTTAAAATCGAATTATATATATGGGGCATTCCATGTGAAATCGGACACTTTGAAAAACTTTTTTTTTAGATTTTCCCAATTTGTTTACAGTTTTTAGTACCCTTCGAAAACTCCTTCGTGGTAAATTTTTCAGATTTTTTTGATGACCCGTTCAAAAGATATCGAATTTTTAAAAATTGGTAGTTTGTTCCTTTACTCAAACTTCTTTTACTCATAACTTCTTCAATAATGGTCCAAATTTCAAATTTTTTTTCAAAATTTTTGTTTTTTTATGTACTTTAAAAAAAAAAATCCCAAAAAATTCTTAAAAGCGCTGTAGTATGCGATTTTTAAGTTTAAAAATTCAAATCTCATTTTTGAAAATGTTTGTACTCTTCGATTTTTTTGAAATTTTTTTGTGTAAAACTTCTATCGATTCTACAAATTTTTTGCCCAGGAGGATAGTGGGATAACGTATAGTACTATTTTTTTAAATTTTTTGAAAAAATTTTATTGTAATTTTTCATTCTTAAAATCATTTCTACTGCTTCAATGTTACGTTAGAGAGGGGTCATTTATAAGACCGACCCCCATTAATTTTTACGTCTTAACATTTCATTGGAACAAACTAATACCATATCACCAATTTCTAAGGGGGCTCCCACACAAAACACATTTTTTAAAATTTGCTCCAACCGCTCTAACTGCCCTAATAGTGCCCTTAGAGCAACAAAATGTATGACCGACCCACAATATTTTTTTAGTCCAAACATTTTCTCTGAACACACCTACCCTCTATCTTTAACTGTTAAGGCGGTCCCCATAATTTTTTTTTTATTTTTTGTAAATTTGTTTTATTTAATCAGCTTCTACCGGTCCAATGGTGCGTCCGAGAGGGGTCATTAATGAGACCGACCCCCATTTATTTTTACCCTACAACATTTTTTTTTTTAAATATATATTTAAATAATAATAAATATATCATAAATATATATTTATGAGTAAAAGAAGTTTGAGTAAAGAAACAAAATTAGCAATTTTTAAAAACGGGTCATCACAAAAAATCTGAAAATTTACCACGAAGGGCACTAAAAACTGTAAACAAATTGGGAAAATCTAAAAAAAAAATTGTTCAAAGTGTCCGATTTGACATGGAATGCCCCATATATACTTTATGGGGTCCCAGAGAGATATTTCTATGAGTTACAAACGGAATGACAAACTTATATATACCCTCTATCAAAAAGTGGAGGGTATAAAAAGACAAGGAGGAAGAAAGAAATTTTCTAAAACATTTTCCAGAGGAAAAAAATCTTGAAATCCAAAATTTTTTATAGAAAAAAAATCTGAAAAAATTCATTTAAGTGTCAAATTCGAGGACAGTGTAATTATTTCAGAATGGTTTTATAGATTAATTTCAACATATGTAACACTTTTTGGTCCTTCAAACCGTACACACAAAAAATTATTGGCTAACAATTTTCAATTAAATGTATTGATCAACAAAATTTAAATGAGTCAATCAATGTTTTGATTAAAATTTTTGTTATTTTCTTTACCTGTCGAATTACAAATTTTCAACATACCAGATTTTTTTTCGCTTTAATTTATTTGAATAGATTTATTCAAAAATATACAAAATAATCGGGTTTTACTTTTTTTACTGTTAGCCCCATATTGGAATGCAAAAAAGATGTATTTTTGATAATTTTGTTTTAAGCTTACAATTCATTTGTTAAATCAGTCAATATTTTGATTGACTATAAATAAAAAATTGATCAATCGTCTGATCAATATCGAAAAATTGTTTGATTGAAAAAATTTTCAATCAATCACCCACAATTTGATGATTGATATAACAATTGTTTTAATTGGAGGAATTTCAATCAAAAAATTGATTGAATCCGCGTTTTTGTTGATTGAAATTCGTTTCAAATTTTTTCTCTGTAACTATTGTCAACTAAACGATCCGTATGTTTGTTATTAGTCAACTTATTTGTTAAACAATTTAATCAAACTTTTTATTTGATATGATTAAAAATTTATTAAATTTCAGTTGTTATTAAAAATCTCACAATATTTTATTTATATTCATTATTTCCATTTCCCATAATTCTTATACTTAAAATCATGTATTCAAAATACCGCCATATGTCCATGTTTAGTCATGTACCATCCCAGCAAAAATTGGCATTACTAGTAATGGGTTTTGTAATCCGAAACAGATGTTAATAAGTAGTTACTTATTGAATGAAATACTAATTATTTTAACAAGGGCGTGAGACAAAAATAAGTAGTGAAGAGTATGGAGATAAATAAGTAGTTACTGACTCGGATTACTAATAAGGAGTAAAAACCCATTACCAATAAGAAGTAAAATACTTAGTTAATTGAAACATTTAAAATTTAACTTGTTTTTACTAAATCTTAAAAATTTCGTAATTTTTATTAAGTTTTTAAGTGCTTTTTGAGTTAATTGAATTGTAAAGGTTAAAAACTGCAAGTGCAAGGAGATATTATTACTTAGAAGTACTTTTATAATATACTACTGAAAAGTCGTTACTTTTTGGGCTTAAAATAATGTTAATGGTAATGGGTACTCATTATAAATAATGTACTTGGTAATGATTACTTTTCACAACTCATTACCATGTTTTTGCTGGGATACAACTGTCAATATAATATTTTTTTTCTATTGTTTAAATAAAAAAAGAAACAAACATACATCCCCATTTTATTGAATTAAACCAATGAAAACAAATAATAAAATAACCTCAAAAATTATTATATTAAACATAAAAATAAATTATACTATACCAAAAAAAAAAAAAAATAGATCTTTGGAGATATAAACAAATATTGCGTGCTCTGAAGCAACGGGGGCAAATTCTGCAAAACTTTGTTAGAAAAAGTAATAATTTATTGTATAAATAAACAATAAAATTGAATTTTTATATTTTTGCGTTTGTTGAATAAAAATTATTATGAAATAATAAAAATATATTTATTACTAAAGAATAAACTAGAAAAAAAAACCTCAATTGTTGATAGATTGATATATTTTTGTTTCTTACACTCAAAAAATTGTTAGTAATTGTTACTGAAAAAAATTTCAATTAGAGATTTTTAACTATTTTAGTTATAACAAGAAAAAACAAATTAAAAATTTTTGTTACAAAAATTGGAAACATTAATTTATTTCGAGAAAAGTTTTTTTTAAAAAAAAAATCGCGGAAAAAATATTTTGAGTGAAAAAAAAATTCCATGAAAAAAATTTTGGGGTAAAAAAATATGTTTGTACTTGTTTTAATATCTTTCGATATCCAATTCTGTTCACATATTTCAACTAAGCAGCAGTCGAATTAAAGCATTTTGAATTTTTAGGTTATGTGGAATGTATCAAAATTTCCGAGGTGTCCTTACATTTTCGTTCATAACTTTTGAACCACCTGCCTAATATAGCTCAAATGCAATACCAAACTTATAGTCTTATCCGTGAAACACTAATGCCGTGATCGTCATTTCAACAGACATTCGGACAGACAGACGTTATTAATTAAACTTTTTTTTCGAGTGTACGTCATATAGCTTTAGGGTTAAATTTTAATATTTTTTTATGTTTGTTAAGGAAACAGATTGTTAAAAAACATGAATATGATAACAACAAATAAAAAACATTTTAATAAAAAAGAAATAAAATCTTTTTTATAGATAAATTAAAACAAATACACCAGAAACCTTTTATTTCTTATTAAAAATTTTATAAAAATGATATGATTAAAGTAATGATACAGTCGCAAATTCAATAGAAATAGAGACACTTCCATTTGAAATTCGGAGATTTTATTAGGAATTCAAAGATTCCAATTAAAAATTCAAAATTCCTTTAAATATAGATAAATTAAAACTTTATAATGTTCATTTACAGTTCGAAAATTATTTGAAATTCGAAAACGATCAATTTAAATTCAAAAAAGACTATTTGAATTTATTCGACTATAAGTAAACTGGTCAGATTTCATCGAAATTTGGAATGATGATTTTTAAATACAAAAATTTTGAAATGATGTTTTTTAAATACAAAAATTTACCTGGCAAGTTTCGAAAGAATACCTATTATTATAAGATTAATGTCATTTAACCAAAATTTGAAAAGATGTTTGTAGGGGGCTAGGTCTAAACAAACCTGATTAACCTAAAAAATTTCAGAAATATTTTTCTAGAAAATGTGTATTCTTTTGACAAAAGGATTTTTGTGCTTTTGACATTGAAATTTATTCCCATTTTTCGAAATAAATCCACACTGAAAAAAAAATTTACCATTTTTAAAGCATGTTGAACTTAATTTAAAAAAAGGAGGGTATACGAGGGCTCCAAAGATTTAAATTCTTCTTCCAAGTATATTTTTTCCTAAAACATAGTAATGCATTTACTTAAATATATCTTAAAAGTAAGTAAAATTGTACTTAATATAAGTTTAATTGTTTTTATCCAGAGGAAAAATATTTTTTAAAATAAGTAAAAATTTCCTTAAAATTACTGATTCTGTGGACCCTATGGAGTCCCAATGTAAGGACCCTACGGGCCCCCAATATATGGTGTCCGCCCATGAGTATATGCATACACTAATATAGGGTCACTAATGATTTTGATCCAAAATTTTGGTCAGAATCGCTCTATCTTGCTTAGTTTTCGAGATATGGGAATGGGGTCTTGAGAAATTTGATCATGAAATAACTCGAAAACTATAACTCGGAGGGCTTTGGGGTCTTCGGCGGTCATATTCTACAAGTTAAGGACTACAAAAATGTCTTTGGAATTTTTTTCATATCTGCAGTATTTGCAGAGTTATAGGCATTTGAAAATTCCGCGAAAATCGAAATTTGGATTTAAAGTTAGGGTCTCATGGGGTCTCCAGATGGGGCCCCCAGATGGGGTCCCCAAAATACCTAAAGTAGTTTTTCCTTACGTTAAGTAAATTCTTTTTTAAACTTATGAAGATATGGATTCAAATAAAGTCAATGAAATCAATAAAATAAAGATTACTTTTTTCTTAAATTAAAACAAAGATTGATTAAATTAAAGAAAATGCGTTTTGTAATTAAAGATTAGTACTTATTTGATTCAATGTCTTGAAAATGTCTATACTATTTTTAAGTAAGTTACATACTTATTTATTTTTTTTGCTCACAATTTAATTTTTGTTTTTTTTAAGTAATACAAAATTTTTTAATAAGCCCATTTTTTCTTAAATGCAATCAATTCGGCATAAATGTAAAGAATATTAAACTTAATTTAAAAAAACAAATTAAGGAAAACGTTGTTTTTTTATTTTTAGTACCAAAAGGTACCTAAAAATAAAATGTATTTATTCGGCCTTTATATATGTATATATATTCGATTAGAGTTTTATTCTAGTTCGAGGCCCAAAAATATTTCTATTTATGATATTGTCATAATAGAGTATTTTTAATTTATTGCTTTAAAAAAGTTACTATCTCATAGTATGTCTGTACTGATCAGTTTCATCCCCACTAAAGGAATCTTCAGCAGACTTTAGAGAATCATCGTTGGTCAATCAAACATCAAACCAGACATAATATTTGATATATTTCCCAAGTTATATGAGAAGTACTATTATGAAGGTCCGAAATCTGTTTTCCAACAAAAATAACTCTTTTAAAGCAAAAATTGTATATATTAAATCACCGTCGGTTAGGCACTGTTGTTATTGTAAAATAACAGCAACACATATATTAATAGTTACCGACGGTGATTTAATATATACAATTTTTGCTTTAAAAGAGTTATTTTTGTTGGAAAACAGATTTCGGACCTTCATAATAGTACTTCTCATATAACTTGGGAAATATATCAAATATTATGTCTGGTTTGATGTTTGATTGACCAACGATGATTCTCTAAAGTCTGCTGAAGATTCCTTTAGTGGGGATGAAACTGAACTTTTTTAAAGCAATAAATTAAAAATACTCTATTATGACAATATCATAAATAGAAATATTTTTGGGCCTCGAACTAGAATAAAACTCTAATCGAATATATATACATATATAAAGGCCGAATAAATACATTTTATTTTTAGGTACCTTTTGGTACTAAAAATAAAAAAACAACATTTAACACAAAGTTTAGTACGACTTATCCTACCAACACTATTGTTTGGTTAGGCACTGTTGTTATTGTAAAATAACAGCAACACATATATTAATAGTTACCGACGGTGATTTAATATATACAAATTTTTGCTTTAAAAGAGTTATTTTTGTTGGAAAACAGATTTCGGACCTTCATAATAGTACTTCTCATATAACTTGGGAAATATATCAAATATTATGTCTGGTTTGATGTTTGATTGACCAACGATGATTCTCTAAAGTCTGCTGAAGATTCCTTTAGTGGGGATGAAACTGATCAGTACAGACATACTATGAGATAGTAACTTTTTTAAAGCAATAAATTAAAAATACTCTATTATGACAATATCATAAATAGAAATATTTTTGGGCCTCGAACTAGAATAAAACTCTAATCGAATTAAGGAAAACTTTTGTGCTTTTTTAAGTATTTGCATGTACTATCTTCAAGTTTATTTTCTTTGTTTTAAGTAAAACCACCTTATATTAAGATAAGTTGAAGTAAATTCAAAAAAAATTGTTTACTTAAATTAATAACAGTGTTTATTTAATTTCAGTATAGTTATTTTTTTCAGTGCACATGACTGGCAGCCTGAACACCACATTAAAAATTATGTTTTTGTGTATAAAAAAAAATTTCTTTGAGGCATGTCACAGACTCAATTCCGTTCGGATTTTAAAAAAGTGGTTTACTCGTAAAACGCAAAGCGAATACTTTTTTCGGAATGAAACCACTTTTATGCCATTCAATTCCACTTTGATTTTTGAAAGTGATTTCATTCCGAAAATTATTTTTTTTTTTGTTTTGCGAGCAAACCACTTTTTCATAATCCGAACGGAATTGAGTCTGTGACATGCCCCTTTATATCATTTTATCGATTTCGTTTAACAAGTTTAATGCCATTGTAAATAATATTAAATCACAAACAAAAAACTATAATAAAATATCATAACAAAAACACGGGGAAACAACATTATGTATTATAATATATTTTCAAATTATGTATATTAACAGTACAATTAAAAAGTTTACACAAACGAACATGATATTATTAATAAAAATGCAACATTGCGTGTTATCAGATGATAATTTTGTAATGTAGTTTACATTAGAGATGGGCGCGTGAGTGAATTTTGGCTCACGCTCACGAAATAAAAATATTACTCACGCACGATCACGCACGAAATTCTTTTTCTGATCACGTTCACGCACGCTCACGTGAGTAACTAAAATTTTTCTCACGCTCACGAAAAAATCACGCTCACGAAGACTCACGAAATTAAAATTAGCTAATTTTTATTTTACTTCTTTCGATTTCTTGCACAAAAAGTATTGAATTTCCATAAAACAATAATAAAAATAACAATTTTGGATTAATTTCCCTCTAAATTTGATATAATGACGATTTTTTTTACTCGTTTTCTGTTTCAAACAGCACAAAAAAATCACGCAAACTCACGAAACAAAAATTACTCACGCACGCTCACGCACGAAACTATTTTTCATAATCACGCGCACTCACGATCACGTGAGTAAAAATAAATTTCACTCACGATCACGCGTGATTCACGCGTGAATCACGTGAATCACGAAAAATTATGTATTTATATTCGATTATTATTCACATTTAAGCTCTACCGTGATTGTAGAAATAATCTACAGCATATTTTTTTATTAAAATTGTTAATTAGCAGGGATTTTGTATTAAAATATTTATCTTTAAAGTGCACTCGAAAAAAATTGTTAAAAAACATTTATGCAGTTTTTCCTTTTTGCCACAGAAATAATAAAGCGGGATTAAAATAAAATTAAGAGAATAAAAGTTATACAAAAAAGAAATTATTCTAACAAAACGTGACAATTGTTTAACAAATTTATTACCCTAGTAAAAATATTATGCTAATTTTACCAAATAGATCTTATTTGATCCGTAAAATGGTTGTATCAAATAATATCTAATTGTATTACTTTAGATCAAAAAATGTAAAAATTGATACAATTTGATCCGGAATTTGGTCAAATCTAACTATATCAAATTGATCTTAAAATATCTATTTTTATATAATTTGATGAGCAAAACCAAAATACGAATCTAATCATATATGGAGCAATATCTAACCATACAAAGTGGATCAACCGTCACGGTGCCCTGGAGAGGATTTAAATAAAATTTTGGTGTTACTCCAATTTTTAAGCAGATTATGTTTTTGGACTATAAAAGAAAGAAAATGAGCCAAAAAAGAAAAAAAAGTACTAGGCGCTTTTTTTTGGCGGGCAAAAAGATGAATTTCAAAAAAACAAAAAAGAATTTATTCTTTCAAATGCATTAAAAATTTTTTATACAGATGTAAATTCATCACATATTCACTTGTCAGTGAGATTTAAATATATATGTGACATATTTTTTCAGATATGAGACTTAAAAGAATAATTTCACTATTTAGTGAGACTAAATCAAATTTCTTCTTTAATTTAATGAAAATTTTAACTCTAGCAGTTACTTCACATTTAATATTGATCCTGTTTCTAGATTTTGAAGGGGGAAAGTTTCCCCAACAATACAAACAAAATTTACAAAGGGTTTTTGGCGAAATAAACAAAATTTAAAAAGGATATTAAGTCCATCCATAAGTTTCGCAATAAACAAATAGTCCAAACCACTTTCTGTATCTCTTTTTAAACTATTTACTTTATTTTACTCTTCCTTAGGCATTGCAAACACATTTTTAATGATTTTTACTATCGTTTTCTGATTTTTCTTAGTTTTGAAAAAACATTTTTAACAAAAAAGTATTAATTCTTTTAAAATTATATGACTCACTAAGGTCTAAACTGAGGCAAATTTGTGTTCTGCTGTCCGTCTGAGTAGTACACTGAAAACTTTTAAGAACTTACATTTATAAATAATTTACAAGGACATATTTCATTTAGTTTCAATTAATAGTGAAATTATTCTTTTAAGTCTCATATCTGGAAAAATATGTTACATATATATCTAAATCTCACTGATAAGTAAATATGTGATGAATTTACATCCGTATATACAAATTTTAATGCATTTGAAAGAATAAATTCTTTTTTGATTTTTTGAAATTCATCTTTTTGCCCGCCAAAAAAAAAGCGCCTAGTACTTTTTTTTCTTTTTTGGCTCATTTTCTTTCTTTTATCTTCTAAAAACATATTCCACTTAAAAATTGGAGTAACACCAACATTTTATTTAAATCCTCTCCAGGGCACCGTGCCGTATCAAGGTGATAGATATAATTTTATATAAATTTATACGGAAGAATATTAACTCATATAAGATTGTATCAAATGATATATGATTATATTAGAAAATTTTTACTCGGGTATACAATCCTAATTAAAAACAAGTATAAAAGTTAAATTCGGCCTTGCTGAATGTATAGATGCCCTCCACAATCTAAAAAAAATTTTTTGGAAAAAAAAATTCTTTTGAAAAAAAAAAAATCGCGGAAAAAATTTGTTGGTGAAAAAAAATTCCGCGATTTTTTTTTTTGTAAAAATTCTGTTCACATATGCCAACCAGCAGCCAATTTAAAGCATTTTGTATTTTTAGGTAGAATGTACTAAAATTTTCGAGGTGTTCTTACTTTCGTTCATAACTTCTGAACCGCTCAACCGATTTCGCTCAAATGCAATAACAAACAACTTAGGACAACAGCAAGTAAATGTGCTAAGTCTCAGTCATATATGTTTAATAATTTGGCCGTGATCACCATTTCCACAGAAGGACATCGCTAGAATGTCTTAGAATCGATCACTGATCAATACTATATACACTCTTATAAATTTTTGTTGAAATTTACCCACTTTATTGTAGGTAACTGTTCTCCTACAATAAAGTGGGTAAAAATACACTATGTGTTTAAATTTCAACATTTGAACACAAAGTGTGTACAGCAAATATACATTATGTGTGTACTTACTGCTTTGAAATTTCTCTAGCAATAAACAAAAAGTGTGTAATTTTAAAATATTTGTGTTTATAAAAGCTATTCTATGTGTGCAAAAATGTATTTAAAATGTTCAAAATTACTTATTTAATGTTTTTTTGTTAAAAATTGGCTATTCTTCCAAATAAAAAAAATCCTTGTTAATTTTTATGATTTTTATTTGACTTATACACAGTTGAATTACAATTGCATTGAAATATGATTAAATAGTTTTTTTTAATAAACAATTAATAATTTAAAATTAAAAATTAAAAAAATAGTTACATTCTACAATATAACGTAATAATACTAAATCTTAAAATATTAAAATTACAAAATTATAATAAATGAAAAAATACTTTATGTGAATAAATTTAATACAATTTATATCAGATTTTGCAAAATATAATCTCTGAAAAATTCCTTCAATAGGTAAAATTTTTCCTGCAGAAAAAAAATTATCCGATTTTCAGTTTTTAACTAAAAAAAATTTTAGATTTTAAAACCTTTTCTATAGAAAAGTGTCTCAGGTTCAGAGACTTTTTCTATACAAAATATGTCTCAGATTCTGAGACTTTTTTATAAAAAAAAAGTTTCAGATTATGAGCCTTATGCTATAGAAAAAATGTATCTGATTTTGTCACTTTTTCACAGAAAAACGTTTGATGATACTAAGACTTTGTTCTATAGAAAAAAATTTTCAGATTCTGAGATTTTTTCTTTAAAAAAACACGTCTCAGAATCTGAAACTTTTTCTATATAAAAAATGTCTCAGATTTTGAGACTTTTTTTCAAAAAAAAAATATATCAGATGCTGAGCTCAGATTCTGAGACATTTTTTACAAAAATTTTTTTTCAGATATAAAATAAAAAATGTCAATAGGAATAATGTCTCAGATATTGATATTTTTCTATAGAATATCTTAGATACTTTTTCTGTAGGAAAAAATTTTCAGTTACATTTTATCCATAAAAAATGTCTCAGATTCGGAAACTTTTTCTTTAGAAAAATGTCTCAGATTTCAAGATTTTTTCTATAGAAAAAATATGTCAGATTTTTGAACTTTTTTTATAGAGAAATTCTCAAAGTAAATGTTTCAGATTTTGGGATTTTTTATAAAGAAAAAATGTCTCACATTATGAGAATTTCCAGATAGAAAAAAGATAACAGACTCCTTTAAAAACAAATACTTCAGTTTGTGAGACTTTTTCTATAAAAAAATTCTTAAACTTTTTGTACAAAAAAACGAAATGGATCTTTTAGAAGAAGTTTTCCATTCTGAGACACGATTCTTTAAAAATATCTACGATTTTGAGAAACATAGAAGACACACTTATTTGATTTAAAATTTATAAAGAAATTTTTTTTATCTTGATGCGTTGCTTGATTTTGTCTCAACTCTTTAGATGTAAAACAAGAAATCCTTGTTGAGATGAAATCGGGATAGACTTGAATTTCTCGGCAAACACACAAAAATATTGTTTACCTCGTTGGCCATTTGCATTTAATTTCTGAAAAAAATATTGTTATTTTTGTTGATGCAGTTCGTTATGTTTGACGCTTTGGGTCTACTCACCTTAATTTACGTTCGTTGTCCCATGTACTATTCCTCTGTTGTTTGCTAAACATTATTTATTGTTACTATTCGCCAAACGTTGTTTCTCTGTTTTATAAAATATTTGTTTATTTCTGTATTTTTTTCCATTTTGAATTTTGATATGACAATTTTATAATTACTGCTATAAAAATGTATCATTACACATTTTATGCCTAATATTCGATTTCAAACACAAAATGTGTAATAATAAAATGATTTTTTTTTAAAACTTACAAATTACTATACAAAATGTTTAATTTTCGATTTTTTGTGTCTAAATGTATTATTTAAACATTTCATGCGTAAATTTAGACGTTGTGTGTTATTTTAAACACAAATTTACTAACATTATTGTAGTGATTTTACATATCGAGGGCCTATATTCAAAACCCTCTATCTTCCATTTTCACGAAAATGATTTTTTGATGGCAAAATATTCATTAAAACGGCCCTCATTTATGGTGTAAAATTCAGAACAAAAATATTTTTTTTTGCTATTTTATTTGCATTTTTGGTTTTCTCTATCTCTTACACAATTAATTTTTCTGAATGCAAAACCCTCTATCTTTTCCAACAATTAATTTATAAATATTTTTTTTAAATCATTTCATCATGCATTACATGTTTTAATACTAATTTTTGCATGCTGAACATGAATTTGTCAACAAATTTCCAGAATCAAGATTTTGGTCCAGTGGTGCTAATTTTTTTTCAAAATTCTTGTTTGATTTTTTTGAAAAATATCGCTCGAAATTTGGATGTCTTGTGTACATTATGAAACAAAAATTTTAATCTTAAAAAAAACGATGCTGATCAGCATCTGTGGACCAAAATCGCGTTTTTAATTTTTTACTATCTTTTAAGATGAAGTCGGTAAAAAAATATTTTTTGTTTCAAAAATAAGCAGCTGTGGACCAAAACCGCGATTTCGGAAATCTTTATAAGCCGTTATCATTAATAAATCACGTTCAAAATTTTCTGATGTCGTAAATGAAATCATAATAATTCATTTTTATTAAAATGCAAAACCCTCTATCTGATCATTTTCATTCATGTACTTAATATTTTTAAGAAACAAAACCCTCTATCTATCCCCTAAAACCCCCAATAGTGCAAAATTTTGAAAACGAATCATATGTGAGATTCAGTAGTTGATTTAAAAAAATATTGTAGAATATCGAATTTAAATTACTCTAATAATACGCGAAATAAACAGTTTTTTGGCTCTCCTGAAAAGTTGTGTTTTTTAAGATAGAGGGTTTTGAATATAGGCCCTCGATATATTATTTAGAGTGTATACTTAATGGGGTCTCAGACCGATATTTCGATGAGTTACAAACGGAATGACAAACTTATACAGTGACTCGCAGCTTATTTCGAGTGTTAGATATCCAATAATACACCTAATTATTATCAAACGAGTATTTTTGTTAAAAGTGCTGTGTAGGTAATTTATCGAGCTTTAATTTAAGCTTAATGGCGTCCAGATTGAGTAAATATTAAACGTGCTACGAGGGTCGAAATGGAAATTGAAATTATTGAAAGGCGTTTTTTTTAGAAAATTTCTTAAAAATACTTTTAGGTCGATTTTTCCCAAGCTCAAACATTTAAAATTTAAAAAATAGTCCAATAGTATATAGTCATTTATCAAATAATTTTTCCAATGACCCAAACAAAAATCAAAATTTTTAAAATGCAGTCGAAGAAATCTGAATTTTTTGACCTCCAATTCTTTTGACCACCAATTTTTTGTAAACAAAGGAAATGTTCAATTATTTTTATATCTCATTACTATACACTTAGGTGTACTTAAATTATAAAACAATTAAATCTTTTCTTTGCTTACCAAAAATTGGTAATCAAAAGAATTGGAGGTCACAAAATTCGGATTTCTTCTACTGTGTTATAAAAATGTTAGTTTTTGTTGGGGTCTTTTGAAAAATTATTTAATAAATGAATAATAACTATTGGACTATTTTTTAATTTTTTTATGTTTGAGCTGGATAAAATCGACCTAGAAATACTTTTAAGAAATTTTCTAAAAAAAATGCCTTTCAATAATTTCTATTACCATTTCGTGATCACGGCCAAAGTAATAAACTACGACTGAGACTTAGCAAATTTACTTGTTGCTGTTTTAAGTTGTTTGGTATTGCATTTGAGCAAAATCGGTTCAGCGGTTCAAAAGTTATGAACTAAAATGTAAGAACACCTCGAAAATTTTGGTATATTCTACATAACCTAAAAAAACAAAATGCTTTAAATTGGCTGCTGGTTGGCATATGTGAACAGAATTGGACACAGAATTTAATTTTTACAAGTACAAACCAATTTTTTTACAAAAAAAAAAAATTTCGCGGAATTTTTTTTCACCAAAAATTTTTTTCCGCGGATTTTATTTAAAAACAAAAAAATGTTTTCCAAATAATCTTTTATTACATTGTGGAGGATATCAATACATTCGGCAAAGCCGAATTTAACTTTTTTACTTGTTTTAATTTTTTCAACCTAACCGAGAACTGGTAACAATGAATGTCGTCTTGTTGTAGCTTAATCAACCAAGGGTTTTCGTGGGAATGGAACCCACGACCCCCTGTTTCATAGGCTAGCACGCTACCAACTAACCTATATGAAAGTTCAAAATCATCTTTATAAAATTGTTCTATCTCGTTAAGCCATAAATATTAGAGTTCGTATGGCTACTATGTCACTTCATCTGTTTATTGGACATCATCCTTTTTATACCCTACACCACTCTGTGGTACAAGGTATAATGAGTTTGTGCTGATGTTTATAACTACCCGAAATATTGGTCCTATACCTGACTTCAAGCATACCGATCGACTCAGAATTACTTTTTGAGTCGATTTAGCGATGTCCGTCTATCCATCTATCGATTTAGGCACGATACAGATCGCAATTTTGACTTGAAATTTGAAATCAAATATTGTATGCACAAATCATCACTCGCAACTTCAAAGAAATCGGGTCAGTCCTTCCTGTAGTCCTCATACAAAACACCCTCCTAATATTCACATAATTCCCTCAAAATGCATAAAAATGGAAAATATAAAAAATAATAGCGGTTTTCAGCCTTGATAGAAAACTTTTGAGGAAATTTCCTACAAGAAAATTTTCTACCGATATTTTCCACTAAAGAGTGAACAACTATTTAAACAAGAAAATGCAGAAAATTGAAATACAGAAATAAGTATAAAAAATGCAGAAAAGCTCAAAATTTAGAAAAGCTTAATTTCAAAAAAGCACAATTTAAACACATAAAAAGTTTTTAATAAAAACACAATTTATATTTAGAAAACTCAATTGAAATTCAGAGAAGCACTACAAAAATTCACAAAAGCCGAATTGGAATTCTTAAAAGCTCTATTCAAATTCAGAAAAGCCCTATTAATGTGGGGTTCACACTTGCTGTTTTTGAGTGTATAAGAGTGAGGTGTTAAAAAAAGTGTTTGTTCTGTGTCCATTACGTTTTTATTCTTTTACTGGTGTTTTGTTAAACAACTTGTTTAAGGTTGTGAACCCCGATTATAAAATTTTGAGAATTTATTATATCAATTGAAATTTTACAAATTAGTATTTTCTGAATTTCTTTTTAAGTTTGTTAATCCAATAACATTACAACCTTTTATAAAAAATTTGTAAAATATTTAAGTTAAACTTAAAAACGTTCAAAAATTTTCAACATCTGTTAAATTATCAAAAAGAAAAAAAAAATTAACATTGGTATGTTAAGACTTTATAAACAAAGACTGGTTGGTTGGTCATAATAGTCTCAAAGAAAAATAAACCCGAAAAATGTCAACTGATGACAGAAAAATAACAATGGCATGGAATTTTTCCTTTTTTTGTTTTTTTTTTTTTAAATAAATAAAATAAACAAACATTTAATAATATAATGCAAGGTGACAAAATAAGCTGAATAAATGAAATAAAATAAACGGAAATCATTTTTTATAAAACAAAATAAAATTTAACAACAAAAAAGATTTTCTCTGTGTTTTTTTCGGTTGACTTTAATAGTTGCAACGGATGCAACAATTTAATGACTTCATCCGTTTTTTCTCATCTTCTTTCAGTTTATTCGTGTTTTTTGTTTTTATTTTTCGTTACGGAAACTACAGGAAAAAGATGATTTCAAAAACATAATATATATTTTTTCAGATCTTTTAAGGGAAGAGTGTCAACTATTTATGTGTTTTTTTTTTTAATTTGAAAATACATAGCATTTAAAATAGAATTTGTTATCACTCTGTCTGTGTATGTTTTAGACTAGCAAGGGAAGTGTCCCAATAGATATACACTGATTTGACGGAAACTTAAAATACAGTGGCCGCCAAAAGTATACTTACGACTACATAGTAGATGTGATTCGTTAACAACAAAGCTAAAAATTATAAATCTCATTATTATCAAAAAAGTATTTTTGTAAAAAGAGCTGTAGGTAATATATCAAGCTTTAATTTAAGCTTAATAGCATCCAGATTGAGTAAATATTAAATGTGCTACAAGGGTCGAAATGGAAATTTAATTAATAGAAAAAATGCTGATTTTTTGTACTGTCGGTTCATAAATATTGGGGTACTTCCCTTGTAAGTTGCGACTGCTGGTTATAAAAATATAATTCAATTTAGTTGTTGGATTTTTTTTTTCTATTTTTAAACTCATTTTTCTGTTTTTTCTATTTGAAGGTGAGGGTGTTAAACTATTAAAACTACTCCACAAATGGCTAATACAATACAATAATAGTGAAAGTGTACAACAAATGCTACTTCGGGATAAAATAACAAAATAAAATTTATGCTCATCCTCTTACAGATGATCAGTCTCCCCCCTGAACGCCTGAATATATAACATCATTAGAATCATACGCGTGTCTAAGTTTTTAATGATATCATTAAATACAATCTCTCTCTCTATATTATTAATAGTTACACCAATACGAGGGTGGCCTAATAAGTTTAGGGGCGTATAATTATTGGCTGACATCAGGGTGGCACGAATAATAAAGTTTTTTGAATTTCGTTAAATGCCGGAAAAAATAGGGTTTCTTTTGGTCTAAAAACTCTTTGTTTAAATTTGAAGACCAATCGGACTCAGATTCTGAGACACTATTTCTATAGGAAAAACGTTTTAGAATCTGAAACACATTGTCTATAAAAAATGGCTTAGAATCTAAAAACACATTTCAATAGGAAAAATGTTTTAGAATCTGAAACACATTTTCTACAAAAAAACATCTCTTAGAATCTTAGATTTATTTTCTTTAGAAAAAAATTTAACTTTCTATAGAAGAAAAAACAGCTTTAATTAAATAAAAAAATTTGAATAAATTTAAAAAAATAAAAATGAAATATGAAAGTTTTCAAATTTCGGATAATTGTTACCTTAATTTTCCAGAAAATTTAATAACATTTTTTGACACTTACCTAAAAAGAAAAGAAAAAAAAAATATTAAAACATATTTATAACATTTAAAAGATTTTCGCAAAAAATTATTTAAATTTAAGTTAAAAAAATTACACTAATTGTAAGAAAAAAATGTTTAAATCAAGCAAAAAGAATCTCTATTAAAAATAAAACAGAGTAAACAAAGATTGTTTTTTCTCAATTTGAAAATATTTATGCAAACTTTTAATACACAAAAAAAATTTGAAACGAATTTCAATCAACAAAAACGCGGATTCAATCAATTTTTTGATTGAAATTCCTCCAATTAAAAAAATTGTTATACCAATCATCAAATTGCAGGTTAGGTTAGGTTAGGGTGGCGGTGCCAGATGGGCACTCCGCATAGACCAATTGGTCCATAGCGATACCACAAAACTTTCTCCGCTTATCGATGTAAACTAAATACATTGACCTTCATTGCGAATTGTTTCAAGCTCTTCAGGTCTATCCTCGTAATTTCCTCCAAAGTCTCGAACTGTGAACTTCCTATAATTGATAGTCGAGTTCGTGCCAAAAGCCGGGCAGTGACACAGGATGTGTTCAATGGTCTCTTCGACGTCTGGTGTCTCGCACCTTTTACAGTTTGCGTCCGTAATAAGATTCATGTTCTTGGCATGTTTTCCGACAAGACAGTGTCCCGTTATTAAACCTGTCAACATACGACATTCTATTCTCGTAAGTGTAAGTAAGAATTTAGTTCTTCCTAAATCATAGCGTGGCCATAAAATTCTGCTTATACGACTTGTCCCAAGTTCCTTCCAAAATTGCAGGTGATTGATTGAAAATTTTTTCAATCAAACATTTTTCCAATTTTGATCAAAAATTTGATCAATTTTTTATTTAAAGTCAATCAAAATAATGATTGATTTAACAAATGATTTGTAAGCTTATGACAAAATTATCCAAAAATTCATCTTTTTTGCTTTCCAAATTTTTGTCAACAATAAAAAAAAGTAAATCCCGAATATTTAGTATATTTTTGAATTAATCTTTTCAAATAAATTAAAGCGAAAAAAAAATCTGGTATGTTGAAAATTTGTAACAAAAAATAACAAAAATTTTAATCAAAACATTGATTGACTCATTTAAATTTTGTTGATCAATACATTTAATTGAAAATTTTAAGCCAATAATTTTTTGTGTGTATGACTTTAGTAAAAAACAACATTTTAAAAATCAAAAAACATTGATTTGATCATGTTTTTCTGTTTAAATCAATGCAACATACAATTAAATTAAAGTGATATTCATATTTAATTTAAAATTGACAATAGTAAATACAAATTTCTTTATAATTAAAACAATTAGAAATTTTTGATATATTTTTGGGCCATTTCATGTCAAACCGCACAGAAAACTGTAATTTTCGGATTTGTCATCTCAGATTTAAATAAAATTCGCCATAATTATTGTAAATCGGTAGTGTTCATAAAATAATTAACCTTCCGACCCCAAAACCTTTCGGTTTTCGAAATATGACGTCTTGAAAATTGGCAAAAACTTCAAAATTTCGAAAAAAAGTGACCATACAAAGTCGATCATAACTTTTATATAATATAAAATTTTCATATTGGTACCATTTTTAAGGTGAGAAAGTTACCTTCAAAATGGCTTCCCTAATTTTTTTTGTATTAAAATGTCAAAGGTTATTTTTTTAAGATTAATGTTCTAAGACCCACATCTCAAAATCCGTATTTTTGAAAATTCTGAAAAAAATTTATGTTAATAATTGAGGATTCCCCTAGGTTAGGTTAGGTTAGGGGTGGCGGAGCTCAAAATTTTGAACTCCTCGCATAGACCGGCTGGTCCATAGCAATACCACATGTTCCTTCAGCGACGAGGATAAAACGCGTTAGTCCATGTTGCAAACAATTTAATGCGCATGAGGTCCATGACTGCGATTTCTTCCAGATTCTCGAGTTCTGCTTTGCCTAAAATTTGTTTGCGATGCCTGGCCAATGCGGGGCATTTGCACAGGATATGTTCAACAGTTTCATCCGTATTCGGTTCATCACATCTTCTACAATTGGAATCAGAGATGAGTCCAATTGTTCTTGCGTGGAAAGCAATTAGGCAGTGTCCCGTGACCACTCCCGTGAGTAAACGACATTCTCTTCTGTTAAGAGAAAGTAGGTAACGAGTTCTTTTAAGGTCGTAACGCGGCCAGATTATTCTGGTAATTCTGCTTGTACTTAACTCTCGCCATTTCCTGTTCGCCATGGAAATACACTGACAATCACTTCTCGATCTGTAGTACTGCATTGGGGGATCGATATGAACAAAATCCCCTACCCCATCTGCGCCCAGTTTTGCAAGCTCATCAGCCTTCTCGTTCCCGTCTACTCCCTTATGTCCTGGAACCCATATTAGAGAGACGAGGTTGTTGCTGGATAGTCTCTGAAGATTCTCGTAGCACTCAAAAACGACTTTTGATTTAATACAAAAGCCTCTTAGAGCTTTTAGTGCAGCTTGGCTGTCGATGTAAAAGTTTATTATTCTCTCCGATTCTCCAAGAAACTGCAAGGCTGCCTTATTAATAGCAACTATTTCAGCCTGGAATATGCTACAGCTCAAAGGTAGATTAAAAGATTTTCGAGAGGATTCCCCTACATTTGTATCCAAATTTTATGGTTGACACTCATTTGGTTCCAAAGTTATGAAGTAAAACGTTGTCTACTATACATGAGGGTGGGTCGTTCAAAAAAGTTTTGCAGTCACACCCTAGAATTAGAGATAAGTTGACGATTCCAAAAATTTTATTTTTTTGCCACGCCCCTGGCCGTTGTCATTTTCGTTTTTTATTCACTGCGTCGGCATTTTAAGTCTGATCTTGACACTATGCATATCGTTGTTCATGGTTTGACAACAGTTTCATTTTTGACTTTGCTCATTTTTGACTCCGACGTCAAATTTTTGTGTGACTTTCGGTATTTCGGTTTCTACCCACCTTTTTTCCAAACACAAAAAAAGACGATTACAGGGATTTAAAAAATCAGATCACATTTTTATCTGTTTGAAAAAAAGTGGCCGTTAGGTGGGTAGAAAATCGAGATACCGAAAGTCACAACAAAAATTTGACGTCGGAGTCAAAAATGATCTAGATCAAAAATGTAGCTGTTGTCAAACCATGAACAACGATATGCATAATGGTAAGATCGGACCTTAAATGGGGACGCAATGAATAAAAAAAGAAAAGGGCGACGACCAGGGGGCGTGGAAAAAAATACTTTTTTTTTAAATCGTCTTTAACTAGTCTTCAATTCTAGGAGGTAACAGGCAAACATTTTTTTGAACGACCCACCCTCATATCGTCACCTAAAATGCAAAACGCTCTAACTAACAAAAAATTCAAAATCGCGTTTTTAATTGATTCTTATGTATTGGATCAAAATACATGTTCACAAAAAAATTTAGACTCCTTTGATCAAAAATGGAGATTTTATTAACAAAATTCAAAAAGCCCTAACTACATGCTTTAATATATGTTAAACCAAAAAGCCCCAACTACACATTTGTTTACATAATATTGCCGACGCAACTGTTATTTTTTAAGACAAAAAATTTTTTTGATGCTTCTTCTTCCAGAATGTCCACCAATAGGAAAAATATCTGTGTATGTGCACAAAAAATAAAGTTTAGAAATTTACCAATTAACCCCTTCAGGCCCGTACTCTCATGAGAATTGTTCCTTTTTCTACTATAGAAATTGCAATTTATGCAGTATAATTAGTCTTAAGTAAGATATAAATTCTACAGAAAATTTAATAACAATATAATTAACGACGATAAAAAACATGATTGTAAGTTCTTCATTCCGAATGAATAAAATTCAAAGTAAATTTTTCGTTAAATAAGTAAAAAAAAAATTTTTTTTAATTATAAATGTTTGCTATTATTACAAAAAATGCAGGGGGATAATTATGTAACTTGATAATCGTCAATCGCCATCGTTAGCTCATTATTCTATTACCATAAAATGACACTATATGGTAATGGAATAACGATGGAAACGATACGATTGACGACTATCAAGTTACATAATTACCCCCAGTATATAACAAAAAACGTTAGCTTCATTGGAAAGCTTATAATTTCTTCATAAAAAGGGACAGAAATAAAAACAAGTTGATGTCTAGTACCGCTAACATTAAATACAGGGCTTAGGAAAGATAAAATAACAATCTGTGTCAAATTTCATCATTTACATATTTTCATCTCAAGTGACACAACTTTTAAAACCGATAGTAGTTTAGTCATAATTTTTCAACGAGATGGGTCAAGAACTTTCTGAGTTAGAGGGGGACGTAATTTTTCATTTTGGTCAAACAGTTGTTATTTTTGCATCCATGTAACCGATTACCTAATGTTCCTAGCAAAATGTGTCCCGAGAGTTTAAGATAGCTATTTCTTTAATCTTTCAAAAAAAATTAAAAAAAATTTCTTTTTTTTTGCAAACCCAAAAACTTTTTTGGCATTTTTTTAAAACCGGCCCTTTTTTAACTCAAAATAAAGCTAAGGTATTTTCCTTTAAGAGCTTTGTAGGATGCGAGTAAGATATCTATCAAATGCCCAATATTTACTGTAGATCTTAAGAAATTTTCCAAAAGCCGAGTAAACGCTTTGACGACCATACATTTTTGGCCGAAGTGTTTTTGATTTTCTTTCCATTTTCGTAATTTCTGACCTAATAATAGTTACGCATAAAAAAATTGGTCCCCTCCTTACCCCTTATTACGCTAATCTGTCCAAGGCTATTTTGGTACTCGCCGTGATCTTTAAGAAATGCAGCTTAATAATAGTTATTCTACAAGAATTTGGGTTTCTGAACCCCATTCTTGACCATTATTTCGCCTCTCAAGTAAATATAATTTTGTCCCTAATATATTTATTACTTCGCAGACTTTGAGAACTTATAGCGAGTAAGTGGACCCAGTTAGAGACTTAATGAAAACAAAAATTTTGTTTCTCTAAATCTCTTCTATAATTCATCTTGTAGCACATTTATCCTATCTTTTACTTGAACAAAAAAATTAGCAAAAAATCATTTGGGAAGTATAGTTGCCTGTGGTCGTTAAAAGGTTAAAGCATTTCGATGCATTAGGTTTTTTCGGGACATACCCCTTGTCCTGTTCCACTCTCATTTGACATGGAGCTTTAAAATGGTAAATTGACATTCTGTATCGAATTAAGTTAACATGTGTTTAACAGAATCCGAAATGATACATTTTGCAGTGTTAGGTTATATAGCAGGTGCCATGCCCGTTTTTCCAATACCGCCCACATTTTGTTAGAGTTCTATATGATAAAACATCATTCAGTATAAAATTTTTTAGCATGTTGTTACATTTTTTAACACATCTGCTTGGTGTTTTTAAACATCTTCAGTGCAGTTAGGGCTTTTTGTATTTCTGAAAATTACAAGACAAAAGGGCGTTACTAACATAACTTTTTAAATATTAAAAATTTATAACTTTTTTTAACAGAAATCAATTTGTTTGTGTGTTTTTACTAATATTTAAGAAATTTGTAATGAAAACTTTTATAGTTTTTATATAAACACGTTTTTTGCTTCTCCTGTAAAATTTATAAAATGTTAGATAGGGCGTTTTGCATTTTAGGTGACGATATATAGTATACATATTGTTTTGTATGTAAGCTTTTGCATATAACTCAACAAGAAAAATTTGCCTCCGACTACGTTTTCCTCCATAACTTTTGAGTGTCCACCAAAAAATGTTGATACAAATGTAGGGGAAGCCCTAATTATTAACATATATTTTTTCAGGATTTTAAAAAATATGGATTTTGAGATATGGGTCTTAGAACATTTAACTTAAAAAAATGTTATTTGATTTTTTCTGTAAGTACAGATCGAGCACGGGCTCTAAATGTCCTTTGATCTTTTAATACAAAAAAAAAACAAGAAAGTTATAGTCGGTCAAGACCGACCATATAATACCCTACACCAGTGTTTTCCGGAAAATGGGTCCCAAGTCCAAACATGGACCGATTGGATCTGTCTTTTGTTAGATCTTTATTAAGTGTAGAAAACACACACAGATCAAATTTTAGTGGAATTGACTTATTTTTTTGTCAATAGACCGATTTAACTGAATATGGGTCGAAATTTTTTTATGGAGGGACTAAGTCCAGAAATGGTCCAATTATATTGCGATTTGATTAGGTTACTAAAGTTCACGTTTAACACATAAAAATAAAATTTTTATCAAATATTTCCATTTTTATGAATTTTGAGGGAATTGTGTGAATATAGGGTGGGTGGTTTGTATGGGGACTACCAGAAGGACTGACCCGATTTCTTTGAAATTTTCAATGGTGATTCGTGCATACAAAATTTGATTACCTACTAAATTTCAAAGCGATGTCTATTATAATACGGTTATTAGAGTCATTTAAGCCGAATCCAAAGGGGGCGTTTGAATGGGGGGTAGGGGTTTACATGGACCGATTTCCTCCAATTTCAATAGGCTTCGTCCTTGGGCCAAAAGATGCTCAAGTTTCAAATTTCAAGCCAATTGATTGAAAATTGCGACCTGTATCGTGCTTAAACCGATAGATGGACAGACGGACGGACGGACATCGCTAAATCGACTCACCCTCCAAATAGTTTAATAAAAAGAAAATTTCAAGGTTTTTATGACGGGGAAACCGGCGGAAGACGTTAGGGAGCACCTTCCTCCTCGCAATAAATGTTAACAAATTGACTTATTATAATTTTTCAAATAATATACATAATTTTATTAATAACAAGTAAAAAAGTTAAATTCGGCCTTGCCGAATGTAGTGATACCCTCCACAATTTCTAAAAGATTATTGCAAAAACTATATTTAAAAGGAAATTACTTTTGAAAAAAAAAAAATTTTTTAAAAAAAATTTCCGCGAAAAAAAAATTTTGGTAAAAAAAAAAAAAATCCGCGATTTTTTTATTTTGTTGTCAACAAAATGTTTGTTGTTTAAATACCATTTGGTGTTCAATTATGTTCACATAATTTAACCAGCAGCCGAATTAAAGCATTTTATATTTTTAGGTAATGAGCTAAAACACCTCAATTCAACCGAGCAGTTGACCGCACCCCCTCCAAATTTAAAGAACTTAAGTACTGATGTTTACTTTAACAAAAAAGAGATTTTGCCAATTTTTCAGGCTTCAGGTCATTCCAGTATTCGAGATATGCGGTCTTGAAAATTAACAAAATCGTATATATTTGACAAAAGTTTTCTGAGATAAATAAAGATAACTAGAAAAGTAATAACAATACAGGTCTCAGTAAGATTGCAAATAATTGGTAATGAAACAGCCTTTAAAATAGCATTCCCCAAGATTTTTTTTGAAAAAGGTCAAAGGTCATTGGTTTTAACCTCAATTTTTGGAGAGCTATATCTCAAAAAACGATATTTTTAAAATTTTGGAAAAAATGTATGTGGCTAAGAATTACATATACTACTTAAGTTTAAATTTTCAGGATGGAGACTTCATTAAAACATTTTATATTAATAGAAACGTTGTGACAGGAAAGAAAAAGCGGTGTAATTTCCCTTAGAAAAAAAATATTTTTTTTTGTCTTTGAAATTCTGGTACCAAAATCCATTTTTCTAAATGTTTTTGACGTGCTGAGTCCAAATATGACCTTTGAACTGGACTATCGCTATTACTTTTCAAGATATATGCACCTAAATTTTCAAAAAAACAGCAATAGCATATTAGCAATTTTCACATATTTATGTGCAGATATCTCGAAAAATAATAGCGATAGGCCAGTTCAAAGGTCATTTTTGGACTCAGCACGTCAAAAACATTCAGAAAAATAAATTTTAGTACCAGAATTTCAAAGACAAAAAAAATATTTTTCTAAGGAAAATTACACCGCTTTTACTTTCCTGTCACAACGTTTCTATTAATATAAAATGTTCCAATGAAGTCTCCATCCTGAAAATTTAAACTTAAGTAGTATCGATGATTCTTAATCACATATCGTGAACCTATATTCAAAATATGCCAACTCAAATTTGACGGAAATGAGTTTCCGATGGCAAATAGCTCCCCTATGTAATACCTATCTGCCATAAAAATTTCAGAGCAAAAAAATGATTTGTTGTCGTTTTACATCCATTTTTGTTATTCTGCTAACTCAAAGTACATATTTTTTTGGTGGAAATAAATGCCAACTCCCATTGTAAATTTCCAAAAATTTTTCAAAATTTTTTTTAAAAAAAATTAGACCGCATATCTTATTGCATTTGCCATGCTAAACACGAATCTTGTAAAGATTTTGATATCTAATGACTGGTTCTCAAGATATTGCCATTTTGAAAATATCGGTAAATAGTGTTTGCAAAAAAAAAAAATGCTTATAATTATGTAACTTTCAAACTATTTATCAGATTGAAACATTATTAATGGGGCAAATAAAGTCAATGATATAAGCTTTCAAAATAGCTAGTTTGGAGTGATCCTATTGCAATACAGCGTGAGTTACAGAGTGCCAAAGTTGACCACCCTGAGATTAAAAGGCTTTCGGAGCTAGTAACTTTTAAAAATATGCAAAGATTTTTAATTTTTTGTTCAGTTTTTGCAATTACCGTACTAAGGATAACAAAAACCAAAAAAAAAAAATTTTTTAAAATTTTTCCAAAAAAAATGTATTTTTATTTTCCGACAAAATATGCCAACTCTAAAAAAATATTTGTTTTTTGATATAGTAATAAATGCCATCTCTAAAAAATACGCAAACCAGTGCAAAATATGAAAATTTTTGCATAGGTAAAAATTGTTAAGAATATTTAAACCATCTTGTGGAAGGTACGTTGTTTATTTTTGCAATAATATGCGAAATAACTAGTTTTTTAGCTCTCCTGAACAGTAAGCTTTTTCGAGTTGGCATTTATTGAATATAGTTCGACGATATATTTTTACCAAAATTTTAAAAATATCGTTTTTTTAGATATAGCTCTCCAAAAATTAAGGCTACAACCAATGACCTTTGACCTTTTCCAACAAAAATCTTGGGGAATGCCATTTTAAAGGCTGTCTAATTACCTAATATTTGCGACCTAACTGAGACGTGTATTGTAATTACTTTTCGAGTTATCTTTATTTATCTCAGAACACTTTTGTCAAATATATACGATTTTGCCAATTTTCAAGACCCCATATCTCGGGAAGAAAAAGTACCAGGAGTCGAAAATTTTGTCACTATGATTTTTTTGTAAGGGCCCAACAATATTCCAAGTTTCGTCAAATTCGAAAGGGGTAAGGTCAAAAATGCTACCTTTTTCGGTTGAATTGAGGTGTTTTAACTCTAATGTTGAATGTACTAACATTTTCGAGGTGTCCTTACATTTTCGTTCATAACTTTTGAACTACTGAACCGATTTCGCTCAAATGCAATACCAAACTTCTCGGGAGAACTTCTAATAAATATGTTAAGTTTCAGTCATCTCCGTGTAATATTTTGGCCGTGATCACCATTTCCACAGACAGACGGACATCGCTAGAATGTCTTTAAATCGATCGGGGATCATGAATATATATACTTTATGGGGTCCCAGACCGATTTTTCGATGAGTTACAAACGGAATGACAAACTTATATATACCCTCTATCACTAGAGTGTAGGGCATTAAAAGTTATACAACGCCCACAAAATGGGGCGCAACCAAAACAAAATGGAGTTTTGCATTAAAGGGGATTTTTCCCCTGGTCTAAACTAGCCCATTTCCGAGATTATCAAGCCTATGATCACATGACAAATTCGTGACAAACTTTCGAACTTTAGACATTTTATTTTGGACTGCATCGTGATTTCCACAGATTGACGGACGGACAGACTTACGGACGTCGCTAGAATGTCTCAAACCGATCACAGATTTAAAATGGGCACATGAGTGGATTTTTACTGAAACTCGCTCACGCAAAAAAATAATCGAATCACTCACGCAGTTCACCTGTTTAGTAGTTGCCTTTTCTTTAAAATCTCAAGTTTCTCTTGTTGATTTCATTATTCAACAGTTATAAGTTTTTCATCCCAAAAAAATCTCTATAGCTCAAATTACCTAAAAAAATTTGATAATTTGAAGTTAATAATAAACAAAATTAAATAAATTCGCAGAAATTCTCATATTACAAAAAAATGTGTCTCCAATAATTGAATCCTTGAAAAAGGACAACTAGACATAGACAGACACAAACAAATCAAGACAGTTTACATAAATTACAAATAAATATTTGTTTATATTTCAAGAAAATTTCTAATATTTCAAAGAAAAATCAAGAAAACCTTTTTTTTTTTTAAATACAATCATAGTTAGCAGTGACATAAAATTGAAGTCGAATGTAATTTAATCTAGAGTTAATGAAATTTATTCAGAAAAAAAATCCAAGAATGTTATTAAGGGAAGTTACAAAAAATTGATAAGACGAGTATATGCAGCTACTTTTTTTAAAGACAGACAGCCAGCCAGACAGTTCCCAGTGTAAGGCATAAATATGTTTGTATATATATTTACATGCAGTTGTCCTTAGGTTATTTCAAATGTGACAAAAAAAAATCGAAAAGGATTTTGTAAGATATATTCCTGTAAAAATTCCTTTATGTATGTTTTATAGTTTCATTTCATATATGTATTTTAGTAAGGCTTCTCTCTATTGCATACGTTTCTTGTAAATTGTAAAACTGTCTTATTATCCTTACAAGGACTTTAAGACATTGTGTGAGTGTGTATAAAATTAACATTATGATATAAGACTAAAAGGACATACATACAGACAAACAACATAGGGGTATGTTTAGTATTTTGACATAATCATATATATGCATGTATGTATTTATGTATATGTGAATGTATATGTTTCAAAGACAGGAAACCATAAAAATCGAAGCGCAGCTAAAACTAAAATTATAATTCCTTAGATTTCATACATAGTACAAAAAAAAACAAATAACATTCACTCACATGTACTACTCATATATATAAAAGAGATTTGAAGGATTAAAATCCTTAATTAATATTTATAATTGGATTGGAATAAGAAAACAAATCGATAATCGATTTTAAACAAAAAATATCAACAAATTAGCAAAGCAGGTCCTGGGAATTTGGCCTATAACTCTCAAGGAAAAACCCTCTTTTTCCGAAAACAAAAGAAAAAAAAACGGCAGATTATCTAAAGAATATTTTTATCGTTATCGATACATCGATAAAAAAAATTTTTACAAAAAATGTATATCGATAAAAAAAAAACTTTTCTAAAAATACTTGTATATTTTTGTTGTTATCGATATATCAATAACACAAAATTGTCTCAATACAATCTATTCTGTTATCGATGGATCGATTTGTAAAGTTATTGATATATAAATAATATTTAAATAGTTATCGATTAATCCATAACACAAAATTTAATATAGATTATTGTATTTTTTTATGTACTCGTATCGATAAAACAACATTTTGAAATAAAAATTTGCATTGTTATCGATGTATCGATAACACAAAATAGAAAAAAGAGAATTTTTATATGTATAAATTAGAGATGGGCACATGAGCAGATTAGAGCGTGATTCACGTGAATCACTCGTGATTGTGACTGAATTTAATTTTACTCACGTGATTGTGAGTGAGTGTGAGTGAAGAAAAAAATTGCTTGAGTGAGTATGCGTGAGTAAGATTGTTGCGTGAGTGAGTGTGCGTGAGTCGATTTTTTGCGTGATTTTGCGTGATTGATTTTCTCTTTATATTTCCTTTTGAAAGGTTTTTGAAATTTTCGTCATTGAAATTTTTTGTATAAAAAAGAGTTTCGTGAGTGTGAATGAAGCTTGCGTGAGTGCACGTGAGTGCACGTGAGTGTGAGTTGTATTAAATTTACTCACGTGATTGTGAGTGAGTGTGAGTAGAAAAAATATGCTTGTGAATGAGTGTGCGTGATTCGAAAATTTCTGTCGTGAGCGTGAGTGAGTGTGAGTCAAAAATCACTCACGCGCCCATCTCTAGGATAAATAACACAAAATTGTTTAAAGAAAATTTATATAAATTTATATATTTAATTTATATAAAAATTTTTATATAGTTATCGATAAAAGTTTTAATAGAACATTTTAAGTTATACGAATTTTCTATCGAAAATTTTGTGTTATCGATATATCGATAACTATACAAATTTTCTGTTACCGATAACTATACAAATTTTCTATAAAAAGTTTTGTGTTATCGAAACATTGTATTATCGATATGTCGATAAGTCTATAGAAAATTTTACGTTATCGATAATTTTTTATAGAATTTTATTATAGATACATCAGTAACTACACAACCTTTCTAAAGAAAATTGTGTGTTATCGATATATTGATAATTATAAAAATTTTCTATTGAAAACTTTGCATCATTGATATATCGATAACTATAAAAATTTTCCATGGAGAACTTTGTGTTATCGATACATCGATTACTATACACATTTTGTATAGAACATCGATAGCTTTACAAATTTTCTATAGAAAATTTTGTATGATCGATATACCGATAACTATGTAAATTTGCTATAGAAAATTTTGTGAAATCGATATATCGATAACAACCAAGGTTGGTTACCGAAACGAATAACGGTAAGGGTAACGGTAACGGTATCTAATTTTTATTTATTTCGGTAAAGGTAACGGTAAGTGTTTTCAAATCGTTTCGGTAACGGTATGTACCGGTACCGAACCAACCAAACCGGTACGTACCGGTATTATTAATTTAGTTAAAAATTTGAAAAAAGATAGAACTGAAAGCTAAAAATATTTTATAGACCCAAAAACCAGTATAGATTTGATATGATTATTATTTTTGTCATTTATTTTATGATAATTTGCAAATTATAAATTTTAAATTATGTTAGCAATTTGATTTTATTTTTTTGTTCGTTAAAATCCCTTAAAACAGGTAAAATTTTGAATACCGGTACAATACCGATAACTTCTAATAATTATAACGGTAACGGTAAGGGTAACGGTATTTTAAAAATATTTTTAGCGGTATCGGTAACGGTAACGGTATTCGATTTGAAAGGGTTTTGAATCGGTAACGGTATAATAAGGGTAACGGTAACCAACCATGATAACAACATCAATTTTTTTATAGAAAATTTTGTTTTATCGATATATCAAAAACTATAAAAATGTTCTAAAGAAAACTTTGTGTTATCGGTATATCGATAACTATACAAATTTTCTATAGAAAATTTCTTGTTATCGATATATCGATAACTATATAAATTTTCTATAGAAAATTTTGTGTTATCTATATATTGATAACTATAAAAATTATGTTTAGAAAATGTTGTGTTATCAATATATTTTCTTCAGAATATTTTATGTCATCGATAACACAAAAATTATGTTTTAACGAATATCGAAAACAATTAAAATTTTTTATGGAAAATTTTGTGATGTCGATATATCGATAACTATACACATTTTATGTGGAAAATTTTGTGTTATCGATCACTATAGAACTTTTTTTATTACAAAATTTTGTGTTATCGATATATCGATAACTTGACAAATTTTCTAAAGAAAACTTTGTGTTATCGATAACTAAACAAATTTTCTATTTAAAATTTTGTGTGGTCGATATATCGATAACTATATAAATTTTATATAAAAAATTCTGTGTTATCGGTAACTATAGAACTTTTTTCAATACAAAATTTTGTGTTATCGATATATCGATAACTTGGCAAATTTTCTGCATACAATTTTGAGTTATCGATATCAATCTATAGTTGTCTAATACAAATTTTACGAATAGAAAATTTTTATAGTTATCGATATATCGATAACACAAAATTTTCTATAGAAAATTTGTATTGCTTTCGATATATCGATAATAAAAAAATTTTCAATAAAAAATATGTATACTCATCGAAAAATGTTTGTGTAGCTGTCGATATATCGATACAAAAAAATGTCAATAAAAAATTTGTATAGATATCGAAACATTTTCTATAGAAAATTTGTATAGTTATCGATATATCAATAACACAAAATTTTCAATAGAAAATTTGTATTGTTATCGATAAAAAATTTCTATAGAAAATTTGTATTGTTATCGATACATCGACAACATAAAATGTTCAAGTGACAATTTGTATAGTTATCGATATGTCGATAATTATCAATGTATCGATTTGAGTTGTCAATTATTCGCCTTCCAACTTTGTTCGAATAATTCAAATAATGGTTTTTGTTCGTTCGATCAAACGATTAAATTTTAAAAATTAATCGATTAATCGAAGAGAAAAACGATTAAAAAAGTGGGCATTTTGTATGTAAAAAATGCATACAAAACTTAAACACCTTAGAGAACACCATTTCATAGATGTTTACAAATTTATATTTAGGAAATTTACGCCTAAAAACACTTTTATCATTATTTTGCATTATTTTCTATAACCGCGCCCTTAAAAGGGGGCGGGCCGAAAAAATAGCATTTCCTAATCATCTTGGTCCAAATGCAATGAACTTCATATTGCATAAAAATATTTCATTTGTGAAACAAATATACAAAAAAATTGAAAAAAAATGTGTTTTTCTGGTGGTATTTTAGTTCTTTAAGGTGGAACATTTTCCCCATGTCCGATTTTGGCATTGAACTTAACTAGCCTATGACCATAAGACATAATCGTGCCAAACTTCAAACTTTATTTTGCCCTCCATAGACGGACATCGCTAGAATGGCTTAGAATCGATCACTGATCAATAATATATATTTTATGGGGTCCTATACCGATATTTCGATACTGTAGTTGGACGGTATAGAAAAAAAAATAATTGTTCGATTAATTGACATAAATTAATCGATTTATTTGTTATTCGAAAATCCTAATTTTTAAATTAATCGAACAAGAGTTTGGTTTTGTTTGATCGATTAATCGAATTATTCTTAATCGGTTGACAACTCTAGTATCGATACAACAAAATTTTCTTCAGAAAATTTGTATAGTTATCGATATATCGATAAAAAAAAATTTCTGTACAAAATTTGTAAAGTTATCGACATATCGATAACAAAAAATGTTCTATAGAAAATTTGTATGATATTGATATATCGATAACACAAAATTGTCTGCAGAACATTTTTATAGTATTGATATATCGACAGAAGAAACATTTCTATAGAAAATTTGTATAAAATTTCCTATATACAAATTTCTAAGGTTATCGGTAATCCGAAATATTCTTTCGAAAGTTTGTATTGTTATCGATATATCAATAACAAAAAAATTGTCTATAGAAAATTTGTATAGTTTTCGGCATAAGGATAACACAAAAATTTCCACCCGGGTAAAAATGAAATATATATGATCATATATGAAGATATATGAAGATATATGGATCATATATGGATTTATATAACCATATATTATCATATATGTTCATATATGATCTGATCCGTAAATTGGCCCGATATGACCTCATATTTGGTAAGTTATTGATATTTCGATAACAAAAAATTTTCTGCCAAAAATTTGTATAGTAATCGATTTATGAATAACGCAAAATAGTAAATAAAAAATTTTTATAAAAAATTTGTTTAGTTATCGATACATCAATAACACAAAATTTTCTATAGAAAAAATTTTAAGTTATCGATATATCGATTACACACATTATAGTTATCGATAACACAAAATTTTCTATAAGAAATATGTTTAGTTACCGATTTATTGATATCACAATATTTTCTATAGACAATGTGTTCAGTTATCGATGTATCGATAACACAAAATTTTCTATAGAAAATATGTGTAGTAATCAAGATATCGATAACACAAAATTTTCTATATAAAATTTGTATAGTTATCGATATATCAATAACACTAAATCTTCTAAAAAAGATTTGCATAGTTATCGATATATCGATAGAAAATTTGTATACCCGAGTAAAAAAGAGTTATGTATAGCCGTGACAAATTAGAACCCAAATATGGTGGACACAATTGTTTCAAATATTATCTTCGGTTATCCCACAAGATCTGAACAGATAGTCTTATATATAATATGATACGCAAAATGGGTCTATCTGGTTTTATCAGTTTGATCCGGACTGATACGATATAAAATAAATTGAGACTATAAGACAAAAATATATATGGTTAGATATTGCTCTACATAAAGAACATATTTTTGTATATAACATTATATAAAGTGCATATGATTATATATAATGTTATCCAACTTATATGACGTTATAAGGAGCAATATATGATCAGTTATAATGGTTTTAAATTATACCCAGCAAAAACATGGTAATGAGTTGTGAAAAGTAATCATTACCAAGTACATTATTTATAATGAGTACCCATTACCATTAACATTATTTTAAGCCCAAAAGTAACTACTTCTCAGTAATATGTTATAAAAGCACCTCTAAGTAATAATATCTTCTTGCACTTGCAGTTTTTAACCTTTACAATTCAATTCACTTAAAAAGTACTTAAAAACTTAATAAAAATTACAGAATTTTTAAGTTTTAGTAAAAACAAGTTAAATTTTAAAAGTTTTAATTAACTAATTATTTTACTTCTTATTGGTAATGGGTTTTTACTCCTTATTTGTAATCCGAGGCAGTAACTACTTATTTATCTCCATACTCTTCACTAGTTATTTTTGTCTCACGCCCTTGTTAAAATAATTAGTGTTTCATTCAATAAGTAAGTAGTGATAAACATTTGTTTCGGATTACAAAACCCATTACTAGTAATGTCAGTTTTTGCTGGGTATTTAATCGTATCAGTTTTCTCCAACTGATATAATTATATAGACCCAATTCACGTATCACATTATATATAAGGTTATCCCGCTAGATCATAAAATATACCCGTAGATAATTATTAAAGTAATTGTATCCGCCATATTTGGGATATAATTAGTCATGGACATTTTTTCTTTTTTTACTAGGGTAGTTATTCATTATAGAAAATTTGAATAATTATAGATATACATATCTATAAAAAAGTTTTTTTGTCGACAACTATGTAAATTAAAATACGCTTCTCTACATTCGCACAGAAAAAAATATGGGGAAACAAATTTTGAGTAATCACTTGTTTACATTTCCAAAAAAAATTGAGTAATTTTTTAATTGACGCAATTAAATAAAAAAAAATATATTTTTTTATACCCACTTAGTGATAGAGGGTATATATAAGTTTGTCATTCCGTTTGTAACTCATCGAAATATCGGTCTGGGACCCCATAAAGTATATATATTCATGATGCCCGATCGATTTTAAGACATTCTAGCGATGTCCGTCTGTCCGTCTGTCCGTCTGTCTGTCTGTCTGTCTGTGGAAAATGCTCTCGCGGACAAAATATTGCACAGAGATGACTGAAACTTAACATATATATTGGAAGTTCTCCCGAGAAGTTTGGTATTGCATTTGAGCGATATCGGTTCAGCGGTTCAAAAGTTATAAACGAAAATGTAAGCACACCTCAAAAATTTCAGTACATTCAACATAACCAAAAAATACAAAATGCTTTAATTCGGCTTCTGGTTGACATATGTTAACATAATTGAACACCAAATGGTATTTAAACAAGTACGAACATATTTTTTGAGAAAAAAATCGCGGATTTTTTTTTTACCAAATTTTTTTTTCGCGGAAATTTTTTTTCAATTTTTTTTTTTTTTTTCAAATGTAATTTCCTTTTAAATAAAGTTATTTGCAATAATCTTTTTGAAATTGTGGAGGGTATCACTACATTCGGCAAGGCCGAATTTAACGTTTTTACTTGTTTTTTATTTGTTTTATCCTCTTAGTTTTTAGAATTCTCATTTAGTTTATAGTTTTTTGTATATGAATATAATAGTTTGAAATCATCTTTATGAAATTTTTCTATGTCTTTAAGACATAAATATATTTGGTAAAAGTTTGAAAAAAAAAATTTTTTTTTGTAAAAAAAATTTAAAACTTTTTTAAACTTTAAAGAAAAATAAATTGATAAATTTTGAGAAAATCTTTACTTGACACAATTAAAAACTTAATTAAAAAAAAAACGAAAAATTTTGAGTAAAGTTTTAATTGTGTCAATTTACAATTTATTAAATTTTTTTGGCTTACATTTAATAAATTTTCATTAAAAGTTTACTCAATCCTCTTAAATCGTTTACTGGTGCAAATTTAAGTAATTTTTTATTCAATAGTATTAAAAATTTACTCAAATTATTTTTTTTCTGTGCGTTAAAAACAAACAACTAATTCAATTCAAAAAGAATTAATTCTTTTAAAATATTTAACTCATCTGTTTTTGCTAGAATATGTAAGTGTAGTATTCTCTCATATTTCCTCACACTACTAACGAGTAACGTGTGTATGAATGCTACTACAATACAAGGATAATACATTTCAAATGCTGTGTAATATATTTGTTTCTTAACTTCCCTTCTTCTCTTCCTGCCTATTTTGTGTCCTTTTTATTTTGATAAAATTTTCATTTTGTATGCATTTATAGAATATTGTTACTTCCTTCTTGTGTTGTTCATTTATTATTATTTTTTTTCTGTTGTTGTTTGTCCTTTGTACCTGCTTTATATAATAAATTTTGAAAACTGTGAGAACTTGTGGGAATTTTATTTTATTTTTTTGCTAGTTAGAGTAAAATGAGTAAACAGTTTTTTTTGTAATGTTTTGAAAATTTACACAATGTTGTCACTCTATAAATTGTCTGGTTGGGGGAAATTTTTTTCAATTTTTTTGGGTAGTTTTGGTTAAAGTGCAAGGTAAACAAAAGAACATATGTTTTTTATAGTCCTGTAGTCCTGTAACAGGGGAAATTCCACAAACAATGTTGCATGTTATGGGAAATAGGGAATTTTTGGTGTTTGGTTGAAAAACATTAAATTGTGTTCAAAAAATTTTAACAAAAAAAATAAGTGTTGACCTTTAGAGGTTTACAGGAAGGAATGTTTGATAAACATGAATTATGAGATATTTAAATATATTTTTTTTTATAACAAATATTTAAAGAATTAGATAAAAAAAGATTTTGCAAAATTGCTAAATTTTGCAATAGAATATTTAATATGACAAACTTTTCGGAAAAAATTTTATGATAACACTGCGGAACACTAAAAAATAAACAAGAGTTACGACCATCATTTCTATATATTTCGGACATGCTGAATCGAATGGCGTACTCCGTTTTTCGATGTATGGTACAGTTTTCTTGTAAAATGTCATTAAAGATTGGCTGATTTTCAGCTGCTTTTTTAACAAAAAAATTCCAAAACTTTTTATTCTTAAATTTTATGGCATGGAATCATCGGCGTATACAGAGGGGGGCCCAACAACAACAACAAAAAAATATTTTTTTTATATGTATTGGAAAACACAAATCTCACGAAAAAAATTACAAAAAATTTTTTGTTGTTGTTGTTGGGCCCTGAAAAAACAGTCCTGCATACGCCGTTGCATGGAATACAAAGATATAACTTGTAGCAATATTTCTAATATAAATTTGGTTTAAAGCTTTTCATCTTAACCCCTTTAATTCGCGGATTTCTTCAATTTTTTTTAAGTTTTCGCGAAATTAACCGCTAAATTGGTCTCTGATAAAAAACTTGCATTTTGTGGATCATAAAGGCGTCCATGACACTACGAATAGTGGACAAAAAACATCTATGTTATATGGACCATCATGAAGAAAATCGCGAAAAACCGTTTTTTTGTATATGGCAGCATCACTTTAGGAGATGATTTGAGGCTTCATCTTTTAGTATATAATGTGGGAACCTTAAACAATGAACTGACCCAAAATTTGTCCAAAAAAGTTTTCATTTGCAAAAGTTAACTTAACAAAAACTATAATTATTGTATCGCAAACACTGAAATAACAGTTTTTGTTAAGATAACTTTTGCAAATGAAAACTTTTTTGGACAAATTTTGGGTCAGTTCATTGTTTAAGGTTCCCACATTATATACTAAAAGATGAAGCCTCAAATCATCTCCTAAAGTGATGCTGCCATATACAAAAAAACGGTTTTTCGCGATTTTCTTCATGATGGTCCATATAACATAGATGTTTTTTGTCCACTATTCGTAGTGTCATGGACGCCTTTATGATCCACAATATGCAAGTTTTTTATCAGAGACCAATTTAGCGGTTAATTTCGCGAAAACTTAAAAAAATGAAGAAATCCGCGAATTAAAGGGGTTAAGATGAAAAGCTTTAAACCAAATTTATATTAGAAATATTGCTACAAGTTATATCTTTGTTTTCCATGCCATAAAATTTAAAAATCATTAGCTTTGGAATTTTTTTTGTTAAAAAAGCAGCTGAAAATCAGCCAATCTTTAATGACATTTTACAAGAAAACTGTACCATACATCGAAAAACGGAGTACGCCATTCGATTCAGCATGTCCGAAATATATTGAAATGATGGTCGTACCTCTTGTTTTCTAAAATAGTGGTTAGTTTTGTCACGCAGTGTAATTTAGCTCGTTTTGCTATTTTTGTTTTTAGAACATTAGCTATTTTTTGCTAAAAAAAAATTTAGTACCATTTTTTTAATACTTTTTATATTCTTTTTCAGTTTGATAACTACAAAAACTTAAAATTTTGGAGAGGTTAAGACCATTTTTGCTTAAAATTTTTATTTTTTAGTACTTAAATTTTTAATTTAACACTTTTTTTAGTTTTTGTTTAATATTTTAATTAATTAACAAAATTCAATATTTTAAAATTAGTCGTATTTTAAAATTAGTCGTCGTTATCGAGAATGGCTTCCTATTTAAATTTAACTTTCGGACCAAAACATTTTTAGTACACTTTTCTACTATTTGCTTTAATATGTATTGCAAAATGTATTTTTAGTACTAAAAGTTTTATTTTACCAATTTTTTCTTTTAATTTTTATTTGACATTTAAATTTTTAGTACAATAAGGAATACGGTCCTATTTATATTGGAATTCTCAACAAAAGGTAATATTTTTAAATGTTTTTTTAGTACAACGGTAAAAAAAAAAGTAATTTTAAAACACTGGGTACAAGGTCCTGAAGAAGTTAGGAACATTTCTGCATTCCAAATTTATGTTTATTATTAAGAGTGTAAATATATTTATTTAACATGTCCATTTTTAGTACAATCAAGAATAGGGTCCTATATTTATTAAAGTTCCAACAAATGTAATATTTTAAATGCTTTTTTTTATTACTACACATTTAAATTTTTAAGTTTATACTTGTTAACTATATTTTAGTACCATCGAGAATGGCTTTCAATTTCGAACAAAAAATTTGTTTAGTACTTTTTTTTGATAATTATAATTTTTTTTTTCTCACTCTTCTATAATTGGTATTTTTAGTACGCTTTCCTAGAAAATCTACAAACTGAAAGTATACAAATTTTTATTTTAAAAAAATACAAGGCCTTGGAGAGTTAAAAAATATTTTTGCATAAAAATATTTTTAGTACAAAAATATTCAGAATAGGGCCCTACTATTATTAACCTGCTTAACAAAAGGTTACATTTTTAAATGTTTTTTTTTTGGCACTAAACATTTTAATTTGTTCAAGTTTTTATTTTTCTATTTCTAGTGCTATTTTCCATTTCTAGTACGGTCAAGAATGGCTTCTTATTTATTTACGTTAAACTTTCAAACAATTTTTCATTTTTTTTTTTTTTTAATTTATAACATTTTTAGCTCATTTTTGTATTATTTTCTTTTCTATCTATGGCAAAATGCATTTTTAAGTACTAAATGTTTTAATTTAACGATTTGTTTTTTAGTTTTAGCTTTAATTTGATATTTCTTTTTTAGTACAATCAAAGTTTTCAACAAAGATAATATTTTTAAATCTTGCATAGTAATATACATTTTAATTTTTAAGTTTTTACTTGATATTTACATTTTTAGTACTATGTATTGAATCAATTACCAACAAGAGAAAATATATTTAGTATATTTTTTCAAAATTATAACATTTTTAGCTCACTTTTCTATAATCGGAATTTTTAGTACAATTTTCGAGATAATCTAAAAAATGTACCTTGGAAAAGTTAGGAACATTTTAGCATTAGTATGTTTTTTTTAGTACAAAAAATTTTAATTTAACATTTTCTCTTTAAAGTATAATGAAGAATAGGGTCCTATTTTTATTTAACTTCTTAACAAAAGGTTAAATTTTTAAATGTTTTGTGGTACTAAACATTTTAATTTTTTTAAGTTTTTATTTTGCTTTTTCTAGTACTATCAAAATGGCTTCTTATTTATGTTAGCGTCGAACCAGAATCAAATTGCGTCGCGTTTTTTGTTTATAAAAGTTAATGTGAGGTACCACAAACGAACGTAAACATTTCAAACTTAATGTGTTTGTTTTTTTTTTACGTCAAACGCAACGCAATTCTGGTTCGACCCTAAAACTTTTGAACAAAGTTAATATTTTCAGCACATTTTTTCAAAATTTTAAAATTTTCGTCTTACTTTTGTATTATTTTCTTTTTTATCTATTGCAAAATTTATTTTTAGTACTAAAAGTTTTTACGATTTGTTTTTTGGACTTTGTTTAATATTTATATTTTTAGTACAATCAAGAATATGGTCAATTTCTCAACAAAAGGTAATATTTTTAATTTTTTTTAGTACAACATATTTTATTTTAAAAAAAAATTTACTAAATATTTGAATTTTTAGTACTATCGAGAATGGCTTCCGATTTATATGAATTTCTCTAACAAAAGGTAATATTTTTATTATATATTTTAACATTACAAATTTTTTTCAGGGTATTTTTCTTTATTAGCTAATTAGACCTAATAATGTTTTTTTCGTACATAAAAGAATTTTTTTAGATAATTTTTCCATAATCGGGACTTTTTGCAACGTTAATTTTTTTTAGTAAATTTACAATATGTTTTTTAGATTTTGTTTAATATTTCTATTTTTAGTACAATCAAGAAAGTGGTCCTATTAAACTTCTCAACAAGTGGTAATATTTAAAAAAAAAATTAGTGGAACACATTTTAATTTTTTAAAAATTTTACTTGACATTTTAACTTTTAGTACTATCAAGAATGGCTTCCCATTTATATGAAACTTTCTAACAAAAGATAAATATTTTAGTTTTTAAAACACTAGGTACAAGGCCATGGAGAGGCTAGACACATTTTTTAAACTGTTTTTAAGTACTAAAGTACAAAAGGTTATATTTTTAGTACTTATTTTTAACAACTAAAAAGAAAATCAGCTAACTTTTCTTATATCGATACCTTTTTTAGTACTTTTACTCGCACAGTAAAATTATAATAAAATTTACCTTTGGCCAAAATAGTACTAAAAAGCTTATTAAGTGCTACAAAACTCCCAAAAACTTCCTGTATAATAGATTTTTTTTTTTAAATTATAACATTTTCGTCTCACTTTTCTATTATTTCACATTTTTTTATAATTATAAAATTTTCGTTTCACTCCTATTATTTTCTTTTGTACCTTTTGAAAAATGTGTTTTTTAGTACTTAATATTTTAATTTAACAATTTGTTTACAAAATTTTGTTTATATTTCTTTTTTTAGTACAATTAAGAATATGGTCCTATTTTTGTTAAACTCCTCAACAAAAGGTAATACATTTAATTTTTTTTAGTACAGCACATTTTAGTTGTTTAAAAATTATATTTCTACTTTATATTTAAATTTTTAGTACTATCGAGAATGTCTTCCTATTTATATAAAACTTTCTAACAAAATTTTATATTTTTAGTACAATTTTTTATAATTATTAAAGTTTTAATTTAACAATTTGTTTATAAGATTTTGTTTATATTTCTTTTTTAGTACAATAAAGAACATGGTCCTATTTTTGTTACACTTCTAAACAAAACGTAATATTTAATTTTTTTTAGTACAGCACATTATAGTTGTTTAAAAATAATATTTCTACTTGATATTTAAATTTTTAGTACTATCGAGATTGTCTTCCTGTTAATGTAAAACTTTCTAACGAAAAGTAATATTTTTGGTACATTTTTTTTATTAAAAAAATTTTCTTTGTAAGCTAATGAGGCCTAATAATGTTTATGTACATAAAAAAAAATTATCACACTTTTCCATAAACTGGATTTTTTAGTACACTTTTCTACAAAATCAAAAAAAAAAGGTAGCTATGAAAAAAAAAATTGTTTTTAAGACCCTGGAGAGGCTAAAAACATTTTTAAATTAAAAATGTTTTTTAGAACTAAAAGGTTACAAAAAAAGTTACAAAAGGTTATATTTTGTGTACTCTTTTTTGAAAATCGAAAAAGAAAACTAGCCAACATATATTTTTTCGTTATTTTTTTTAGAACAAATTTTTTGAAAGCTACTATAAAAAATTTTAAATTCTTGTTAACTTAATCTGTCACAGTGACATAAAAAAAATTTGCCTTTAGCAAAAATAGTACTAAAAGGCTTATTAAGTGCTACAAAACTCCTAAAACTTCCTGTTTTAATTAAATTTCCTTTTGAAGCAAAACAAGTCTTTTACCCATTATTCTTTTTTACTGTTCTATTGTATATTTAATGTTTAGCACTTCATTTCAAGTTTTTTTTGTTTGTTCATTCTGGGTTTGCATTTTCTGCAAACAATTGTTTTACCCATTTCTTTCAGTGTGTTTTTTTATATTATATATTGACCACAATATTAGCGCAGTGGTTTTGTAGTTTTTTTCTCTGGTATTAAAAAAAAAACTTTTCTATAAAACACTACTGCATTGTAGCGATAACTGTATTTCCTTTATAAAGTTTTTCCTAGGCAGGCTTTAAGTAAGTTAACACTTCAGTATAAATTGTTTTTGTTGCTATACGAACCACAAAAACTTCATCTTTTGCGGCTTTTTACTGTACATTTTCTACATTATTATACCTCTCCGTTTTTTTTAGTACAGAAAATATTTCTACTGCTGTTGTTTGGTTGTTTTTTAGTTAGTGTCTTGTCTAATTAACATTAACCATTTGTTTCATTATTGTACTTAAAATGAGTAGTCTTTAAAAGGTATTTTATGTTGGATTAAGAAGAGCGGAATGACGGAAGAAGACTGGTTGTTGGAATAGCAGCAGCTGCTGTGATTTCATTTTTCATTAAGTGTTAAATTTCTTTAGTACCAAGTATTTAATGTAATTTGATCATAATTTGAATACCGTTTTTTTTTTCAATGTGGTTTTTCATATAAAAATAGTGGGGTGGATGGATTTAAAAATTAACTTTCTTTTTTTGTAGTCTATTTAAATTTTTTAATTTGGAGTAATTTCTGTAGACTATTCTATTATTTTGTAGTGAAGTTTAGCTATTTTATTTTTTTTAGTATTTTTTTTCTATTTTTTTAGCACAAAATAGCAAAATTGAAATTATTACTAAAAATAGCAATTTTTGCCTAAAAAGATAAAAAATTAGCTTAAAAATAGCAAAACTGAAAGAATTACAAATAATAGCAATTTTTTTTAAAGTAATTTTAGTCAAATTTAGTCAAATAGTGCTAAAAAAAAAAATAATGCTTTGAATTCTGCACTTATAACACTGTGCAACAAATTTAGGATCACCTAGTTTATCCCGAATGGGACAAAAAAGAAAGTTTATCTATAGAAGACCCAACCCATGAAGGTTTTTGAAAACTTAGCTCAGGTCCTTTTTTTAGGCCCACTGAAGTTTTTATTTTTTTTTTCGATGGCGTTTGAAATAAGTCCAAAAAAGTATTAAAACTTATTCTGGGGCAAATAATGTTAAAATATGTCTTCAGTGAAATTTACAGGCCTATTCACAGTTATGACTGGTTATGACTAATTTTATTATTTTCAATAAACACAATCATAAAAAGTCTCAAAATTTAAAATTATTTGTCAATTTTGAGACGATGTGCACTGAAAAAAATAACTATACTAAAATTAAATAAACACTGTTATTAATTTAAGTAACCAAATTTTTTTGAATTTACTTCAACTTATCTTAATATAAGGTGGTTTTACTTAAAACAAAGAAAATAAACTTGATGATAGTACATGCAAATACTTAAAAAAGCACAAAAGTTTTCCTTAATTTGTTTTTTTAAATTAAGTTAAATATTCTTTACATTAATGGCGAATTGATTGCATTTAAGAAAAAAAGGGTTTATTAAAAAATTTTGTTTTACTTAAAAGAAAAAAATTTAAATTGTGTGCAAAAAAAATAAATAAGTACGTAACTTACTTAAAAATAGTATAGACATTTTCAAGACATTGAATCAAATAAGTACTAATCTTTAATTCCAAAACGCATTTTCTTTAATTTAATCAATTTTTGTTTTAAGTTAAGAAAAAAGTAACCTTTATTTTATTGATTTCATTGACTTTATTTGAATCCATATCTTCATCAGTTTAAAAAAGAATTTACTTAACGTAAGGAAAAACTACTTTAGGTATTTTGGGGACCCCATCTGGGGGCCCCATCTGGAGACCCCATGAGACCCTAACTTTAAATCCAAATTTCGATTTTCGCGGAATTTTCAAATGTCTATAACTCTGCAAATACTGCAGATACGAAAAAAATTCTAAAGGCATTTTTGTAGTCCTTAACTTGTAGAATATGACCGCCGAAGACCCGAAAGCTCTCCGAGTTATAGTTTTCGAGTTATTTCATGATCAAATTTCTCAAGACCCCATTCCCAGATCTCGAAAACTAAGCCAGATAGAGCGATTCTGACCAAAATTTTGGATCAAAATCAATAGTGACCCTATAATAGTGTACGCACATACTCATGGGCGGACCCCATATATTGGGGGCCCGTAGGGTCCTCCCATTGGGACTCCATAGGGTCCACAGAATCCGTAAGTTTAAGGAAATTTTTACTTATTTTAAAAAAATATTTTTCCTCTGGATAAAAACAATTAAACTTATATTAAGTACTATTTTACTTACTTTTAAGATATATTTAAGTAAATGCATTACTATGTTTTAGGAAAAAATATACTTGGAAGAAGAATTAATATCTTTGGAGCCCTCGCATACCCTTCTTTTTTTAAATTAAGTTCAACATGCTTTAAAAATGGTAAAAAAATTTTTCAGTGTGGGTAGCACGTCATTTTTTATACCCTCCAACCACAGTATGGGGGTATACTCACTTTGTCATTCCGTTTGTAACGCATCGAAATATCGGTTGGGGACCCCATAAAGTATATGGGGCATTTCATGTCAAATCGGACACTTTGAAATTTTTTTTTTTTTGATTTTCCCAATTTGTTTACAGTTTTTAGTACCCTTCGAAAACTCCTTCGTGGTAAATTTTCAGATTTTTTTGATGACCCGTTCAAAAGATATCGAATTTTTAAAAATTGGTAGTTTGTTCCTTTACTCAAACTTCTTTTACTCATAACTTCTTCAATAATGGTCCAAATTTCAAATTTTTTTTCAAAATTTTTGGTTTTTTTACGTACTTTAAAAAAAAAAATCCCAAAAAATTCTTTAAAGCGCTCTAGTATGCTATTTTTAAGTTTTAAAATTTAAATCTCATTTTTGAAAATGTTTGTACTCTTCGATTTTTTGAAATTTTTTTGTGTAAAACTTTTATCGATTTTACAAATTTTTTGCCCAGGAGGATCGTGGGATAACGATTATTACTATTTTTTTTAAATTTTTTGAAAAAATTTTATTGTAATTTTCCAATCTTAAAATCATTTCTACTGCTCGAATGGTGCGTCATAGAGGGGTCCTTTATAAGACCGACGACCATTAACTTTTTCGTCTTAAAATTTCTTTGAAACAAACTAATACCCTATCTCCAATTTCTTAGGGGGCTCCCACACAAAACGATATTTTTTAAAATTTGCTCCAACCGCTCCAACTGCCCTAATAGTGCCCTTAGAGCAATCAAATGTATAACCGAACCACAATATTTTTTTAGTTCAAACATTTTCTCTGAACACACCTACCCTCTATCTTTAACTGTTAAGGCGGTCCCCATACAATTTTTTTTTATTTTTTGTAAATTTGTTTTATTTAATCAGCTTCTACCAGTGCAATGGTGCGTCCGAGAGGGGTCATTAGTGAGACCGACCCCCATTTATTTTTACCCTACAATATTTTTTTAAAACATACCTAAAAAAAATTGTATGGGGACCGCCTTAACAATTATAGATAGAGGGTTGGTGTGTTCAGAGAAAATATTTGGACTAAAAAAATATTGTGGGTCGGTCATACATTTTGTTGCTCTAAGTGCACTATTAGGGCAGTTAGAGCGGTTGGAGCAAATTTTAAAAAATGTCATTTTGTGTGTGAGCCCCCTTAAAAATTGTAGATAGGGTAATTGTTAGTTCCGAAGAAAAGTTTAGACGTAAAAATTAATAAGGGTCGGTCTTGGAAATGACCCCTCTATGACGCACCATTGGAGCAGTAGAAATGATTTTAAGGTTGGAAAATTACAATAAAATTTTTTAAAAAAATTTCCAAAAAATCGAAGAGTACAAACATTTTCAAAAATAAGATTTAAATTTTAAAACTTAAAAATCTCATTCTAGAGCGCTTTTAAGATTTTTTTGAGATTTTTTTTTAAAAGAACGTAAAAAACAAAAATTTTGAAAAAAACAATTGCAATTTGGCCCATTATTGAAGAAGTTATGAGTAAAAGAAGTTTGAGTAAAGGAACAAACTACCAATTTTTAAAAATTCGATATCTTTTGAACGGGTCATCAAAAAAATCTGAAAATTTACCAAGAAGGAGTTTTCGAAGGGTACTAAAAACTGTTAACAAATTGGGAAAACCTAAAAAAAAAATTTTCAAAGTGTCCGATTTGACATGGAATGCCCCGTCTGTGGAAATGGTGATCACGGCCAAAGTATTACACATATATGACTGAGACTAAGCAAACTTATTTGTTATTGTCCTAAGTAGTTTGGTATTGCATTTGAGCGAAATCGGTTCAGCGGTTTAAAAGTTATGAACTAAAACGTAAGAACACCTCGAAAATTTTGGTATATTCTACATAACCTAAAAATACAAAATGCTTTAAATTGGCTACTGGTTAGCATATGTGAACAGAATTGGACTCAGAATAGAATTTTTACAAGTACAAACCACTTAAAAAAAAATCGCGGAATTTTTTTTTTTTTCACCAAAAAGTTTTTTCCGCGAAATTTTTTTTTAAAAAAAAAAAATTTTTGCAAATAATCTTTTATTACATTGTGGAGGGTATCAATACATTCGGCAAAGCCGAATTTAACTTTTTTACTTGTTTATTTTTAAAGATATATACTTTATGTTGGACTTTCCTGCCCTGGTAAAGCCAAACATAAATTCACCCCTCTATTATAAAATAAATAATCTATAAATTATTTCCAGGCATTTTGTTTTTAAATTTTCAAATTAAGAATTTAAAATAGCGTTAAACTTTTTTTCTTGTTATAAAATAATTCAAAACACTTTTTTTTCAAAACACATTTTTTTTTAAAACACTTTTAAATCCTTAGGGTTATTTTCATACCTTCAAAAGTCTTGAACTTGCAAATGTGTTTTTTTTTTTTTGCTATTGTCATATTTCTTACATCTTTTATTAGCATTTTACATTTGAAGTAAAATGACACTGCAACGAGTACTATTTGTGTGTTCAACAATACTAGCACTAGCAATGAAAGAAATGGAATTTCTGAGTCCTTTCATATGAATTTTTAAGTATAAAATATACAAGTGTCATTTTTGTCTTCTAGTTCTTCTGTGTATTTACCTCTATTAGAAATGCAACACTGCATAATGTCACCTAAGGTTAAAAAAAAAATGTTTGTACATTAGGGTGGAGCAAATTTAAATTTTTCTAATTTCAAAATCGTCGAAATAGAATATTAACACACACAATTATTGTTGGGAATGTCTTTGGGTTACTTTTTTGACTTGAAAATCGGAAAATTCCGAAATTTTTTAAGCTAAAAATATAAGTTAATATTCCGAAATTACAGGAAAATACCTTTTATGGAAAAAATGGAAAAAAAATTTTTGTCTGTAAAAAAAATTTTTTTTGTCTGTAAAACATTTTTTTTCTGTTTTTGGAAAAAAAAAAATATTTTTAATTATTTTTTGATGAAAATATAACGTAATATAAGGAGAGTATAGAAAAAAATTATAGTTTTAATCCGAAATTAATTTAAAACAAGTTGACGTTTTCGAATGTACTGATAGCCTTCACAATGTCAAAAAGATTATATTTAAAAAAAAAAAAAAATCCGCGGAAAAAAAATTTCGCGAATTTTTTTTTAAATATGTTTGTACTTGTTAAAATACCAATACTAATCAATATCCAATTTTGTTGAGATTTGTGAACCAGCAGCCGAATTAAAGCATTTTGTATATGGGGCATTCCATGTCAAATCGGACACTTTGAAAATTTTTTTTATAGATTTTCCCAATTTGTTAACCGTTTTTAGTACCCTTCGAAAATTCCTTCGTGGTAAATTTAGGGAGTGGAGATAGGGCGTAGGTATGTTTTACAAAAATGTTGGAGGGTAAAAATAAATGGGGGTCGGTCTCTTTAATGACCCCTCTCGGACGCACCATTGGACCGGTAGAAGCTGATTAAATAAAACAAATTAACAAAAATTAAAAAAAAATTGTATGGGGACCGCCTTAACAGTTAAAGATAGAGGGTAGGTTTGTTCAGAGACAATGGTTGGACTAAAAAAACATTGTGGGTCGGTCATTGGAGCAGTAGAAATGATTTTAAGATTGGAAAATTACAATATAATTTTTTCAAAAAATTTTAAAAAATAGTAATAATCGTTATCCCACGATCCTCCTGGGAAAAAAATTTGTAGAATCGATAGAAGTTTTACACAAAAAAATTTCAAAAAAATCAAAGAGTACAAACATTTTCAAAAATGAGATTTAAATTTTAAAACTTAAAAATCGCATACTAGAGCGCTTTTAAGATTTTTTTGGGATTTTTTTTTTTTAAAGTACGTAAAAAAACAAAAATTTTGAAAAAAAAATTGAAATTTGGACCATTATTGAAGAAGTTATGAGTAAAAGAAGTTTGAGTAAAGGAACAAGCTACCAATTTTTAAAAATTCGATATCTTTTGAACGGCTCATCAAAAAAATCTGAAAATTTACCACGAAGGATTTTTCGAAGGGTACTAAAAACTGTAAACAAATTGGGAAAATCTAAAAAAAAAAAATTTTCAAAGTGTCCGATTTGACATGGAATGCCCCATATATATTCATGATCCCTGATCGATTTTAAGACATTCTAACGATGTCCGTCTGTGAAATGGTGATCACGGCCAAAGTATTTAATATATTTGACTAAGACTTAGGATATTTACTTGTTTGTTTTAAGCAGTTTGGTATTGCATTTGAGCGAAATCGGTTCAGCGGTTCAAAAGTTATGAACTAAAATGTAAGAATACCTCGAAAATTTTGGTATATTCTACATAACCTAAAAATACAAAATGCTTTAAATTGGCTGGTGGTTGGCATATGTGAACAGAATTGGACACAGAAATTAATTTTTACAAGTACAAACCAATTTTTTTACAAAAAAAAAAATTCGCGGAATTTTTTTTCACCAAAAATTTTTTTCCGCGGATTTTTTTTTGTCAAATTTTTTTTTTTGCAAATTATCTTTTATTACATTGTGGAGGGTATCAATACATTCGGCAAGGTCGAATTTAACATTATTACTTGTTATGTGTTAATATTGACCCTAAGAGGCAACTTTTCTAAAACCGACATTTTTGAAATTCGGAAAAAGAAAAATTTGCTCCACCCTATGTACAAACATATGAACAAATATGTTAAAAAATAAAAAAAAACTTGAAAAATACCTAAGACATAAGAAAACTTTTGTAATTTATACATTTAAAAAAAGGTTTTTTAAGACTTGAGTTTTGCATGTAGTTTTTTTATTTTTTGTATTTCCTTAAGAATTTACATAATTGAAGGACTTGATTATCTCCTTTTAACTAACAGAAGAAAACGAGAGACAGAAAAACAAAAATTTAATTTACTTATTTTGTATAATGTAATTAAAATAGAATTTGTAATTTAATACAGATTGTTATTTGAAAATTTTCTTAAAGACAATAAGACGTCATATGTGGGAGTTGGGGAAATTTTTAAAATTTAAAATTAAAAAAAAATCTAGTCAAGAAAAATTTTGTTAAAAATATTTTAAAAAAATTTAAAAATATTTTTAACAAAATTTCACATCAACATAAAGGGGTCTTACAACATCCACCGACCCATAAAATATGGGTCTAAGACCCCATAATGAACATCAATTATTGATCAGTAATTGATTTTAAGACAGTTTGTAAAACTCTGTCTGTGGAAATCACACTGCACTACAAACCAAAACTGCTGGACTCTAATACTTGGGCACGGAATTTTCTTATAGTCATAGGCTGGTTAAGTTTTTAAATTAAACAAAAATCAAACCAGGGGGAAAAAAGTTCCCTCTTGAGAAACTAAAAGAACTCCATTGCAAAAATTGCAAAAATTGGTAAAGACAACTTTTCCGACACCGACGATTTCGAAATTCGAAAAAATTTTAATTTGCTCCACTCTACTGTACTGTTCTAAGTGCATGTATAATGTTTTAAATCTTTTGTAGAAGACTTTAAAATAGAAATTTTGTTTAAATTATTTAATGATTTTTTAAGTGATTAATTAAGCTATTGCTTTATAAAATAATGACTTAAATGAGGCATTGATTGATGATAGCTATAGTTTATTATTAATAGATTTTAAGCCTAAAGGGTTATTGTTAACACTATTTTTCAATTGTTATTAACAAAAAAACTAAGGAATTTTTTGTAATGTTTTAAATTTATTTAAATTGAAGATTTTTTTAAAAATAAGTTTATGTGAACATTTTGTTAATTACTACACCATTTACAGATGTAATCTAAAAATATCGAAGATTCCATTTGAAATTCGAAATAAATCAAATGTAATTTAAACAACAAACTCAAAAAGGTTATTGCAAAAAACTTTATTGAAAACCAAATTATTTTCGAAAAAACAAAAAAAAAAATTTCGCGAAAAAAAAATCCGCGATATTTTTCTTTTTTTTTGTCAAAAAATATGTTCGTTTAAGTACCATACAGTGTTCAATTACGTTCACATTTGTTAACCAACAGCCGAATTAAAGCATTTTGTATTTTTAGGTTATGTTGAATTTACCAATATTTTTAAGGTGTCCTTACACTTTCGTTTACAACTTTTGAACCGCTGAACCGATATCGCTCAAATGCAAAAAACTGCTCAGGAGAACTTCCAATAAATATGTTAAGTTTCAGTCATCTCAGTGTAATATTTTGACCGTGATCACCATTTCCACAGACAGACAGACGGACATCGTCGATCTCTGATCAATTATATATGGGGCATTCCATGTCAAATCGGACACTTTGAACAATTTTTTTTTTAGATTTTCCCAATTTGTTTATAGTTTTTAGTACCCTTCGAAAACTCCTTCGTGGTAAATTTTCAGATGTTTTTGATGACTCGTTCAAAAGATATCGAATTTTTAAAAATTGGTAGTTTTTTCCTTTACTCAAACTTCTTTTACTCATAACTTCTTCAATAATGGTCCAAATTTCAATTTTTTTTTTCAAAATTTTTTGTTTTTTTACGTACTTTAAAAAAAAAATCCCAAAAAATTCTTAAAAGCGCTCTAGTATGCGATTTTTAAGTTATAAAATATAAATCTCATTTTTAAAATGTTTGTACTCTTCGATTTTTTTGAAATTTTTTGTGTAAAACTTCTATCGATTCTACAAATTTTTTGCCTAGAAGGATCGTAGGATAACGATTATTACTATTTTTTTAAATTTTTTGAAAAAATTTTATTGTAATTTTCCAATCTTAAAATCATTTCTACTGCTCCGATAGTGCGTCATAGAGGGGTCGTCTTAACATTTCTTTGGAACAAACTAATACCCCATCTCCAATTTCTAAGGGGGCTCCCACACAAAACGACATTTTTTAAAATTTGCTCCAACCGCTCTAACTGCCCTTAGAGCAATAAAATGTATGACCGACCCACAATACTTTTTTAGTCCAAACATTCCCTTTGAACACACCTCTCCCCTATCTTTAACTATTAAGGCGGTCCCCATACATTTTTTTTATTTTTTGTAAATTGGTTTAATTTAATCAGCTTCTACCGGTCCAATGGTGCGTCCGAGAGGGGTCATTAGTGAGACTGACCCCCATTTATTTTTAACCTGCAACATTTTTTTAAAACATACCTACGCCCTAGCTCCACTCCCTAAGTAGGCTCCCATACAAATAAAAGTTGGATTAAATTTTATAAAAATTTAATTTTGAATGGAAGCCTACTTAGGGAGTGGAGATAGGGCTGTGGTATATTTTACAAAAATGTTAGAGGGTAAAAATAAATGGGGGTCGGTCTCACTAATGACCCCTCTCGGACTCAGCATTGGACCGGTAGAAGTTGATTTAATAAAACAAATTTACAAAAAATAAAAAAAACTGTATGGGGACCGCCATAACAATTAGAGATCGAGGGTAGGTGTGTTCCGAGAAAATGTTTGGACTACAAAAATATTGTGGGTCGGTCATACATTTTGTTGCATTATGGCAGTTATAGCGGTTGCAGCAAATTTTAAAAATGTCGGTTTGTGTGGGAGCCCCCTTAGAAATTGGAGATAGGGTATTAGTTTGTTCCAAAGAAATGTTAAGACGTAAAAATTAATGGGGGTCGGTCTTATAAATGACCCCTCTATGACGCACCATTGGAGCAGTAAAAATGATTTTAAGATTGGAAAATTACAATAAAATTTTTTCAAAAAATTTTTAAAACTAGTAATAATCCCACGATCCTCCTGGGCAAAAAAATTGTAGAATCGATAGAAGTTTTACACACAAAAATTTAAAAAAATTCGAAGAGTACAAACATTTTCAAAAATTAGATTTAAATTTTAAAAATCGCATACTAGAGCGCTTTTAAGAATTTTTTGGGATTTTTTTTTTTAAAGTACGTAAAAAACCAAAAATTTTGAAAAAAAAATTTGAAATTTGGACTATTATTGAAGAAGTTATGAGGAAAAGAAGTTTGAGTAAAGGAACAAACTACCAATTTTTAAGAATTCGATATTTTTTGAACGAGTCATCAAAAAAATCTGAAAACTTACCACGAAGGAGTTTTCGAAGGGTACTAAAAACTATAAACAAATTGGGAAAATCTAAAAAAAAAAAATTCAAAGTGTCCGATTTGACATGGAATGTCCCATATACTTTATGTAGTCCCAGACCGATATTTCGATGAGTTACAAACGGAATGACAAAATTATATATACCCCTTATCAATCACTAATTGAAAGTGGAGGGTATAAAAAGATCAATTGTGACTCGAAAAAGATGAATTGTAATTCGAAAAAGATCAGTTGTAATTCAAAACAGATCAATTGTAACTCGAAAAAGATCAATTGTAATTCAAAAAAGTTCAATTTAAATTCGAAATAGGTCAACTTTAATTCGAAAAAGATCAATTGTAATTCAAAGATTCCAATTGTGATTCGAAAAAGATTGATTGTAATTCGAAAAAGATCAAATGTAATTCGAAACAGATCAATTACAATTCGAAAAAGATCAATTGTTATTCAAAAAAGATAAATTCAAATTCGAAATAAAGCAATTATAATTCAAAAAAGATCATTTGTAATTTGAAGATTTCAATTGTGAATTAAAAAAAATCAATTGTAATTCGGAAAAGATCAATTTAAATTCGAAATATATCAATTGTAATTCGGAAAAGATCAATTTAAATTCGAAATATATCAATTGTAATTCGAAAAAGATCAATTGTAATTCGAAATAGATCAATTTTTATTCGAAAAATATCAATTGTAATTGGAAAAAGATCAATTTAAATTTGAAATAAAGCAATTCTAATTCGAAAAATATCAATTGTAATTCGAAGATTTAAATTTTAATTAAAAAAGATCAATGTAATTCAAAACAGATCATTATAATTCGAAAAAGATTGATTGTAATTCGAAATAGATTAATTGTTATACGAAAAAGATGAATGGTAATTCGAAAAAGATCAATTTAAATTCGAAATAGATCTTTTAAAATTCGAAGATTCCAATTTTGATTCGAAAAAGATCAATTGTTATTCGAAAAAGATCAATTTAAATTCGAAATAGATAAATTTTTAAAATATCAATTGTATTCCGAAAAGATCAATTGTAATTCGAAAAAGATCAATATTCTCCCAGAGAATTTTTTTAATAGTTCTAAATATCAAAAAATTGTTCAAATTGTAATAATGAAACTTTTTTTTCTCTGGATCGATTTTCCCCGTTTAAGAACTTAAACTTTCCACGACTATTAGATATTTAAATCTCTCTCTTTTAGGATTCTAGTTCGTTTGGTTTAAGCTATAACGTGATTTTAACAGACAGACATCGCTAGATTAACTTAAATTCCATATATTCTTCATGGAGTTTCTAATCAATATTAAAAACTATAACTAAACATAAAAAAAAATAAAAAAAAAAAATTAAATTTTTAATTAAAACAAAACTTTTAATCCGTATTTTATTAACCCATAAAGTATTTTAGAAAGTATGTCTAATACTTTTTTTTTTGTTTGAAAAAAAAACTAAATACCACACAGCATGCTCAACGGTAGTACATTGGCAAAGAAAAATTTAAACAAAAAATAAACCCACAAACCATGAACCCACAATGTCGCATAGTTTTTTTTTTTCCATTGGATTTTGTCACATTGATCTTTGACTCTTTTTTTTAACATACATATAAACAAAATAAAAGAAAAAAAAGTTTAACATTTAACAAAAAAAAAAATGTAAAACAAAGATTCGTTACAACTTTAACAAACGGTGACCAGAAAAATATACACTGAAAAAAAAACACAAAAAAAATAAAGTTTTCAAACAATTTCATGTTAACAACAATGCGACAGACAGAAAAAGACGGACGGACTGACGGACAGACAACAGGCAAACAATGTTGTTGCAAGTATTTAATTTAAGTGACACAAAACTAAAACGATCAACAAACAAAAAGGAACAACAGCAATTTATTTTTGTTTGTAGTTTTATTTTTTGGCAAACAGTAACCAAAAAAAACCAAAAAATGCCATAGAAAAACAATCAACAAAATAAACCTTTCACTTTATCCAAAAATTTGACAAAAAAAAAACAAAAAAAAACTCAGAGTTTCTCAAAAATGTTTACCGCAGAAAGTGTTCCTGCTCACCAACGTCTGTTAACTGAAGTATGTATTTTTTTGAAGTATGCAATAAAAAAATGCACTAACAAGTATAAAAGTTAAATTCGAATACACTCCACAATGCCTTTTTTACAATTTTGATTAGAAATATTTTATTTTGTGTAAAAAACTTTTTTTTTGTAGATTTTGAAGAAAAAAAATAATTTACTAAATTTTTTTTTGAGTGTAAATTTTTTTTTTATGTAACATTTTTTCCTAGTGTAATTCCACAATGCATTTTTTAACAATTTTGATTTAAAAAATTTTATTTTGTGTAAAAAACTTTTTTTAGTCATTTTTGAAAAAAAAAAAATTACAAAATTTTTTTTTGAGTGTAAAACTTTTTTCGAGTGTAATTTTTTTTTTTTTAGTGTAAAAAATATTTTTGAGTGACAAAAAGACGTTGTAAAATATTTTTGTGACTTATCAATGTTTTTAAGACATGTGTAACGGGTTTTCAACACGTGAATTTAACGTGAAAGTATTCTGAAATTCACTCTTTTGCTTATTTGAACCACTGGACCGATTTTGCTGAATTGCAATACCAATCGGACCAGGTAAATGCCCAACATATATGTCAAATTTTAGCAGCCTCAGTAAAGTCTTTCAAAAGTTCAAAAGTGTGTTTTTGACAGACAGACGGACGAACATCGCTATATCGTCTTAAGCACGAATATGGCTAATGGTCATAAGCTGATTAATTTCTTGAATGGCAAAAAATCTCCCCTTTGAGAACTAAAACTACCCCAAAAAAACACAATTTTTCAACCTTCCACTTACAAGGAAGGTCTTTCACAGGGCACCCACCGATTGTCCTGAAACTTGAATATGGGGGAATGAGGGGGGAAAAATAAGGGATACCTGTTTTTTTTTAGCTGCCCAATCTCAAATTTAAAAAAGGGTTGCCACCTTATGAAAAAATAAGAGCTTTCGGGAAAATTCGTATAAAAGCCGAACAGCAGGAGTTTCGCCAAACGAAAAATACGGGTCAGCTTAATTTTGATACACTCGAAAAAAACTGTAATGTTAGAAAAAAAAGCTTGTAAACCAGTGGTCGGCAGAAAGAGGCATATGAAAGTATTAGTGTTTTAATAAAAATATGCATGTGTTGGTGTTAGAGATGGGCGCGTGAGTGAATTTTGACTCACGCACGCTCACGAAATAAAAATATTGCTCACGCACGATCACGCACGAAATAATTTTTTCTGCTCACGTTCACGCACGCACACGTGAGTTACTAAAATTTTTCTCACGCTCACGAAATAATCACGCTCACGAAGACGCACGAAATTCAAATTAACAAATTTTTATTTTACTTTTTTCGAATTCGTGCAGAAAAAGTATTTAACTTCCTTAAAACTATAATAAAAATTTATTTAAACAACAATTTTGTAATAATTACCCTCTAAATTCAATAAAATAACACAAACACAACATTCAATAAAATAGCACAAAACAATCACGCCAACTCACAAAGCAAAAATTACTCACGCACGCTCACGCACGAAATATTTTTTTCTAATCACGTGCACTCACGATCACGTGAGTAAAAATAAATTTCACTCACGATCACGCGTGATTCACGAAAAATTCGTGTCACGCGCGCATCTCTAGTTGGTGTATTTCTTCAACAAAGCGACATCAACCTGCTTTGAAGAAAGTAAGCTTGCTACTGAATAAAATATTTGTTTTTTTTATGCTCTTTGTTGATTTTTTGTTGACATTCGTGTTGTATACATGTGAATTACCGATTGTGTTCGGCTCCAGCGTGCAATGGGTGCCGACCACTGTTGTAAACCTACAAGAAAATTTGGGTTCGGACCCGATAGGTCCAGACCCCGATGGGCCTAGACCTAGTTGGGTTCCTTAAAAATCGCTCTACCTTGCTTAGTTTTTGAGATACGTGATTTTAGGGGACCTCTGGGGTTTAGAGAATTAAAAAACTCGATAACTGAAAAAATATTATTATTAGCTTTTGGTACAAAGCTACAAAAATTCTTTTGGACTATTTGTTGCGTCCGCAATATTTACCGAGACATGAGCATTTTAAAATTTTCGGGAATGCTAACTTTTTTGCATCCAAAGTTAGGACCTTTAGGGTCCACATGTGAGAGAGCCCGTGAACCAAAAATGGCCTCCATTTTGCTTCATCTGGCTTAGTTTCCGAGATAGCGCCATTTTAAGTTTACTTAAAAAAAAATTTTTCAATTTATTTTTGCTAATATTATCAAAAAAGCTTGTAAAAATTTGGTCAACTAAATTTTAAATTTAGCAAAAACAAATAAAAAATTTAAATTCGGCTTTGCCGAATGTATTGATGCCCTCCACAATATATTAAAAGATTATTTGCAAGAATTTTTTTTTTTTTGAAAAAAAAAAACAAGAAAGTTATAGTCGGTCAAAACCGACCATACAGTATTCCGGAAAATGGGTCCCAAGTCCACAAATGGACCGATTGTTTCTGTCTTTTGTTAGATCCTTATTTAGTGTGAAAAACGCACACAGATAAAATTTTAGTGGAATTGGTTTATTTTTTTTTGTCAATAGACCAATTTAACTGAATATCGGTCAAAATTTTTGTATGGTGGAATAAGTCCAAAAATGGTGCAATTATATTCCGATTTGATTAGGTTACTAAAGTACACTTTTAACACCTTAAAATAAAATTTTTATCAAATATTTCAATTTTTATGAATTTTGAGGGAATTATGTTAATATCGGGAGGGTGGTTTGTATAGGGACTACCAGAAGGACTGACCCGATTCCTTTGAAATTTGGAATGGTGATTTGTGCATACAAAATTTGATTACCTGCTGAATTTCAAAGCGATATCTGTTATAATACGGTTATTCGAGTCATTTAAGCCGAATCCAAAAGGGGCGTTTGTGTGGGGGCTATATCCAAACATGAACCAATTTTCTCCAATTTCGATAGACTTCGTCCTTGGGCCAAAAGATGCTTAAGTTTCAAATTTCAAGTGAATTGATTGAAAATTGCGACCTGTATCGTGCTTAAACCGATAGATGGACAGACGGACGCACAGTGCTTCGTTCCCATGTAACGAAGGGACAAAATTAGAAGGAGTTGTCAGATATTTTTGAGATTTGGTACACTAACATAAAATATATTAGTTAAGAAAAATATGAATTTTTGGAAAAATCGGTGCAAGGACACGCCTACCTCCCATGTGTCCTGAAACTGAAAAATGTAATTTTAGCTTCAATAATGCACAAAAAATTACAAAAAGTGGTCATGCTGATACACTTTCAACATGCAACGTGTGTATTAATTTTCACTTAAATCGGAGCAAGGACTCAAGGTCCTGCCATATATCCTTTTTATTTAAAACGCTATAACACCTACGAAAATTGTCCGATCGTAAAAAATCTTTGTAAGCAAATTAATATTTCTAAGATATATAATAATGCCAAATTTTGGAAAAATCGGATTAGTAGTGTGGAAAATATAAAAACATCCTTTTTTGAAAAATGAGTTACTTTTATTTTTAAAGTCGTTTAAAAAAGGTAAAAAAAATGTATTAAATAAACTTCTGACCTATATAATGTTTCTACATGTCTATAATAAAATTTGATGGCGGTTCTTTTTTTAGAATACATTAACCCCCTATCTCGCATTTTTAGGGGTCATTTTTGTCCTTTTTTAACATATCCTCATAGAACAACACTAAAATGTGCGTTTTAATAGTTAAAATGTTCTACAAAAAGCATGTTAAGCATCAAATTTCACTAGGGGTTGCCAAATACCAAAACATCGTGCGATATAATCAAAATGCTTTAAAAAGTAAAATTGTAAAATATCATATATTGTTAAATAGCTTTTACCAAAGTAGACTGAAATAGGTCGAAAAAATGTACTAAAAATACTACTGAGATAAAAAAATGTCTTAAGATGTCTTCAGTGAAATTTAATGGGGGTTCTTTTGTTAGAACATATTAACCCTCCATCTCCCATTTTAAGGGATCATTTTAGTCCTTATTTCAAATATTTTTATAAAATCTAACAAAGCGAGCGTTTAAAGGTTAAAGCGTAATACTAAATTACTTTTTTAATGTTTCTTGAATATAATTTATAATTAAAGAGTTATTTAACATAACTTTAAGCTTCAATAGAATACACTGTGCAACAAATTTGAGGTCTCAGAGTGTATCTTAAATGGGACAAAAAAAAATGAAGGTATACCATTAGTAAACCAAAAACGAATTGATTTCATAATTTAGATTGATTTTTTTTTATGGCCCATTGAAGTCTTAACTTTTTTTAAATGGGTTTGGAATGATTAAAAATATCTATTAAATGTTTGTAGAACGTTTTAACACTTAAAACGCACATTTAAGTGTTTTTTATAAGAATATTTTAAAAAGGGACAGAAATGACCCCTTACAATGGGAGATAGAGGGTTAATATGTTTAAAAAAAAAAGAAACATCAAATTTTACCGAAGACATCTATTAACAGTATTAAGCTCAGAAGTAAATTTGTTATATTTTGTCGAATTATTTCACACGACTTTGGTGAATCATAATTTAACAATATATTATAATTGCAAATTTTACTTTTTTAAGCATTTTGCTTATATCTCAGGAATTTTTGGTCTTTTACAACTAACAATGAAATTCTATGCAGAAAAAATTTGTAGAACATGTAAACCTTTTGAATATATTAGTTAAGAAGTGTAAGTGGTGTTCTACCACGATATTTGGAAAAGGGACTAAAGTGACCCCTAAAAATGTGAGATAGAGGGTTAATATGTTCTAAGAAAATAACCGTCATCAAATTTCGTTGCACTCATTTAGCTCAAAATTAAATTAAATAATTTTTTTTTGACTTAATCTGAACTCCTTTGAAAAAAAAATTAAAAACTTCAGTGGGCCATAAAAAAAAAATTGAGCTAAATTTTCAAAATTCTGCGGGGGTTTCGATCTACTATGAATATACATTTATTTTGCTTTTTTACCCTTTTAAAACATAAAATCGTGTTGCACAATGATATTAAACACTGATATTTCAGTAAAAATCATGCATTTAGACATTTAAAAAAACGCATTTTTTTCTAATTTGTGGTAAAAAATAGGCGCTAATTTTTGAATACGCTGTTAGATAAGAGTTTAAACTTACAAAAAAAAGAAAAAAAAAATATCTATTTTTTTATATTTTTTTTTTAAACTCCATCAAACTTTAGTTATTTTTAAATTTTCACCAAAAAAAAATTGTTTTTCTGCGCAATAAAAAATATTTTTTTTGTAAATATATACAAAATTTTATATTTTAGCTTTACTACAAATATATCAAAGTACTTTAAAACAAAATTTCGAACCATTTTATTAAAAAATGGATTTTTGAGAATTATTTTTGTGAAACAGCTAAAAAACATTTTCCTGTTAAGTCATTTTTGCATAAAATTCTCTGAGTTTAGCGCCCTCTCGTGGTGGCAAAAGCAATCAGAAAAAATATGTTTGTTAATATTTATTTGAGATACCTTATTATCTTTCAAAAAATCTGTATTTAAACACAATTTGAGACAAAATTTTTTTTTTTGACTTTTGTCCATGGGTCGAAGCATAGTGGGACGGAAGGACATCGCTAAATCGACTCAAAAAGTAATTCTGAGTCGATCGGTATACTTGAAGGTAGGTCTAATGTTTGATTGAAAAAAATTTCAATCAATCACCTACAATTTGATGATTGGTATAACAAATTTTTTTAATTGGCGGAATTTCTTTTTGTTGATTAAAATTCGTTTCAAATTTTTTCTGTGTAGCGGAACTGGAATTTTAAAATTTCCTATATTATAAGAAACTCTGACCTAAAACTGCCAAATAAAAACTGAAAAAAATTAAGGAAATATTTTAATTTCCAAAAAAAGCTAAATTTTCCAAATTTTATATTTTTTTAGCTAAGGAATTTATGATCCTTAACGTTTAAAAAAAAAAATCTAAAATTCTTAGAAAAAAAAAACACAACGTGAACAACGACACATTATGACCATCCATTAAAAATTACAACAGAAAAACTCCTATAATATTTTCGATGTTATGACATTATGTCTGCTGTGTTAGCCAACATTAGCAGAAGCAGCAGAATGTAACAACAACTACTAAAACCTTTTAGTGCAAATTGTAGCACATGTCTGTAGTTAGTAGCAGCCTGTATGATTTTTTTTAAATGATTATTAGTTTTACATTAGACCGGCATTTTTTTTGTATGAAAAAAAGTTTTTCTTCCGATTTTTAATGCCCGGCCAAATTTTTATTTTCCTAGACCTAAAATTAATGTGGTACAAATTTGAGGTCAATCGAATTAAATTAACTTGTAGCGCCCGGTGATCAAATTTTTGAAATTATTAAAATTAAAAAAAAAATCGTCTTGCGACGACACATCATATGTATATATTAATTTTGATGTGCTGAACACGAAATTCAAACAAAAAAAAACTGGTTGAACGGTTTCGAGATATCGGTATTTGAAATGCAAAAAATTACTGGTTTTCCCCACTTTCAAGAATTTTTTTTATTTTAAATCTCAAATATTCATTCACTTGACCTTTTCTTTCATAGATATTGAGACAAACTTTCATTTAAACTTAATTTCAGCCAAAACCGTTTATTTTAACCCGTGGCGCTCTTCGGTCAAAGTCTTAGATTTTTAAAAAATTTCCACCAAAATTTTGAACTCTTAGATTTTCCAAATTTGTTTACAGTTTTTAGTACCTTTCGAAAACTCCTTCGTGGTAAATTTTCAGATTTTTTTGATGACCGGTTCAAAAGATATCGAATTTTTAAAAATCGGTAGTTTGTTTCTTTACTCAAACTTCCTTTCCTCATAACTTCTTCAATAATAGTCCAAATTTCAATTTTTTTTTTCAAAATTTTTGTTTTTCACGTACTTTTAAAAAAAAAAATCCCAAAAAATTCTTAAAAGCGCTCTAGTATGCGATTTTTAAGTTTTAAAATTTAAATCTCATTTTTGAAAATGTTTGTACTCTTTGATTTTTTTGAAATTTTTTTGTGTAAAACTTCTATCGATTCTACAAATTTTTTGCCCAGGAGGATCGTGGGATAACGATTATTACTATTTTTTATAATTTTTTAAAAAAATTTTATTGTAATTTTCCAATCTTAAAATCATTTCTACTGCTCCAATGGTGCGTTAATGAGGGGTCATTTATAAGACTAACCCCCATTATTTTTTACGTCTTAACATTTTTTTTGGAACAAACTAATATCCTATCTCCAATTTCTAAGGGGGCTCCCACACAAAACGACATTTTTTTAAATTTGCTCCAACCGCTCTAACTGCCCTAATAGTGCCCTTAGAGCAATCAAATGTATGACCGACCGACAATATTTTTTTAGTCCAAACATTTTCTCTGAACACACCTACCCTCTATCTTTAACTGTTAAGGCGGTCCCCATACATTTTTTTTATTTTTTGTAAATTTGTTTTATTTAATCAGCTTCTACCGGTCCAATGGTGCGTCCGAGAGGGGTCATTATTTATTTTAACCCTACAACATTTTTTTAAAACATATCTACGCCCTATCTCCACTTCCTAAGTAGGCTCCTATACAAATAACAGTTGGAGCAAATTTTATAAAAATTTAATTTTGAATGGAAGCCTACTTGGGGAGTGGAGATAGTGTGTAGGTATGTTTTAAAAAACTGTTGCAGGGTAAAAATAAATGGGGGTCGGTCTCACTAATGACCCCTCTAGGGCGCACCATTGGACCGGTAGAAGCTGATCAAATAAACCAAATTTACAAAAAATAAAAAAAAATTGTATGGGGACCGCCTTAACAGTTAAAGATAGAGGGTAGGTGTGTTCCAGTGTTGCCAATTTAGCCATTTTCCGGCTAAATTTAGCTCCTTTTGAACTCGTTTAGCCGGAGAAAAAGGCATTTAGCTCTTAGCCGTTTTTTTAGCCATTTTCGAAACTATTTTAGCAGTTTTTTAGCCATTTTTGAGTTTTCGGTTAAAAAATAATTTTTAGTGTGTTTTTTATACTAAAATAGAGAATTTATTGGTTTTTAAGTTTGTACAGATCGATCACAGACTCTAATACTATTTGTTATAAAGGTTTAAGTTTAAAAATGTAGGAGAAAATTAAATTTCTAAAAATTATAGACATTTCTGAAATTGTCATTCCGGTTTCAAGCATTTTAGTTATGTGTTATCATCAGAAGGATTGTAAATGTTGGTTTATTTTGTTAGTAGGCAATTGGTTTTCATATATTTATTTTCTATTAACACTAGCCTGGAATAAAATTACGTATATTTTTGTCATATTCATACCATAAACATTATACTAAATTTTAGACGATCAAGTGATGCCCGTTTCTCTGTCTTTTAAAAATACGCTAACGTTCAAAACTCAACTTGAAGGCTGATTGCTGAATCTTTGCATATATATTTTTAGAATTCTTCTGATCAGGTTTCAGCGAAAACGGTCCCACGAGTAAAAAGTGTCACCTCGAATTCACGTGTTGAAAAAATCAAAATTTTTATATATATTTTTATAAAAAAATTTAATATAAAATATTAAAATCATTAAAAAAGTGCTTTGAACTCTCTTCATTTTATCTAAAATATGTCAAATGTCGGTTCAAAATATGAATTTACCTTAGTTTTTCTTAAAAAGTAAAATATATATTTTAGCCGTTTTTTAGCCACTTTTTAGCCGTTTTTTAGCCGTTTTTTCAAAAGGATTTAGCCGTTTTTGATTACAAAGTTCTGGCAACGCTGGTGTGTTCAGAGAAAATGTTTGGACTAAAAAAATATTGTGGGTCGGTCATACATTTGATTGCTCTAAGGGCACTATTAGGGCAGTTAGAGCGGTTGGAGCAAAGGCAGTTAGAGTGGTTGGAGCAAATTTTAAAAAATGTCGTTTTGTGTGGGAGCCCCCTTAGAAATTGGAGATAGGGTATTAGTTTGTTCCAAAGAAATGTTAAGACGTAAAAATTAATGGGGGTCAGTCTAATAAATGACCCCTCTTTAACGCACCATTGGAGCAGTAGAAATAATTTTAAGATTGGAAAATCACAATAAAATTTTTTCAAAAAATTTTAAAAAATAGTAATAATCGTTATCCCACGATCCTCCTGGACAAAAACTTTGTAGAATCGATAGAAGTTTTACACAAAAAAATTTAAAAAAAAAATCGAAGTGTACAAACATTTTCAAAAATGAAATTTAAATTTTAAAACTTGAAAATCGCATACTAGAGCGCTTTTAAGAATTTTTTGGTATTTTTTTTTAAAAGTACGTAAAAAAACAAAAATTTTGAAAAAAAAAATTGAAATTTGGACCATTATTGAAGAAGTTATGAGTAAAGAAACAAACTACCAATTTTTAAAAATTCGATATCTTTTGAACGGGTCATCAAAAAAAATCTGAAAATTTACCACGAAGAAGTTTTCGAAGGGTACTAAAAACTGTAAACAAATTGGGAAAATTTAAAAAAATAAATTTCAAAGTGTCCGATTTGACATGGAATGCCCCATATATATTCATTATCCCCGATCGATTTTAAGACATTCTAGCGATGTCCGCCTGTCTGTCTGTGGAAATGGTATTCACGGCCAAAATATTACACGAAGATGACTGAAACTGAACATATTTATTGGAAGTTCTCCCGAGAAGTTTGGTATGGCATTTGAGCGATATCGGTTCAGTGGTTCAAAAGTTATGAACGAAAATGTAAGGACACCTCAAAAATGTTAGTACATTCAACATAACCTAAAAATACAAAATGCGTTAATTCAGCTGCTGGATGACATATGTGAACATAATTGAACACCAAGAAAAGAAGAAATTGCGGATTTTTTAACAAAATTTTTTTTTACTTCGCGGAAATTTTTTAAAAAATTTTTTTTTTTTTTTTGCAATAATTTTTTTGAAATTGTAAAGGGTATCACTAAATTCGGCAAGGCCGAATTTAACTTTTTTACTTGTTTATAATCCGATTGACCTCAAATTTGTATCACATAATTTTTAAGGTCTAGTAAAATAAAAATTTTCCCGGACTCGTAGGAAAATTAAAAGTTGAAGAAAAAAATGCCACTCTAGTGTTGCATGTGTACCAAAACAATAATAACAACAACAACAACAAACAAACACCACAATACAGAATGCGGAAGTTGGAAAATTAACTACTGCCGCAAAAAAAAATAAGGAAAATTCAACGTAAATAGTAAAAAAAACTAAAATGGTTAACAGGCAGGCAGGCACCTGCCATGACCACTAGACTATTTATGCACTTCTTTAGTATTTAAAAAAAACCTTGATGATGCTTGAGCGTCATGTTGCATGACCAAACACAATGTAAAATACTAATACAACTTGCAGCAAATGAACTGAATTAGCAGAAGCAGGAGGAAATTCTATAGCATCCGAACCGACCTACAATGCCAGTAGCATATCAATCAAAATTCATAGACATTCTTTTGCTGTCTACTGTAAACTCATAAACTTAATAGTTTTAGTGATGACAACCGTAGGTAGCAAAGTAATTTATTGTGCGCTTCTAACTAACGGTTAACAGTAGGTAGAGCTTATGACAGTTAACGGAAGATTTGTAACGAAATTTTCGTTTTAAAAGAATAACAAAAGATTGGGAGTACTATTAACATTAGATTTACTAAAGGGGCATTTTGATGGGTAACACTAGGCAACAAATTTGAGGATATTGAGTGTTTCTTGAATAAGACAAAAAAAACACAAGTAAAATTTGGTCTTTCCGAATGTATTGATTCTCTGAGAGAGAATTTCTCTACACAATGTATAAAGGTCATTGCAAAAAAAAGGGGTGCAATGTAAGAACAACCCCTATTAATTTTTAAACCCCAAATTTTTTTTTAACAAACCTACTCCCTACCTTCACTCCCTAAGGTGGCTACCATAGAAAATGAAATTTTTATGAAATTAGTTCCCGACTTTTTATACCCTCCAACCACAGTATGGGGGTATACTCACTTTGTCATTCCGTGTGTAACGCATCGAAATATCGGTCTAGGACCCCATAAAGTATATATTTTATTGATCAGTGATCGATTCTAAGACATTCTAGCGATGTCCGTCCATCTGTCCGTCTGTAGAGGACACGATACAGTCCAAAATAAAAGAGCTAGACTTCCGAAGTTTGGCACGAATATGTCTTATAGGCATATATATGTCTCCTAGGCAGGTTAAGTTTCTTACCTCAAAAAAAGTTAAAAATCGCAATGGGGATGTGCCCCCTAACGTCTCCCACCAACCCCCCACCACCCCAAAAAAAAAGACGCCTCGATTTTCTTTATATTGTTTTTTTATATTTTGGAGGGTATAAAAGATTCGGCACAGCCGAATGTAACACTCTCACTTGTTTTTTTTTTTTAAATCAGCTTCTAGCGTTCCCATAGTGACTTCTAGAGGGGTAAAATGAATGGCCGACCTTTATTAATTTTTTCCTTCGGCAAATTTTTATTCTCCTAGGCCTAAAACTGATGTGGTACAAATTTGAGGTCAATCGGATTAAATTATTCCGTGGCTTCCGATCTGGATTTTTAAAAATATATCTTGCGACACAATATACTTAGGGCCTAATTTTGTAAATCACTCGCGTTGAACGCATCACCAACGTTAACGTGAACGCGAGGCTCAAAAAGTGCAATTTTGTAAATCACTACGTTATTGCGTTCAATTATTACGTTATCACTTGAAATGTCAATTATATTAGAATCGGTGTTGCCAGACATTTTAAAATTGATCAAATTGCCTACCCATTTTGTAGGGGATACACACCCATTATCGTGGGGAAACACATATATATGATAAGGCAATACCTGCAAAGAGAATATTTGAGAAAAAAGAGAACAAAAAAAAAGTAACATAAATTAGTTGAAAAAAGCAATAAAAATCACAACGAGACGCTTTGCTATTTTCGATGTTTTTCTTCTGCCGGAGAAGTTTTTTTTACACATTTATTACTTTTTTGTTGTATATTTACATATTCCAACGTTATATATTTATTTTTTGCTATTTAAAAGCATATTTGTAACATCAACGCCCCAAAATTTCAAGTGATCATTTTGACACTTCAAGTGATGGAAAAACGCTCTCTCGCGTTTTACAAAATTCCGTTTTCCATACAATTTGTTCTCAAAACACGTAAGTCAACGCGAAAATAACAGCTGTTCAGTCCTCGCGTTTTACAAAATAGAAAATTGTCCAACGCGAGGTGAAAAGGCGCGTTGCGTTTTACAAAATTAGGCCCTTAATAATTTTGATACACTGAACGCAAATATCAGAAAAAATAAAATAAAATCGGGCGAACGGTTTTCGATATATCAATGTTTGAAATTTGCAAAAAAAAAATGGCGGTTTTTTCCTATGTTCAAGAAATTTAAAAAAAAATCTCAAAATTTCTTTCCCTCGACCCTTTCATAGATAGAGCTTGAATGTAAGACAAATCGGATCACTTAAACTTGTGGTGCCCTTCAATCAAAGTTATGGATTTTTGGAAAATTTCCACCAATATTTTGGATTTTTGGAAAATTTCCACCAGTATTTTGGATTTAAAAAAAAAAAAAATTTTTTTTTGCCATACATTATTTTCATTAATTTTGGCATGTTGAATATGAATAGTAAAAAATTTCTGAAATAGGTAGAGCGGTTTTCGAGATATCGCCTAAGAAAATTTAAAAAAATTGCGTTTTTTCCTACGTTCAAGAAAAAAAAAACAAGTAAGAAAGTTATATTCGGTCAAGACCGATCATATAATACCATACACCAGTGTTTCCCGGAAAATGTGTCCCGAGTTTAAACATGAACCGATTGGATATATCTTTTGTCAAATCTTTAATAAGTGTAAAAAACACTCACAGACCAAAACTGAGTGAAATAGGCTTCTATTTGCTGCCAATAAACCGGTTTAACTGAATATCGGGTGAAGTTTTCACAAGATGGGCCTAAGTCCAAAAGTGGTCCGATGATAATCAGATTTGATAAGGTTATTAAAGTACGCGTTTAACATCCACAAACAAAATTTTAATTAAATATTTTCTATTTTCATGATATTTGAGAGATTTATGTGAAAATCGGGAAGGTGGTTTGTATGGGGGCTATAAGAAGAACTGGTCCGATTCCTTTAAAATTTGGAATGGTGATTTGTAAAAATTTCGAAAAGAATATCTATTATAATACGGTTATTAAAGTCATTTTAGCCAAAACTAAAGAGGAACTTTGTATGGGGGTTAGGTCCTAATATGGACCGATTTTTCAATAGGCTTCGTCCTTGGGCCAAAAGAGGCTTAAGTTTCAAATTTCAAGTAAATTAATTGAAAATTTCGACCTGTGTCGTGTTTACACCGTTTGTTATGGACAGACAGACAGACGGACGGGCATCGCTAGATCGATTCAAAAAGTGATTCTAAGTCGATCGGTATGCTTGAAAGTGGGTCTAGGACCAATATTTCGGGTAGATATAAACATCAGCACAAACTCATTATACCCTGTACCACAGTGTGGTGCAGGGTATAAAAATTCCAAAAATTTTTCCTTTGACGGTTTAATAGAGCTTGAAACTAACTTTCATTTAAACATAAGTTGAGCCATATCAAAACATTTTAACCCATGGCACCCTTCGATCAAATTTAAGAGTTTTTGGTGAAAATTTTCTAAAAAAAAACAAAACTTTAATCGAAGAGCGCCACGAGTTAAAATAATTGGATTTGGCTCAAATTAATTTTAAATGAAAGTTTGTCTCATTTCATCGTCCATGAAAGGGTCAAAGGAAAGAAATTTTTTTTTAAAAATTTCTTAAACGTAGGAAAAAAAACCGCCATTTTAATTTTTTTAATATATTCGTATTCAGCGCATCAAAATTAATAAATATAATGTTTAAGATATACGCCTTTGAAAATACATAAAAACTACAGTAGGCCGTAAAAAGTTATGTTTTCAAAACCCTTCGTGGGTATTCTTTTACTGGTAGTCTACTTTAAAATTATATAAAAAACAAGTCAGAGTGTTAAATTCGGCTGTGCCGAATCTTTTATACCCTCCAAAATGTACAAAAAATTAAAAAAAAAATGTCAGAGGCGTTTGTTTTGGGGGGGGGGGGGGGTTCAGTGGGTGACATTGGTAGCACCTTCCCAACCCGATAAATATACCAAATGTTTTATTTATTTAACAAAAATACAAAAAAACATGTAAAAAAGTGTATTTTTCAGAGGTTGGTTTAGTTCTTCAAGGGGGAACTTTTTCCCCCTGGGCCGATTTTGCCCATTTACGAACTTAACCTGTCTAGGACCATAAGACATAACCATGCCAAACTGCAGGAAACTAGCGCTTTTATTTTGGACTGCAACGTGCCATCTACAGACAGACGGACATTCACAGAATGTCTTAGAATCGATCATGGATCAATAAAATATACACTTTATGGGGTCCCCGACCGATATTTCGATGCGTTACAAACGGAATGACAAAGTTAGTATACCCCCATACTGTGGTTGGAGGGTATAAAAACCTAAATTATGTTTAGGTTACAAATGTATGGCGAAAAATAGAAAAAAAATATAATTTATAGTTTTCCTGTTTTAAGCATTTTTCGCATGTTGCACAAACTGTCAACCTTTGACAACCCCTAGTGAAAGTTTAATGCACACTTAGAAAATGATTGCAGTTACTATATGACGGTCATTTGTATAGTAAGTAGGAGTTGTTGTTGTAAACTACAATTTCAGTTGTTTTTGTATGAAAAATCTCAAACAACTATTTTTTGTAGTCGTTTTCAAAAATAAATACAAAAAATTACTACATTGTAGTAACAGTTGTTTTATGTAGTTGTTTTTAAGATAGAAATTCGTGTTGTTTAGTGTTATAATTAAAAAATCACAACCCGGCTAAAAATAATGTATACAAGCTCATGTACGATCGTATATGATAATTTATGTTAAGGATGGGCCAATATATGATCGCATATTATTATATGTTTTACCATATATGGTCATATATTGAATAAGCGCCAATTTTAATATATGTTCATATATGATCATATATGTTTTCGAATTACTGATGTATGGTCAGATGTGTTCATATATGCTCATATACAATTCATTTTTAGCCGGGAAGTAAATTTTTTTAAAAATTTAACTCATAAAAATGTTTGTATATCGATTAGCATTGCATCGCTCTTTTGAAAACTATCCAGTGTATATAGAAAATTAATTTTAATTAAAATTCAATACAGTAATTGATCTTTAACAATTTGTTCATCAATTAATAACTCTAACAAAAAAATCTTGATAAATTAAAATTTATTTAGATTGTTCTTTTTGTTAAAAAAAAAAAAGTAAATCAAATCCCCTGTTGCATTATGATAAAATATATATAAATTATAATAATAATGACATATTTTTAATTGGTACATAAATAATATTTACATCAAAAAACATTAAAAAAAGGAATAATAATAATAATAAAATAGACGAGACAGACAGACACCCAAATTTAACAAATAATATAAAAATAAAAAAACAAACAAAAAACATCATAAAAATGTCACAAGTTTTGATTAAAGTGCTGGAAAATATAATTAATCATAGCTTAAATGAAATGAGCAAATAAGTAAATGAACGGAATGGTAAATAAAAATAGAATGCTATAAATTTTATTAGAAAACAGAAGCTTAAAGTTTTTTAACTAAAGGGGAAATGAATGGTCATAAAATAGTTTTTACGTTCACAGAAAGAATTGAAAACGAATTTCAATCACCAAAAACGCAGTTTCAATTAATTTTTTAATTGAAACTCCTCCGATGAAGAAAATTACTATATATTAATCATCAAATTGTAGTTGATTAATTGATTTTTTTTTTCAATTAATCAATTTTTCGAATTTGATCAAAAATTTTATCAATTTTTTATTTAAAGTCAATTAAAATAAATAATTTATTTAACGAGTAATTTTAAAGAAAATTGTTTTTCTGTTTTAAATTTATTTATGTTGTTTATAAATAAATTTAAATAAAAACACAAAAATACATTTCTTGGAAATTATTGTATGAGAATATTATAGTTTTAATTAGCAAAGGAAATTATAACCTCGAGCTAGAATAAACCTACTCAAAATATAATTTTTTAAAGGTCACATAAAACAATTTCTATTTTTAAATAAAAATTAATCAGAAGTTAAACAAAATAAAAATTATTCTAGCTCGAGGTCATATGTCAAAGGAATGAAATTTTAAGATTTTTTTTTTAATTTCTTATACGCAGGAAAAATTCTGAATTTTTTGCAACTTTAAAATAGCGATATCGTTAAAACCTGTCGACCACTTTTAAAACTTTTTTCATTTTTGTGTTCAGCGCATCATTTTTGAAAATTTTTTGACAAATTCCAATTGGCGATATCTCGAAAACCGCTTTATCGATTTCAGATTTTTTTTAATATTCGTCTTTAGCATGGCAAAATTAATTAAAACAAGTAAGAAAATTATAGTCGGCCAAGACCGACCATATAATACCCTACACCAGAGTTTCCCGGAATATGGGTCCCAAGTTTAAACATGGACTGATTAGATCTATATTTTGTCAAATCTCTAATAATAAGTGTAAAAAACACTCTTAAATCAAATTTGAGTGAATATGCGTCTTTCTGTTGACAATATACCGCTTTAACTGAATATCGGGCAAAATTTTCAAATGGGGCGGGCCTAAGTCCAAAAATGGTCCGATGATAATCAGATTTCATAAGGTTGTTAATGCATGCGTTTAACATACACAAACAGAATTTTAATTATATATTTTCTATTTTCATGAAATTTGAGAGATTTATGTGAAAATCGGGAAGGTGGTTTGTATGGGGGCTACAAGAAGAACCGGTCCGATTTCTTCGAAATTCGGAATTGTGATTTGTGTAGATAAAACATGATTACCTGCCAAATTTCGAAAAGATACCCAGTATAATGCGGTTATTAGAGTCATTTGAGCCAAAATTAAAGAGGACCTTTGTATGGCGGCAAGGTCTAAATATGGACCGATATTTTCCAATTTCAATAGGCTTCGTCCTTGGGCCAAAAGAGATTTAAGTCTCAAATTTCAAGTCAATTAATTAAAAATTGCGACCTGAATCGTGTTTACAACGTTTGCATGGACAGACGGACGGACGGACGGACATCGCTAAATCGACTCAAAAAGTGATTCTGAGTCGATCGGTATACTTAAAAGCGGGTCTAGGACCACTATTTCGGGTAGTTACAAACATCAGCACAAACTCATTATACCCTGTACCACAGTGTGGTGTAGGGTATAATAAATCATCGCAAAATTTTGTTTTATTTTTCAAAAATTTGTTCAAAATTTTTCAAAAATCCCAAACTTTGATCGAAGGGCGCCACGGCTTAAGCAAAATCACCGGATTTGGCTCAAATTAAGTTTAAATGAAAGTTTTAATTTTTCAAAAATTTTAAAATTTGGTGAAAATTATATAAAAATCCAAAACTTTGATTGCTTTAAGATCTATGAAAGGGTCAAGGGAAAGAAATTTTGGGATTTTTGTTAAAAAAATTTTTGAACGCAGAAAAAAAAGGTAAATTTCAAATAGCGATACCTCGAAAACTGTTTGACCGAAAAATATTTTTTTTTATTTCACAATCCAAAACTTTTATCGCAGTGCGAAACGGATTAATTTTATTTGTATACCACATACATTTTAGGCCTAGTATAACAAAAATTTTGCGGACGTTCAAAATCGGAAGACCAATTTTTTGCCATCCAAAAAAATCCCGCTCTAGTACAATTTAGTTATAAAGTTTGCTATTTTTAGGACATTTTCAATTAAGATGTTCTATTTATGGTACTAAATGTGAGGATTTTTTTTAGTACTATTTTCAAGAAATAATAGCATTTAATTGTACTTTTTAAGTAAAAGGTTTCTATTTAAAAGTTTGACAGATTGTTTTTTTGTACTTTTTTAATGACAGGATTTTATATATTTTTAGTACTATTTCCAAGAAAATATAATATTTTTAGTACTATTTAAATGAAAAGGTAATATTTAAATAAAATGGTAAGCAAAAAAAAAACAATTCTTAGTACTATTTCAATGAAAGTAAGTATACTATTTTTAGTTTTAAAAAAAAACTTTAGTTTTTATACCCCCAACTACAGTATGGGGGTATACTTACTTTGTCATTCCGTGTGTAACGCATCAAAATATCGGTCGAGGACCCCATAAAGTATATGGGGCATTCCATGTGAAATCGGACACTTTGATTTTTTTTTTTTTTAGATTTTCCCAATTTATTTACAGTTTTTAGTCCCCTTCGAAAACTCCTTCGTGGTAAATTTTCAGATTTTTTTGATGACTCGTTCGAAAGATATCGAATTTTTAAAAATTGGTAGTTTGTTCCCTTATTCAAACTTCTTTAACTCATAACTTCTTCAATAATGGTCCAAATTTCAATTTTTTGTTTTTTTACGTACTTTTAAAAAAAAAAATCCCAAAAATTCTTAAAAGCGCTCTAGTATGCGATTTTTAAGTTTTAAAATTTTAATCTCATTTTTGAAAATGTTTGTATTCTTCGATTTTTTTTAAATTTTTTGTGTAAAACTTCTATCGATTTTACAAATTTTTTGCCTAGTAGGATCATTGGATAACGATTATTACTATTTTTTAAAAATTTTTTGAAAAATTTTTATTGTAATTTTCCAATCATTTCTTCTCCTCCAATGGTGTGTCATAGAGGGTCATTTATAAGACCGACCCCCATTAATTTTTACGTCTAAACATTTCTTTGGAACAAGCTAATACCCTATCTTTAATTTCTAAGGGGGCTCCCACACAAAACGACATTTTTTAAAATTTGCTCCAACCGCTCTAACTGCCCCAATAGTGCCCTTAGAGCAACAAAATGTATGACCGACCCACAACATTTTTTTAGTCCAAACATTTTCTCTGAACACACCTACCCTCCTACTGTTAAGGCGGTCCCCATACAATTTTTTATATTTTTTGTAAATTTGTTTTATTTAATCAACTTCTACCGGTCCAATGGTGCGTCCAAGAGGGGTCGTTAGTGAGACCGACCCCCATTTATTTTTACCCTACAACATTTATTTAAAACATATCTACGCTCTATTTCCAGACCGATTGACACCAAACTTTGGCAATATATCAGTTTGGTCTGGAGCCAGGTTTCTCTTAAGTTTACAACGATAGGTGGCGCTATTGTCTCAATATTTCAATTTTTGGTATTTATGCACTGTTGCCAACTATTTTTAACCAAAAACCTCTAGATTTCACTAAAAAAGTGCTAGAACCCGCTAAATTACGAAAAAAAGCGCTGAAAACCGAAAAACTTGGCATTTTTGATTGAGAAAAAAGAAAAATTAAAAAAAAAACCTCCAAACAATTTTTTCTACGAAAATTGACTTTTCAATAAAAACGCGCAAGAAACCACCGAAAAAAATTTAGCGGGAAAATATAAAATTCTCCCGCTAAGTTAAAAAAAAAGCGCTAAAATTCGGCAAACTTGGCGTTTTCGATTGAAAAAAAAGAAAAATTGGAAAAAACCTCTAAATTTTTCCCACTAATCGAAACAAAAAGCGCTGGATTTTCCCGCTAAAGCACCGTTCCCGCTAAAACCAATTTTACCCCGCTAAATCCAAACAAAAAGCGCTAGATTTAGCGGGAAAACCTCCAACTTGGCAACAGTGTATTTATGGTACAATTTGGCTAAAATTCACAAGGTATGTATATTTATTAAACAAAAATAAGTTTCCTTATAAAATTTGGACCCGGGAGGTGGCGCTGTTTTCGTCACAATTCCATTTTTTGTATTTATGGTATAATTTGGCTAAAATTCACAAGGTATATTTATTAAACAAAAATAAGTTTCCTTATAAAATTTGGACCCGGTAGATGGCGCTTCATGTTTCGTCATGAATGCATGCATTTTTCGTCATGAGAAAACTAGAATGTATGAATGAACCCTATAAATGGCACCGGGAAGAAGCTATTTATATATTCATGTCTAAGTCAATCCGGGCAACCCGGTGCGTTTTAGATAGTATTTTTATAAACAATATTTGTTAATATTTGTACATTTTCAATAAAAGGTAAATGGGAGGATTCTTCTTTTAGTACTATTTCAAAGAAAATATAGCCTTTTTAGTACTATTTAAATGAAAGGGTACTATTTTTAATACTATTTTTTAAAAAAAGGGGTAAATAAATTTTTAGAATTTACGAAAACTTCAGCAAATTCAAATTTTAACTACTTCAAATTGAAAGACATTTCAAAAGCAAAGCTGTCAATTTGTTTAGATAAACTTTTGTAAAAACTTTTTTATAAACAAACTTTAATGCCAACTTTTAAACAGTAGTTTTTCTATATAAACAAAAGTATTGTTTACATTTTTTTCAAAAAAAAATACAAAATCATGAAAAATTCAATGAATTTTGTTGTTTTTTTCTTTTTAATTCTGAATGAAATGACGACAAATGATAGATATTATTAAATTTGACACAATGTAGTGGCTAAAGATGAAAAAAAACTCAAACTGGCTGAAAAAAAAAAGATGCCAGCATCTTTCAATGAAGATTGAAGTTGATATGAAATGAATGGTACGATAGAGATGCTTAGAAACAGATGTTTGTATTTTACAACCAACAAAAAAAAATGCTGATGCATATTGATTGAAATTCATTAAGATGAAAAATCCCCTCTTTTTAGATTTTTTTTTTATACATACATTTTTGGAAAGTAACAACCCTAGTAAAAATGTATAACTAAAAGATTTAATTTGATCAGTGAAATGGTTGTATCAAAAAATATACACTTGCATTATTTTAGATCAAAAAATTTAAAAATTGATACAATATGATCCGGGATTTGGTCACTTTATTCGGACACTTTAAATTTTTTTTTTTTTTTAGATTTTCCCTATTTGTTTACAGTTTTTAGTACCCTTCGAAAACTCCTTCGTGGTAAATTTTCAGATTTGTTTGATGACCCGTTAAAAAGATATCGAATTTTTAAAAATTGGTAGTTTGTTCCTTTACTCAAACTTCTTTTACTCATAACTTCTTCAATAACAGTCCAAATTTCAATTTTTTTTTTTTCAAAAAATTCTTAAAAGCGCGATTTTTAAGTTTTGAAATTTAAATGTCATTTTTGAAAACTCTTCGATTTTTTTGAAATTTTTTTGTGTAAAACTTCTATCAATTCTACAAATTTTTTGCCCAGTAGGATCGTAGAATAACGATTATTACTATATTTTTAAATTTTTTGAAAAAATTTTATTGTAATTTTCCAATCTTAAAATCATTTCTACTGCTCCAATGGTGCGTCATAGAGGGGTCCTATATAAGACCGACCCCCATTAATTTTTACGTCTTAACATTTCTTTGGAAAAAACTAATACCCTATCTCCAATTTCTAAGGGGGCTCCCACACAAAACGAAATTTTTTAAAATTTGCTCCACCGCCCTAACTGCCCTAATAGTGCCCTTAGACCAACAAAATGTATGACCAACCCACAATATTTATTTAGTCCAAACAATTTCTCTGAACACACCTACCCTCTATCTTTAACTCTTAAGGAGGTTCCCATACAATTTTTTTTTATTTTTTGTAAATTTGTTTTATAAATTTAGCTTCTACCGACATTAGTGAGACCGACCCCTATTTATTTTTACCCTCCAACATTTTTGTAAAACATACCACAGCCCTATCTCCACTCCCTAAGTAGGCTTCCATTCAAAATTACATTTTTATAAAATTTGCTCCAACTGTTATTTGTATGGGAGCCTACTTAAGGAGTGGAGATAGGGCGTAGGTATGTTTTAAGAAAATGTTGTAGGGTAAAAATAAATGGGGGTCGGTCTCACTAATGACCCCTCTCGGACGCACCGTTAGACCGGTAGAAGCTGATTTTATAAAACAAATTTACAAAAAATAAAAAAAATTGTATGGAGACCGCATTAAGAGTTGAAGATAGAGGGTAGGTGTGTTCAGAGAAAATGTTTGGATTAAAAAAATATTGTGGGACGGTCATACATTTTGTTGCTCTAAGGGCACTATTAGGGCAGTTAGAGCGGTTGGAGCAAATTGTGTGGGAGCCCCTTAGAAATTAGAGACATGGTATTAGTTTGTTCCAAAGAAATAATAAGACGTAAAAATTAATGGGGGTCGGTCTTATATAGAACCCCTCTATGACGCACCATTGGAGCAGTAGAAATGATTTTAAGATTGGAAAATTACAATAAAATTTTTTCAAAAAATTAAAAAAAATAGTAATAATCGTAATATTTTTTTTTTTTTCAAAAAATTTAAAAAAATAGTAATAATCGTTATCCCACGATCCTCCTGGGCAAAAAATTTATAGAATCGATAAAAGTTTTACACAAAAAAATTTCAAAAAAATTAAAGAGTACAAAAATTTTCAAAAATGAGATTTAAATTTTAAAACTTAAAAATCTTATACTAGAGCGCTTTTAAGAATTTTTTTGGATTTTTTTTTAAGAAGTACGTAAAAAAACAAAAATATTGAAAAAAAATAAATTAAAATTTGGACCATTATTGAAGAAGTTATAAGTAAAAGAAGTTTGAGTAGAGGAACAAATTTTTTAAAATTCTTTTAAACGGGTCATCAAAAAAAATCTGAAAATTTACCACGAAGGAGTTTTCGAAGGGTACTAAAAACTGTAAACAAATTGGGAAAATCTAGAAAAAAAACAATTTCAAAGTGTCCGATTTGACATGGAATGCCCCATATATATAATTAGATCCAAAAATGGAACGGTAAATATTATCTAATTTGATATTATAAAAAATTAGATCTAATATGATCTTCAATATCAAATTAGATGAAATTTACCGTTCCATTTTTGGGATCTAATTATGTCTAATAATATCAAATTTGATTTAATAAGATATAATCATATATTTTTGTATCCTCCATTTTTGGGATCTAATGATAAATCAATTTATGTATAATTATATCAAAAAATATATGATTATATCAAATCTTTTTTACTCGGGTTATCAAGGTGATTGATTTAATTTTAATAAATTTATACGAAATCATATTTACTCATATAAGTTTGTATCAAATTATATATGATTATATGAAAAAAATTTTACTCGGGTTAACCAACGATAATAATAAAGTGCCGTTGTTCTTTTGATTTTTTTGTTTTTCAATCTTCAAATATTGTTTCAATTTTTGATGGTTTATGAAAATTATTTCTGGTTCTATATGTCTTTTCCGTTTTTTTATGATTTTTTTTTCTTCTTCTTCATCTTATAGCTTACATAAATCATTAATAATAATAAAAAAAAGTTGTTCTTTTTCTTTATTTTACCATGGGAACTGATTGAAATTGATTTTGTTGTTGTAAAAGTAATAAAACAATAAAAAAAAAAAACGATGAAAAAATATTGAAAAATTAACATGTTTCGTAACAAATAATCAATTTTTTCTTTTCTAATAAACTTGAAATATTTTCCAAGTTCACCGATATAATGTTTAACAAACAAATTGATTTTAGAACAATATTTTTTTTTATTATAGGAAAAGATAAAAAAATACATCAAAATTATTTCATTTTAAAATTTAATGACTTTATTTAAAACATTTTTTTTAAAGAAAAAAAAAGATAAAAAATTTATTTCAAAGTGATGTAAAATTTTTGAAGGAATTTCAATATTTAACACTTTAGTTACCAGAGTGATGAATTAGACCCCTGCAAATTCTTTTTGCTGTTAAGGCGTTTTTTAGAGCTTGGTTTAGTTCTTCAAGGGGAAACTTGTTTGGCCTTGGGCCGTTTTTACCCATTTACGAAGTTAAATTTGTGCCAAATTTAGAAGTCTAATATATTATGGACTAAATAGTGTTATATACAGATGGACGGACTGACGGACATTCATAGAATGTCTTAAAATCTATCATGGATCAATAACATATATACTTTCTGGGGACCCCGACCGATATTTCGATGCGTTACATACGGAATGACATAGTGAGTATACCCCCACCTCTGGCACACCTCTCTTCAAGCAAGTGTAGGTTGTGCTAAAATGGTGACCAAACTTGGTAATGACATTTCACTCCATTTTATTCTGAGATTTAAAAATCGTTAATATGAAAATCCTAGCTGATCCTGTTTTCGAGTTATTGCTAAATAATTACACTGTTCGACAACAGTGTAATTATTTATTCTTATGGATTTTGCTTTTCTGAATGAAAATCTGCAATCCAATTTTTTCTACCACGTACCGTTTTTGAGATATTCGCTTTTAAACAAATTAAAAAAAAAAAAAAAAAATAATTTCGCACTTTTAGGGTTATGTTGCTTCCAACAAATAAGACTTGATTTCATATAAATTGCACCTCCTGATTCCAAAACTACAATTTAAATTTTTGTAGCATGTTCCGTTTTCGAGATATTCGCGTTTGCGATTTTCGCGTGGAAAAAATTTCAAACACGAATATCTCAAAAACGGAACATGCTAGAAAAATTTGGATTGCAGTTTTGGAATCAGAAGGTTAATTTTATTTAAAATCATGTCCTATTTTTGGAAGAATCTGTAACAGTGTACCACCAAAAGTGCGAAACTATTGGTTGGCTTAACCGTTTCATACACAGAACAAATTTGAAACGAATTTCAATCAACAAAAACGCGGATTCAATCAATTTTTTGACTGAAATTTTGTCCAATTAAAAAATTGTTATACCAATCATCAAATTGTAGGTGATTGATTGAAAATTTTTTTCAATCAAACATTTCTTCGATTTTGATCAAAAATTTTATCAATTTTTTTATTTATAGTCAATCAAAATAATGATTGATTTAACGAATGAATTGGAAGCTTATGACAAAATTATCAAAAAATGCATCTTTTTTGCTTTTCAATATGTTGCCAACAATAAAAAAAATAAAACCAGATTATATTGTATATTTTCGAATTAATCTATTCAAATAAATTAAAGCGAAAAAAAAATCTGGTATGTTGAAAATTTGTAATTGGACAGTTAAATAAAATGACAAAAATTTTAACCAAAACATTGACTCATTTAAATTTTGTTGATCAATAGATTTATTTGAAAATTTTAAGCCAATAATTTTTTGTGTGTAGAGCTTGAGACAAACTTTCATTTAAAATTTTTTTGAGCCTTATCCGATCATTTTAATTCGTGGCGCCCTTTTATTTAGAAAATGTTCACCAAAAATTTTGAACTTTTATCGAAATGCGCCATGGGTTAAAATGTTTTCTTGGGCTGAAATGAAAGTTTGTCTCAAGCTCTATTAAATAGTCAGTCGAAAAAAGTTTTGAGATTTTTTTTAAAAAACAATTTCTTGAACATAGGAAAAAATTTTTTTAGCCATTTTTAGCGATATCTCGAAAACCTCTCGAACGATTTCAGAATTTTGTTGATATTCATATTCAGCATGGATAAATTAAAAAAAAAAAACAAGTAAGAAAGTTATAGTCGTTCAAGACCGACCATATAATACCCTACACCAGTGTTTTCCGAAAAATAGGTCCCAAGTCCAAACATGGACCGATTGGATCTATCTTTTGTTAGATCTTTAATTAGTGTAGAAAACACACACAGACAAAATTTTAGTTGAATTGGCTTATTTTTGATACCAATAGACCGATTTAACTTAATATCGGTCGACATTTTTATAAAGGGGACCAAGTCCAAAAATGATCTGAATACATTCAGATAAAAGTAAGTTAAATTTTAATCAAATATTTCCAACTTTCATGAATTTTGAGAGATTTTTGTGAATATCGGGAGGTTGGTTTGTATGGGGACTACAAGAGGAACTGGTCCGATTCCTTTAAAATTTGGAACGAGAATTTGTGAATACAAAAAACGCTAATAAGAGTCACTTGAGTCAAATTATAGGGGACGTTTGTATGGGGGCTAGGTCTAAACATGGACCGATTTTTCCCAATTTAAATAGGCTTCGTCCTTGGGGTAAATTATGCTTAAGTTTCAAATTTCAGCCAAATCGGTTTATAATTGCGACCTGTATCATGTTTACAACGTTTACATGGACGGACGGACAGACAGACGGACGGACATCGCTAAATCGACTAAAAAAGTGATTCTGAGTCGATCGGTATACTTAAAGGTGGGTCTAGGACCAATATTTCGGGTAGTTACAAACATCAGCACAAACTCATTATACCCTGTACCACAGTGTGGTGTAGGTTATAAAAATAGGTATCGCAAGATTTTTGTTTTTAATTTTAATTTTTTAAACATCAAAAATATGGTGGGAAATTTCTAAAAACCCAAAACTTTGATTGAAAGGCGTCACAGCCCAGCAAAAACATGGTAATGAGTTGTGAAAAGTAATCATTACCAAGTACATTATTTATAATGAGTACACATTACCATTAACATTATTTTAAGCCTAAAAGTAACTACTTTTCAGTAATATGCTATAAAAGTACTTTTAAGTAATAATATCTCCTTGCACTTGCAGTTTATAACCTTTACAATTCAATTAACTTAAAAAGTACTTAAAAACTTAATAAAAATTACACAATTTTTAAGTTTTAGTAAAAACAAGTTAAATTTAAAATGTTTTAATTAACTAATTATTTTACTTCTTATTGGTAATGGGTTTTTACTCGTTATTAGTAATCCGGGTCAGTAACTACTTATTTATCTCCATACTCTTCACTAGTTATTTTTGTCTCACGCCCTTGTTAAAATAATTAGTGTTTCATTCAATAAGTAACTACTTATTAACATCTGTTTCGGATTACAAAACCCATTACTAGTAATGCCAATTTTTGCTGGGAGGTTAAAATTATTGGATTTGACTTAAATTGAGTTTAAATGAAAAACTGTCTCAAGCCTTTGAACAGGTCAAGGGGAAAAAAATGTTGAGGTTTTTTTGTAAAACTTAACTTTTAGGTCTCGTAAAATAAAAATTTGCCCGGACGTTCAAAATCGGAAGAAAAACTATTTTGCCATACAAAAAATGAAAGTCTAATGCCACATATACCCGTACACTCAAAAACAACCCTTGTAAAATTACAAGAAAAACTTGTAACTTTTTTTTGTTTGCTACCTCCTATTTGACAAAAATTCCTAGTAATTTTACAAGATTTTTACCAATAATTTTGTAATTTTACAATGTTTTTACCAATAAAAAATTTGAAATTTAAAAATTTTTTGACACGATAACATTTACAAAGAAGTTTCGTAATTATACTAGATTTTTTGCTACATCCTAATTTACGAGAATTCCTAGTAATTTTACAAGCTTTTTACCAATAATTTTGTAATTTCACAAGATTTTTACCAGTAAAATTGTAAATTTACAGTTTTTTGGCGCAATTAAAATTACAAGGAATTCTCGTGAATTTACTAGATTTTTCTTTTTGTAAAATTATCGTGGAAATTTGTAAAATTACAAAAAAAAATGTAAATTTCGATTTGTTAAAAAACAAGGAAAACTGTCAAATATTGGTAAAATGGGATTACGAGACTTTTCCTAGTAATTTGACAAAGTTTTTTTTTTTTTTTTTGTGTAGTACCAGGTCCTTTTCATTTGAAAAGTGGGCCCACAGTGTAAACATCTATATTTGTCTAGGTCTTATTGCATATAAAATTTAAGTGAATATTGGGCGAATCACTGTAGGCTAGTTGGTAGCGTGTTATCCTATGAAATTGGGAGTCGTGTGTTCGATTCCAACCAGAACATTTGGTTCCCAGACCGATACTTCAATGAGTTATGAATGGAGGGTATAAAAAATCTCAAATAAAATTTAGAAATGCCCAATTGAAATTCAGAAAAGCCTTATTGTCTAGGTCTTATTGCATATAAAATTTAAGTGAATATTGGGCGAATCACTGTAGGCTAGTTGGTAGCATGTTATCCTATGAAGTTGGGAGTCGTGTGTTCGATTCCAACCAGAACCTTTGGTTCCCAGACCGATACTTCCATGAGTTATGAATGGAGGGTATAAAAAATCTCAATTAAAATTCAGAAATGCCAAATTGAAATTCAGAAAAAAAAGCCTGAAGCTTAGAGAAACCCAATTTAAATTCAGAAAAGAATTATTGAAGTTCAAAGAAAATCAATTACAATTTAAAAAAGCTCCAATAATAATAACTCAGAAAAGCTCAATTTAAATTTCGAAATACCTCAATGGAAATTCGAAACAACAACTAAAAATCCAAAAAAGGAAAGTTTTCAAAACTTGTATAAAAAAGTAAAATTTAACGAAAAGCTACATTTTAACGGAACATTGAGTAATCGGTTATTTGTTTATAATGCTGAGACAGATATTTTTAGAACTTGTGTACTTAAAAAACTAATTTACCTTAATTTTTTTTTTAATTCATATAGACAAGAAAATTTGACACTTACCTAAAAAGAAAGAAAAATAGAAATATAATTAAAATATTTATAATATTAAAACAGAACAGAAAAAACTAGAAATTAATATAATACTAACAAGTAAAAAAGTTAAATTCGGCCTTGCAGAATGTAATGATACCCTCCACAATTTCAAAAAGATTATTACAAAAAACTTATTTAAAAGAAAATAACTTTTGAAAAAAAAATTTTGGAAAAAAAAAATTCCGGGAAAAAAAATTTTGGTAAAAAAAAATCCGCGATTTTTTTCTTTTTTTTGTCAAAAAATATGTTCGTACTTGTTTAAATATCATTTGATGTTCAATTATGTTCACATATGTCAACCAGAAGCCGAATTAAAGCATTTTCAAGTTTTAGGTTATGTTGAATGTACTGAAATTTTCGTGGTGTGCTTACATTTTCGTTCATAACTTTTGAACCGCTGAGCCGATATCGCTCAAATGCAATACCAAACTTCTCGGTAGAACTTCCAAGAAATATGTTAAGTTTCAGTCATCTCTGTGCAATATTTTGTTCGTGACAGCATTTTTTACAGACAGACAGACGGACATCGCTAGAATGTCTTAAAATCGATCGGGCATCATGAATATATATACTTTATGGGGTCCCAGACCGATATTTCGATGAGTTACAAACGGAATGACAAAATTATATATACCCTCTATCACTAAGTGGAGGGTATAAAAATAAAACACGGAATAAACACCGCAAATGTTTGAAATGACGCGAAAAAAATTCGAATTTTGAGTTTTTTTTTTTTTGCAAATATCTGTGTTTTTAGGTGTAGCCCGAGTAAAAAAATTGATATGACACAATATATAATTTAATATGGGTTCGTGTCTATTTTGATATAATCTTATACGAAAAATGGTTTCATAAGATTTGATCGAATAATATCTAATAATATCAGTTTATATAACTTTATATCGACTTTGATACGAGTTTTGGTCTAATCCAATGATATAAAATTATATCCAATTATAGGCCTTTTTTGTTGGCAAACTTTGATTGTTACCATGCATCAAAACGAAAAAAACGACACCTTAACTTCCATAAATTTCTCAATTTAATTTAGCGTTGTTGGAAACAGTTTTGTAAAATATTACACATTTTCGATAAAATATTGATAAAAATTAGTTTATTAGACGCAATTTAGCTTGAAAGCAACACAAAAACATTTATCTTTTTTATTAATACCAAAGAGAGCCATTAACAATAAGAGAATCATTCACAATGTATGCAAGTTAATTTTTAACTTCTAGAATTTTGAGCGTTAACACTAATGTGAACTTTGTATGGTGGAACACTGATAATTATGCCAACAAAAAGCGCCTTATATTAAAATTTATACAATTTTATAAATCGGATGTTTTCTTTAGTTTTTAGTAAAAAGTTGAAAAATTAAAATAATAAAAATAAGTTGTTCTTTGAAAAAAACTTTGAAAAATTTCAAAAAATGGAGTCATGTTAAATTTTATATAAAACACTTAGAAAATATTTTCAAAAAAATTTGTCCTTGGAAAAAACTTAGAAAAATTTGAAAAAATGGAGTTATATAAAATTTTATATAAAACACTTAGAAAATATTTGCGATAAAAAAATGTTCCTTGAAAAAAACTTAGAAAAAATTTAAAAGATGGAGTCATATAAAATTTTATATAAAACACCTAGAAAATATTCGTGATAAAAAAGTGGTGCTTGGAAAAATCTTAGAAAAATAAAAAAATATGAAGTCATATTAAATTTTATATAAAACACTTTGAAAATATTTGCGATAAAAATATGTTCTTGGAAAACACTTAAAAAAATTAAAAAATAATGGAGGCATATAAAATTTTATATAAATTTGAAATGATGCATGGGACCAGATGTTAAAACATATAGTTATGTATGGCGATATCTTAAAAAAATCCCGCATCAAAATTTATTATATAAATTTATCTTGCAATACATAGTGTCACACATGATCATATATCAAATAATATGACTATATAAAAGTACACTCAAAATAATTACTCTGTTAAATACTCTGTAAAATGATTGTAATGTCAATTCGACAGATATTTGAAAAAGTTATCTGTCGAAATACAGATTTTAAGAAAATACTTTGTATTTTCTTGTGACCGAAAAACAAAATTTTATCTGTAATTTTACTTTTTATTTTGTAATCTCTATTTAACAGATAATAAACAGAGTTTTTTGTTAAAATACGGATTGTAGAAAAATAATTTTTTTTTTTTGTAACCAAAATACTAAATTTCATTTGCAATTTTACTTATTAAAATCGCTTCAAAAAACTTCCAAATATGACCGATAAACCCCTCTTTAAAAAGTGTCTTAAATTACAATAAAAACTGGTACATTTTACGAGGATGACGTGTAAAATTGGAGTTACTTGTTAAATCTCGTAATATTCACAAAAATAAAAAAGTATATTTACAATTTGGACGCATTAAAGCGGACAAATTTAACAACATTTAAATTTTAATTAATTTAATTTTTTTAATTTTAATTAATGTTTTTTATGTAGAAAAGTTTTACTCATAAAATGGATTTAACTAAAACTTTGTAAATTTACAGAGTTTTTTTGTAAAATTTTGAACTCATAAAATGCATTTAACTAAATCTTTGTAAATTTACAGAGTTTTTTTGGTAAAATTATTTTCGGATTTATCAATATTTTACAGGTAATTCTATAAATTTATAGTTTTTTTTATCAAAATCCTTTTACAGAGTTTTCTTTGTAAAATAACAAAAAATCTTGCTGGTTGGAAATCTAAGGTATTTTCTGCTGGCTTAGCAGAGTATCTCTGTAATTTAACAGAGTGATTATTTTGAGTGTAGCGAAACCACAATAATTCCTCAGCGACGCTGATAGAACGCGTTTGTCCTCATCGCGAATTGTACTATTTGCCTTAGGTCGACATTCGAAACCGTTTCCAAGCTCTCGAAGTCATGTCTGCCTAAAATGTGCAGTCGGGTTCTGGCCAAAGCAGGACATTGGCAAAGAATATGTTCGACCGTTTCTTCAGTGTTAGGTTCATCGCACCTTCTACAGCTTGCATCAAAAATAAGTCCCATCTTCTTTCTATGATAACCTATTAGGCAGTGCCCGGTGATCACTCCAGTGAGTACACGGCAGTTCCATCTGGTGAGTGAGAGTAAGTATTCAGTTTTTCTTAGATTGTAGCATGCCCACAATCTTCTACTGATCGCACTTGTTGTTAGCTCTCTCCACTTTCTATTAGACATTGCAGTGTTTTGAATGTCGCGTAGCGATCTGAAGTGCTGGATTGGTGGATCAATATGCACAGAAATACCAATACCATCAGCACTTTGTTTCGCTAGCTCGTCCGCTCTCTCGTTTCCTTGAATACCTATGTGACCTGGTACCCATATTAGTTTCACCTTGTTCATACTCCCTAAACTTTGTAAGTTCTCGAAGCATTCGAAAACTACTTTTGACTTGATGTAAAAGCTTTTAAGAGCTTTTAGAGCAGCTTGGATATCAACGTAAATGTTAAATTCTCTGTTTGTCTCATCACCGAACTGTAAAGCTGCCCTGCTTATGGCAACTATTTCGGCCTGGAAAATGCTAGAGTCCAATGGAAGGATAAAAGTCTTCTCTAAATCTCGCAAACTCGTTGAAAACCCTGCACCGACTCCCATGGATTGTTTGGAGCCGTCTGTGAATATGTTAATAGCGTTCTTTGGGGGGTTTTGCCAGTTTGACCAAAATTCTCGAGTCGGAAATTCTACGTCGTATTTCCGGAAAATAAGTTTGGGCACTCTGTAATCGGTGGCAATATCATTTAAATTGTCATTGTACTGTATCCAAAATTGCGTTGCCTGAATAAATTTGACTCTTTGAGACGAAGGCAGGACTTAAAATCCTCCCCCTTTGCAAAGATGTCAATTGGTATCAGGTGCAGTAGCTTGTCAATAGATTCAGCTGATGTTGTTCTCAGAGCGCCTGTGATGCATAAACCCATGAGACGTTGAATTCTCTGAAATTTTAAGTGCGTCACATTACGCTCCAGTGCGTTATACCAGACCATAACACCATACAGTAAGATTGGTCTTACTACAGAAGTATAAATCCAGTAAGTGATCCTTGGTTCCAGTCCCCAAGTTGCGCCAAACATTTTCTTGCATGCGTAGAAGGCGTTGTATGCTTTCTTGACCCTTTCTTCGGTGTTTTGTTTCCATGACAGTTTACTGTCTAAAATGATTCCTAAAAATTTCGCTTGGTTTGATAAAGAAATTCTAATTCCGTTTATCTCGACCTTAAACGTCTCTATTTTGTACCTGTTTGTAAAAAGTATCATTTCCGTTTTTTTCGGGTTAACGTTTAGGCCATTATTAATAGCCCATTTCCACATTTGCCTCAGTGACACTTCCAAAAGTTCCGATACTGTGCCCAAAAACTTTCCACACGACATAATGATGTCGTCTGCATAAGCTACCACTGATGTCCCTTGCGATTTCAACTTCTTTAAAATGCGGTCTACTACTAAAAGCCAGAGTAGTGGTGACAAAACACCACCCTGCGGCGTTCCTTTTGACGCGTATCTTGTAACCTTTGCTGGTCCCCATTCTGCTGTCACCTCACGACATGATAGCAGGTCGACTGCTATCCATTTTGTGATACATGGGTTGATCAATGCCGTCTCCATTGCGTTAATTATTGCCTCCATACTGACATTGTTGAAGGCACCTTCAATGTCTCGAAAAGCTGCCAGTGTAAATTCTTTATCATGCATAGATTTTTCTATAGTGTTAACTACAGAGTGAAGCGCAGTTTCTATAGATTTTCCCTGTTGATAGGCGTGTTGCGAATCAGAGAGGAAGTGAAAACCTAGATTCTCTCTTATGAAAAGGTCTAGAATCCTTTCTAGAGTTTTCAAAATAAAAGATGATAAACTAATCGGTCTGTAGTCTTTTGCCATTACGTGATTCAATTTTCCACTTTTGGGTGTGAAAACCGCCTTAGATTTTCTCCATGATTGCGGAACGTACGTTAGTTGAAGATAAGCAATAAAAATGTCCATTAAGTAAGGGATGATCTCATTTGCAGTATGTTGCAACATTGCTGGTAAGATTCCATCCGGTCCAGGTAATTTAACAAGCTTTTTATTAATAAAATTGTACATTTACGGTTTTTTGGCGCAATTGAACTTACAAAGAATTCTCGTGAATTGCCTAGATTTTTTTTTGTAAAATTATCTTTTAAATTTGTAAAATTACAAAAAAAAAATTTAAAATTACAAAAAAAAATTAAATTTCGATCCAAATTTGTTTTGTTGCGAGACTTTTCCTAGTAATTTGACAAAGTTTTTTTTTGTGTATCCAACGGTGGCATAACCTTGTAAAATATTAAATATTTTTTTCATGAAAATGTGTAAATTTGGGGGAGGGGTATTGATATGAATACACATACCTCGATATCCATATGAATACGAAATAATCTTTATTAAATTTAAGTCAACGCGTGTTTTTGTTCTAGACGATATTCCTGTTAGTTCCGGAGTTATCAAAATTTTCCCGAAGGTCCACATTGTTTCATAAGGGGACAACGAAATTTTTAAACACTGATATCGCCGATAAGCTGAGACACCCCAACCTTAAAATCGTCTCTTTTATATATATTTAAAGTTTGAGGCAATTTGGTTCCTAGGGGTTGAGATACTTCCCTTGTTAGTTTTTACTTGGGATACGAAGGTATCCCAAAGTGTTGCCTTCGAAAAACGAACACATTTTGTTTTCTTAGCGGCATAAAAAAAAATTTATGTTATTGAAAATCTTTAAAATGTCCAAAACACTTCGAATAAAAATTAATTTGAGTGAAAAACTTTTTTTGGTGATGGAAATTTTCTCGAGTATATTTTTTTTTTTTTTTTAATTTTTGTTTAAAAAAAATGGTTTTAACCGCAATATAATTTCCATCGCCAAAAAAAGTTTTTTTTAACTCAAATTAATTTTTATTAAATTTCTTACTTTAAAACGTATCCCAAAAACTAACTCATAAAATCATGTTCGTAATTTAAAATTTTCTTATCAATTGATGTATTTTATTATTTTCAATTTACTATTTCTATTTTTTTATTATTTAATTATAGATTTTTTTTATTATTCAATACTTTCTCTTGTTGTGGTTTGATTTTATTACTTAACAATTTTATTGCTTCTTGTTCTTTTGAAAAAATAATAAAAAATATATATTTTTTTCTCGGCCCACACAGAATAATGGAACGACACCCCATAAATTAACAATTTGTTTGAGTAGTGATTTTTATGATTTGAACACGATTACAATATTAGTAAAATATTGTATTGAAGTTTTAAAGTTTATAAAAAAAATGCATTTTCTAAATATGGTAATTTAAGTTTTTTTCAAGTTTTAAAAATAAAAAAAACTTTTATATCCGTTTTTCGTGTTTTCAAAACTTTAAAGTTTTAATTCTAGCGCCAAGTTTTAATATTAAAAAATTTCCAAAAATATTCTTTATATAGAATTTAAGTGGTCATAAATAATTTAATATTTTTTTACAATTACGTGTACAGTGCCGGTCAAAAGTATTCACACCAAACCTTTTTTTACGAGTATTTTTTGAAACAGTGTTTTTAAGGTAATTTATTAAGCTTTAATTTGAGCTTTATAACTTTGTAGCAAATTTTATAAAAATGTAATTTTGAATGGAAGCACACGTAGGGAGTGGAGATGGGGCGTAGATATGTTTTACAAAAATGTTGGAGGGTAAAAATAAATGGAGGTCGGTCTCACTAATGCCCCCTCTCGGACGCACCATTGGACCGGTAGAAGCTGATTAAATAAAACATATTTACAAAAAATAAAAAAAAATTGTGTGGGGACCGCCTTAATAGTTAAAGATAGAGGGTAGGTGTGTTCAGAGAAAATGTTTTGACTAAAAAAATATTGTGGGTCGGTCATACATTTGATTGCTCTTAGGGCACTTTTAGGGCAGTTAGAGCCGTTAGAGCAAATTTTAAAAAATGTCACTTTGTGTGGGAGCCCCCTTAGAAATTGGAGATAGGGTATTAGTTTGTTCCGAAGAAATGTTAAGACGTAAAAATTAATGGGGGTTGGTCTTGGAAATGGCCCCTCTATGACGCACCATTGGAGCTGTAGAAATGTTTTTAAGATTAGAAAATTACAATAAATTTTTTCAACAAATTTTAAAAAATAGTAATAATGGTTATCCCACGATCCTACTGGGCAAAAAATTTGTAAAATCGAAAGAAGTTTTAAACAAAAAAAATTTAAAAAAATCAAAGAGTACATACATTTTCAAAAATGAGATTTAAATTTTAAAACTTAAAAATCGCATACTACTTAGAACACTTTTAAGAATTTTTCTGGATTTTTTTTTTAAAAGTACATAAAAAAACAAAAAATTATGAGTAAAAGAAGTTTGAGTAATGGAACAAACTAACAATTTTTAAAAATTCGATATCTTTTGAATTGGTCAACAAAAAAATCTGAAAATTTACCACTAAGGAGTTTTCGAAGGGTACTAAAAACTGTAAACAAATTGGGAAAATCTAAAAAAAAAAAATTCAAAGTGTCCGATTTGACATGGAATGCCCCATATTTAAAGTTTCAGGCAAATCGGTTCATAAGGGTGGACTACTTCCATTCATTGTAAGTAGATTTTTTACAAGTTCGAACATAAAAAAATTAAAAAATGCTCCAAAAATTTATATTCAGTTATTATCTAAAGGTTTTTTACCACCAAAACCAAAAATTTTAATTTTTTAAATACCCCGAGTAAAATTTTGAAGAATCAGTACTGATCCGAAAAATGGATCGCTAAGATTAGATCAGTTTTAATCGTAATCCTTTGTATCCATCCGATTAAAACAGATCTTATCTTAGCGACCTCTACACTGCAAGGTAAAAGAGGTCAGGAATAAGTAAGTAAGTAAGTTATCTTAGCGATCTATTTTTCAGATCAGTACTGATATTACAAATCTCGGATCAGTACTGATCTTTCAAATCTCGGATTAAATGTGACATATAAGAATATATGGGGCATTCCATGTCAAATCGTACACTTTGAAAAAAAATGTTTGAGGGTAAAAATAAATGGGGCGGTCTCAATGACCCCTCTCGGACGCACCATTGGACCGGTAGAAGCTGATTAAATAAAACAAATTTACAAAAAATAAAAAAAAAATGTATGGGGACCGCCTTTACAATTAGAGATAGAGTGTAGATGTCTTTAGAGAAAATGTTTGGACTAAAAAAATATTGTGGGTCGGTCATACATTTTGTTGCTCTATGGGCACTATTAGGGTAGTTAGAGCCGCCTAAGAAATTGGAGATAGGTTATTAGTTTGTTCCAAAGAAATGTTAACACGTAAAAATTAATGGGGTCGATTTTATAAAGGACCCCTCTATGACGCACCATTGGAGCAGTAGAAATGATTTTAAGATTGGAAAATTACAATAAAATTTTTTAAAAAAATTTAAAAAATAGTAATAATCGTTATCCCCCGATCCTCCTGGGCAAAAAATTTGTAGAATCGATAGGTGTTTTACACAAAAAAAATTCAAATAAATCGAAGAGTACAAACATTTTCAAAAATAGAGCACACTAGAGCGCTTTTAGGAATTTTTTGGGATTTTTTTTTTAAAAAGTATGTAAAAAAACAAAAATTTTGAAAAAAAATTGAAATTTGGACCATTATTGAAGAAGTTATGAATAAAAGATGCTTGAGTAAAGGAACAAACTACCAATTTTTAAAAATTCGATATCTTTTGAACGGGTCATCAAAAAAATCTGAAAATTTACCAGGAAGGAGTATTTTTAGGAAAATTTTTAAAAGTGTCCGATTTGACATGGAATGCCCCATATATAAAAGAGACGATTTAAAGGTTGGGATGTCTCGGCTAATCGGCTATATCAGTGTTTAAAAAAGGGGACAATTATAAAACAACGTGGACCATCAGGAAAATTCCGGTTATTCTCGAACTAAAAAGAATATCTTAAAAATATTTATATGTAATTAAAGTTTCGAGCAAATCGGTTCATAAGGGTTGGAATACTTCTATTGTAAGTCGATTTTAAACAAATTCAAACATAAAAAAATTGAAAAATGCTCCAAAAATTTATATTCAGTTAACTATGGTTTTTATCGACTCAAACAAAAATTAAAATTTTTTAAATACCTCAAGTAAAAATTTAAAGTATCAGTACTGATCCGAAAAATGGATCGCTAAGATTAGATCAGTTTTAATCGTAATCCGTTGTATCCGTCCGATTAAAACTTATATAATCTTAGCGATCCATTTATCGGATCAGTACTGATCTTACTCAGATCAGTACTGATCTTTCAAATCTCGGATCAGATGTGATATATAAGAAGATATATAGTATAGACATTTTAACTCGGGACAGTGACCTCCAATTCTTTTGACCACCAATTTTTTGTAAACAAAGAAAAAGTTAAATTATTTTCATATCTCATGATTAGATGAACTTAAATTAATAAACAATAAAATCATTTCTTTGTTTACAAAAATTGGTGACCAAAAGAATTGGAGGTTATAAAATGGGAATTTCTTTTTCCTTGTTTGGGTCGTTGAGAAACTTAATTGATAACTGAATAAAAATTTTTGGACCATTTTTTTTTTTAATTTTTTATGTTGAAAAAAATCGACTTACAAAACACTTTTTAAAAAATACACGTTTGATAAGAACAGTTTTGGTATTTTTAAATCTTTCTTTAACAAATTACAACTACTATAGCTTTGTGTGAATTTTTTTGTCCGGCACTGTATATGAATATTTTTTTTTAATAATACAACAAATTAAGAAAATAAATACGGGTTCTTGTTAAAATGTTTGATTTTGAAAACTGATATTGAAATTTAGTATATAACATTACGATTAAAAGTTTACTGTTCGACTAGAGGTGGCAAAAATATTACATTTAAAACTGTTATCGATAAACTATCTTCTTTAAAACCTATCGAAATTTAGTGTTATCTAGAAAAACAGTTATTCCAAAGATCATATTCTAAAAATATTGAACTAGTATTAAAATATTTCAATTTTTTATCATTTAAATTTTGAAAAAAAAAATATTTGAAAACCTATAAATTTGACATAATTATGGTAATGTTGACTTTTTGTTAATATTAAATAAAAATATTTATTTAAAATTCAATTATTATCATTATATTTTAGTTTTTGTTAAATAAACATTTTCATAATTATATTTATTTAAACAAAACATACAAAACATTATTAATGTTTTCATTCCAGTATTCCCCAAAAAAAAAATATTGAAAAATCAAATGTCAATGCAAGTGTTGACATATTTAAAGGTCTTCTTAATTTTTTTGTTTACTGCATTTCCATTTTGTTTTAAATGTTTAATTTACCATCAGCATACATTTATATTTTATGACATATAAACATATTTTTCATGTAATTTTTTTTAATATTTTTTTTCGGTTTTTGCTTTTTTTCATTTCTTGTTGTCTTTTGACATTAACACATATATTTTTTTCCATGGAATTGTAATTAAATTAAATTTCAAACATTATTATCAGCTGTTTGTTTTTTTTAGAGATGTCATATTTTTTTTAATCTTTATTTGGTTAAAAACTAAAATTGAGAATTATAATATAAGTGTCAATAATTTTTATGACACAGATCCGATGTTTAAACAAAAAAATGTATATTTAAAGAACTGAGTGTGCCAGGCGATTCCAGGGTTTGCTTTTGAGAAAGCATAATTGTTCGAACTGTACCGTCATCTAGCGGTTCTAAACTTACATAAACGAATTTTCTGTCATTATATACAGCGGCCGACACAAGTCTATGCAAGACTACGCTAAATAATCTTGACAATGGAATTTGACAAATTCTGAAACACGTGTCGATTAAGTCTTGCAAAAATGACCAACATAAATAAATTTAAAACAAAAAAATTATTTTCTTGATCAACTTAAATAACATATTGTTGTAGTCCAATGGACTATCGTATGTAAAATTGTTTTAAATATTTTTGTTGGTTATTGACAATCGTTGCCTTTTTAGTATGGTACAATTTCTTCGTCTTTCTAATTCTCGTTGTGAATAGAGGCGAATATGTATTAATATTTTAGTTTGTGCACAAACGATTTGTCATTAGACTCGTTTGCTACTTTGCAGTAAATCATTTCTATTTTTTGCTAAATAATCTTGACAATGGAATTTGACAAATTCCGAAACACGTGTCGATTAAGTCTTGCAAAAATGACCGACATAAAAAAATTTAAAACAAAAAAATAATTTTCTTGAAAATTATGCTATGAGAATATCATGGTTTTAATTAGTAAAGAAAATAATGACCTCGAGCCAGAATAAACATCCTCAAAATATTGTTTATTAATCTTAGTAATATTAGTTTATAATAATGAAATATGAAAATAAGTAAGCATTTTCTTTGTTTACAAAAAGTGGTGGTCAAAAGAATTGAAGGTCAAAAAAGGTTGATTTCTTCTACTATATTAAAAAAAATTCAGATTTTTTGTTGGAAAGAAATTGTTGAAAACTGAATATAAACTATTGGACCATTTTTAAAATTTTTAAAGTTTAAGCTGGGAAAAAATCAACTTAAAAATGTTTTTAAAAAATTTTCTAAAAGAGGTCTTTCAATAAATTAAATTTCTATTTCGATCCTCGTAGCACATTTAATATTTACTCAATCCGGACGCCATTAATCTTAAATTAAAGCTTGATAAATTACCTACACAGTACTTTTTACAAAAATACTTGTATGATAAAAATTAGGTATTTTATTTTTAACTTTATTGTTAAAGAATTGCATCTGTAGGTGACAGATGGGTTTTATGTAAAAGGTCCTGATAGGTCACAGGGGAGTAGTTCCGTGATGTGTTAAGTGATATGCCACTACTACACCGCACACTGGGCCGAGATAGTAGGGTTTTTGGCCAAAAGTCTCTACAGGTCGTAAATGGTAATCGATTTTGTTGAAATTCAGAATATAAGCCTATATAAGGGTAATAAATAAGTGACTTGAAACTTTTTGGAATCGCACCTACAAGGAAACTGTTTCAGGGTGGACACTTAATTTTTAATAGAATTTGCAGATGTTATAGATGAAACAAATGAAGAGACACTTGTCTTCTGTTTATGTATTTGAATTGGAGATGGTCTCTGGTCCCGTGATTTGCGTGACTCAAAAAATCAACGTGATTCACGCGTGAGCGTGAGTTATTTTCATTTAAAATACGTGATTTAAAAGTTTTTAAAAATTGAATTGAAAAAAGAGTTTAAATAACGTGATTTACGCGTGAGCGTGAGTGATTTTCATTTAAATCACGTGAATATACAGTTATTTTTTTTATTTTTTTTTTTTTTTAAAGAAGCAACACTCAGGCAATGCTGCCTATCAATTACTATTATAGCCATTATTTTATTATTTTACTACGAAGGAGGGTGCTATTTATCAACGAAGGAGGGTGCTGCGATAGATATTAGTTATAAATAGAAACTAATAAATATCTGAAAAAAATGTTGTTCTGCCTGAGCTGAGAATCGAACCCAGGCTTGTTGGCTAGTAGTCCAACGCGCTAACCACCAGGCCACAGCACCCTCAAAATTGAATTGAAAAAAAGTTTATAAAAAATTGGAAAAAATTAAGTTTTTGTTTTAAAAAACCCCCTTTTTATACTTATCGTTATCAAAAGTTCCACGCCCTTTTAAAAAACTGTCTGGGCCAGAATTATCCTTTCTATCCACACTTTCCAAAAAGTTGTCCGCTTGTGCCCGTTTTCAAAAATGGAATTTAAATAAAATTTATAAAAAAATATAAAAAATTATTTCTTTTTTGAAAACCCCCTTTTTTAAAACTCATTGTGATCAAAAGTTCCACTCCCCTTCAAAAAACTGTCTGGGCCAGAATTATCCTTTTTATTCGCACTTTCCAAAAACTTTTCCCGCTTGTGCCCGTTTTCAAAAATTTAATTGAAATAAGAGTTTATAAAAAACTGATTTTTTTTTTGTAAATCCCGTTTTTAAACCCATCGTTATCAAAAGTTCCAAGCCCTTTCAAAAAACTGTCTGGGCTAAAATTATCCTTTTTATCCATATTTTCCAAAAATGGTGCCCGCTTGTGCCCGTTTGGGCAAATGGAATTGAAATATTAAAAATTTGAAAAAATAAAATATTTTTTTATGAAAACCCCCATTTTTAAACTCATCGTTATCAAAAGTTCCACGCCCATTCAAAAAACTGTCTGGGCCAAAATTATCCTTTTTATCCCTACTTTCCAAAAATGGTGACCGCTTGTGCCCGTTTGGGCAAATGGAATTGAAATATTAAAAATTTGAAAAAATAAAATATTTTTTTACGAAAACCCCCATTTTTAAACTCATCGTTATCAAAAGTTCCACGCCCTTTCAAAAAACTGTCTGGGCCAAAATTATCCTTCCTATCCACACTTTCCATAATAGTTGCCTGCTTGTGCCCGTTTTAAAAAATGTAATTGAAATAAAATTTAGAAAAAAATTAGAAAAAATATTTTTTTCAAAAAAAAACTCATCGTTACAGAAAGTTTCACGCCGTTTCAAAAAACTGTCTAGGCCAGAATTATACTTTTTATTCCTACCTTACAAAAAACTTGCCCGTTATGCCCGAAATACCAAAAATTAAAAAAAAAATAATAAAAAAAATTTTGTGAACCCCCTTTTTTTAACTCATCGTTATCAAAAGTTCCCCACTCTTTCAAAAACCTGTCTGGACCGCCTAACCGGGTACTTATTTTTTTTTTCAATGTATTAAAAACAAATTTTAATACGACAAAAAAAAACTATTTTTCGTGTAACCGGGTTTTTCTCGTAACCGGTTTTTTTGTGTATTCGGGTTTTTGGGTAACCGGGTCTCATTTTATCCCGTATTTATATAGAAAAACGCTATGTATGTACTTTAGGAAAAACTTGAAAATTGTTAATTCTTAAAATTAATTTAATTCAATAAAAACGGTTCATTTTAACAACTTTAGATTTGTGCATCTCCCTTTCTATTGATATTTTATACGCAGATGAAAAAACGGGCAAAAGCGGGCAGGTCAGTCTGAAAGCTAGTAAACCAACGAACATTTTGGCATCCTAACTTTTGGATTATGTCGCGGAACATTTTGGAAAAACTACATCAAATGAAACAATTTTTCAAAATTTACATAAAAATATCAAAAATCATCAAAAAAATAGGGAAAAAGAGCTGTTCATACCCATTTACATGTTGTACTTCCCTTTGTTAAATAAATTAACCCCCCACCCCCAAAAAAAACAAGGTCCCATCTTAATCCCTATTAATATTATAAATCTGATTGTTGGTTTGTCTGTCTGTCTGTCTTTCTGTCTGTCTATCTGTCTGTCTGTTCCGCAATAAGTAAAGAACGGCTTATCCGATTTTCATGAAATTTTCACCACAGATAGTACTAACCGAGGCGGGAACTATAGGCCATAAGCGAACGCGATCGGACAAAGGGGCGTACAATGCCACGCCCCTTTGTACCATGCTAAAGCTATATCTGCCTGTCAGACAATAACGGAAAAATGACTGAACCGATTTTCATGAAATTTTCACCACAGATAGTACTAACCAAGGCGGGAACTATAGGCCATAAGCGACCGCGATCGGAAAAAGGGGCGTAAAATACCACGCCCCTTTGTACCATGCTAAAGCTACATCTGCCTGTCCGGCAATTACGGAAAAACAGCTGAATCGATTTTCATGGAATTTTCACCACAGATAGTACTAACCGAGGCGGGAACTATAGGCATTAAGCGACCGCGATTGGACAAAGGGGCGTAAAATGCCACGCCCCTTTCTACCATGCTAAAGCTATATCTGCCTAGCAGACAATAACGGAAAAACTGCTGAACCGATTTTCATGAAATTTTCACCACATATAGTACTAACCGAGGCGGGAACTATAGGCCACCGCGATCGGAAAAAGGGGCGTAAAATGCCACGCCCCTTTGTACCATGCTAAAGCTATATCTGCCTAGCAGACAATAACGGAAAAACGGCTGAACCGATTTTCATGAAATTTTCACCACATATAGTACTAACCGAGGCGGGAACTGTAGGCCATAAGCGACCGCGATCGGAAAAAGGGGCGTAAAATGCCACGCCCCTTTGTACCTAAAGCTTTATCTGCCTGTCCGGCAATAACGGAAAAACGGCTAAACCGATTTTCATGAAATTTTCACCACCGATAGTACAAACCGAGGCGGAAACTATAGGTCAGAAAACTCCGCGATCGGAAAAATGGGAGTAAAATGCCACGCTCCTTTGTACTAAACAGGAACTATGTCTGCCTGTTCCGCAATCACTGAAAAGTGATTTAACCGATTTCACAGAAATTTTTACCACATATACTACTAACTGAGGCGAAAACTATGAGCCACAATAGAGGGCGATCGAAAAAAGGGGCGTAAAATGCCACGCACATTTTTGTTACACTGAAAGCTATTTCTGCCTTTTCCGCAATTACGCTTAAACAGCTAACTTGATTTTTATGAAATTTTCACCACAGATAGTATTAACCGAAGCGAAAAGTATGATCCACAATAAAGGGCGATCAAAGAAAGGGGGCGTAAAATTCCACGCCCCTTTGTATTACATTGAAAGTTATTTCTTCCTGTTTCGCAATCACGCATAAACGGCGGAACCAATTTTATTGAAGTTTTTACCAAAGATAGTACTAACCGAGCCGGAAACTAGAAATTATAATAGAAATAATGTGGCGCCCCTTTTTAATATACTGAAAGTTTTTTCTGCATGTTCCATAATCATGCTTAAACAACCATACCGATTTAAAAAAATAAATAAAATAGCACGCCCCTTTTTATTTAATTGAACGCTATTTCTGCCTGTTCCGTAATCTAGCATAAACTGCTAAACCGATAGCATGAAATTTTTACCACAGATAGTAAGTACTTACCTAGGCGGGAACTATAGATTAAAATAGAGCGCGTTTGGACAAAGGGGCGTAAATTGACACGCGCCTTTGTACTATACTGAAAGTGTTTCTGCCTGTTCCTTAATAACGCTTAAACGACTAAACCGATTTTAACAACATTTTTTCCATAGATAGTACTAACAGAGGCGGGCACTTTAGTATGTGTCAACTGCCACGCCTTTTGCAATGTACTGAAAGTTTATTCTGCCTTTCCATAATCACGTTTAAACGGTTATGATAATTTTTACGACAGTTAGTTAGTACTTATTGAGGGGAAACTATGGACACGTCCAGACAGAGGCGTGAATTGCCACGTCCCTTTGCAATACATTGAAATTTATTTCGGCCCGATCCGTACACACGCGTTGACGGTGAAACCAATTTTAATTAAATTTTCACCACAGTTGGTATTTACCGTGGCGATCGGGAAACGGGGCTTAAAATGCCGCACCCCTTTCTATTAAATTTAAAAATATTTTTTCCTGTTAAACGATATGCCACATTAGCCCGCGATTAGACAAATGGGAGAAAAATGCCACGTCAATTTGATATATACAGAACGCTATTTCTGTCTTATTTGCTAACATGCAAAAACGGCTTAACCAACTTCTATAAACACTACTGTTAGAACTAACTGAATTCGAATTATTTGCTATATCAGAACCTGAAAACAGTTGAGTTGATTTCAATGAAATTTCCAACACAAATAGTGATATAGCCAATATTTTTGATAAAAAGGCATATAATGGCACGCCCCTTTGTACTTTAGTGAGAGTTATGTCTGCTGAGCAAATTTAGTTGCAATTTTCTTCACGTGCTAACCAATAGGGGAACTATAGGTCACATGAGTCCAAAATTGAACTAAATGCGTTAAATGCCACACCCACTTGAACTACAGTGAAAGTTATGTCTTTATTGATGTTTTCACTTCATAAAGTGCTAACCGAGGATGGAACTATAGGTTCCTTTGAAAAGCCATTAAATAAATACATTAGGCGTTTTTTGTTGGCATAATTATCAATGTTCTACCATACAAAGTTCATATTAGTCTTAACGCTCAAAATTCTAGAAGTTAAAAATTAACTTGCATACATTGTGAATGATTCTCTTATTGTTAATGGCTCTCTTTGGTATTAATAAAAAAGATAAATGTTTTTGTGTTGCTTTCAAGCTAAATTGCATTTAATAAACTAATTTTATCAATATTTCATCGAAAATGTGTAATATTTTACAAAACTATTCCAAACGACGCTAAATTAAATTGAGAAATTTATGGAAGTTAATGTTTCGTTTTTTTTTTCGTTTTGATGCATGTTAACAATCTAAGTTTGCCAACCAAAAAAGGCCTATTAATATTAGGTTTGTTCCCATGACGGAGGAACACGTACACACCATGTTCCCAACGCTAAGAAAAATCGAAAAATAAAATCGACCAAACCTCATGAATAGGTTTATATTCATTAGTGAAAAGCCACGAAGAAGTAGATAAAATGATATTAAAAAACTCATTCATTACATAACATTTTTTTTCAACCCGGGCAACGCCGGGTGCAAAACAGCTAGTAATGTATAAATTTGTTAGCTTTTTTGATTACGGTATATGGAGATTTAAACATACATATTGAATCTTTGATGGATCATTCCAAGAGAATGGTTGTACCGAATTTTACAAAAATTACAGACAAGGTGCAGCAAGTCATACTTAATACAATAGTGCATTCGCTATTTTTAATTTAATAATTTTGTTTTTTTTAGTTTTGGCCAAAAAAAACTACCATATCGGCCCAGTGTGCATCGGCACGGGTTGTGTTTTAGCTCAAAAATTTCATCCAAAAACGCTACTTGGTTGGAATTTGACATTTGAAAGCAATTTGGACAATTTTTTTATAATGCACGGATTTTTGTAGAATTGAAATGAAAAGAATTAATGAAATCTTTTCATTTGATTTATGAAACTTTTTAAAAATTCAGTGAATAATGTTTCAAAAACTTTTATTTAACAGATTTAAAAAAAAAAAACTTTTAAGCAAAACCCATTTAATGTTACAAAAAAAAATTAAACAAAAAGTCATGCATTCTAATTTTTTTATATAAAAAAAAATGATTTATGTTTTAAAGACTACTTTAAGCATAAATTAAATTTTAATATGGTATTAATAATAGCCGCCTAATAACACCAATATCAATAAAATCCGACAAATGGGAAAAATAAGCAAACAAAATCCAATAATTATAAAACATACAACATTAATTACGTGCAAAATTCCAATTCAAACAAATATGGACAATGATAACTCTATAACAAATATGAATACACAAACACAAAAAAAAAATATAGGCTAATCACATACCAGTGAGTATATGAGGTAGTTCACAATAAAGAAGAATTTTATCGGGGACACACTCTCGGAAAAACTTTGATAGCCGACATAATTGGCGCCCAACGTGGGGCTCAGCTATAGTTTCTTTGGTGAAAACAGAACAATGAATCAGGTTTTCAATTTACAAAACACTGTTTTTAAAGCCAACAAGTAAAAAAACTAAATTCGGTCTTGCCGAATGTATTGATACCCTCCACAATTTCAAAAACATTATTGCTAAAAACTTTATTTAAAAGGAAATTACTTTTGAAAAAAAAAAAAAAAAAATTTTTTTTAAAAATTTCAGCGAAAAAAAAATTTTGTTAAAAAAAAAACGCGATTTTTTATTTTTTTTTGGCAAAAAAATATGTTCGTACTTGTTTAAATACCATTCGGTGTTCAATTATGTTCACATATTTATGTCAACCAGCGCAGAATTAAAGCATTTTGTACTTTTAGGTCATGTTGAATGTACCAAAATTTTTGAGGTGTCCTTACATTTTCGTTCATAACTTTTGAACCGCTGAATCGATATCGCTCAAATGTAATACCAAACTCCTCGGGATAACTTCCAATAAATATGTTAAGTTTTTGTCACCTCCGTGTAATGTTTTGGCCGTGATCACCATTTCCACAGACTGACATTGCTAAAATATCTTAAATTCGAACTTTAACTTTATGGGGTCCCAGACCGATACGGAATGACAAAATTATATATACCCTCAATCACTAACAATAAGTGGAGGGCATAAAAACGATGAATTCTAAATGAACCTTGGTAGATTAGGTTCCGATGAACAACTTAATTGGCGCCCAACGTAGGGCTATTTTATTTATATAAATATGAATAACGATATTATTCAATTAACTATAATCAACTATTCAAATTCATTATTACAACTACACCAATGGTTCCCAACCTTTTTTGGGCCATGCCCCACTTTTAAGTTAAAAAAACTGAAATGTCCCCCCTTAACTCAAGAAAAATTTGTAAATTTTTCAAAATTTGTTTTAAAATTCAAAATCTACTTGTAGTTAAGCAAACTTTTTGTTAAAATCATCTTTTAAACAAAGTTTTTAGCAAAAGCTTTCAACAACCAACTAAATAATTTAACTAAAATAATTATTTTTTTAGTTTTTTAACAAAAAAAACTTACAAATTTGCTCGTTGCCCCCCTGAAGCATTCAAATTGCCCCCCAGTGGGGCGAGAATCAAAGGTTGGGAACCATTGAACTACACGCTTACTTAAAACTAAGATGAACGACATAATTATCTTATCTACGACTCCTTTGGTAACACATACCATTAAATCAGTTTTTCAATCTACAAACCATTATTTTTAAAGGAAAAAATTAAGACTTCTTAATAAACCATTCTGTTCTGGTTCCGTTTCCGATGAACCATCCAATTGGTGCCTAACATGGGACCGCTCTACATAACTTTGAACCACGATTTTGTTCCACAAAACAGTTTGTTTCAACTGTTGAGTTTGTGACAACCGACCTTTTTCAACAACTTCAAAAGTAAGTTTTTTTATGTGTGCACGTTTCGAATTCTTAATGAACCGTGCTATATGTATGTCCGATAAACCACATAATTGGCGCCCTACATGGTGCACTTTAGCATTACTCTGAATCATAATATTATTCTGCATTGCTTCTAATCCGCATATTTAAAGCAATTATTACAACCACAAATACAAATTCGATGACTGATAAATTGGCGCCCAACTTGGGGCTCATCTACAGCTCCTTTGTTAAAACATACCAATGAATCAGTTTTTTAATCCATACATCAATTTTTTTAAGAAAAAAAAACGATGACTGTTAAATATATCGTGCTGTGCTAGTGCCGATTTCGATGAAAAACACAATTGGCGCCCAACATGGGGCCCATTTACGTAACTATTAATCTCGATTTAATTGCACAAAACAGTACTTCTAAAAATGCTTTAAAGTAGCTATTACAACTAGTTGAGGTTGTGACAACCGTCTTTTTTTAAGAGCCTCAAAAAGGAGGTTGTATTTTTTGCGGTTGTGAAACAGTACTGATTTTAGGTGTCTACGTTATGTTTAAGGAAAAGCAATTGTTACTGAATCCTCCATATTTGTAACTATGAATCAGAAACATACATAACCAAGAGTATATGATGCAGTTCACAACAAAAAACTTTTTTTTGGCGCACATTCCCAAAAAATTTGATGTAGGACATAATTGGCGCCCAACGTGGGGCTTATGTACAACTCCGTTGGTATGAACCATTTTTTAAATTTGCAAAACGATGTTTTCTAAGCGAAAAACAATGAATTCTAAATGAACAGTGCTAGCGCCGCTTCCTATAAACCAAATAATTGGCGCATAACATGGTGCACTTTTATATTACTCTGAATTAGAGATGGGCACATGAGCAGATTAGAGCGTAGTTCACGTGATTTACGCATGATCACGCGTTAGTGTGACTGAATTCAATTTTACTCACGTAATTGTAAGTGAGTGTGAGTGGAGGAAAAGATTGCGTGATTGAGTGTGCGTGAGTGAAGTTTTTGCGTGAGTGTGCGTGAGTCAATTTTTTGCGTGATTTATTTGCTCTGCATATTTCCTTTCATACCAAAAAAAGCAACAAAAAAATTTTAAAATTTGGCTAATTTAAGATTTCGTCCCGAAAAAAGTAAAAAAAACGTAAAATGTTGCTGAAAATTTTAAAAGATTTTTGAAATTTTAGTTTTTGAAATTTTTTTTTTTTTTATAAATAAGAGTTTCGTGTGTGTCAGCCAACGAGAGTGTGAGTGAAGCTTGCGAGAGTGCAAGTGAGTGTAAGTTGTATTAAATTCACTCACGTGATTGTGAATGAGTATAAGTAGAAAAAATATGCTCGAGAATGAGTGTGCGTGATTCAAAATGTCGTGAGCGTGAGTGAGTTTGAGCCAAACCTTACTCACGCCTTACTTACTTACTTATTCTGCATTTCTTCTAAACCGCCTATTAAAAGTAATTATTATAACCACACACTCATTTAAAAATTTTATGTCCGACATAATTGGCGCCCAACGTGGGGCTTATCTACGGCTCCTTTGGTAATACATACCAATGAGATGAGTTTTTCAATCTACAAATCAGTTTTTTAAATGAAAAAACAATGACTTCTAAATGAATGAAATGCCGTTTTTGATGAACCACAAAATTGGCGCCTAACATGGGGCGCTCTACATAACACTGAATCTCGATTTAAATCCTCAAAACAGTTCTTCTAAAAACTCTTTAAAATCACTATTACAACTAGTTGGGATTGTGACAACCGAACTTTGTCAAAAACTTAAAAACGAGTTTTTTTTATGTGTGTACGTTTTGAAGTCTAAATGAACCTTGATACTGCCATTTGCCATAAACCACGTAATTGGCGCCCATCATGGGCCACTTCTACATTACAGTGAATCACGATATTATTCTGCAGTGCTTCTAAACCAACTATTTAAAGTAGTAATTACAACTTCACACTCACATAAAACGTGGGACTTATCTACGACTCCTTAGGTAACACAAACCAATGAATCACACAGTAAAAAGTTTTGGGTTAAATTTAAAACCTATCGGAACACATTTTAAACCACCTTGGAATTAAATTGAAAGTTAAATCCGAAATGGTTTATATGTTAAACTACATAGGAATTAAAAATTTGTTTTTCTTTATGTTATTTCCTTTAGTTTTATTTTAATGCCAAAAAATAATTAAATTTCTCTCTTAAAAAACTAATAAAAAATAAACGTCAAACGTCATCAACAATTGTATTTCATCAAGTTTAAAATAAACACTGAACAAGGAATTGAAAACAGCTGTTGTATTGAGTGAGCAAAAAAAAATTATTCATTCAATGAAAGTGTGGCAAAATGTTTGCAATGTGCGGAAAAATAAAAATTTATAGATAATTTTATGTTATCAAAATTTGTGATCCAGAAAGTGAAGTTTTGATTCCAACCGGAATATAATTATCAAGTAAGTATTGACTACAAACGTTTTGCAATCGTTTTTAATTAATTTTTGTTTAACCTTACTTTTAGACCAGCTAAATCTTAAAGCAGAAGGCAGAGACTGGAATTTTTGATCGGGCAGTACATTCATTAACTTTGAAAACCTTCCATAAATAATTAATTACAAAATACTGATCCAGCAGCTGCTTTTGTTTCTTTTTGATGGAACGACATCAACAAACCGTGCCGAAATTGATTTGGAAGACCCCCAGGAATGATTTCGTAATATAGAAGAATTATCGCTTATCCATGTAGTTTTACTGAGTTTGGGTGAAAAATGCATCAACATTCCTCGTCATTTTAACTTTATTCAGGTATTTGATCTGTATTTTAAGTCTTCTTATTTATTCAATACACAAAAATATTAAAAAAAATAAACATAACCTTTTGTTTTATTTATTTTTGGGTAAATGTTATGAAAGGGGTACTAATTTTAGTCCTGCCTAGATTAAAATTAACACCCGTTTAGGTATAAAATTGTTTACATTAATAATACTATTTGGGAATTATTTTAACGCCAAAAAATAGGTTAAAAAGCCACTCTCTCACTCTCTTTTTATCTCTTTAGAAGTACACTTTTAAAGGAATTAATTTAATTCTTTTTGTCTTTGATATATATACACACCAGCTAGGAATTAAAATTAACCCAAAACTTTTTACTGTGCAGTTTTTCAATATAAAAATCAATTTTTCAAATGAAAAATAATGACTTCGAAATGAACTATGCTGTGCCGTTTTTGATGAACCAAACAATTGGCGCCCAACATGGGGCCCTCTACATAACTTTGAACCACGATTTAATTCCACAAAACATTGTTTCTAAAAACTCTTTAAAATCACTATTACAACTAGTTGAGGTTGTGATAACCGAACTTTTTCAAAAACTTCAAAAACGAGGTGTTTTTATGTGTGTACGTTTTGAAGTCTAAATGAACCTTGCTACTGCCATTTGCGATAAACCACATAATTGGCGCCCAACATGGGCCACTTCTACATTACAGTGAATCACAATATTATTCTGCAGTGCTTCTAAACCAACTATTTAAAGTAATTATTACAACTACACACTCAGATAAAAATTCGATTACCGACATAATTGGCGCCCAACGTGGGGCTTATCTACGACTCCTTTGGTAACATATACCAATGAGTTAGCTTTTCAATCTACAAATCAGTTTTTTAAATAAAAAAACAATGAATTCTAAATGAACCGAGTTATTGCCATTTTTGATGAACAACAAAATTGGCGCCCAACGTGGGGCCCCTCAACATAACTATGAATCTCGGTTTAATTTCTCAAATCAGTGCTTCTAAAAACTCTTTAAAATCACTATTACAACTAAATGAAGTTGTGATAATTGAACTTTTTCAACAACCTCAAAAGTGAGGTTGTATTATTTGCAGTTGTGAAACAGTAATTTTTTAGGTTTCTACGTTATATTTATGGAAAAACAACTGTTACTGAATCCCCCATACATGTTACAATGAATCAGAAACATACATAACCAAGTACTTTGTCTACTTACTTGGCCGTCCGTCCGACCGTCTGTCCACTCGTCGATTTAAATAGGCATGAGAGTTGTTATATTAAGTACACATAAATGAATGGATGGGGTATTTTGAAAATGACAGCAATCATTTAATGAATATTAAAATAGGTCTGTTAATTCAACCATTAAAAATACTACTTTAAAACATGAATTGTTCATTCTGGCAGTTAAAAACAAAAATAATATAAAACAAAGTAAGAAACATGTAAAAGTTCGTTTAGTTCAAATTAATTACCATTTATTATGAAAATATACGTGTTTGCTGTCTATGTCTCATCATTTTCTATCGTCATCACCATCATTATCATCATCGTCCGTCATATTGTACTACATACTGGTTTTGGGTATTTTGATATGGGGACAATTCCAAAAAAAAAAAAAATAATATTGGAAGTCTGATGTCAAGAAAACCTTTCTTCTGTGGTTGCTTCTTTTGGAAACGGTTTTTGAAATAAAAATGTATGTTAACAGTTTGTTTGTTGATATTTATGTTTGGTAAAGTGTCATTTTATATGTTAGTGGTCAAACCGATTTATTTAACCATAAAAAGGTTAAAGTTTTATTGGATACAAAGAAAATACATGTTGACACAATTACGGTTTTTCTTATTTTTTTTCTTTGAATTTTTTTATACTTTTTCACAGAGCATTGAGTTTTTTTTTGATATTTCTGTGTCTGTTAATTGAAAATTTAAATGCAACAAGTGTTTTTTTATTTAAATAAGATGAAGATGCCAGTGCACATATTTGACTTTTTAACATGAACAAAAAAAAAATAAATTTTTATTTTTTGTATGAATAAACTTGAGTAAATTAAATTAATAGTAAGAAAATCTAAGTTTACTGAACTTATGAATCATAACTGGGAATAGAACCTTCATGCACTAACAATAAGAAATACGTGATTAATAAATATGCAAAAAATATGCAGTCAAATTCTTACCCTGTAAGTAAAGGGACCAGTCATAGATTGGTACTGTGGTATGAAAGGGACCAGTCACTTGTACATGGCAATGTTCTAGGACGGGATTAATAAATAATAAACACCTTGTGACATGTCACATGACTAGTCGCGAACAATTTTTTTTAGATCAATTGAAAGGGGTCAAAAATTCTGGTCATGTAACTGGTATTCTGTAACCACTTCGTGTTGAGCCAGTCATGGAATAGGGTTTTTTATATGGGGGTATAATATATGGGGGTATATATATTATCATTTCGTGTGTAACACATCGAAAAATCGGTCGTAGACCCCATAAAATATATATTTTTGACTTCCCAGCAAAAAATAATCGAGATTTCGGAAGCAGTGCATACAAGAATGCACTTGTGTAAGCGAATGATTTTTGATGTTGTTGTTTTTTATGACATTCGCTTACACAGCTGCATACTGTATGCAGTAGTGTAAGGGAGAGATTTTGTTGGCATACTAACCTGCATACCGGTTGCAGTAAAGTATGGCAATGACTTAAAAAAATACTAAAAATATTTAAGAAAAGGCATGATTTCAATTCTTATTCGTTTGACTTGAAATTTGAAATTTTCTTTTAGCCCAAGGACGAAGCCTATTGAAATTGGAAAAAATCTGTCCATGTTAACCCCTAGCCCCCATACAAACACACCCTTTGGATTATGCTTAAATGACTAAAAACCGTATTATAACACTGTTCAAAAAATCAATTTTTTTCAAAATTACAAAGTCAGACCAAAAAAATTTGATAGAAGGGACAAAAAAAAAATACACGTGTATCGGCGTTTTGAAAGTTTACATCTGGGTTTAATTTTAGGGGGAGGTAAAGTTTCCCCCAAATGCAAATGTTGTATTGTCAATCTTTATTGAATATCGAGTAAAGCTTACGTTTAAAGTATATGGTGTGTTCAGCAAATTTATGTAAAATGTTACGGAGAACATTTTTGTGGAACATGTTAACCCTCTAACTCCTCAAGATAAGGGCCTTTTTTGTCCTTCTTTTCAAAAAAAAAAACAAAAAACACCATTAGAACAGGGATTTAAGGGGTTTAAATGTTTCGCAAAAATATTCGCCGTGAAATTTTACTATAAGTTCCTGAATACACCAAAACTAAAAACTCAACCAGAAAGTCAGAAATAAGACACAACAAAAGACTGTTTAGGGGTAATTTCGCATTTATTAAGAAAATCGAGTAAAGCTTACGTTTACACTATATGGTGTGTTCAACAAATTTATGTAAAATGTTACGGAGAACATTTTTGTAGAATATATTAACCCTCTAACTGCTCAAGGTAGGGGTCTTTTTTGTCCTACTTTTCAAAAAGAGCAAAAAACACCATTAAAACAGGGATTTAAGGGGTTTAAATGTTCCAAAAAAATATCCGCCGTGAAATTTTACTATTAGTCCCTGAATACACCAAAACGGAAAACTCAACAAGAATGTCAGAAATAAGACACAACAAAAGAGAGCTTAGAATTAATTTCGCATTTATTAAGAAAATCGAGTAAAGCTTACGTTTAGACTATATGGTGAGTTCAGCAAATTTATGTAGAATGTTACGGAGAACATTTTTGTAGAATATATTAACCCTCTAACTCCTAAAGGTAAGGGTCTTTTTTGTTCTTCTTTTAAAAAAGAGCAAAAACACCATTAAAACAGGTATTTAAGGGGTTAAAATGGTCCGCAGAAATATTTTCCGTGAAAGGCACTTATAGTTAAATTTCACGGCGAACATTTTTGCGGAACATTTTAACCCCTTAAATCCCTGTTTTAATGGTGTTTTTTGGTCTTTTTGAATAGAAAGACAAAAAAGACCCTTACCTTGAGGAGTTAGAGGGTTAACATATTCTACAAAAATGTTCTCCGTAACATTTTACATAAATTTGTTGAACACACCATATACTTTAAACGTAAGCTTTACTCGATTTTCTTAATAAATGCGAAATTAACCCTAAACTGTCTTTTGTTGTGTCTTATTTCTGACTTTCTGGTTGAGTTTTCCGTTTTGGGTATTCAAGGACTTATAGTAAAATTTCACGGCGAATATTTTTGCGGAACATTTAAACCCCTTAAATCCCTGTTTTAATGGTGTTTTTTGCTCTTTTTGAAAAGAAGGACAAAAAATACCCTTAAATTGAGGAGTTAGAGGGTTAACATATTCCACAAAAATGTTCTCCGTAGCATTTTACATAAATTTGCTGAAAACACCATATACTTTAAACGTAAGCTTTACTCGATATTCAATGACACTTGACAACATTTGCAATTGGGGGAAACTTTACCTCCCCCTAAAATGAAACCCAGATGTAAACTTTCAAAACGCCGATACACGTATATTTTTTTTTTGTCTCTTCTATCAAATTTTGTTGGTCTGACCTTGTAATTTTTTTTTTTGTGTTGTACAGTGTAATAGGTTTGAAATTAAACAGGTAATCAAACTTTGTACGCACGATCATCATTCTAAATTTCAAAGGAATCGGGTCAGTCCTTCTCGTAGTCCCCATACAAACCACCCTCCCGATATTCACATAATTCCCTCAAAATTCATAAAAATGGAAATAATTGATCAAAATTTTATTTGTAGGTGTTAAACGTGTACTTTAGTAACCTAATCAAGTCTGAATATAATTGGACCATTTTCGAACTTATTGTTAGTCCCCCACATAAAAATTTCTACCGATATTCAGTTAAATCGGTCTATTGGCAAAAAATTAACCAATTCCGCTTAAAATTGATCTGTGTGTGTTTTCTACAATAAATAAAGATCTAACTAAAGATAAATCCAACCGGTCCATGTTTGGACTTGGACCCATTTGTCAATTATTCGACTTTTAACTTTGTTCGAATAATTCAAATAATTGTTTTTGTTCGTTCGATCAAACGATTAAATCTAAAGAATTATTCGATTAATCGATGAGAATAACGAATAAAAAAGTGGCTATAAAAAATATTTTTATTTTTTAACTTTAAAGTTATTAAGTTGGGGGGGGGGGGGGGGTGTGGTTCGGAGGAAGACGTTTTAGGACACCTTTTTCCTCTTCACATAAATGTTTACAAATTTATATATGTATTACGATATTTACACCTAAAAACACACTTTTGTCAATATGTTGTATTATTTTCTATAACTACGCCCTCAATCTTGGTCCAAATGAAGGTCAATGAACTTCATATGGCATAAAAATATTTTATTTGTTGAACAAAAATAGAAAAAAAAAATTTTTTAAAAATGTTTTTTATGGTGGTGTTTTAGTTCTTTAAGGGGAAACATTTTTCGCCTCGTCCGATTTTGTCTCTGAAATTCACCAGCCTATGATCGGAAGACATAAACGTATAGCTCTTTTATTTTGGACTGTATCGGGCCTTCCAGAGACGGACAAACAAACGTCTTATAATCGATCACTGATCAAAAATATATTTACTTTATGGGTTTCTAGACCGATATTTCAATACTGTAGTTGGAGTGTATAAAAAAAAATCGATTAATTGACATAAATTAATCGATTTATTCGTCATTTTTAAATTAATTGAACAAGATTTTGGTTTTGTTGGATCGATTAATCGAATTATTTTTAATCGGTTGACAACTCTAGTCTTGACCGACTATAACTTTCTTACTTGTTTTATTCTTAGATATCCTATCAATTCGTTTATCAATTCCACTATAGGAACCGAGATGTAAGGTTCTACACCCACCGATTCCCAGCGACCCACTATATCCAGGGACCCAGATTAGCTTGACTGTGTGCTGACTGATACGACGAAGGGATTGTAAACAAATTCTGTATTTCTTTACGGCAAAAAGCATACAAAATAATGGGAAAAATAAATGACCTGCAACTTCAAAAAACTCTTTTCATTTCACAATTAAAAGGTCGAATAAATAAGATTGAAATAATTAAGAATAATATTCTTATTATTCATATTATGGATATTGGATGTTTGTACACTTACAGTATTACCTAATTTTCTAAATAATTCTGATAAAGGGGAAATTTAAAATCTTTAAAGCGATCGTCAATTCATTTCTGAAAGGTGCCAACTTTTTGAAAACAGAAACTCTATGGTGTAAGCATCAACAAATCTGGCTGGATCCCGTAAATGATATATTTGTTGATGATCTATGATCGATTTAAATACATTTTAGCGTTGCCCATTCATTGTGGAAATCACGATGCAGTTAAAACCAAAAGAGCTAAAACCTGAAAGTTTGACGAATTTGTATTATGGTCATAGGCTTGTTAATTTAGCAAATGGACAAAATTAGAGTAGGGGGAAAAAATGTTTCTTTAAGAGCTAAACCAACGTTTTAAAACCACCATTTTTACATATCTGAACACATCTTGAACCACTGTGTGGGGTGTTACGCATCGACATTATCGGTCTAGGACCCCATAAAGTTTACCTATTATATTGATCATTGATTTATTTTAAGACATTCTAGCGATGTCCGTCCGTCTGTCTGTGGAAGACACCACACAGTCCAAAAATAAAAGAGTTAGACTCCTGAAGTTTGGCACAAAAATGTGTAATGGTCATAGGCTGGCTTAATTCGGTGATGGGAAAAATCGGATCAGGGGGAAAAAATTTTCCCCGTTGAAGAACTACATCAACTTTTAAAAAACTCAATTTATACATGTTTTTTGATACTTTTGTTTAGAAAATGAAACATTTTTATGTCCGAAGTAGTTCAAAGTTCTGCATTTGAAACCCAGTGATTAAAAAATATAATTATTTCGACCCGCCCCCTTTTGTGGACGTGATTTTGAAAAAAAGGTTTAATTTAAATAATGATAAAATTGTATGAAATGCAAAAATGGTACACTCAAAAAAAACCTTGCTACCTCTTATTTGACAACATTTCCTTGTAACTTAGCAAGATTTTTACCAATAATTTTGTAATTTTACAAGCTTTTCAAAAATAAAATTGTAAATTTACAATTTTTTTGAGGCGATAAATCTTACAACGAGGTGTCGTAACTTTACTAGATTTTTTTTACCTCCTATTTTACGAGAATTCCTAGTAAAAATTACGAGCTTTATCGTAATTTTACAAGATTTTTACCAATAAAATTGTAAATTTACAAATTGTTTGGCTCAATAAAACTTACAAGGAAATCTCGTGAATTTACCATTTTTTTTTTGTAAAAAAATGTTCGAAATTTGGAAAATTACAAAAAAAAATTGTAAAATTACAAAAAAAAATTAAATTTCAATCGAAAGTTTTTTTGTTAAAAAACAAGGAAAACTGTAAAATATTGGTAAAATGGGATTACGAGACTATTTTAAGTAATTTGGCAAGGTTTTTTTGTGCGAGAGGGAAGGTGTCCCCTTAGACATTAAGAGGAAAGACATTCAATTGGTGATATCGGTAATTTTTGTTGCATTTTCATAGCTTTTTATCTCCTCTAAATCTAAACTCCTTGTTTAAAAAAAAATATAATTGTGCAATATTACAAATTCGTTTCAATTTTAGTGATTTCCCACCAAATACACACAAAATATGAAAACCTATTTTGAACCGCAAAATTTGAATATGATTGTATTAAATTTTCCATTATAAGTCGGTTTATGTAAAATAGAAAACAAAAACTATTGTTAAATGAAAAATCTGTTAAAACCACCCTAAAAATAGGGTGTAAAATGTAAAACTATTCTGTTTTAAGGCTTGTTAACATCAAATAATCATATGAGCTGGATTTATTACACAATATTGTAATTTTAATGCATTTTACGTTTCTTTTTTTTAATTTTACTATTCTCAAACAATATACAATGGAAGAATTGAATGAATGAATATGCCTATTGCTCTATGGAGTATAGTTAGAATGTATGCCTGCTTCATTTAACTTTATTTCCGCAATGGTCTCATTAATATACAGTGACGGACAAAAGTATTCACACAGAGCTATAGAAGATGCAATTTGTTAAAGACAAATTTGAAAAAATACTTAACCTCTTTTTTATTAAATGAGTATTATTTTTAATAGTGTTTGGAAGGTGATTTATTAGATTGAGTTAAATGTGCCACAAGGGTCGAACTGGAAAATAAAAATATTTATAGACATTTTTTATAAAATTTTTTAAAAATATTTCAAAGTCGATTTTTTACAAAATTTGTAAAAAAATTTTAAAAATAGTCCAAAAATGTATATTCAGTTATCAAATAAGTTTTTTAATGGCTTTAAATTATTTTAAAAATTTTATAAAAAATGTCTATAAATAATTTCATTTTCCAGTTTGACCCTCGTAGCACATTTATTATTAACTCAATCTGGACGATATAAAGCTTAAATTGAAGCTTAATTAATTACCTACAAAACACTGTTTAAAAAAATAGACATTTGATAAAAAAAATTTGATATTTTAAAATTTGTCTTAAAATTATTTTTAAAAAATTTTATAAAAAAATGTCTATAACTAATTTCATTTTCCAGTTGAAACCTCGTAGCACATTTATTTTTAACTCAATCTGTACGCTATAAAGCTTAAATTAAAGCTTAATAAATTACCTACAAAACACTGTCTAAAAAAATACTTATTTGATAAAAAAGGTTGGATATTTTTAATATTGCCTTTAACAATTTGCATCTACTATAGCTTTTATACTATACTTTTGTCCGGCACTGTTTCAAGCATTTAATGGGTTTTTAGTACTTTGTGGCTTATATGTTTGTAATGCCTCATTAAAATTAGAAAAAATTAAAATCTACGTATATAGAAAAAAAGTAAACGTAAAAGAAATAAAAAGTTTTAAAAAAGAATTCAAATTAAAATGAAATCAGTAAAAGAAACAACTTAAAACGCGGTAAAGTAATTAATATTTCTATACAAAAACAAAACAAAAAAAAAATGTGAGTGACCTATTTTTCAGATTTTTTTTATAAACAAAAACTAAGGAAAGAAACTAAATAAGTTTAATTTCTTTTTTGAAAAAAAAAAAAAAAAAAAAAAAAACAGCTAATGGGTTAACTTTACAAATAGAAAAATTATTTTGTCGGAATTTTTAGGAAACTGAAAAAAATAAATGCTTAAAACGTATAAAAACCTTAAGTCATCTGCTAAAACATACTTATAAGTTATTATCGCATCCGTACAAGTTGTTTTATAATATTTTTTTTTTTTCAAAAGGTTTGTGTAAAAGATTTAAGCAAAAGAAATTGAAAACAAAAAAATCTTACACTCTTAAAAAACTTAGAGGGAAATAATAAAATTGTTGTTTAAAGCGACCCATAAGTATAGGTTAGTTGGTTGCGTGCTAGCATATGAACGTGGGGATCGTAGGTTCGATTCCTACTAAACTCCTTTTACAGTTTCGCTACTTAGGTTCGATTCCTACCAATCCCCTTTTTCAGTTTCGCTACAATGAGACGATGTTCATTGTTACCAGCTCTCGATTTGGTTGAAATTTAAAAATAATAAATATTTATTGAAAAAGATTACTCCAGCTCGAGGTCACGTTTCTTTACTAATTATTACGATGATATTGTCAAAGTAACAATTTTCAAGAAGCTATTTATAAAGTTTGTTTTAAATTGATTAATATGGTCATTTTGCAAGACTTACTCGAGTATTAAGCAAATTGACAATCGTTAGTGGCAAAACATAAAGTCTTATATTCGTATATAAATAGACATAATGAGAATTTATGTACTAAATACACAACATGACACAACTCTAAATTTAAAACAAAAGAATAAGTCACAATAAGTCGAGACTGGAAAACAATTAAGAATGATAAATTCGTTTGTGTTATTCGAAAAAGATCAATTGTAATTCAAAAATTCTACTTGAAACTCGAAGATTCCATTTGTAATTCGAAGATTGCAATTGTAATTCGACGATTCCACTTGTAATTCAAAAAAATCATTTTTAATTCGAAAAAATCAATTTTAATTCGAAAAAGATCAATTGTAATTCGAAGATTCCAATTTTTATTTCAAAAAGAACAATTTTAATTCGAAAAAGAATCGAAAAAGATCATTTTTAAATTACAGATGATCTTTTTGAATTACATTTGGAATCTTGGAATTACAATTGAAATATTCGAAAAACAATTGATCTTTTTCAATTTACAATTGATCTCTTTCGAAATACAATTGATGTTTTTCGAATAATAATTGATCTTTTTATACCCTCCACTCTAGTGATAAAGGGCATATATAAGTTTGTCATTCCGTTTGAAACTAATCGAAATATCGGTCTAGGACCCCATAATGTATATATGGGGTATTCCATTTCAAATCGGACACTTTGAATTTTTTTTTTTTTAGATTTTCCCAATTTGTTTACAGTTTTTAGTACCCTTCGAAAACTCCTTCGTGGTAAATTTTCAGATTTTTTTGATGACCCATTCAAAAGATATTGAATTTTTAAAAATTGGTAGTTTCTTCCTTAACTCAAACTTCTTTTACTCATAACTTCTTCAATAATGGTCCGAATTCCAAATTTTTTGTTTCAAAATTTTTGTATTTTTACGAACTGTTAAAAGAAAATCCCAAAAAATTCTTAAAGGTGCTCTAGTATGCGATTTTTAAGTTTTAAAATTTAAATCTCATTTTTAAAAATGTTTGTACTCTTCGATTTTTTCAAATTTTTTTGTGTAAAACTTCTATCGATTCTACAAAGTTTTTGCCCAAGAGGATCGTGGGATAACGATTATTACTATTTTTTAAAATTTTTTGAATTTTTTTTTTTTGTAATTTTCCAATCTTAAAATCATTTCTACTGCTCCAATGGTGCGTCATAGAGGGGTCCTTTGTAAGACCGACCCCCATTAATTTTTACGTCTTAACATTTCTTTGGAACAAACTAATACCCGATCTCCAATTTCTAAGGGGGCTCCCACACAAAACGACATTTTTAAAATTTGTTCCAACCGCTCTAACTGCCCTAATCGTGCCCTTAGAGCAACAAAATGTATGACCGACCCACAATATTTTTTTAGTCCAAACATTTTCTCTGAACACACCACCTACCCTCTATATCTAATTAACGCGGTCCGCATACAATTTTTTTTATTTTTTGTAAATTTGTTTTATTTAATCAGATTTTACCGGTCCTATGGTGCGTCTGGGAGGGGTCATTAGTGAGACCGACCCCCATTTATTTTTACCCTACAACATTTTTTTAAAACAAACCTACGCCCTATCTCCACTCCCTTCAAAATTACATTTTTATAAAATTTGCTCCAACTTGTATGGGAGCCTACTTAGGGAGTGGAGATAGGGCGTAGGTATGTTTAAAAAAAATGTTGTAGGTTTAAAATAAATGGGGGTCGGTCTGACTAATGACCCCTCTCGGACGCACCATTGGACCGGAAGAAGGTGATTAAATAAAACAAATTTTACAAAAAATAAAAAGAATTGGGGAAGAATATGGGGTCCGCCTTGACAATTAGAGATAGAGGGTAGGTGTGTTCAGAGAAAATGTTTGGACTAAAAAAATATTGTGGGTCGGTCATACATTTTGTTGCTCTAAGGGCACTATTAGGGCAGTTAGAGCGGTTGGAGCAAATTTTAAAAAATGTCGTTTTGTGTGGGAGCCCCCTTAGAAATTGGAGATAGGGTATTAGTTTGTTCCAAAGAAATGTTAAGACTTAAAAATTAATGGGGGTCGGTCTTATAAATGACCCCTTTACGACGCACCATTGGAGCAGTAGAAATGATTTTAAGATTGGAAAATTACAATAAAATTTTTTCAAAAAATTTTAAAAAATAGTACTAATCGTTATCCCACGATTCTACTGAGCAAAAAATTTGTAGAAACGATAGAAGTTTTACAAAAAAAATTTCCAAAAAATCGAAGAGTACAAACATTTTCAAAAATGAGATTTAAATTTTAAAACTTAAAAATCGCATACTAGAGCGCTTTTAAGAATTTCTGGGGTTTTTTTTTAAAAGTACGAAAAAAACAAAAATTTTGAAAAAAAAATTTTTGAAATTTGGACCATTATTGAAGAAGTTATGAGTAAAAATTCGATATCTTTTGAACGGGTCATCAAAAAAATCTGAAAATTTACCACGAAGGAGTTTTCGAAGGGTACTAAAAACTGTAAACAAATTGGGAAAATCTAAAAAAAAAAATGTTTCAAAATGTCCGATTTGACATGGAATGCCCCATATGTATATTATTGATCAGTGATCGATTTTAAGACATTCTAGCGATGTCCGTCTGTGGAAATTATGATCACGGCCAAAGCATGAAACAGATGTGACTAAGACTTAGCATATTTACTTGTTGTTGCCCTAAGTAGTTGGGTATGGTATTTGAGCGAAATCGGTTCATCGGTTCAAAAGTTATGAAAGAAAATGTAAGGACACCTCGAAAATTTTACTACATTCAACATAACCTAAAAATACAAAATGCTTTAATTCGGCTGCTGGTTGACACATGTGAACAGAATTTATCACCAAATGGTATTTTAACAAGTACAAACATATTTTTTTACAAAAACAAAATTTTCGCCAAATTTTTTTTTCACTAAAAATTTTTTTTTCGCGGATTTTTTTTTTCAAATTTTTTTGAATTTTTTTTTTTTTTTTGCAAACAAACTTTTTTTACATTGTGGAGGGTATCAATACATTCGGCAAGTTCGAATTTTACTTTTTTACATGTTTGAATAACAATGAGAAATTTCGAATTTTTTACAAAAAAAAATTTTTAACTAAAAATAAAATTTTTATATTCAAAATTTTTATACATTTTTTTCGGTAAAAAAATACTATCACAAAAAAGGTGTTTTCAACTTATTTTGGGAATTGTGGAGGGTAGCCATGGATTCGGTCAAGTCGAATTTACTTTTGTACTTGTTTTTTTTTTATTTTTCTGAATTTCTCTACATTTCAAAATTTTCCTAAATTTGTCTTTTAAATTTTTCGTATTTTCCTAATTTTTTTTATTTTTATGAATTCGTCCAATTTGTTCCCCCTATATTTTTTTAAATTTTACTGAATTGTTGTAATTTGTTGATTTTTGTTTTTATTTTCAATAAATTTTTTCTGAGTTGTCCAGATTTTTTCGAAATTTGAGTCAGATTTTTTTCTTAAGTCTATTCTGAATTTACAATATTTTACCGATTTTTTCTGATTCTTCTTTTTATTTTTCCGATATTGTATATCAGGCTCATAAAATATTTTTTTCTATAGAAAAAATATCTCAAAATCTCTACTTCATTAAATAGGAATGTTCATTGTTTGTTAATTAAAAATTAAGTATATTGAAGTACTAACATTATTTCTCTGAGTGTACATTTAAACTTTTGTTTAAAAGACACACAGATAATAACCATGATAATGACTTGAGATAATTTTTTTTTTTTTTTTTTTCGTCATTTATTTTCTTATTTGTTTCTTAAAAAACACAGAAAAGAAGAAAAATAACTTTGCAAGAAGATGTCTCGTGTCTTAAAAACAGATTTCAAACTGCATGCAACTTAAAACTGAATGTTAGTGTGGCATGATAGATACATAGATAAATAATGTATTTTTTTTGTATTTAATGTATTTAACTTTTTAAGATTTTTGTTTGTTTTTGTTTGTTGAGTGTATAAACTTCATTTGCCACCCAAAAAGTTTTTGTTTTTAAGGATTTTTTTGGCTTAAGTACCAAAAGATTATTTCAGATTTTAGATTTTTTTGTTTAATACTTGAACAAACAATAAATTTAATTACTTGGAAATAACGTGCTGTTTTAAATTCTGTTGTTGAAAAAAAAATATATAACAAAATTTTAAATAAATTAAAAAAACAAGAAACGCATGTGTATCAGGGATGGATAATCGGAATTTTAAAATAGTACTAGATCTCAACTAAAAAAGTACTTTTTCGCACTCGAAGGTACTAAACAAGATAATGCCCAATTTCTGGAATTTAAGGGTTGACTAAAATCAAAAAATTCTTTTATTTGAAGCTTTTGAAGCATTTTTCCAATGAATTGTTATGTTTTCAGGATTTTTTTTTAGATTTGGTTAAACAAATGTATGAAATCGTCTGGTTTAGAAAAGGTACTAAATCCGTAACGGGGGTACTACGGTATCTTTGAGAGTGAAAAACTACTGCAAAAAGTACTAAAGTATTGACTTTTCCATCCCTGATGTGTATTGTCATATGGTTTTCAGAAAAACAAAGTCGTATGAAAAATTCATAGACCATTTGACAGCTAAAGTAAAGCACGGCAACAAAAAATTTATTCAAAGCATTAAAGCATACAACCATGCGATGTTTGTATTTTAAAATAATGGCAAAATAGACTTAAATGATAAGTTAAGATGAATAAATAATATTGTACCCGATTCTGGTCCTTTTTTTACTATTTATTGCAGGATTTTCAAAAAATGCTTTTTTTAAAAAAAAATTGTATCAAATTTTTTTGAGTGCAAATTTTTTTTGCGTTAAATTTTTTTGAGTGTAAAATTTGTTGTAGAGACAAGAACACTGTGTTAAATATTTGTGTGGCTAACCGAGGTATTTCATTTTTATTGAGCCCTTTTTCTAAGATCAGCCATAAATAGTTCTATACTCTTTTACTCTTCTTAAATTCCTTCTTACTTTTTGTCTAAAACTTAGGCAATTAATTTAACAAAGTATTTAGTGTAAAACAAGTAGAAAAGTTAAATTCGACTTGGCCGAATCTACCCAGCAAAAAAAGAACATACTAAAATGTTAATAAAAAGTAGTTCAACTGCTGCTAAAGTAGTTCTAACTTTGCTGAAACTCTAGTGAATTTAACATGGCGGTGTCGCGCAAAATAAGTAGTTTTTTTTACATTTTTGAAGTACATATAAAGTAGTACTCATACTGTTGTCGTAGTTTAAGTTTTTGTATATAAAGTTTAATTACATCTTTAAGATCACTATTTAAGAGCATTTTTGCCCTACTTAAAAATTGTATTTTTAGAATTCATTAGGAAGTAGATTTAGTAAGCGATTCTGACGATGCCAATGTTCTAATAACATTACTAAACATCGAAAATACGACTGGGACGCGACCTTATACACTTGATTACATTAGTTCTGCTGGTCAAAAATCCGGTCTCCACACTTTTCCATCACATCTGGTTTTTGAGAAAATTGTGGTCAAAGTTCAAAAAAATCGCCGTTTTGGTCATTTTTGGAAACTCATAGCGGATGAACCCGATGTGATGGCGACTTCAAACTAACAAGGGAAGTATGTCAACCCTTATGAACCGATTTGCCTGAAACTTAAAATATATATAAATGAGACGATTTTAAGGTTGGGGTGTCTCTGCTTTTCGGCCATATCAGTGTTTCAAAATTTCGTTGTCCCCTTATGAAACCATATGGACCTCCGGGAAAATTTTGATAACTCACGAACTAACAGGAATATCCTCTAGAGCAAAAATACGTATCGACTTAAATTTAATAAAGATTATTTCGTATTCGTATGGACATCGTACCTCTATGTCTTCATATAAATACCCCCCAAAATTTTCACATTTTCATGAAAAAAGTATTTAACGAAGCCAAACTTTTACAAGGTTATGCCACCGTTGGATAGGGATTAAAAAAACCTTTCTTCTCATATGTAAACATCATATAGTTTCTTAGAAAGAAATGGCTGAAAAATCCAAAAAACGATTTTTTCGCAATTTTTTGACCCATGTTTTGAACCCTTAAATCCCCGATATGGCCGATAAGCCGAGACACCCCAACCTTAGAATTGTCTCTTTGATATATATTTTACGTTTCATGCAAATCGGTTCATATGGGTTGAGATACTTCCCTTGTAAGTCGAGGGTTAAGCAAAAACTTTCCTCTTTAAGATGCAGAACTCATTTGGTCAGTCGCCTTAACTTTTTGGGCACCAATTGTATTTCAATGCTGTCATATCAAATAAAGTTTTTGGGGGAAAACACTTTATTTAAAGACAATTGGTGCTCCAAAGGTTGAAGCGACTGATGAATTGAGTTATACGTCTTTAAGAGCAATGTTTGAGCTTTGCCCTTAAAAAGTATGGAGACCGGATTTGTGACCAGGAGAATAATTGTACTCATGTTTATAAGCCTTATACTATAAGGTGGAGTTCTATTCGAATAAGGTTTTTATTTTCAAATGATTTGTACCGGCAAAAATCGTTTTTTTGGGACCAAGACATCATTGAGAGACAATTAGTGCCCCAGGGGTTAAGGCGACTGACCAAAAGAGTTTAGAATCCATAAGAGCAATGTTTAAGCTTTAACCTCGACTTATTTTTAAGTCGCTATCATATCGGGTTCATCCGCTATGATTTGGCAAAAATTAACAAAACGACGATTTTTTTTTAACTTTAATATCAATTTTCCCAAAAACTTGATGTGATGGAAAAGATTGGAGACCAGATTTGTGGTGAGAGAACAATTGCAATTAACTGTGTAAGGTCGCGGCCCAGTCGCATCAATATTTTTTCAAAATGTTCAGTAGTGTATTTTTTAAATAATTATCATTTGAGGGTATAATATAAAAGTTAAAAAAAATATTCCTGGGGAAGTTTTAGAAATTGCAGATTAAACAAATTAAAAATAAAAAATGTTTTTATTCCTGGAATTTTAACCTATCAAATATTTACTTTTTGCCTTTTAATTATATATAAAACTATAGTTTAGACTAAAACTCTATTAAATAAATTTAAATAAATATGTTCTTTTCATTACGCTTGAAAAATATTAAAAAAACTCATTCCGACTATAGTGTTCTAAAGTAGTGGAATCCATATTATTTTCCTTCTTATTGACATATTTGGATGTTATTTTAAACTACTTTTTTTGCAACAAAAAATATTCACTAATTGCTACTTTTTATGTAGTTTAAGTCTACTTAGTTTTGAACTACTTCGATTTTTTTTGCTGGGTATGAATACCCTCCACAATGCCCATTTTATGTGCACAGTAAAAAGTTTTGAGTTAATTTTAATTCCTAGCTGGTGTGTATGGGGCATTCCATGTCAAATCGGACACTTTGAAAAAAAAAAATTTTAGATTTTCCCAATTTGTTAACAGTTTTTAGTACCCTTTGAAAACTCCTTCGCTGTAAATTTTCAGATTTTTTTGATTATCCGTTTAAAATATATCGAATTTTTAAAAATTGCTAGTTTGTTCCTTTACTCAAACTTCTTTTACTCATAACTTCTTTAATAATGGTCCAAATTTTAATTTTTTTTTTTCAAAATTTTTGTTTTTTTACGTACTTTTTAAAAAAAAATCCCAAAAAATTCTTAAAAGCGCTCTAGTAAGCGATTTTTAAGTTTTAAAATTTAAATCTCATTTTTGAAAATGTTTGTACTCTTCGATTTTTTTGAAATTTTTTTGTGTAAAACATCTATCGATTCTACAAATTTTTTGCCCAGGCAGATCGTGGGATAACGATAATTACTATTTTTTTAAATTTTTTGAAACAATTTTATTTAATTTTCCAATCTTAAAATCATTTTTACTGCTCGAATGGTGCGTCATAGAGGGGTTCTTTATAAGACCGACCCCCATTAATTTTTACGTCTTAACATTTCTTTCGAACAAACTAATACCCTATCTCCAATTTCTAAGTGGGCTCCAACACAAAACGACATTTTTTAAAACTTGCTCCAAGCGCTTAGCGCAAATTTTAAAAAATGTCGTTTTGTGTGGGAGCCCCCTTAGAAATTGGAGATACGGTATTATTTTGTTCCAAAGAAATGATTTTAAGATTGAAAAATTACAATAAATTTTTTTCAAAAAATAGTAATAATCGTTATCCCACGATCCTCATGGGCAAACAATTTGTAGAATCGATAGAAGTTTTACACAAAAAAAATTCAAAAAAATCGAAGAGTACAAACATTTTCAAAAATGAGATTTAAATTTTAAAACTTAAAAATCGCATACTAGAGGGCTTTTAAGAATTTTTTTGGGATTTTTTTTTAAAGTACGCAAAAAAAAAAAAATTTTGAAAAAAAAAAATTTGAAATTTGGACCATTATTGAAGAAGTTATGAGTAAAATAAGTTTGAGTAAAGGAACAAACTACCAATTTTTAAAAATTCGATATCTTTTGAACGGGTTATCAAAAAAATCTGAAAATTTACCACGAAGGAGTTTTCGAAGGGTACTAAAAACTGTAAATAAATTGGGAAAATCTAAAAAAAAAATTTTCAAAGTGTCCGATTTGACATGGAATGCCCCATATACTTTATGAGGTCCTAGACCAATATTTCGGTGAGTTACAAACGGAATGACCAACTTATATATACCCTCTATCACTAAGTGAAGGGTATAAAAAGTCGAATTTTTGATAATTTTGTCATAAGCTTACCATTCGTTAAATCAATCATTATAATGATTGACTATAAATAAAAAATTGATCAAATTTTTGATCAAAGTCGAAAAAACGTTTGATTGAAAAAATATTCAATCAATTACCTACACTCTTATTAAAATGATTTCAGTTTCCTACTATAAATTGGGTAAATTTACACAAATTGTGTAATTTTACTTAAAAATATTGGAAATTTACTAAATTTATAGTAGTATATTTTTTTAAATTTGTTGAAATTTACACAATTTATAGTAGGAAACTGGACTCATTTTTTTAGGGTGTACAATTTGATGATTAATATAACTTTTTTTTTTAATTAGAGGAATTTCAATAAAAAAATTGATTGAATCCGCGTTTTTGTTGATTGAAATTCGTTTCAAATTTTTCTGTGCTGTACCACAGAGTGGTGTACCATCAAAAAAAAAAACCTTGTAAAATTGAAAGAAAAGTTTGTAACTTTTTTTTTGCTACCTCCTTTTTGACAAGGTTTTTACCAAAAAAAAATGTTAAACTTACAATGAGGTTTCGTGATTTTACTAGATTTTTTGCTATCTTCTGTTTTACGAGTAAAAATTAGTAAAAATTACGAACTTTTTTGTAATTTTACAAGATTTATACCAATAAAATTGTAAATTGACAACTTTTTTAGCGAAATAAAACTTACAAGAAATTTTCGTAAATTTACTAGATTTTTTTTTTGTAAAAAATCATAGAAATTTGTAAAATTACAAAAAAAACAAGTAAAAAAGTTAAATTCGGCCTTGCCGAATGTAGTGATACCCTCCACAATTTCAAAAAGATAATTGCAAAAAAACTTTTTTTTAAAAGGAAATTACTTTTGAAAAAAAAAATATTTTTTTTAAATTTCCGCGAAAAAGATTTGGTAAAAAAATCCGCGATTTGTTTCTTTTTTTGTCAAAAAATATGCTCGTACTTGTTTAAATATCATTTTGTGTTCAATTATGTTCACATATATCAACCAGCAGCCGAATTAAAGCATTTTGTATTTTTAGGTTATGTTTAATGTACTAACATTTTTGAGGTGTCCTTACACTTTCGGTTATAACTTTTGAACCGCTGAACCGATATCGCTCAAATGCAATACCAAACTTCTCGGGAGAACTTCCAATAAATATGTTAAGTTTCAGTCATATCCGTGTAGTATTTTAGTCGTGATCACCATTTCCACAGACAGACGGACATCGCTAGAATGTCTTAAAATCGATCGGGGATCATGAATATATATACTTTATGGGGTCCCAGACCGATATTTCGATGAGTTACAAACGGAATGACAAACTTATATATACCCTCTATCACTAAGTGTAGGGTATAAAAAGACGAATTTTTGATAATTTTGTCATACGCTTACCATTCGTTAAATCAATCATTATTTTGATTGACTATAAATAAAAAATTGATCAAATTTTTTATCAAAATCGAAAAAACGTTTGATTGAAAAATTTTTCAATCAATCACCTACAATTTGATGATTGGTATAACAATTTTTTTAATTGGAGGAATTTCAAACAAAAAATTTATTGAATCCGCGTTTTTGTTGATTAAAATTCGTTTTAAATTTTTTCTGTGCGTGCTGTACCACAGAGTGGTGTACCACTAAAAAACTCCAGACTCCATTGTCAAGATTATTTAGCAAAAATAGAAACGATTTACTACAAAGTAGCAAACGAGTCTAATGACAAATCGTTTGTACACAAACTAAATTATTAATACATATTCGACAAATTCCGAAACAAGTGTCGATTAACATGCCTATTCTCAGTTATGACTGGTTATGACTAATTTTATTATTTTCAAACTTCATATTCCCTGTGTTTGTTGTAAACAAAATCATAAAAAGTCTCAAAATTTAAAATTATTTGTCAATTTTGAGACGATGTGGGTAGCATGTCTTTATTTTTTTGAAATTTTCAAACAAAATTTGAAATTTTTTATGATTGTTTACAACAACCACATGGAAAAAATTGAGTTATGATTGAGTTATGACTTTTTTTGTGAATAGGCCCCTAAGTCTTGCAAAAATGACCAACATAAATAAATTTTAAACAAAAAAATAATTTTCTTGAAAATTATGCTATGAGAATATCATGGTTTTAATTAGTAAAGAAAATAATTACCTCGAGCCAGAATAAACATCCTCAAAATATAATATTTTAAAGGTCGAATAAAACAATTTTTATTTTTTAATAAAAATTAATCAGAATTCTTACAAGATATTCTCATAATTTTACTAGATTTTTTTTTTTGTAAAAAATCTTGGAAATTTGTAAAATAACAAAAAAAACTGTAAAATTACAAAAAAAAATGTAAATTTCGATCGAAAATTGTTTGTTAAAAAACAATCAAAACTGTCAAATATTGGTAAAATGGTATTACGAGACTTTTTCTAGTAATATGACAAGGTTTTTTTGCTTTATGCCACATTATTATGTTTGGTGTAGCCGGGGAGTTTACACATTTTTAAACAAGTAAACTTAGGTAATATAACAAAGTTTAATTTAACTCATAGAATCTTAAAAAAATCTTCTAACACATTTTTTTAATTTTATTTAAAATAACTTCCTTCAAAATTTAACTTCTGCCCTTTTTTTACATCTTTTTCATCATTTACTCTAAAAATTCAATTTTATATCTTGGTTAGCCATTTTGGCAAATCAATAATTTTATTTTTTTTTAATCTCTTTACTATAGATTTTTTGCTATCCAGTATGTATAAAATGTATTTCCAGCCATCTAAACTGTGGCATCTTTGCCAAGATATTTACAAAAGAAGAGATGGAAACAAAAAATAATAAAAAATGGAAATAATTTTTGTGTAGCATTACAAATCGTGATATTTTAACAATTTTTTTTATTTCAAATTTTAGTGGATTTTTTTTAGTTTTATTTTGTTTTACGATTTATGGTTATTTACGTTTTGATTTCTGGCCAAGGTGTAAAAAAAATAGCAATGTATATAAGTTATTTTCTCATGGAATTTTATTTTTTTTTAATTAAAATCATGATTTGGTAAGGTCAATGATAATGAATTTGGTTTATTTTATTTTTATGATTAGTAGAAACGGTAAAAAAACGATTTAAATTTAACTGATGAAAGAAATTTTAAGTGTAATACACTGAACGAGTTTTTCATTCGATGTGAAACTTTAAAATAAATAGAAAACGATGTAATTTTTAGCAGAAACGTAAAAAAAGTTTAAAAAAGCCAATAAAAATAATTTAAAAATTATTGGCTAAAAATGTTCAATTAAATAATCATTTTTTGAAAATTATTTTATGAGAAAATCATAGTTTAAATTAATAAAGAAAATAATGACCTCGAGCTAGAATAAACCTACTCAAAATATAATATTTTAAAGATCGAATAAAACAATTTTTAGTTTTTTAATAAAAATTAACCGAATTTTTATAGTTAAAATAAAACTTAGGTAATTTTACAAAGTTTAAATTTTTGTGGCAGTAATTTGATAGAAATATTCAAGAGTGTGTGTAATAAATTTAAAACATAATTAAGTTAACAAAGTATTGCATTAAAAAAAAAATTTAGATTTAAACTTTTTTTGTGTGTGGCATTTGTAACTAATTTACCTAAGTTTTTAAGTTACACCCAATATTTAAGTAACTTTTTAATTTAAAAAAATAAAAATATGTTTTTCAACTCTCCAGGGTTTCTTTCATTAATTATTGATTTCTTTTTTTTTGTTGGAGAAAACCCACAAAACCAGTCGCTTACACATGTAATTAGATCAGGGTGTTTTAAAAGTAAAACGCCTCTCTTTTAAACTTAGGCACATGTCAAAATGTGGGAAATTATAAAAAAATATTGTAAAAAAACAACAAAAAAACGGTACATTCAAGTGTAAATTTTCGAAAATACATGTGTTTCACATAATCCATTTATTTGAAGGATTAACAAAGGCAAAAATAAAAAAAGTTTAAAAGGAAAATGATAAAGGAGTAAGAGAAAAAAGAGAGATAGAAAACAGAGGATCAACCCTTATTGAGGAGTACCGTATAAAATTTTGCACATGAAACAGCTGTCAAAAAATTACAAAAAGAAAAATTATGTAGAGCATTAACGTTTAATATTTAAACAATAGATAAAGATCACTTGAAATTACGGCTTGTTCATCTATTTCAAACATATGTAGAGAAATTTACAAAAAAAAAAAATACATTTGCAGAACAATAGCAGGATATTTAATTGCAATTGAATTTTTTTTAATGAGAGAGATACATCATTTTGATATAAAAAATGTGATAAGTAATAGATATTATTAAAAGGATCTACAAGAACAAGGGACTGAAAGGATAATAAAAAGGTTGTAGTAAGTATTGACGTAAAATTAAGGTGATAACAAAAATTGACACTTTATCGATGTAAAATTAAATGAATTGTTTTTCACTGCGGCAAACATTTTTTGAAGCAATTCAAAGGCTTTTCGATTCCCATAACACATATTTAAAATACTGGATATTTAAAAAAAACCCCAGCAAAAGTTATCGAACCTATGCAACTTTTCTAAAGAATTTTTGTTCACCCGTTCTAGTCACAAAATGTCATAGAATTTGAAAATATTTCTACAGAAAAAAGTATTTCGGATTCAGAAATTTTTTTAGGAAATCCGCCCCAAAATCTAACAATATGATTTTTTCTTAAGGACACTTGGCACAGTGGGGCGTGTTGCACTTTTTTATCAGAATTTCTCTGCACCATTAAAATCATAACTGATTTGAATTATTTTTTTGCTGATTGTAGCTTATTATTATTATTTTGCATCGACTTATGCAGCCAGAAATTTTTATTTAATTTTTTAATCTGTTCAAATTTAATTCCGAAAGTCAAAAAATATGTTTTTTTCTAGTAGTAGAAGGATCAAAATTAGTGTTGGCTCAACTTAAACGTATTTATAATGGCTTCAATAGTTTCACGAGTCGTATTTGCAATAATATACTTCTTTTGTTGAAAAAAATTTAGTTAATTTATGGTAGTATTGATTTGTATACTCTCCAACCACAGTATGGGTGTAACGCATCGAAATATCGGTCGGGACCCCATAATATATATTATTGATCAGTGATCGTTTCTTAGACATTCTAGCGATGTCCGTCCATCCGTTTGTCTGTCTGTCCGTCCGTCCGTCTGTGGAGGACACGATACAGTCCAAAATAAAAGAACTAGAATTCTGAAATTTGGCACGAATATGTCTAACGGTCATAGGCTGGTTAAGGAGATTAAGGTAAAATCGGACCACGGGGGAAAAAGTTCCCCCTTAAAGAACTAAACCAACCTCTGAAAAAACGCAATTTTTTATAGTTTTGTTTTGCTTTTGCTTAGCAAACGAAACATTTTTTATCTCAGAAGAAGTTTAAAGTCCTGCAGTTGGATCCAGGAAGGTTGTCTCTTACCGCCGAAATCCCCCCCCCCCACCCCAAAAAAAAGACGCCCTGTTTTTTTTTAACATGTTGGAGGGTATAATAGATTCGGCACAGCCGAATATATAATTTTTTCTTAATACTTATCGTATGGAGTGACATTAATCGCTAAATAATGCTACGAAAGTCAATTTGTGCACACAAAAAAACCTTGTCAAATTACTAGGAAAAGTCTCGTATCCCATTTTACCAATATTTGACAGTTCTCCTTGTTATTTAACAAAAAAAAATCGATCGAAATTTAACATTTTTTTGTAATTTTACAAATTTTCAAGTTTTTTTTACAAAAAAAACTGTTAAACTACGAGATTTCCGTGTTAGTTTTATTGCGCCAAAAAAGTTGTAAATTTACATTTTTTTGGTAAAAATCTTGTAAAATTACGAAAAAGCTCGTAATTTTTACTAGGAATTCTCGTAAAATAGGATAAGCAAAAATTCTAGTAAGAACACGAAACCTCCTTGTAAGTTTTATCGCGTCAAAAAATTTTGTAAATTAGCAATTTTTTTGGTAAAAAGCTTGTAAAATTACAAGATTATTGGTAAAAAGCTTGTAAAATTGTAAGGAATTATTGTCAAATAGGAGGTAGCAAAAAAAAGTTACAAACTTTTCTTGTCGTTTTACATTTTTTTGTGTATTTAATAAGACGGGGAAACATTTGTGATAGAAAGGTGCATTTTAAATGCACTTTTAAACTGCGTTTTTCAGAAATGCATTTTTTTAATTAATTTTTTTTTAAGGGAGGAATTCAAAGAAATTAATATTACAATTAATTTAAACCAAAAGTCACTTAAATCCGTTTATTTTTGAACGTTTTACAGCCAAAAAAACAAACAAAATTATTTTTTTTACTTTCGCAATAAAATGAGGGCTGTAGAGTAATTCTGACAAAAAAAAGTGCATCTTGCCCCACTGTGTGAGGGTTAGAGTGGCATTTTTTCTCAAACTTTTGATTTTCCCAAGTATCTGGACTACTTTTTTTTTCTTCTACACAATTTACAGTTTTAATTCGAAAAAGATCAATTGTGATTTGAAAATTCTACTTGTAATTGGAAGATTAAATTTTTAATTCGAGAATTCCATTTGCTACTCAAAGATTCCATAACTCGAAAATGCCATTTGTAATTCGAAAATTCTATTTGTAATTCGAAGATTCCAATTTTAATTCGAAATAGATCAATTGTAATTCGAACAAGTTAAAAAGTTATAGTCGGTAAAGGACGACGAATAGGTACCAAGTCCAAACATGGACCGATTAGATCTACTTTTGTTAGATCTTTAATTAGTGCAGAAACTCACACAGACCAAATATTAGTGGAATTGGTTTATTTTTGTTGCCGATTTACCTGAATATCGGTAAAAATTTTCATATGGGGGACTAAGTCCAAAAATGGTCCAATTGAAGGGCTTATTGTAAAAACTCGATAAGCAACATTTCATTTTATGGTGGGTTTTGCCTTAAAACTTTTAAAATAATATAGAAAACTGAACTTTTGCAGAACTTTAATTCTCAATATACTTGTACGAAGGGTTAAAGCAAGACTTCTGCAAAAAATCTGTCAATGGAACATCAGCAGAAGGGGAAAAACACGAAAAAATAAAACGTTGCTTATCAAGTTCTTGCAGTAAGCCCTTCAATTATATTATGGTTTTATGAGGTTACCAAAGTACATGTTTAAAACCTACAAAAACAATTTTATTCAAATACTTTGTATTTTCATAAATTTTGAGGGAATTATGTAAATATCGGGAGGGTGGTTTGTATGGGTACTATAAAAAGGACTAATTCGATTCCTTCAAAATTTGGAACAATGATTTGTGCAAAATAAGATTTACCTGCCAAAATTAAAAACGATACCTACTAAAATACGGTCATTGAAGTCATTTAAGCAAAATTCAAAGAGGCATTTGTATGGGGGCTAGGTCTTAACGTAGACCGATTTTTTCCAATTTCATTAGGCTTCTTCCTTGGGCCAAAATATGCTTAAGTTTCAATTTTCAAGTCAAACGATTGAAAATTGCTACCTGTATCGACAGACGGACCGACGGACATCGCTAAATCGACTTAGAAAGTAATTCTAAGTCGATCAGTATAGTTAAAGGTAGGTTTAGGACCAATATTTCGGGTAGTTACAAACATCAGCACAAACTCATTATACCCTGTACCACAGAGTGGTGTAGGGTATAGAAAGATCAATTGCAATTCGAAAAAGATCAATTGTAATTCGAAAAAGATCAATTGTAATTCGAATAAATGAATTGAAATTCGAAAATTATAAAATGTAACTCGAAGATCGAATTGTAATTCGAAAAATATCAATTGAATTTCCAAGAAAATTTATATTTCGAAAGTGGTACGATAAATGGGTATTTTTTATTTTTTAAATAGTACTTCTTTGAATTATTTCTTATATAAAAATGAACCTTTATAAAATAGTTCTTGTATAAAATTATGCCTTCATAAAATGGTACTTCAAGAAAATGTTACTTTAATAAAATGGTACTTTAATAAAATGGTACTTTAATAATATGGTACTTTAACAAAATGGTACTTTAAAAAAAATGGTTCTTTTTTAAAAAGTACTTAATTTTCTATTTTATTTGAGAAATTTTAATAGACGATATGAAGTTAAATATTTTACAGTTAAAAACCTGTGGATTATCAAAAACAAAATCTAGCACCCACATTTTTCTAATCTACCCACCCTAAAAAACTCTACTTATGGCTACACTGAGGTTAACTTTATAACAAAATACTTTGTTTTAAATTCAAATAAATAAAAATTAAGATTAAATGACTTTTTTTTTGGACTCCTCCAAACAAAAATTCACCACCAACCAAATAATATATTAAAACATTCAAAAAACAGTTAGAAATACCTGTATTGAAAGAGGGATAAATAAAACCGTACCGTAAAGTTGTAACCTATTTAACAAGTTTCAAATAAATAAGAAAAATATGTAAATTTTTTTTTCGATGGTGTGTTTGTTTTTTTTTCTTCTCTATGTCTATTTAATCTGGAAAAAGTAATTTTTTGTTTGAAAGCGTGAAAGTTTAAAAACAGAGGCTGAAAATTTTTAGAATAAATTGCTAGATACTCTGGCTATAACAGGAGTTAGTTGTAGTAGTATATGGATGGAATGCATATGAAATGACTTTCGACAAACATATAAAAAACAAGTTAATATATATGTGAGTGAAACACTAGTTAAACGGTATACGGCCTATGGAGAAAAATGGACTAGAGAGGAGTGCGTAAGTGAATTTTGACTCGCACACGCTTACGAAAGAAAAATATTGCTCATGCATGATCTCGCACAATTTTTTTTTTTTTTCTGCTCACGTTCACCAACTCACATGAGTGGAGGCTAAACATTAATGGGAGTCAGACTTACTTATTACCTCTCTAAGAGGCACCATAGAAGCGGTGGGATCTGATTCCATAAAACAAATTCATAAAAAAAAATTATGGAGACCACCTTAAGGGTTAAAGATAGAGGTTATTGTACATTTCAAAAAAATGTTGATGTCTAAAAAAAAAAAAAATATTGACCGTTGGTGATACATTTGATATCACTTGGGGCACCCTTGGAACAGATAGAGCGGTAGCAGCAAATTTTTATAAAACAGAAGAATTTGTTATACTAAAAAAAATTATTCTTTAAAAATGATGAAACATTTCATGATGTTAATGAAAAAATTTAAAAGCTTTGTTAGACGACATTTTCTTTCAGTGGATTAATATAAAAATTTTAAAATTAAAAATATTTTTTTTTAAATCAAGAATGTTTGCGATAGAAAAATTTGTCGGGCGAATGTTAAACCCAAGTTTTTGACTTAGCATTTTTTCTAACTCTCATGATTTTTAAAAACTAAAATTTAAATTAAAAATCGGCCGCGAATTAAGTAACTGGTGTTGAATAGTTTTTCATGTCTGGTTGGCTGCATAGTTTGGTTGAATGACTTGTTGTTATCAATGGTTTAAATTAAAACAAAAAAAAAATTTTGGAGCTTTTTTTTTTGGTGGATGGATGGATGGCTGGATGATAAACAAAAGCGGCATTTGTAGCAGAGCAAGTGGTTATAGAAAAAAAAGCCAGTGTAAAAATTGTTATGGATGAGTGACAAAAAAAAAACTTCACTTAATTGTTTAAGTTAATAAAATGTGGATGATAATGATGATGATGGTTAAAACAAAAAAAAAAGTCAAACCCAGTTTTATTTAAACAAACCGGAAAATATTAAAGGTAAAACCAAAATTATGTGGATAGTGTAAAATTATATACAAGAATGTTAAGAACACCATTTCTAAAAGTATTTTAAACAATTTTATACATTCAAATTAAAGAAAACGCAATTTGACATAGTTTTTGCTTCGCCGCGATTTTTTATACCCTCCACTTAGTGATAGAGGGTACATATAAGTTTGTCATTCCGTTTGTAACTCATCGAAATATCGGTCTGAGACCCCATAAAGTATATATACTTATTCATGATGCACGATCGATTTTAAGACACTCTAGCGATGTCCGTCTGTCCGTCTGTTGTCTGTCTGTGGAAAATGCTATCACGGACAAAAAAATAGTGCACAGAGATGACTTGAACTTAACATATTTATTGGAAGTTCTCCCGAGAAGTTTGGTATAGCGTTTGAGCAATATCGGTCCAGCGGTTCAAAAGTTATGAACGAAAATGCAAGCACACCTCAAAAATTTCAGTACATTCAACATAACCAAAAAATACAAAATGCTTTAATTCGGCTTCTGGTTGACATATGTGAACATAATTGAATATCAAATGGTATTTAAACAAGTACGAACATATTTTTTGACAAAAAAAGAAAAAAATCGCGGATTATTTTTTTTACCAAAATATTTTTTCGCGGAAATTTTTTTTTCAAAAAAATTTTTTTTTTCAAAAGTAATTTCCTTTTAAATAAAGTTTTTTGCAATAATTTTTTTGAAATTGTGGAGAGTATCACTACATTCGGTAAGGCCGAATTTAACTTTTTACTTGTTTTAACATAATTTTGTGAAAAATGTATTATCTTTCTCTTTTAATAGGAACCCGTAGACTTGAAAATGGGGTAGCTTCTATACTATACTCTATACTCCTATAATGATCTAGTGTTATTTCGTCTGCCAGACTATTTATCCTCCTACATGTCTGTTGAAATCATTTTTCTAGCGAAACTAGAATGTCTTGAGAACTGATTCAAATTCTAAAATTGATGTCATGAAGCATTATTGTTTGTATGTAAAAATAGGCAAAATCGGTCTAGTGGATAAAAAGTTAAAATTTTGTAAGAAAATCGTATGTTACTTACTTGGACTGTATAATGCAGACTGTGTTGTTGCATTATACCATACTCGGTGGTAAGCAACACAATGACTGTGCTGATGTCAGAAACATTTTTTGAGACGATTAACGATAAATTTTAAATGAAAGGTACTTAAACATGAACAAACATTTTTTTTACCGCAATAATTTTTTTAAGCGGATTTTTTGATTCACCAAAAACTTGGCGAAAATTTTTTTTCCAAAAACTTTTAAAATAATAACGAATTCGCCCACAATTTTTTATTTCTGAGTGTTTTCGCCTTAAGTATTTGTACCTTTTTTTGTTTTTCTCAAAAAGTTCAATGATTTCTTTTAAGTATTTCCATTCAATAACACACTTTGCTGCTAACTTAACTGTAAGAATTTTGTTAGTTTAGCACTTAGCAATTTTTACACCCTACACCATGCTCTGTGGTACAGGGTATAGCGACTGTTAGCTGATGTTTGTTTTTTTTTTTTTTTGTTTTTTTACCCACTTTCGAGTATAGCGATCGAAACAGAATCACTTTTTGAGTCCGTTAGTCTGTCCGTCCATCCCGAGATATCGTTATTTGAAATTTGCAAAACACGACGATTTCTCCCTACAGTCAAGAAATTAAAAAAAAATCCTTAACCCTTTTAAAGAGCTTGAAATAAGCTTTCATTTCAAATTAATTTGAGCCAAATCCGATTACTTTAACCCGTGGTGGCCTTCGGTAAAAATTTTGTTTTTTTAGAAAACTTTCACCAAAAACGTGAAACTTTGATCGAAGGTCGCCATTGTGTTAAAATTGTCTCAATATAAATTTAATGAAAAGTTTATCGCAATCTCTATGAAAGAGTTAATGGAAAAAAAATCAGATTTAAAATGTATTGATACCCTCGACAATTTCTAAAAGATTATTGCAAAAGACTTAATTTAAAACGAAATCACTTTTAAAGCAATACCAAACTGCTCGGGAGAACTTCCAATAAATTAGTTAAGTTTCAGTTATCTACGAGTAATATTGTGGCCGTGATCACCATTTCCACAGACAGACAGACGGACATCGCTAGAATGTCTTAAAATCGATCACTGACCATAAATATATACTTTATGGGGTCCTAGACCGATATTTCGATGAGTTACAAACGGAATGGCAAACTTATATATACCCTATATCACTAAGTGGAAATTTTTTAACAAATTTGAAATGGCGATATCTCGAAAACCGCTCGAGCGATTTCAGAAACTTTTTGATATTTGTATTCAGCATGTCAAGATTAATAAAAAATGAATTTATTGCAATATAATTTCTTTTAATTTTTTGAAAAATTCAAAATTTTGTTAGAAATTTTTTAAAAATCCCAAACTATGATCGAAGGGCGCTACGGCTTAAAATGATCGGATTTGACTCAAATTAAGATTTAATGAAAGATTGTCTCAGGCTTTATGGAAGAGGTAATGGAAAGAAACTTGAAGACTTTTTTGTTTAATTCTAAAAAAACCGCCCAGTTTTTGGAAAACACTTTTGTAGGGTATTATATGGGCGGTCTTGACCGACTATAATTTTCTTACTTGTTTTTTTTTTTTAAGTGTTCAATGAGTTTTGAACTTAAGTGTTTGCGCAATAGGCAACCCTAGGCTATTTTACAAACCAAAATAACAACACTTACACAAAAGTGTTAAAATAATAATAGCACCGAGTGTAATAATAATGACAATTTCAAGTTAGACAGCTTTCACTTGATTATGAAAAGATATGAAATTTTGAAAATCAAAATCAGTAATGAAAATAAATTTAACGTAGGAGTTTTCTAAATAGAACCTCTTTAAAAAAATAAAAACTGGTAGAACTCCTTTATTTTTCCATAGAAATCTTTAAAAAAAAACGAAGGTAATTAAACTTTAAAAATAAAGTCATGAAACTTTGAAGTTTCTCTTAAAACTCCGAAGGAAATCTTGTGTTGTTTTAACAAAAAAAAAAACAACCAACACCATCTAATAACAATCAACTACCATTAGAGAGACATTTTTTTTGTAAAACCCTAGTAAAAATATTATGTTAATTTTACTAAATAGATCTAATTTGATCCGTAAAATGGTTGTATCAAGTAATATCTAATTGTATTACTTTAGATCAAAAAATACAAAAATTGATACAATTTGATCCTGAATTTGGTCAAATCTAATTATATCAAATTGATCTTATAATATCTATTTTTATACAACTTGATGAGCAAAACCAAAATACGAATCTTATCATATATGGAGCAATATCTAACCATATAAAGTGGATCAACCGTATCAAAATGATAGATATAATTTTGTATAAATTTATACGGAAGCCTATTAACTCATATAAGATTGTATCAAATTATATATGATTATATCAGAAAATTTTTACTAGGTAAGTTTTTTTTTTTTTTGAAAATTAAAATTAAAAAAAAATTAAAAAAATATTTATCTTTTTTGATCATCATATTTTGATTCGCTGAACACGAACATCAATAATTTTTAAAATCGGCTGAACGGTTTTCGAGATAACGCTATTAGAAATTTGTAAAAAAAATGGCGGTTTTTTCTTACATTCAAGATTTAAAAAAAATAAAAAATATCTCAAAATATATATCTCTTTACCCCTTCTTCGAGATTTAGACAATCTTTGATTTTAACTTGATTTATGCAAAATCCGTGGCACACTTCGATCAAAGTTTAGAATTTTTGGAAAAATTTTTACCAAAATTTTGAATTTTTGAAAAAATAAAAAATCTTGCTATATAGTAGTATTATTTTTTTTAATTTTGGCATGCTGAATACGAATATTAAAAAAATATCTTAAATCGGCCAAGTGGTTTTTGAGATATCGCTATTTGAAATTTGGCAAAAATTTCCAAAAACGGATGTTTTTTGCTACGTTCAAGAATTTTTTTAAAAAGACATCTCAACACTTTTTCATTGACTATTCCGTTGGGATTGAGGCAAACCTTCATTTTAGCTCAATCTGAGAAAAATCCAACCATTTTTACCCATCGCGCCCTTCGATTAAAGTTTAGAGATTATGGTGAAAATTTAAAAAAAAAAAAACTAAACTTTGATCGAAGGGCGCTAAAGGATATAATTAGGGATGAGATTTTCAAGCAAAAGCATGTTTTTTGTCGATAGTCTAAAAAATATATCAACCAATTATCTTTCCAAATCAAGAAATTTGCATTAAACTGGCATCGATTTGTTTTTGCATATTTAGGTAAAAAGGCAAAATTTTGCATATTTTGGTTTTAAATGCATATTTTAGGCATATTTCCTACTTTTAAGTGTATATTTTGGCATAAATTAGCAAAAACACAAATTGAAATTTATTTGTTTCAAAAACTATTTTAAATTCTAATAATTTATTTTGAAATTAGGAAAAATTATTTTTTTCTTTAAATTTTTTTTTAGATTATCTTAAATTCCTTAAAATCTTGCTTATATAAAGTTGTAAATTTTACTATTTAAACCGGGCGTTACTTTTTTGCTTTTTAAAAAGTTTTTCCTATAAAAACAAGATTTTTATTGCACACATTTTATTTTTTAGTGCATATTTTTAGGCTTTTAGTGCATATTTGGAATTTTTAGCGCATATTTTTAATTTTTTAGTGCATGAAAATCTCACCCCTAGTTATAATGATCAAATTTGGCTCAAATTAGTCTTAAAAAAATTTTTTAGTAGGTTTATTCCATTTCAATGTCATTTTTCCTTTACGTGTTTTGAAATTTGTCAGATTCCATTGTCAAAACTATTTAGCAAAAATAAAAACCCTATACTACAAGTAGCAAAGGGAATTTAACAGTGTTGCCACCTCATGTGTAATTACACATATCATGTGTAATTGTCTGCATGTGTAATTCATGTGTAATTTGGAAATTTTTACTTTTTTGAGCATTTTTTATTCATAATTTGTTTAAACAAATTCGGTTATGTTATAAGCAAAACCGTAAATTTTGGATGGATTTCATACCGAATTCACATGTTAAAAAAACTGTAAAACGGGGTTTCAGTTAAAAAATAACAAACTTTTATCAGATTTTTCTGCAGAAATGGATATTTTAACAAAATTCTCTGTCGGGCTTTCAGTTTTAAAAAACAAACGTTTAGCAGATTTTTCTGCAGAAATGGATATTTTAACGAAATTCTCTGTCATTCAGTTTTAAAAAATAACAGAAATTTTTTAGTTTGCTGAGTTTACAAAAATATTTTTGTGAATATTTTAGCTGAGTTTTTCTGCTTTAATCAGCAGGGTTTTCTGTTAAAATGAGCAGATATTCAGCAGAAATCAATATATTTTCTTGCTGTTTTTCAGATTTACTTCTGATTTGACTTAAGTTATCCTAACAGAAATTTTGCAAAAAAACGATCAATTTTAGGTTTTTTGAGCAGTAAAAACCAGACTTAGTGCGGATTACACAATGTCCAGTTAGCTGTTAACTGTCGATTTACTGAAGTTTTATGTCAAAATCGACTTAATTGACAGACTAAACCGTTATATTTTGAAAATTTACAAAAAAAACGTTATTAAAAAAAAAGCATGTGTAATTCGTGATTTCATGTGTAATTTTGGCATGATCCACGTGTAATTTACGATTTTGTTGGTGGCAACACTGGAATTTAAATAACACATCGCTAATGATCATTAAGTTCCCTTTGCTACTTGTAGTATAGGTTTTTTATATTTGGTAAATAGTCTTGACAATGGAATATGATAAATTTCGAAACACATGTCGAACAAGTCTTGCAAAACTACCAACATAAATAAATTTAAAACAGAAAAATAATTTTCTTGAAAATTATTCGATGAGAATATTATAGAAATAATGACCTCGAGGTAAAATAAATCATCTCAAAATATGATGCTTTAAAGTCGAATAAAACGATTTTTATTAGTTTTTAAAAAAAATTAATCAGAATTTTATCTTAAGCTTTATGAAAAATTCCAAAAAAATTTTTTTTTGATTTTTTTTTTCTTGACCGTAGGAAAAAACTGACTTGTTTTGCAAATTTCACATAGCGATATTTTTAAAACCGTTCACCTGATTTTAAATTTGTATTTTTCTTTCGTGCTCAGCGCATCAAAATTATTAAATATAATGAATCGCAAGACAAGTTTTTTTTTAAATTTAAAAAATCCAAAATTTTGATCGCGTGCAAACATTTGTACCACATAATTTTTAGGTCTAGTAAAATAAAAATCAAAAGTTGACGAAAAATGCCACTCTAATCTACCATATTATTACACAAACAAGTACATACTGAAACAAAACAACAAAAAAATCAGTTCAATTGCTATTTCTACATATTCATTCCATCCTATCGAAACTTACAAACTCTTAAAAATCAAAAAAAAAAAAAAACTCCAAAACAAATCTACAAGTGCGTGGGTTCTCTGTGTAACTCGTTTATGGTATTTGGCTCCATTTCAAAACCCACTTTATGGACAAAAAAAAAAAACAAATGCAACGTACATATATGTACACTTCAAAGAATATTTCAGTAATTTTTAAAGAAAAAACTTTCAAAATTCTGTAATCAGTTAAAAAATTAGTTAAAATAACATAAATAATTGAAATAAGTAGTTTAAAAAACTTTTAATGAAAATCTGGAAAATTTGTCCTAGATTTTAAAAAATAATTTTCAAAATTAACTGATATTCTATATTAATTGACAAGCTCGAGGCCACAGTTGTTTTTAATAAATTTGTATTCTTTATTATTTTTCTTTTTACTATTTCTCCATCCTTCGGATGGCATCTTTAGGAATAATTATTACGAGTGGCCTCGAGCTTGTCAATTAATATAGGATTGAAAATTTAAAGGTCGAATAAATATAATAATATTTACTGATATTTTTAAATTTGGTTAATTTAACTGACTTTTTAAGCATTACATTTCCAATCATTTTTCAAAAAAGTTTTAGATCACAAATTAAAAACCATTTCTATAACCATAATTCACAAATTTGTTTCAGTGTAATAGCAAATTTTTTTTTTTATTTACCCTACAATTTCAATATTTATTTTACTACACTTTTGTTTTTTTAGGGAAATGTAAAGACATTTCATACATTGTATTGTATGTCAAATAAGCTCTCAGATGAAAAATAAACATTTATTTTAAAATTTTATTCCATTACCTTCAATGTTCATAACTCTAATATTTACTATAGAAATAAAACAGGTCAATAGGCTTTTTTCTATGAACAATAAAAAAAAATACAACAAAAAACTAACTGAGCTTTATTTTCATTTCAAATCATTTTTTTTACAGGTGAATGAAAATTTATTTCGTTTAAAATAACGGAAAATGTTGTAACCATTAAAATAATACATCCTTTACAAATATAATTCGAAAAAATATCAATTGTATTTCGGAGATTTTACTTGTATAGAATTTTCGAAAACTCCATTTGTAATTTGAAAATACCAATTCCATTTCAAAAAACATCAATTGAAATTCGTAAAACATCAAATTATAATTCGAAAAAGATCAATAGTTTTTGAAAGAGATTGTCTGAAAAAGAGATCAATTCTTATTTGTAAAAGATTTAGTGTAATTCAAAAAAGATTAATTGTAATTCAAATAAGGTCAATTGTAATTCAAAAAAGGTCAATTGTAATTCGAAAAAAATAAAATTGTAATTTGAAACATATCAATTGTAATTCGAAAAAGATCAATTGAATGAAATTCAATTGATATATTTTGAATTACAATTATAATCTTCGACCTACACACAAAAATTGTTTGGCTAAAAATTTTCAATTAAATCTATTGATAAAACAAAGTTTAAATGAGTTAATCAATGTTTTGATTAAAATTTTTGTTATTTTCTTTAACTGTCGAATTACAAATTTTCAAAATACCAGTTTTTTTTCGCTTTAATTTATTTGAATTGATTAATTCAAAAATATACAAAATAATTGGGTTTTACTTTTTTATAAGGGTTCAAGTTGAAAAAATGCAGAAGAAAAATTGAATTTCTAAAAATTATAGACATTTCTGGTATTTCCCATACCGGTTTCAAACACCCCAGTTAGTGTCATCATCAGTAGGATTTTAAATGTCGGTTTGTCTTGTTAATGAAAACTGTTTTTTATATATGTGAATATTTATAGTTTCTACAGAATAAATTTTGACAGTTTCCAACACAACAATTCTATTTCTAGCAATCTCAACCTCACTTCATACTTTCTTTCAACTTTTTTGTCTCTTACATTATTTCGCAAGGGTTTTTTATTGTTGGCAACATATTGGAAAGCAAAAAAATATGATTTTTTTTTCATAATTTTGTCATAAGCTAACAATTCATTTGTTAAATCAATCATTATTTTGATTGACTCTAAATAAAAAATTTATAAAATTTTTGATCAAAATCCAAAAAATATTTGATAGAAAAAATTTTCAATTAATCACCTACAATTTGATGATTGGAATATCCATTTTGTTTATTGGAGGAATTTCAATAAAAAAAATGATTGAATATGCGTTTTTGTTGTTGATTGAAATTCGTTTCAAATTCTTTCTGTATACTGTCGGTCACTGAAAACTATACCCTGAAATCCAGTTAATTCCGTGCATTATAGTGTCACAGACTAACAAAGACACGACAGTAGGGTTTTAAAAGAAAAATCGAAAAAAAAACTTAAGCGATTTAAGGAGAAAACATGGCAACACTTTCTTACTGTTTAGGGGTGAGTGAAACAATAAAAATCAATCTGGAATATATTTTTCTCATTGCGCGTTATAGTTTACTCTTTCTTACCCAAAAGCTTGCTTTCTTGGCATCTGTCCTAAAAGTTGCGTATTAATAAGTCTGTGCTAGTTATATATAAAAGTCTTTAAAGAGACATTCTTAACCGTGAGTATATTTACCTTAATTTTGATAATAATATTTAAAGACAATAAAATTTTGACACTTACCTAGAAAGAAAAGAAAGAGAAAATATATTAAAATACGAATTAAAATAAAATCATTGAGTTCAAAAAATACTTGTTATTAAAAAAAATAAGTAAACCCGTGTAAAAAAATAATTATATCAAAACATATCTCCTTTGATAGAAACATATGTCAACCAGCAGTCGAATTAAAGCATTTTGTATTTTTAGGTTATGTTGAATGTACAAAAAGTTTTGAAGTGTCCTTACATTTTCGTTCATAACTTTTGAACCGCTGAACCGATATCGCTCAAATGCAATACCAAACTGATCGGGAGAACTTCCAATAAATATATGAAGTTTCAGTCATCTCCGTGTAATATTTTAGCCGTGATCAACATTTCCACAGACAGACAGGCGTACATCGCTAGAATGTCTTAAATCGATCACTGATCAATTATATATATCTCCACCTAAAATGCAAAGCAACGTAACAACAGTTTTTTTCAAAATGGAGCAATTAATTGATTGTGATGCATTTTATCAAAATACATGTCACCACAAAGTTTTTGTTCTCTACGATGAAAAATACAAGTTTTACGATCAAAATTGAAAAATATTATATTTTTTACTTTCAAAAATTTTTTGGTTCCCCTATAAAATTATCAAAATGTTATTTGCTAGTTATCATTCACTTCATTACCCGAAAATATGTGCAAAATTTCAGACCTATCCGATATAATGTGACGGACTTATGAACAAAATTCAAAAAATGCTTAATAACGTTTTTCGCTTCTACTGTAGAACAGAAAAAAGTGTTTTTACGTTGTTTTGCATTTTAGGTGACGATATACTTCATGGGGTCCCAAACCGATATTTCGATGAGTTACAAACGGAATGACAAACTTACATATACCCTCTATCACTAATTGTATGTGGAAAGTATAAAAAAACAAGTAAAAAAGCTAAATTCGGCATTGCCGAATGTAGTGATACCCTCCAAAATTTCTAAAAGATTATTGCAAAAAACTTTATTTGAAAAGAAATTACTTTTGAAAAAAAATTTTTTTTTAAAAAAAATTTCCGCGAAAAAAAAAAATTGGGAAAATAAAATCCGAGTTTTTTTTTTGTCAAAAAATATGTTCGTACTTGTTTAAATACCATTTGGAATTCAATTATGTTCACATATGTCAACCTGCAGCCGAAATAAAGCATTTTGTATTTTTAGGTTAATGTTTGAGGTGTCCTTACATTTTCGTTCATAACTTTTGAACCGCTCAACCGATATCGATCAAATGCAATACCAAACTTCTCGGTAGATCTTCCAATAAATATGTAAAGTTTCAGTCATCTCCGTGTAATATTTTCACCGTGATCAGCATTTCCACAGACAGACAGACGGACAGAGGGACATCGCTAGAATGTCTTATCGATCGGGGATCATGAATATATATACTTTATGGGGTCCCAGACCGATATTTCGATGAGTTACAAACGGAATGACAAACTTATAATTTCCATTAACAAAACAAACCGACATTTAAAATCCTACTGATGATAACACTAACTGGAGTATTAGAAACAGGTTTGGGAATACTAGAAATGTCTATAATTTTTAGAAATTCAATTTTTTTCTGTATTTTTTCAACTTAAACTCATATAAAAAATATATTTCGTTAGATTAAAAAAAATAAATTATCCTTAAACAAAAACTGCACGCCCGTCAATGGTTTAAAATAAGTGTTTACCTTCATTTAACTCTTCTTAACATATGTCGAAATTCCTTAAAATTTCACACATACATCAGATGCATTTGTAAATTCTAAAATATCGTTTCCAACCATACAATTAACATCATGTTCTTGTAGTTTTTAACAATAAACAACATTTATGCATAACTAATTTTTTCAACAAATTGTCTTATGAAATTCATTCCTTCTTTGGCCTTGTTGCCCTTATCTGAGAAAAAGAAGTTCTTCAAGTTCATTATGTTTTTGGGTTGTAGTAACATGGATTTCAAAATGTTCAAAACAATTTAAACTTTTGCACAATACAAAAAACAAAAAAAAAAAGCAAAAGGCATGTAATTTTTACTGACATCATTTCCGATATTTTATCAGTATGTTTTTTGTTTTTCAAAACTCACAAAATGTTGTATGTTGAAATGAAAGTAAACCAAAAAGAATATACAACACAGAAATAAGATGCATGTTCATTGATATTTTACCTTTTCTTTTTAATTTATTTTTTTTTGTTTTTTGCAGGTAAAAAAAATTCTTAACCTGTGCACAAAAATGTCTGGTTATATAAACCATAATCCCTCAAAAAAAAGCATCCTTTCATGCTTTCCGTTTAGTTAAGCCTGAAGTCATATGGAAACTGAAAATGTAAGCATTAGTGATGAACGAAACAAAAATCTTGCTGGAAATAATCCAAAAATATGTTGTGTTACAACAGGGCATAAAAGTGAAATTGAGCAGAATTTTTTTTATCTGTTCCAAAAGACTTAAATTGAAAATCACATTATTTTTATGCTTCAGGCTTTTATATTGTGGTTTATGAGTTTTTTTTTTAACTTTTTTACAAAGTAGAGACAATATTACATGATTATGCATCAACTTTCATTAAAAAAATATTCATAAAATTAAACACTTGAAAATAATGACAGTAAATAACATTAATTTGGTAGTTTTTTACTGTTTAATTCATATAATTTGACATTGACAACCCTAGAAATGAGAGCACAGTTAGTTAATACATTTAGGAAATACTGGTTCTTTTTAAAAACTTTTAAATAAGAGAAGTAAAATGCAAATAATGTGAAAACTATAAAACGAACTCACGATTCCCAAACTCATAAGCTACAACGCTACCAACCAGCCTCCGGGCCCCGTGTTGGGAGCCAAAACAAAATTGAAGTCAAAATTGAGGTGTCCTTACATTTTCGTTCATAACTTTTGAACCGCTGAACCGATATCGCTCAAATGCAATACCAAATTTCTCGGGAGAACTTCCAATAAATATGTTAAGTTTCAGTCATCTCCGTGTAATATTTTGGCCTTGATCACCATTTCCACAGACAGACAGACGGACATCGCTAGAATGTCTTAAAATCGATCGGGGATCATGAATATATATACTTTATGGGGTCACAGACCGATATTTCGATGAGTTACAAACGAAATGACAAACTTATATATACCCTTTGTCACTAAGTGGAGGGTATAAAAACATCAAATTTTTATTTCAGAAATTTAGTCAAGGCTTATCGGCATACTACTTAAACTTTATAAAATTGCACTCATAAAACGAATGATATGCCACAAAAACTACTTTTTTTCCACGATACATGGTAGCCCTTGTTTGGGAGCCAAAATGGAACCCATTTAGGAACAATTGGTTCGTTTTAAGAACTTGTAAATAAGAAAAGTAAAACTCAAATAATATGAAGACTATTTAATAGAAAACAAACTCGCGATTCCCAAACTCATAAGCTAGAACGATACCAACAAGCCTCCTCGCCCCGTGTTGGGAGCCAAAAAAAATTAAGTCAAAATAAAAAAAACATCAAATTTTTATTTCAAAAATTTAGTCAGAGCTTAAAAAATATCGGCATACTACTTAAACTTTACACTCAAAAAAATACGTCAGTAGATTTACTAATTTTTTTTTTTGCTAATGCTAGTTAGCTAACTTTTAGCAAATTTTTAGTTGAGATTAGCATGTTAGCAAAAAATTCTTGTAAACTTCATTTAGCACATTAGCAATTTTAAACAAACTTTGAACTAATTTCTTTTGCTAAATTTGAAATTGAGTTGACAACATTTTTACAAGATTTTTTGCTAACATTAGCAAAAATAAATGGTAAATTTTTTTTTATTTTCAGAAAACTTAAAATGGCGCTATCTCGGAAACTAAGCTAGATAGAGCAAAATGAAGGGCATTTTTGGTTCTTAGAATCTCCATACTTTCGCGGGTCCTCTTCACATGTGTGGACCCTAATGGGACCTAACTCTGGATCCAAAAAAGTTAGCATTCCCGAAAATTTTAAAATGCTCATATCTCGGTAAATATTGCCGACACAACAAAAAGTCCAAAAGAATTTTTGTAGCTCTCAACACGTAGAACAAGACCGCAAAATAACCAAAAGCTATCCGAGTAATATTTTTAAAGTTATCGAGTTTTTTAATTCTCAAGACCTCAGTGATCCCTTAAAATCACGTATCTCAAAAACTAAGCAAGGTAGAGCGAAACGGACACAAATTTTGGATCAAAAACTATGACGATTTTTAAGGAACCCAACTAGGTCTAGGCCCATCGGGGTCTGGACCTATTGGATCCGAACCCAATGGGGTCCTCAAATGTGTATGAACTAAGTTGAAATAAAAATTATTTCAGTTAACTAATTTTTAGCAAAACGTTTTTGCTAACTTTACCAAAAAAATTGTGGGTTCAAAATCAGCAAATTTTCTTGTAGGTTTACAAGCTTTTTTTGCTAACTTTACAGTTTTTTTTTTTGAGTGTGGTTGAGTGTATGATTTATATTCTGCCGCAAGGCCCCTGTGATCGAATGAAAATGAATGACAAATGTTGCTGTCATCTGCAAAAGAGTAGATAGAATTGAAGGTCTGAACAAGAAAGTCATTAATAAAAATAAGAAAAAGGGAAGGAGAAAGAACAGAACATTGCGGTACCTCTAAATTTAGTTGAAACTCGTTTGATAAGACCCCATCTTAAACAAAACGTATAGTACGTCTCTGAGAAAACTTGTCATAAATTGAGAGAAGTCTTTACCGACACCAAAGACAACAAGCTTAGCCAAGAGTGCCCCGTGCCACACACAATCGAACGCCTTAAAAATATCTACAGCAAACACTTTATTCTCACCAAAATGGTGGAAGGACCGACTCCAACGTTCAGATAGAAACGCCAGCAAGTCTCCCGTAGATCGACCGCTACGGAAGCCATACTGTCGACCATTTCAAAGTGAACTAAATATTTCTCTAGTGCAGAGAAAATTGCGATTGTAATTTTCAAATTTATTAGCCGCACTCTTTAAGGGATCGGCTTGACATTGGCCACCTCATAGCATGAGGGGCAGTCATTTTCAGGGTTGTTAGCCACCTTTAAGCACTTTGGAGAGTGCATAGCGAATTGCGATTGGACGGTAATTTTCAAAGTTGTTAGCCGCACTCTTTTAAGGGATTGGGTTGACATTGGCCACCTTCTAGCATAAGGGGAATACTTCTGCACGGTACGAAGAGCTGAAAAGGTTTGCCAATAGACGTGCTAACGTGGAAAAGCACTGTTCGAGCACTAGCACTGGTCATTAATAAAAATAAGAAAAAGGGTAGGAGGAAGAACAGAAACTTGCGGTGCCCCTGAATTTACCTGAAACTCATTTTGATAAGACCCCACTAAAACAACACGTATAGAGCGGTCACTGAGAAAACTCGTCATAAATCGAGCCACAAGTGCCCCATGCCATACACAATCGAACGGCTTAGAAATATCTAGGGCAACCACTTTACTCTCACCAAAATGGTGGAGCTACCGACTCCAACGTTTAGATAGAAACGCCAACAGGTCTCCCGTAAATCGACAGCTACGGCTTTTGCGGATAAAAATCTCGAGATAATCGTAGTTCGCAATTTGGGATTCTCCACGTTTTCTCCAACGGTACCTCGGTTATTTCTTTACTTTATTACAGAAGCCATACTGTCGATCACTTCAAAGTGAATTGCTCTTTATATTTTTCACAAGATGATAGTGTGATTGAAGTGTGCAGAGCGAATTGCGATTGGGCGGTAATTTTCAAAGTTGTTAGCCGCACTCTTTTAAGGGATTGGCTTGACATTGGCCACCTTCTAGCATAAGGGGAATACTCCCGCACGATACGAAGAGCTTAAATGAACGTGCTAACGTAGAAGAGCACTGTTCAAGCACAAGTGTTGAGATCCGCAAGATCCCTTTTAACTGCTCTAACCCTAAAGAAAGTCATGGCATAGTATATGATACTCCTTCGAGAAAGAGCAAAAGGAAATTTTTTGCAAGAGTTCAGCAAAGACGTTAGCCTTATCAACCGGGTCGGTGAATAGTTTATCATCCTTTAAAAGGGTTGGAAAAGAAGAACTAGCATTATCCTTTACTAATAATAATAATAATTTTGATCCTATGATCAAGTATTTTATTTAATTTGTTTACATTTTAATAATACATTTTTAATAACTTCCATCTTAACGAGAACTGGTAACAATGACCGTCGTCTCGTTGTAGCGAAAAAAACCAAGGGCTCTGGTGGTCATCGAACCCTCGACCCCCAGTTTCAAAGGATAGCCGCTACCAAGTAGCCTACAGGGCCCCCTTATCCTTTACTATTTTAACGAACGACCAAAAGGTCTTGCTGCCCAGAGGAGCAGAAAGAACCGCACGTGGACCTTTTCGCGACTTACAAGGGAAGTATCTCAACCCTTTTGAACCGATTTGGGACAATTCTAAGGTTTTAGGGGTTCAAAACATGGGTCAAAAAATGGCGAAAGAATCGTTTTTTGGATTTTTCTGCTATTTTATTCTAAGAAACTATATGATGTTTACATATGAGAAAAAAGGTTTTTTTAATGCCTATACAATGGTGGTATAACATTGTAAAAATTCGACTTCGTTAAATACTTTTTCCATGAAAATGTCTAAATTTTGTGGGGTATTTATATGAAGACATAGACCTACGATGTCCATATGAATACGAAATAATCTTTATTAAATTTAAGTCGACACGTATTTTTGCTCTAGACTATATTCCTGTTAGTTCGGGAGTTATCGAAATTTTCCCGAAGGTCCACATTGTTTCATTTGGGGACAACGAAATTTTTAAACACTGATATGGCCGATAAGCCGAGACACACAAATTTTAAAATCATCTCTTTTTTATATATTTTAAGTTTCAAGCAAATCGGTTCATAACGGTTGAGATACATCCCTTGTTAGTACTTTGCTACACTCGGTTCTCGCCTTTTTGCGATGCATATCAGTAAAAAAGTTCTTATTCAAATGCCAGTTACTGAACGCTTCTCTCTGGATCTGACTGTATTTTTGCACGTCTGCTTAAACCAACCATTGTGTTTTCATTTAGCCGAAATATACCTATTGGAATAAAAAATGTGGCATCGACGTTGTCGTCTAGAAAACAAACTATCCAATTGAAATGCCTAAAGAAATCGTTAAGCTCGGCCTAACGAGCAACAATCCTTCAGGTAACTAATGGGTCCCCTTGTTGGGCGCCAAAATTTTAAGCAATAATTTAGCTAATTAAGATAAGCCTCATTTTCTTACTCATCGCTCTACTGTACAATGACCATGCTTTATTTGCCTACAAAACAAAAATCCTGTGAAATTCCAAGTATTTTTTTGAAACAAAATCTTAACACTAAATCTACCTACTTTTTCATTCTAGGTGTTCTCTTTATTCATTGCCAACCATATTTAAACTTAAGATCTTATATCTAAAATACCACTTTATAACATTTTAAATTGCCTCTTAGCTAACAGAAAAAAAAAACACAAATAAAAAGAATAAGAATTAAAAAATTCACTATAAAGAAGACATCTCTTATAAAAATGTCACATAATATACAAAACTAAATGGTTTAGAAAAATAAAAGAGCTGACTTTCTAATCTTGATATTTACATAATAATAATATTGTATTTATTAATACAAAAAAAATGGGTAACACACACAATAAATGCAGTATAGTTTAGAAAGAAAACAAAATGCCTCACAAGGGAAGGTAAACTAAAAGATGTAACGAAAGTTTGAAGTAAAAAAGTGCTAAGTCTTTTTTCAAACGGCAGTTTTTAATGCAGTAAGTTAGAATAGGTAGAAGAAACTATGTTTACAATAAAAACTTTAAGAGATATTATATTTTAATTCGCATTGCATCAACTAATATTCCACTTTAATTCGTTATGTGTAAAAGTGCTAAGTCTATTTATTAATAAAAAAAAAAAATATTTATAAAAATATAGTTCAAAAAGAAAACAAAATGACTAACAAGGCAAGGTAAAACAAAAGATATAATAAAAACTTGATGTAAAAAAGTGCTAAGTCTTTTTTGAAAAGTGCAGTTTTTAGGGCAGTAAGCAAGAATAAGTAAAAGTACATATTTTGCAGTAACAACTTTAACAACTATTTTACTTCTATCCGTTGTTGCACCGGGATATGAAAAAGTGCTAAGTCTAACTTCTTGAGAAAAAGTGCTAAGTCCATTTAAAATTAACAAATTGTTCATTGAATTTTGTAATTTTTTTATTATCAAATTTTAATTGAAAAAACTCCTCCACAGAGCTAAATATTGAAACGATACGTCTTAGCCTTTCATTTTCTCCTTAAAAAATGCATTAAAATCTCTTGGAATACCTTCCTTGTAAGTATATTAAAAATATGCATAACTACATACTACACATTTTACAGCATCACGTTTAAATTGTAGATGAATAGTATGGAAAAAAAGTAAAATATTCCATAAAAGAACTGAAGATGAGATGATAGTATCGTCATAATTTAAAAAAAAAAAACTAAAAGAAAGAAAAACCTCAACACAAAAAATTATATACAAACATAAGGAATTCTTTAAAGTGTAATACTAAACTAGTTACATACATTCAAACTAAAAAAATGAGCGTATAGAGCAGAGATTCCCAAATAAAGATAAAGAAAGAAAAATTTCAACAGGAAAGAAAATAATAATACCGAAACTACTTTACTTAGAGCATTTCGAAACAAAAACCTTCCGCATAAACTCCTTTTTCCAAAACCCTATCCAGAAAAAAAATTGAAATAATTTTTTTTCATACATATTATTAAAAATTATAATGTATTTATTTTGTTTCGCTGTTAAACGCCAAAAAAAAAACTACAAGCAACAAAAAAAATTTAAAATCAGTTAAAAATTTCGGCCTACAAAAAAATTTTACAAAAAATTTCATGTCGCCCCACTGTGAGTCCGTTTTTATACCCTCCACTTACTAGGGAAGTCTCCCTGGTGTCACCCTTCGATCTTCATGAAATTTGGATATGTTGTTAAGAATGAAAATTTATTCGACTCAAACATTTTTTTTGTTTTTGAAAATTATATGTTTGGTGAATGTATCGTTGACCTGTGGTGTATCTCAACCCAAACCAAAAAACTCCAGGATTTTATATGTTTTTGTACAATTAGATCTAATTAGATCCACCAATATAAGGCAATGTCTGGTCAAAACTCGGATGAAATCAAATCATATTTTATACAAGTAGATCTTTTTTAATGCAAAAACATCCACCATTATTCGGATCAAATTGCGTATTAATATATATTGTGTCATATATCATTATATATTGCATCATATAAAAATTTTTACTCGGGGTAATAAAAATAACTATTTCGTGGTGCTAACAACGGGCCAAAGAAGTTAATATTTTTCGACTTATTACCAAAAATGTCCTAAAATTTTGGTATTTTAATCAATATGACAAAAAGTTGTGCATGTTTGGACACGTTCTTAGCACACGTAGATAGGTTTTCCAAAGACCTTTCATTTGGTATGTAACATGACTAGGTTTCTTTGCATAATATAGGAGATAAACGAAAAAAACTGAAAAATGGCCTTGTCTTCCCCCTTCTTTTTACCCCCTAAATATAAATTTGGGCCGCTAAAAAAATACGTGTCCCTTTATTTTTTCTGATCTACAAAATAAAACCAATTCCATAAAGATCCGCGGGTGACACTCCCTTAGACTACCCTTGTTAGTGATAGAGGGTATATACAGTGGGCGACAATACATTGGAAACTTTTTTATAGTAGATGAAATTTGTTAAAGACAAAGTTAACAAAACTAAACGTTATAATTATCAAACAAGTATTATACAAAAATGTTATGTAGGTAATTTATCAAGCTTTAATTTAAGCTTAATAGAGTCCAGATTGGGAAAATAATGAATGTGTTACGAGGGTCGATGTGGAAAATGAAAAAATTTATAGACATTTTTCAGAACATTTTTAAAAAATATTTCCGAGTAGATTTTTTCCAAGTTAAAACATTAGAAATTTAAAAAAAGGTCCAATAGTTTTTATTCAGTGATCAAATAATTTTTCCAACAACCCAAACAAACAGTGGAATTTTTTAAGTACAGTTGTAAAAATCCACATTTTTTGACCTCCAATTCTTTTGACCACCAATTTTTTGTTAACAAAGAGAAATTAAAATTATCTTAATATATCCTTAGCATATACTTAAGTGTACTAAAATTAATAAACAATAACATCTTTTCTTTGTTTATAAAAAATTGGTGGTCAAAAAATGTGGATTTTTGCTACTGTACTTAAAAAATTCCACTGTCTGTTTGGGTTGTTGGAAAAATTACTTGATCACTGAATAAAAACTATTGGATTTTTTTTTAAATTTCTAATGTTTTAACTTGGAAAAAATCGACTCGCAAATATTTTTTAAAAATGTTCTGAAAAATGTCTATAATTTTTTTCATTTTCCACATCGACCCTCGTAACACATTCATTATTTTTCCAATCTGGACGCAATTAAGCTTAAATTAAAGCTTGATAAATTACCTACATATCGTTTTTTTATATTACTTGTTTGATAATTATAACGTTTAGTTTTTAACAAATTTCATCTACTATAAAAAAGTTTCCAATGTATTGTCGCCCACTGTATAAGTTTGTCATTCCGTTTGTAACTCATCGAAATATCGGTCTGGGACCCCATAAAGTATATATATTATTGATCAGTGGTCGATTCTAAGACATTGTAGCGATGTCCGTCTGTGGAAATGGTGATCACGGCCAAAGTATTAAACATATATGACAGATACTTAGCAAATTTACTTGTTGTTGTCCTAAGTAGTTTGCTATTGCAGTTGAGCGAAATTGGTTCAGCGGTTCAAAAGTTATGAACTAAAATGTAAGAACACCTCGAAAATTTTGGTATATTCAACATAACCTAAAAATACAAAATGCTTTAAATTGGCTGCTGGTTGGCATATGTGAACAGAACTGGACACAGAATGGAATTTTTACAAGAACAAACTATTTTTTTACAAAAAAACAAGTAGAAAAGTTAAATTCGACTTGGCCGAATCTATGAATACCCTCCACAATGCCCTTTTTACGTGATAGGAAATTTTCTAACGTGAAAAAATAAAATTTTTGGTAAGAAATATTTTATTTTGTGTAAAAAAACTTTTTTAAAGTAATTTTTGAAAAAAAAAAAAATAATTTACTAATTTTTTTTTTTTTGAGTGTAAAATTTTTTTTGAGTGTAAAATTTTTTTTGAGTGTATGTTTTTCTTTGTTTTAGTGTAAAAAAATTTTTGAGTAACAAAAATACCTTGTAAAATATTTTTGTGACTTACTAATGTTTTTTAAACATGTTCAACGGGTTTTCAACACGTGAATTTAAGGTGAAACTAATCTGAAATTCACGGCTTTGCTAATAACTTTTGAACAACTGGACCGATTTGGCTGAAATTTAAAGCGAATTGGACCAGAGGAACGGCAAATATATATGTCACACTTCAGCACCCTCAGAATTGTCGTTCGAAAGTAACCGTGTGTTTTAACTCGTAAATTCCAGAAAAACCCTTGCCGAAATTCACTCATTTGCTTATAACTTTTGAACCACTGGACCGATTTTGCTGGATTGCAATACCAACCTGACCAGGTAAATGCCCAACATATATGCCAAACTTCAGGAGCCTCCGTGAAGTCTTTCAAAAGTTAGCGTGTTTTCAACAGACAGACGGACGGATGGACGGACGGACGGACGGGCATCGCTAGATCGTCTTAAAATCGATCGAGGATCATGAATATATATACTTTATGGGGTCCTAGACCAATATATCGAGGTGTTACAAACGGAATGACAAACTTATACATATATACCCTCTATCACTAGAGTGGAGGGTATAATAAATCACGCAAACTCACGGAAAAAATCGACTCACAAAATCGACAAGCACACTCACTCACGTAATTTTTTTCTCAACTCACACTCATTTACAATCACGTGAGTAAAATTGAATTCAGTCACACTCACGCAGGAATCACGTTCTAATCTGCTCATGTTCCCATCTATAGTATGTACCAAACTTCAAAGAGGTTTTTTAAGCCAGCGAAAAGGCGAGACCGTCATTCTTCATAGTTTTTCATGCTCTATACCGCCTGCATAGGGCCGATTTGATATTTTCAAAAAATTTTCAAAAGTTATATCCCTAATAAACACTGTCCCTTACAACCGCGTGAAGACGACAAGAAACTGCATAATTTAAGACAAGATTCATTGTTTCTTTAAAAAACTAGAACCAAATCATGTTTCGCAAAAAATGTAATCCTAATTAAAATTTGTTGTTAAAAAAAAATACCAGTCAATTAATTTTTTAATTGATTCAATTAAAAATAATAATCAATATAACAAATGTAAGTAATAACACTTAAGCGGGACTCCTGTTGGTGATTTGGTAGTGTGCTAGCCTATGAACCAGAGGAACATGTGTTCGATTCCTACCACAGCCCTAAGTCGATTTCGATAGTTCGGGGTTAGGTTGAAATTATTAAAATTAATTTGTAATTATATAGTGAACAATAAATAAAAACACTTTTTTTAAACACTGCAAAACTGATTATTTATTTAATTGCACACTCAAAATAATCACTCTGTTAAATTACAGAGATACTCTGCTGAGCCAGCAGAAAATACCATAGATTTCCAACCAGCAAGATTTTTTGTTATTTTACGAAGAAAACTCTGTAAAATGATTTCGATAATTAAAACTGTAAATTTACAGAATTATCTGTAAAATATTGATAAAACAAAAAAGAATTTTACCAAAAAAACTCTGTAAATTTACAAAGTTTTAGTTAAATGCATTTTATGAGTTCAAAATTTTACAAAAAAAAACTCTGTAAATTTACAAAGTTTTAGTTGAATCCAATTTATGAGTAAAACTTCTCTGCATCAAAAACATTAATTAAAATTAAAAAAATTAAATTAATTAAAATTTTGTTAAATTTTCCCGCTTTAATGCTTCCAAATTGTAAATTTACATTTTTGTGAATATTACGAGTTTTTAACAAGTAAATTCAATTTTACATGTCATCCTCGTAAAATTTACTAGTTTTTATTGTAATTTAAGACACTTTTTAAAAGGAGGGTTTATCGGTCATATTTGGAAGTTTTTTGAAGTGATTTTTATTTTTACAGAGCAATAAGTAAAATTACAAATGAAATTTAGTATTTTGGTTACGAGAATTTTGGGTAAAAGAAAAAAAAATGGAGATTACAAAGTAAAAAGTAAAATTACATATAAAATTTTGTTTTTCGGTCACAAGAAAATACAAAGTATTTTCTTAAAATCTGTATTTTGACAGATAACTTTGTCAAATATCTGTCGAATTGAGATTACAGTCATTTTACAGAGTATTTAACAGAGTAATTATTTTGAGTGCATCTATTAATGGTTTTTATTTAATTCAACAACAATTTTAATCAAACTTAGAAAAGAATTTGAGAAACTCTGCTTTTAAATATATACCTATAACAATGATCATATTTAATGGAATTTAAATTAAATTTTCAATAAAGGAGTTTCAAAAAAAAAAAAAGAATAACAAAAGATAAATGCAAGTAGTATGAAGAACTGTAGTCGTAGGAAAAATGCATTCAACACTTTTTTATACCCTCTACTGAGGAGTAGGGGGTATAAGTTTTTCGTTCCGTTTGTAATTGATCGAAATATCGGTCTAACATATTTACTTGTTGTTGCCTAGAATTTCAGTATTTCATTTGAGCGATATAGGTTTTGCAGTTTAAAAGTTTTGATGGAAAATGTACACATAAAAAATTATTGGCTAAAAATTTTTAATTAAATTTATTGATCCACAAAATTTAAATTAGTCAATCAATGTTTTGATTAAAATATTTGTTATTTTCTTTAACTGTCGAATTACAAATTGTCAACAGACCAAAATAATTTTTTTGAATACATTAATTCAAAAATAAAAAACTAATCGGAAAGCAAAAAGATGAATTTTTCATAATGTTATCACAAGCTTACAATTCTTTCGTTAAATCAATCATTATTTTGATTGACTATAAATTAAAAATTGATCAAGTATGTGATTAAAATCGAAAAAGTGGTAGATTGAAAAAATATTCAATTAATTACCTACAATTTGATGATTGGTATAACAATTTTGTTGATTGGAGGAATTTCAATCAAAAAATAAATTGAATCCGCGTTTTTGTTGATTGAAATTTGTTTCAAATTCTTTCTGTGTAAGGACCCCCGGATAGTTTTGGTACAATCCACATAACCTAAAAATACAAAATGCTTTAATTCGGCTGCTGATGGATATATGTCAATAAAATTTTTTACTGAAAGTTTTTCAAACTAGTAAAAACATATTTAAAAAAAATTCACGTTTTTTTTCAACAAAAATTTGCGGAAATTTTTTTTCAAATTTTTTTTTTCAATATTTTTTTTTTAAATAATCTGTTTTACAAAATGGAGGGTAACAATATATTCGGCAAGGCCGAATTTACCTTTTTTACTTGTTTGTATTATTGTAAATGCAATTCAAACAAAATCTTTATAAAGCAGCAAAATAGAAGGAAGACCTAAACATAAAAACAATTCTATACAGAAGACTTTTTAAAAAAAAAAAGATAAAAATATTATAGATATGTGTAGCATAAAATCCTATAGAGAAATGATATGAATTGGTTTGGTTAAGTTGGGTTGCCTGTGGAGAGATACCGGTAGGCAGTCAGTCAGGCAGGCAAGTCAGCATAGAAAGAAAATGCATTAAAATAAATCACTAAAATCTTGAAAACAGGAATTTATTCTTCTCTAAAAAAGACAGGAGTTAGATGATGATGATGATGACTATGACGATGATGGTGGGACTTATAGTATAGAGTGTTGGAGTAGAGTAGTGACTAGGGAATATAAATGAAATGTATTTATTTGTTTGGTTTAACACCTATGGCTTGCTTGGTTGCATGCATGCATCTAACCAAAATGCATCATAAGGTGTTTTATTTGAAAGGTAAATATTTTGCATAAGTATTTGTAAATTGAGATTTAAAAGAAGCTTTTCTTTAAGGATTACACAAGAGAAATAAATTAGTTAAATTACAAAAATTTTCTGGCAACATTTGAAATTACACTAAAAAAAAACCTTGTCAAATTACAAGGAAAAGTCTCGTAATCGCATTTTACCAATATTTGACAGTTTTCCGTGTTTTTTAACAAATAATTTTCGATTGAAATTTAAGTTTTTTTTGTAATTTTGCAGTTCTTCTTGTAATTTTACAAATTTACAGAATTTAAAAAGAAAAAAAAATTAGTAAATTTACGAGAATTTTTAAAAGTTGTAATTTTATTGCAAAAATCTTGTAAAATAACAAAAAAGTTTGTAATTTTTTCTAGGAATTCTCGTAAAATAGGAGGTAGCAAAAAATTTGGTAAAATTACGAAACCTCCTTCTAAGTTTTATCGCTTCAAAAAAATTGTAAATTTAATTTTTTTTTTGTAAAAAGTTTGTAAAATTACAAAATAATTGGTAAAAAGCTTGTAAAATAACAAGGATTTCTTGTCAAATAGGAGGTAGCATACAGCTTTTGGAAGATGTCACCCGTACATCATCAGCACTCCTTCGCTTGCCACACACTTAATGTGTGTCAGATTTTTTTTAACGGTTTGTAAATTTTTACTACTTTTATGTCAATGTGGTCTGGTTTAAGTCCAATGTTGACTGTCACATGGTGTAATTATAAAATTCGTGTCACAAAGAATTCATTCTTTTAAGTTCTGCGTATACTGAAACTTTTGAGTTGTTTGTAATTTTAATGACTGCGTGTGTGTAATTTGAAAAATGAATGCAATGATTGTATATTACAGGATATTTGTAGGCGTTAGAAGAAATAATATAATACAATTTGTTATTCTTTTTTATTTTTGTTACTTTTAAGTAGAAAAATATCATAGAAAATTTGTACCATTATTCTCTTGAGGGTAACCAAAATTTTGCAAAATAATTTTTTAAGACCACATTCCAATTTTATAATATTAAAGATGACGAAACAGAGACTTTTTAAAAACCCTATACTACAAGTATCAAAGGGAATTTAAATGACAAATCGCTAATGTTCAAATAAAAATATTTATACATATTCAACTCTATATTCATTGAGAATTAGAAGAATATTTGAGCATTTGCAACAACAACAACTAGATGTCGAAAAAAATTAAAAAAAAAAAACAAGTAAGAAAGTTATAGTCGGTCAAGACCGACCATATGATACCCTACACCAGTGTTTTCCGGAAAATGGGTCCCAAGTCCAAACATGGACCGATTGGCTATGTCCTTGTTAGATCTTTATTTAGTGTAGAAAACACACACAGATCAAATTTTAGTGAAATTGGTTTATTTTTTGTCAATTGACCGATTTAACTGAATATCGGTCGAAATGTTTTATATAAGGGATCAAGTCCAAAAATGGTCCAATTATATTCCGATTTGATAAGGTTACTAAAGTACAAGTTTAAAACCTAAAAATAAAATTTTTATCAAATATTTCCATTTTTATGAATTTTGAGGAAATTATGTGAATATCATCGGGAGGGTGGTTTGTATGGGGACTACCAGACTGACCCGATTCCTTTGAAATTTAAAATGATGATTTGTACATACAAAGAGGCGTTCTTATTGAGGATAGGTCTTAACATGAACCGATTTTCTCCAATTTCAATAGGATTCGTCCTTAGGCCAAGTCAATTGACTAAAAATTGCGACCTGTATCGTGCTTTAACCGATAGATGGACAAACGGATAGACAGACGAACGGACGGACGGACATCGCTAAATCGACTCAAAAAGTAATTCTGAGTCGATCGGTATACTTGAAGGTAGGTCTAGGACAAATATTTCTGGTAGCAACAAACATCAGCACAAAGTCATTATACCCTGTACCACAGAGTGGTAGGGTATAAAAATTATTAAAACCTGCAAATATGTGCAAAATAAGCTACACTCAAAAAAATACGTTAGTAGATTTACTAATTTTTTTTTGCTAATGCTAGTTAGCTAACTTTTAGCAAATTTTTAGTTGAGATTAGCATGTTAGCAAAAAATTCTTGTAAACTTCATTTAGCACATTAGCAATTTTAAACAAACGTTGAACTAATTTCTTTTGCTAAGATTTGAAATTGAGTTGACAACATTTTTACAAGATTTTTTGCTAACATTAGCAAAAATAAATGGTATTTTTTTTTTTATTTTCAGAAAACTTAAAATGGCTCTATCTCGGAAACTAAGCCAGATAGAGCAAAATGGAGGCCATTTTTGGTTCTTAGAATCTCCATACTTTCGCGGGTCCTCTTCACATGTGTGGACCCTAATGGGCCCTAACTTTGGATCCAAAAAAGTTAGCATTCCCGAAAATTTTAAAATGCTCATATCTCGGTAAATATTGCCGACACAACAAAAAGTCCAAAGGCATTTTTGTAGCCCTCAATACGTAGAACAAGACCGCAAAATAGTCAAAAGCTCTCCGAGTAATATTTTTTAAGTTATCGAGTTTTTTAATTCTCAAGACCCCAGTGTTCCCCTATAATCACATATCTCAAAAACTAAGCAAGGTAGACCGAAACGGACACAAATTTTGGATCAAAAACTATGACGATTTTTAAGGAACCCAACTAGGTCTAGGTCCATCGGGGTCTGGACCTATCGGGTCCGAACCCAATGGGGTCCTCAAATGTGTCAAAAAAAATTTTTTTTTGTTAACTAATTATTGGCAAAACATTTTTGCTAACTTTAGCAAAAAAATTTTTGAACCCACAATTTTTTTGCTAAAGTTAGCAAAATTCTGCTAAAATCAGCAAATTTTCTTGTAGGTTTACAAGCTTTTTTTGCTAACATTACAGTTTTTTTTTTTTTTGAGTGTAAAATATGCATTTATACCAAAATATGCAACTACAAATCGATGCTATTTTACTGTTTTTGGAAAAATGTTGAAAAACAATTAAATTTTTATTAAAATCTGCAAAATAGCGCAAAATAAGCTGAAATATGCATTTATACCAAAATATACAACTACAAATCGATGCCATTTTACTGGAAATTTGCTGTTTCGGATAGATATTCATTTTTTTGCCGATTTTCGCAAACGCGGTTTGCTAAATATCTGTGAAATCATTATCTAGGTGAAATCAGCAGAGAAATCTGTCAAGGCAGCAAAGAAATCTGCTGATTTTAGCAGAAACATCTGATAATTTTTAGCAGAAAAATCTGGTAATTTTAGCAGAAAAATTTGCTAATTTTAGCAAAAAAATCTGCTGAATTCAGTAGAACAATGTGCTGAATTTGATGATGTTTAAAAATATGTTCAAAAATATCATTTTAATTGTATAAAAAACGAAAAAAATTAAAACTTAAAAAAAAAAACTTAGAAAACTTTCTTGAAAAAATAATGACAGCAAACTATTTTTGTAAAATTTCAAAATAATCTGCTAAAAATATGTTTAAAAATGTGTTCAGAAATATCTTTTTAATTGTATAAGAAACGAGAAAAAAATTAACACATTGGAGCAGTAGAAATAATTTTAAGATTGGAAAATTATAATTTTTTCAAAAAATTTTAACAGTACATTTCCAAAAATGAGATTTAAATTTTAAAACTTAAAAATCACATACTAGAGCACTTTTGATATCTTTTTATACCCTCCACTTACAATTAGTGAAAGAGGGTATATATAAGTTTGTCATTCCGTTTGTAACACCATTGGCGTAGATAGCCCTGTCCAGAATAATTTTAGCCCCCCCAGAATTTGAATCATTCACAACTTTTTTAATAATTTAATGATTTCATTAATTTTTGCAACAATAAATAATAATATGTAATGAGTCTTCAGGACTCGTTATGATTATTCAATGAGTCTTAAGGACTCGTAATGATTATTATATAAGATCTAATAGTTTTTCCCATTGAAAAATAGTCTGAATTATTGAAAAAAGTTTTTATATGAATCTGATGTTTTTGTCAGTAATAGAAACTTAACCGAATCTTAGGGTTTTACCTTCAGGAAAACATTTTAACTTCGTTGATTTAAAAAAGTTTATAAATTCTAAGGGGTTTTTTATAGACAAAAGTTATTAAAAGAAAGAGTCTGAGAATCTTGACTAATAATCATCAACTTTTGCAATCATCAGAACTTTTTCTTGAAAAAAAATCATAGTAATCTAATGATTTTACTATAGGAAAAACATTAAAAATCGTTCATTCTCAAAACATATCTGGGAGTTTTAAATTTCCGAAAAATCTACAGAATCAAAATTTAAAAAAAAAAAAAGGATTTTTAACCGCTTTCGGGGGCATTCGTTTCAAGGACACCTAGACGCATGTTAAAGGGAACGCTTTAGGAATAGGTCTGGGTTTTTCTATAAAAAAAAATACCAAAAAATTTAAAAAAAATCTAGGGGGGCTTAGCCCCCCCCAGAAATGTTGGCTTCCTACGCCAATGTGTAACACTTCGAAATATCGGTCTGAGACCCCATAAAGTATATATATTCATGATCCCCGATCGATTTTAAGACATTCTAGCGATGTCCGTCTGTCTGTGGAAATGGTGATCACGACCAAAATACTACACGGATATGACTGAAACTTAACATATTTATTAGAAGTTCTCCTGAGAAGTTTGGTATTGCATTTGAGCAATATCGGTTCAGCGGTTCAAAAGTGATGAACGAAAATGTAAGGACACCACAAAAATTTTTGTACATTCAACATAACCTAAAAATACAAAATGCTTTAATTCGGCTGCTGGTTGACATATGTGAACATAATTAAACACCAACTGGTATTTAAAGAAGAACGAACACATTTTCGACAAAAAAATAAATAAATCGCGGATTTTTTTTTAACAAAATTTTTTTTTTCGCGGAATTTTTTTTTTCAATTTTTTTTTTTTAATCTTTCTGAAATTGTGGAGGGTATCACTACATTCGGCAAGGCCGAATTTAACTATTTTACTTGTTTTTTTTTTTAAAGTACGTAAAAAAAAATAAAAATTTTGAAAAAAAAAATGCAATTCGGACCATTCTTAAAGAAGTTATGAGTAAAAGAAGTTTGAGTAAAGGAGCAAACTACCAATTTTTAAAAATTTCGATATCTTTTGAACGGGTCATCAAAAAAATCTGAAAATTTACCACGAAGGAGTTTTCGAAGGGACCTAAAACATGTAAGCAAATTCGAAAAATCGAAATATATCGGAACGAAATATTGGCAAATAATAAATTAAAAATTATTAAACAAAAACATTGAAAAAGGCCTCGAGCTCAAATATTTTATTTTCTAAATTTAAAAATAAAAAGGTCGAATAAAATAATAAATTAAATTTGAAAAAAAAAACTTATAACATTTTCATGAAAAAAGAATGATAGCAAATTATCTCTGTAAAATTACAAAATATTCTGCTAAAAATATGTTCAGAAATATCTTTTTAATTGTAAAAAAATGAAAAAAATTAACACTTTGAAAATAAAACTTAGATCGTTTTCATGAAAAAGAATGATAATCTGCTTAAAATATGTTCAAAAATATTTTGAAATTCAGCAAACAGAATCAGTTAAAATGCAGTTAAATGTCAGTTATTTTCTAAAACGGAGATTTTAGTAAAAATATCCTTTTCAGCAGAATAATCTGCTGAAAGACTGCTAATTCAAATTGAAAAGTCGTTTTACAGATTTTTTGACACCGAGAACTGGTAACAATGACCATCGTCTTGTTGTAGCAAAAGAGACCAAGGCATCTAGTGGGAATTGAACTCACGACCCCAGACTCATAGGCTAGCATGCTACCAACTAGCCTACTGAGGCGCCTTATTTACATTGATTTTTTTTAAATTTCATGTGATTTTTTTATTTCATCTGATTTTTTTTTAATTTCAATTAATTTATTCAAACTTCAATTGTTCATTTTCAAATTTCAACTCCAATTTGATGACATTTTGAAATTAACCATCATATATAAATTCTCAATGATTAAAAGGTCACATTTTGAAAACCCCCCCCCCCCAAAAAAAAATGTTACCAAAAAAAAGGTTAACATATCAGTGTTAATGTTATGAACTCGTCACATTTGGAACAGGTAAATTTAAAAAAAAAAAAAAAAATATTTTTCATTGATCTTTTATATTTCGTTTAGTCCAGTCCATACAGATAAAGTTACATGAACATTTAATACATACAATACTGGCACACAATTTCAAGGTAAAACTTTTAAAAGAATATGAATTGAGTTGAACAAAAAAAAATCAAGTTGTTTTTGATATTTTTTTTTTTCGTTAAACTACAGACCAAAAATAATGATCAAACATACATATTAAGTTACTCAGAGAGCCAAAGCAAAAAAAAATTGTACGAGGGCAGGTCAATAATTCCGCGACTATTCAAATGAAACACAGTTTAAAAAAAAAATATTTTTCAACATAATCTTCTTTTAGCTTTAGCTCAATACTCTTAGTCCAACGATTTTCCTTAGTTTAATTGACGTTTTTTTCCCCAAAAAATAATGTTTAATGAACACTCGAAAGTCACCTTTTTCCATTTTTAAAAAAATCCACGAGGTTGTATGTTTTGAACAGCTGTCAAACGCAAACTAAATTACGGAACTTGCTTAAAATTTGACAGTAGTCTAACAGATGGTACTTGATGGAAGCAGTGTTGCATTTCATATAACTACGAGGGGAAGTTCGAAAAGTCACGGAATTATTGATCCGCCATCGTATGTAGCAAAACCAGTCAATACTTGAAGACGCCTTTAGTTTTAGGTTATATTTACCAACTTTTTTTTTTTGTTGGTGTATGACCAACAAAGATCAGACTATGAAACGGGCGAGAGGAAGGACAGACAGACCGACCGAGAGATCGATGTAGGTATTGAACCGTATATAAAAGTTAAAGTATGTTGTAGTTTTGTACATGTATGGTGTGCTTTTTTTTTAATGTTAAGTACTTGTTATGTTTAAACATGAATTTTATCTTTTAACCCAAAACATATTCTACTCATTCGTTTAAAATATATATTAATTACAAATAAGGCGACAGTCTACACAACCACAAAAAGATTTCAAGCGTTTTCTACAACTGAAGCTAGGTTTTGTAAACACTTTAATCACACTTTTTAAACCTTAACACTATGAATTTAGACGCCTACAAAGCTCATTGCTGTTTATGTAAATTTTTTGTAGCATACCTTAAGGAGCGAATACAAATCCACAATTATGTGTACAGGTTGTAGAGTACTTAAGCGCCGTCTGTTATTTACTATAGGCATTTTTTGTTGGCATAATTATCAGTGTTCTACCATACAAAGTTCACATTAGTGTTAACGCTCAAAATTCTAGAAGTTAAAAATTAACTTGCATACATTGTGAATGATTCTCTTATTGTTAATGGCTCTCTTTGGTATTAATAAAAGAGATAAATGTTTTTGTGTTGCTTTTAAGCTAAATTGCATTAAATAAACTAATTTTATTAATATTTCATCGAAAATGTGTAATATTTTACAAAACTATTCCAAACGACGCTAAATTAAATTGAGAAATTTATGGAAGTTAACGTTTCGTTTTTTTCGTTTTGATGCATGTTAACAATCAAAGTTTGCCAACAAAAAAGGCCTTGTATATTTTTTTCTTCACTGTAAAATAGACTCTGAAGTCTGTTGTGATACGACGGGACTGTGATAGATTTCCCTACTAGTCCCTGCCGTTAAATCAATTTGAGCTTCTTATGAAACTCCTTAGAAATTTAATTTTGACATCCGACAAATCAGAAAGACCGTGCAGTTCCTAAGATTCCAGTAAGCAAGTTTCTGAGCAGATAGTGCCGGGCAATGACAGATGAAGTGGTCGATAGTTTCCAACTCCTCCTCATCCATGCAACTCCGGAAAACGGAAAAAAATATTTGACGGCACATTTAACCGCTCTGCGTGCTTCCCTATAAGAGAGTGTCCGGTATTTACAGCAACCACCGTCAGAATCTCTCCTATTGGAAGCCATATCAGCTCACTTGTGCGCTTCTGATAAAGAGAAGGCCAACTCTGTCGTGTTGTCTCACACGTCTATCCATTTTCCCCATCTCTGATTAGTCTCTGTCGCGGAACAAAGACGTAGATTTTGCTTGCAAGTTTCTTGAGGCATACCAACACGTTATAATACAATTGGAACATGTAACGTAATTCTTAGTCTTGCAACCTCATAGGCTTTGCAATTCCCCAGAATGTATCTGTGCCCTGGGACCCATAAAGACGTGCGGCAGTTAAGGGCAGATCTTGTTTTCTAAAACATTAACTCCATGAACTTTACCGCGGCGTGACTGTCAGAATAGATGTTGACTGCGATTGTAGACAAGACATTGCAACTCTGACTGGTAAACACTGCAATGATCTGGTAATCTTCGAGACAGGCTTTGGTTAAGATTGGGTAAGCTCTTGATAGACTCCGAAGTCCACTTGTTCATACAGCTTCGATCCGCTACCCGAAATACCCCTTATCCAAGACTCCCTGTATGGTATCATAGTAAAGTGGCGCTCAAAAATGTTCTTAGATTGAGCACAGTTCCCACTTTGTAGTATTTGTATCTTCTTCAAGATCGCACTATGGGCACAATCACTGCTATTCTTCTGTGCTATTCAGTCAAATTTCCGACGTAGCTACCCAATATGTCTAATGGTATTAGGTGATAAAGACACAGTTCTCTTTTGTCCTAAAGCAGGCCACCAGACAATGATTATATACAGCAGAATTGGATCACTGCTGTATAAATCCAATAAACGACTTTAGGGTTAAAGCCAGATCGAAATAGGATGAAAAGCAGGAATCTTATTTTTCGCTGCAAACAAGACAAACATTGATTTACTTGGATTAACTTCTGGACCCTTGCCTATTTAGACAGATCTTTCAGAGAACCCTGAAAAATGCCCATTAATGTTGGCAGGTGCTTATCCTTTACCGCTATCACGACATCGTGAACATATGCGACAAGGGATCAACCCTTACCGGATTTGCCTAAAACTTAAAATATATATAAAAGAGACGATTTTATGGTTGGGTTGTCTCAGCTTATCGGCCGGTGACAAGACATAATCCCCATGGACATTATCCCCATAACGGAAATGGGGATTATGACCCAATGCATTACGGACATATCCCCCATATTAGTTGTGGGGACTATGACCATTTCAAAAACGGTCATAATTCCAATGGGGATTATGTCCCTTCACTGTTTGGATTACGACCGAAAGTTTTTCGGTCATAACCCTCATTCATATTATGGGGACTAAGTCCAAAACAATTTCGGTCATAATGCCTTTATTTTGCGGAAAGGGTGGGTTTAATGCATGGAGTTTTTAATCCCTAAGCCCGGCCAAAGGCCGGCTACACAGAAAAACTTTTAAGACAAAAAAAAAAAAAAAATTTCACATAATTATTGGAATTATGACCTATTAGTATAGTAGACATAATCCCTGTAATGGGGATTATTTCCACTTTTTACGCGGTCATTGTCCCCATAAAACTGGGAATTAGGGCCATTTTTTATTGGGATTATGTCCACATTTTTTTCGGTCATAGTCCCCACTACCGTTATGGGGATTATGACCGAATTCGGTTTGGTCATAATCCCCATAACGTAAAAGGGGGTTATGTCCGTGTGGATTATGTCATGTCAGTTTATCGGCCATATCGGGTATTTAGGGGTTAAAAAATGGGTCAAAAATGGTTAAAAAAACCGTCTTTTGGATTTTTTACCCATTTCTTTTTAAGAAACTAAATGATATTTACATATGAGGAACACGGTTTTTTAATGCCCATCCAACGTCGGCATAACCTTCGCATTCGCTAAATATTTTTTTTCATGAAAATGTGTAAATTTTGTGTGGTATTGATGTGGAGACATAGACTGACGATATCCATATGAATACGAAATAATCTTTATTAAATTTAAGTCGACGCGTATTTTTGCTCAAGACGATATTCCTGTTAGTTCGGGAGTTATTGAAATTTTCCCAATGGTCCACATTGTTTCATAAGGAGACAACGAAATTTTTAGACACTGATATGGCGGATAAGCCGAGATACCCCAATCGTAAAATCGTCTCTTTTCTATATATTTTAAGTTTCAGGCAAATCGGTTCATAAGGGTTGAGATACTCCCTTGTTAGTAGGAATATGGGTTCAGAAGGCGAACCTTTATTCCGAATTTCGATATGATCGATAAATAAAGTTAATGACACTATTTGAATAGAATAAACAGTTTTGTTATATAAGATTCTGAATTTTCGGATTATTTGCGGACTTTATACCAGATTATGCAAACCATAATTGAGGCGACCGGCAGAACTATGACAACAAAGCTCTTTAAAAACGTTATATGTTTAAAAGCTGTTGCTTTTAAACACAGTTGCCAGTTAGGGATTTTCTTCCAGAAATGGGAATAGACTATTTTTTCGGTAAAACTATTTTTTCGTGATGAATCCGATTTGTTAGGGTTTTTAGGCCGAAGATTTCGAAATTAGTTTATTTCGATATTTTTATTTTCGGATTATTCGCTGTTTTTATACCAGAATATGTAAACCATAATTGAGGCGACCGGCTTCACAAAAGGATAATGACAACAAAGCTCTCTCAAAACATTATTATGTGGTTAAAAGCTTACTCAATCTTACTGTAAACAGAGTTCACAGAAAAAATTTGAAACGAATTTCAATAAAAAAAACGCGAATTCAATCAATTTTTTGATTGAAAATCCTACAATTAAAAAAATTGTTATACCAATCGTCAAATTGTAGGTGATTGAAAATTTTTTTAATCAAACATTTTTTCGATTTTGATCAAAAATTTGATCAATTTTTTATTTATAGTCAATCAAAATATTGTTTAATTTAACAAATGAATTGTAAGCTTATGACAAAATTATCAAAAATACATCTTTTTGCTTCCTAAAAAAAGTAAAACCCGATTATTTTGTATATTTTTTAATTAATCTATTCAAATAAATTAAAGCGAAAAAAATCTGGTATGTTGAAGATTTGTCAGTTTAAGAAAATAACAAAAATTTTAATCAAAACATTGATTGACTCATTTAAATATTGTTTATCATTAGATTTAATTGAAAATTGTTAGCCAATAATTTTTTGTGTGTTGCCAGTAAAAGATTTTTTCCAAAAATGGAAATAGACTATTTTTTTGGGTAAAAGAACTTTTAAGTGATGAAACAGATTTTCCGTGATGGTTTTTTTGGCCCAACACTTTTGTATAATCCACTTTTGTGTGAGATTTCGAAATTTGAAAAAAAGTCTGGTCACCCTAATTGCAATTTGTGTTTTCACAGTGTTTACCTATGGTTTTTAAGGTTCTTGGAATTTTTAATAAAAAAAAATTTTTTAATCTTGAAAAAATATTATATCTTTACTTGATTATTTTGCCATAATCAACGATTTAAAATTTTTTTAATAAACATTTTTCTTTATTTATTTCTTTTTAAACAATATAATTTTGTAATGATTTTTTTTAAGTTTGTTCAACAACCGGCATTTATGATTCTGACTTTTTTTCTTGTTTTCAATTTTGTTTTCAATCTTAATTTTAATTATTATTTTCAACCACATTTATATGACTACTAGTAATACTGGTTTTTTATGATTTGTATTTTTTCGTATTAATGATTATGAGTTTTATTTAGGAGTTTGGGTTTTTTTTCTAAATCATATTCATTTATGTACAAAAGTATTGGAAGTTATTTAATAATAATGAGTTGTATTTTTAGGCACCACGTGGGATTTTTAATATTTTTTTTCCTTTCTACTTCTTCGGCATAAGTAATTGGGCGCCTTTAAGGTTGTAAGGGTTTTTTTATATTTATTTTAGTATTGATTAAACTTTTTAAAGATTGTAGACAATTAGGCGTTTACAACAAGGCAGATTTGAAATAAAAAAAGGCTAGTCATAAAATTCTTAGTTGGGCGTTTATGTTAGTTTAAACATAAAAAAAAAATCCCTAAAAACAAAAGTGAATGGCGAAATTGATTTAAAGAATCTGTAATAAAATAAGATCTTTAGAATTGTTCTTCTTTGATTCGCAATTACATTTTTTGTGGTCGTGGGCTTAAAAAAAAATTAAAAGTTTTGATAAAATCGAGTTTTAAACTTGGAGATTCCAGTGCCTTAAGCGCAGACTGACTGTTACTGCCGGATTACAGTTCTAAGACGTCGTGCTTCGTCGCTTTCTCCTTTGGCAAACATATTATGCTACTCGTACCGGGTAGGAGTTTTTCCCTCATGTTGGAAGGTGGCCAACGTCCATCCAATCCCCAAAAAGGGCGAGGCTACGAACCCGAAGAATTATCGCCCAATATAAATTTTCTCTACAATCTTCAAAGTGGTGGATAGCATGGTTTATCATCACCTTGAAAATTAACTGGAGTCCAATTCACTTTTGTGCGATCGACAGTATGACTTTCGTATAAGTCGTTCTACGGCAGACCAGTTAGCGTTCCTTTCGGAACGTTGGAGCCGTTCTATTCACCAATTTGGTGAAAGCAAGGTGGTTTCTCTAGATATTTCGAGAGAATCGTGAGTGGCACGGTTCTCTCGTTTCGAAGCTTTTTGCGTTTGGTATCGTTAGCTATTTTTCTCGATTTATATCAAGCTTTTTCAGAGACCGTACGTGTTGTTGTAGATGGGTTCTCATCGGATGAGTACCGGCTAAATTCAGGGGTTCCGCAAGGCTCTGTTTTATCTCCTTCCCTTATTCTTATTTTTCTTATAGACCTTTTTCGTCAAACTTCCCTATCTATTCTTTCGCAGATGACAGCAACATTTGTCATTAATTTTCGTTTAATCATAGACTAAGCCTTACTGACGTTGACGCTATGAGCCAGAACATGAACGACACACTCAATCATGACCTTTCAGGGATATCTGAGTGGGGTCTTACGAATAGGGTGGATTTTAATGCTCGTAAGACCCAATATTGAATGTTGACCCACAGACGAATTGTGAAATCAGCGTCAAATGTATCCATGGGTGGTATAGCTATTGAGAAATTAGAACATCACATTGAAAATTCAATGTGATGTTCGATGGAACCAAAATCTTGCTTTCTTAAAATGGTGTAAGAATTACTTCACTCTGTCCGATCTCCTCACTATTTAAACCGCCTATATCCGCCCGAAGATGGAAACTTCTGGATCGGGTGCAAAGGAGTGCGTTGAAGCTAATGAATGACAGTCTACAACTCTATTGACTCTATTGATTAACGAATCGATGCCATTTTAAATAAAATTCTTTGGTTCGCAAAGATATATTGTTTATGCTGTTCAATGGCCAAGGAGAAAAATATCCATTTGCATGAAAGTCCTCTTCTTGGTCATAAATCATAAACTTAGTTTTTGGGGAGTGACAATAGCACATATTTTAGATGGGATATTTGAATTTTTTAGTTCACTTGTCGAGTTATACAAGTTATAGAGGCTTATCCACGCATTGCAGTTTCGTAATATTTTATAATCTTTCAAGCTGCTTATTCTTTAAAATTCCCTGATAAGGACGTCCGACAGTTGAGAGCAGTTCTCGTCGTCAAATGATTCCTTAGATTTGAATGCAGATTGACTGTCTGAATAGATTCTTACTACGATTGTAGACAAGTTATTCCGTCCCAACCATTCTGATACTTCCTTAACTGTATGCAGTACCAGTATTAAGACCAGACTAGACTAATGGTGTTACAACGGACCTCAGAGTCTATGTGTGCTGACGTATAGCTTTAGCACTTCAAACCTAGCCGAACGTTGATGGAAAGTATGAAATCATCTGATCGTTTCTGCAACGACCGTATAAGCCTTTAGTTAAGGGATTCTACGGTAGTTGGTTTCTCTTTAATGAGATTCTAATAGCTCGGGTAAGATTTAAAGTCCTAGCCCCTTTAAGTAGACTCTAAAACCAATATTTCATTGTTGGAAACTGTGGAGTGTTTGCTAAATGAAATCGTTTCATTGTCCGATTCCCTCAACGGTAACAAAGTTGTGTTTTTCAAAAAGGCTTTGAGAAGTCAACATTGAATGATGTGCTCTCCCTGTTAAAGATCACAGTTTTAGCCTTTGCATTGCCATTATTTGCAGACGTCACATCCTAATATCTATTATTATAAGATGCAAGAAGAAGTCCAGTATATTCGAAGGCGTACTACAAAGGAATCCACACAAAATCCATTTATTGTTCTAGTGCTAGAAGGCAGATTTTGATAACATTCTTTAAGACAGATCAAAACGCAACGACTACAAACATTGGAGTCTAAGCTCCTTTGATTATACTTAAGTATTGCACTTCGGCTGCTACAGTAATATTAATTAATATCAAAAATGGGTTAACGCAACCTAAGGTCCAAGCTCCTTTTAGTAGACTCCGAAACCACTACAATTGTGTAGTTTCGAGTATCCACTAAATGCGTTTCTTTTATTGTCCGCTTCTTCGAACGGTAACTGATAATTGTCGATCGAAAAGGTTCCTCAGAACAACATATTTTATATTCAATGTGCTCCCCCTGCTCAAGATCACCATTCCAATGGAATTGGAATGTGTTGATATGCTCCCAGAAACTTGCAAGCAAAATCAATAGTTTTGTTACGTGAGAGAGACTAATCAGAGATGGGAAGATAGATGGACGTGTGAGACTCCACGACAGACTTTCTTTTAATCAAAAGCACACGTTAGAGCTTCTATCGGATCTAGGAAGCGTATACGAAACAAAGATAGTTCGGTGATATCTTCTATGTTCTTTGTTTTACAAGAATCATATTTTTTAAAAATAATCTTGACAAAACTACACTTTCTCGAATCTCAATTAAAGCACATACGTGTATAACCGGTCTGGGACGTTGACTTTACCACCAATCCAAATTTATTCAAAATTCTATGGAAAATATTCAGATAATCCTAAATAGTTTTCTTCTTGTTTATACAATAGAAAAATTCTTCCATAATGATTCTAAACAATGTTGTAATTATTCTTTTTCCAGTTGTTGTTTCTCTAAAAGAAACAACATTCTTTTTCATAGATGATCTTTCAATAAGTTTGTTTGTTCTATATGCCATGGTCATGTTTGTCTACTTAACCATCATCATCGTCATCAACTTGCAACAACATGAAGAATAAAGTAAAGTACTTGTTTAGACAAAACAGAAAAACAACAACAACAAAATCTAGGAATTTAACAAGAATTGTTAAGGAACAAAATTCTGATACCTAAAGCACCAATGAATGGTTGTACGGCATTAACAAGATTTTGAAAAGAAAATTTTTAAAAGATTAATCACAATTGGGGAGGAGAACAAATCGACACCGGGTTTGCGATACATGTAATCAGCAATATCCATCATCTTATATACTGTCAATTTCGTTTATCAACTCTTCTCTACTCTAGGAACCGAGATGTCAGGTTCAAACTGTTCCCCCACCGATTCATAGCCCTTCCTCGCACACTCATCATCCAATTCATTTCCGGCGACCCTACTTTGTCCAGGGATCCAGGTAAGCTTGACTGTATTTGGCGAAGGGATTGTATAGGTTGTAAGTGGCTGCTGACATAGAATCCGAGGTCCGTTGTAATACCAACGGATGGTAATGGAGTTCCCTACTAGTCCTTGCCGTTAAACCAATTTGAGTTCCTTATGAAACTCCTTAGATATTGAATTTTAACAACCGACATATCAGAAAGATTGTGCAGCTCCCTAGACCCCAGTGAAACAAGTTTATGACCAGAAAGTGCCGGGCAATGGCAAACTCACACACAACTCCTCCTTTTCCATGCAACTCCTGCAAAAGTCAATTGAAGGCACATATTACAGCTCTGCGTGCATTCCTATAAGACAGTGTTCGGTAATCACAGCATTCACCGTCAAAAAATCTCTCCTCTTGGAAGCGATATCAGCACACTAGTGCACTTCTGATTAAGACAAGGCCAAATCTGTCATGTAGTTTCACACTTCTATGTGTGTGCCCATTTCTGATTAGTCTCCATCGCGAAACAAAGCCATAGACTTTGCTTGCAAGTTTGAAGAGGCATACCAATACATTCTAATTCTGTTGCAAGCTGATCGGCTTTGCAAATTCCTGGAATGTCTAAGTGCCCTGGGACCCGTATGTGACGGCCAAACTGATTGGCTATCTCATTTTAAGACGTGCAGCAGTTAGGAGCAGATCTTGTTTTTAGAAGCATTGACTCCAGGGACTTGACCGGGGCTTGACTTTCACAATAGGTATTGACTGCGGTTTAAGACAAGACATTGCATCTCAAACAGTCAGCCACTTCTTTTATTGCCAGCATCTCTGACTGGTAAACACTGTAATCATCTGGCAATCTTCGAGCTTAACCCAAGCTCTTCCCACTACAATCCAAAGCCCAATTGTTTGTGTAGCTTCGATCCATCTGTGTATCCATCTGCCCCTCATCCAAGACTCCCTGATTGTATACAGTTTCAAATGATTCCCAATTTCACAGTGTTTGATTATATGGCATCCAGAGCTGCAACACTTTCCACAAAAATGTTTATATCGGAGGGACGTAAGTCTCTTGTCATAATCATCTGCACGGCTTTATCAATTGCAAGTTCCCTTGTCTGGAAAACACTACACTTGTCAGAAAGTCTCATTGAGGCCCTGATTCCAAGATTATCAGAATACTTCCGAACCCGTATTCCTTTCCTCTGTATTCCTTTTCCAAGAACGCTTTGAGTCCCAGAATTACACCTAGTTATTTCGTCTCTTTACATAGTTCCAGAGTGATTCCATCAAATTTTCGATGATCAAGCCTTTATATCGTAGTTCTTTTTGTGAACAAAACGAGTTCGACTCTGGCGGTATTAACTCCCAGACTGTTGCCCTTTGCCCACGTCGAGAGTATCCTTAGCGATGATTCCATGGGTTCCCTAATCGTTGGTAAAAACTTAACTTTGATTAGGATCACAAAGACATCAGCGTAGACAAGCATCTTGATAGCCATTCCGTTGAGTGACTTGAGAATATTATTTATTGTTAGATTCCACCGAAGGGTTGAGATCACATTGTTCAACGCACCTTCCACATCCAAGAATGATGCTAAAACATATTCTTACTTGTAAAGAGTATTCTCAATGAACTCGACTGCATCACTTAAAGCCGTCTCCATAGACCTACCGTTAAGATAGGCGTGTTGGGCCTTGCTGAAGTTGCCTGATGTAAGGGTACTTCTTACATAGACATTAACAGTCTTTCCAGTGTTTTCAATAAAAACGATGAAATAACTATGTTAATATATAATTATATCTAATACGAGATCATTGAGAACGGAAATTGGGGCCGTATCTGATTATTTTAGCTGATTCCAGCCTTCGATATCCATCGAAATTCTGTTGGTAAATTTAGGGAGTATGAACAAGGCCAAGCTAATATATCTAAGAATTCTAGCTGATTCCAGGATTCGATACCCATCAAAATTCTTCTGATAAATTTAGGGAGTATGAACAAGGTCAAGCCAATATGAGTACCAAGGCACAAGGAAACGAGAGAGCGGACGAGCTCTCGAAACAAGGTGCTGATGGTATTGGTATTTCTGTACATATCTATACACCAATCAAACACTTCAGATCTCTACGTTAATCTTAACACCGCAATGGTCACTAGAATCACTAGATCTGAAGAGAACCAACTATTTACTCTCACTTACCAGATGGAACTGCTGTGCACTTACTAGAGTGATCATCGGGCACTTCCTTATAGGTTATCAAAGAAATAAAACGGAACTTATTTCCGGTGTCAGCTGAAGGAGAAACGATGAACCTAATAATGAGAAAACGGTCGAACACATTCTTTGCCACTGTACTGCTTTGGCCAGAACCCGCCTGCACATATTAGACGGACATGCCTTCGAGAGCTTGGAAACAATATCGAATGTCGACCTTAGGCAAATATTACAATTTGCGATAAGCATTATAGATATTTTAGACGTTTAACGAGTTATCGCTGTATATGAACAAAACTAAACGATCAATCGATTGATCGTTTGGTGTATTCATTTTTCACAACAACTTGCGTAAAGTTTTGTTATATAGAATTTGTTGTTGGGCTGTTGAAGAGAACCAATAAATAAATTGTGTTGTATTGTTTGGTAAAGTTTTAAGACAAGGCCCTTTGATTGTATAGTACATACTTAAAGTATCGTAGGTATGATAGAAGAGAGAGGGAGAGTCATTGAACTTTTTGTTAAAGTTAATTTTTTTTTCTATTTAATTTTGTTTTTTTTTTTTTATAAATAAATAAGTATATGGTTAGGAATGAACCATACCACAACATACTAAAAAAAAACCCACCAAAGCCAGCATAAAAACATAAATGCAGTTTCTGTTCCATAGATCCGAAGAAGCAAAAAAAACATAACACACACACACATTTTGACTGTGGGAATAACACGTATGGACGGATGAATAGTGATGTTTGGTTTGGTGGAGTTAAATGCAAAGAGTGGATTCTTTAAAAAAGAAAAAAAAAATTTTTTTTAAATTTTGTAAAGAAAGACGGACATTGCTAGGTCGTCTCAAAATCGAGCAATGACCATGGGATCTAAGACCGATATTTCCATGTTTACTAATCGCTACCTCAAAATACAAATGTCGTATAACGCCTAAAAACGCCTTTTTATACCCCCCACTCTAGTGACAGAGGGTATATATAAGTTTGTCATTCCGTTTGTAACTTATCGAAATATCGGTCTGGGACCCCATTAAGTATATATATTCATGTTCCCCGATCGATTTTAAGACATTCTAGCGATGTCCGTCTGTCTGTCTATCTGTGGAAAAGGTGATCACGGCCAAAATATTACACGGAGATGACTAAAACTTAACATATTTATTGGAAAACTAAAACTTAACATATTTATTCTCCCGAGAAGTTTGGTATTACATTTGAGCGATATCGGTTCAGCGGTTCAAAAATTATGAACGAAAATGTAAGGACACCTCAAAAATTTTAGTACATTCAATATAACCTAAAAATAAAAAATGCTTTAATTCGGCTGCTGGTTGACATATGTGAACATAATTGAACACCAAATGGTATTTAAACAAGTACACACAAAAAAATTATTGGCTAAAAAAATTTCAATTAAATATATTGATCAATAAAATTTAAATGAGTCAATTATTGTGTTAATCAACATTTTCGTTATTTTCTTTAATTACCAAATTACAAATTTTCAACATACCAGATTTTTTTCGCTTCAATTTAAAATATACTTTATACTAGGGTTTTACTTTTTTTATTGTCGGCAACATATTGGAAAGCAAAAAATATTTTCTTTTCTTCATAATATTTCCATAAGCTTAAAATTCATTTGCTAAATCAATCATTATTTTAATTGACTTTAAATAAAAAATTGATCAAATTTTTGATCAAAATCGAAAAAGTGATTAATTGAAAATAAAATCAATTAATCACCTACAATTTGATGATTGATATAACAATTTTCTTCATCGGAGGAGTTTCAATTAAAAAATTAATTGAATCCGCGTTTTTGTTGATTGACTTTCGTTTTCAATTCTTTCTGTGTACGAACATATTTTTTGACAAAAAAAGAAAAAAATTGATTTGATTTTTTTATATGAAAAATTTCTTAGAATCTGAGACTTTTTCCATACAAAAAATGTCTCAGACTCTGAGACTTTTCTATACGAAAAATTTCTCGGAAACTGAAACTTTTGCAATACGAAAAATGTCTCAGAATCTGAGACTTTTTCCATACGAAATATGTCTCAGAATCTGAGAATTTTTCTAAACGAAATATGTTTCAGAATCTGAGACTTTTTCTATACGAAAAATGTCTCGGAATCTGAGAATTTTTCTATACGAAAAATGTCTTAAAATCTAAGACTTTTTCTAAACAAAAAATATCGCGGAATTTGAAACCTTTCTATACAAAAAGTCTCAGAATCTAAGACTTTTTCTATACGGAAAATGTCTCAGAATCTAAGACTTTTTCTATACGAAAAATGTCTCAGAATCTGAGATTTTTTCTATACGAAAAATGTCTCAGAATCTAAGACTTTTTCTATACGAAAAATGTCTCAGAATCTAACAAGGGAAGTCTCCCTGGTGTCACCCTCCGATCTTCATGAAATTTGGATATGTTGTTAAGAACGAAAATTAATTCGATACGTTATTTTTTTTAGCGGCCCAAACTCATTTTTAGGGGGGGCCGATTTGTATGGGGGGAAATTTACCTTTTTCAGTTTTTTACGATTTACGCCTACAGTGACTCAAAGTAATAATGGAACAGCATATATTTTTTAGCAGTTCTTTAAAGGAAAAGTTATCAATACTAAACCTGCTTATTATCAATCGACTATTTTTGAAAAAAGTGCTATATAGGAAATTTTCCAATCTTTAATTTAAGCTTGATAGCGTCCAGATTGAGCAAATATTAAATACGAGGGTCACACTGGAAATTGAAATTATTTGTATATGTTTTTTTGAAATTTTTTTAAAAATATTCTAAGTCGATTTTTCCCAAGTTCAAGCATTAAAAATTTAAAAAATTATCCAATAATTTTTATTTAGTTATCAGCTAGTTTTTTCAACAACCCAAACAAAAAATGAAATTTTTTAAATACAGTGGAAGAAATCCGCATTTTTTGACCTCCAACTCGTTTGACCACCAATTTTATGTAAACAAAGAAAAATTTTAATTATTCTAAAATCTTATCACTATGCACTTAGGTGTACTCAAATTAATAAACAGTAAAATATTTTCTTTGTTTACAACGAATTGGTGGTCGAAAGAGTTGGAGGTCAAAAAATGCGGATTTCTTCTACTGTATTTAAAAAATTTCATTTTTTGTTTGGGTGGTTGGAAAAACAAGCTGATGACTAAATAAAAATTATTGAATATTTTTTTAAATTTTTAATGTTTAAACTTGGGAAAAATCGACTTAGAAATATTTTTAAAAAAATTTCAAAAAAATATCTACAAATAATTTCACTTTACAGTGCGACCCTCGTATCTCTTTTTATATTTGCTCAATCTGGACGTTATCAAGCTTAAATTAAAGCTTGGAAAATTTCCTTTGTAGCACTTTTTTCAAAAATATTCGATTGATAATAATCAGGTCAAGTATTGATAACTTTTCCTTTGAAGAACTGCTATCAAATATATGCTGTTCCATTATTACTTTGAGTCACTGTAGTTAATATTTTTCGACTTATTAACGAAAACATCCTAAAATTTTTGTATTTTACTCAATATGACGAAAATTTGTGCATGTTTGGACACGTTCTTAGCACACGTAGATAGGTTTTCCAAAGACCTTTCATTTGGTATGTAACATGACTAGGTTTCTTTGCATAATATAGGAGATAAAAGAAAAAAACTGAAAAATTACCTTCTTTTCCCCCCTCCTTTTTATCCCCTAAATATGAATTTGGGCAGCTATAAAAAAATACGTGTCCCTTTATTTTTTCTGATCAACAAAATAAAACCAATTCCATAAAGATACGCGGGTGACACTAGGGAGACTTCCCTTGTAAGACTTTTTCAAAACGAAAAATGTCTAAGAATGTATGTATGTTTGGTCATGAGAAAGTTGTGAATGTATGAATGGACCTGATAGGTGGCGCTGGGGTCAAGCTATTTAGATATTTCCCGGCAAAACAACGTTTGTGGGTTCAGCTAGTGTTATATAATTATTTTTTTTAAACAGACATTCTCAAGCCTGGGTATATTTACCTTGATTTTGATAATAATATTTAAAGACATTAAAAATTTGACACTTACCTAAAAAGAAAAGAAAGAGAAAATATATTAAAATACGGGTAAAACCATCGAATTCAGAAAAGAAAAGTTCTTATTTTGCAAAAAACACAGAATTAAAATAATAAATAAAGCTCTATATTTTGCTAAAATTACGTAAATTGTGGTACACTCAAAAAAAATCTTGTTAAATTACTATTAAAAGTCTCGTAATACCATTTTTCCCATACATGACAGTTTTCCTTGTTTTAACAAAAAAATTTCGATCGAAATTTACATGTTTTTTTGTAATTTTACATTTTTTTTTTTTTGTAATTTTACAAAATTCCTAAAAAATTTTACAAAAAAAATCTAGAATGGGATTACGAGACTTTTTCTTGTAATTTCACAAGGTTTTCTTTTTGTGTTTAAAAATAAAAAATTTGTTTTTAATAATTAAATTCTTTTAAAACTCTGCCTGCATGCATTTCTTCAGTTTTTTTTGTCCAATTTGATGGATAAACACTAGTGTTTGTTTTTTTGTTATTATTGTTAATAACGAAAAAAATAGTTTTGTTTTTTGTATAGAAATAAATTCTCTTGCAACTAAATTTTGATATAAAAACAAAACAAAAATATATAAAATTAATGAAGGTGCATTTTGGTTTTGTTTATTGTATTCTCAAATGATTAATAAATCTTAATACTTAATGAAATGTTTATAAATTAAACACAAATTATTTGAAATTTAAACATTTCCGAAATAAAAATAAAGATTTTGTGTTCGATTTCTTTACAAATTTCTCGTATCAATTTTACAAAATCTATTTTAAATGTTTCAATTGAACTTTATTTCACCACAGCTGTTTTATATAAATCTTCAGTTAAAACAAAATAAATTTGAAATTTGAAAAAAATTTTAAAACAAATCAAAACTAAAGGCTGTATCTATTCCTGAGTAAAAAAGTTTTAATTTAATTTTTTAAAATTTTATTAATGTTTTTTTTTATAAAATTTGATCAAATTATATTTAATTTGATCAAATTATATTTAAAAAATTTTATTAAATCGAAAATTGGATAAAATTAGATAAAATTATATTTAATTTGATAAAATTATATATAATTTTATCCGAATTTTTTTTTATATAAAATTTTATAAAATTAGATCAAATTATATCTAATTTAATAAAAATTTTAAGATTTTATAAATGTTTTTATAAAATTAGATCAAATTATATCTAATTTTATAAAATTTTATAAAATTTTATTAAATCAGAAAAATTATATATAATTTTATCCGAATTATATAAAATTTTAAAAAAAATAGATGAAATTATATCTAATTTAATAAAAATGTTATAAAATTTTATCAAATTAGATATAATTTGATGTCATTTTATAAAATTTTATATAAAAAAATTCGGATAATATTATATAAAATTATATATACATTTTTTGAAAACTGAAACCTCTATATAAAATCTTATACAGTAGAATCTCACAAATTAGAACTCTCACAAATTAGAACTGTCCAGAAATTAGAACCGGCTATTTTAATGTATTGGACGCTCTGAAATTAGAACCTGTGGTTCTAATTTCTGGAAGTTTTTTTTTTTAATTTCACTACAAAATGTTTTTTTTTGTTTTTTTTAAGCTAAATAGGGGAAAAACCGAATTATTATTAGTTAACGCTCTAAAATTAGAACCAGTGGTTCTAATTTTTGGACTTTTTATTTTGTTTTTTTTTTTTTTCACAATTCTATAAGCGTAAGAGAAACCGAAAAATGGAATAAAGATGGGTTTAATGACGGATCAGATAGCAGTGACGATGATATAATCGATGTAACGCCTGTTATTTCTCATTTCAAAGCGCTTAAAAGCGTTTTTCTACGAATTTAATGTGTTAAATTAATTAAATATTAACAAATAAAAATTGTTTTGTGTTAAAATAAAGCAGTCGTAACTGTTTTTTTTGTTACTTTGTCATTTTCTTTGAAAAAAAAATGTCCAGAAATTAGAACTTTTCAGAAATTAGAACTACCCGAGGAACAAAGTGGTTCTAATTTGCGAGATTCTACTGTATAATCAAATATAATTTGATTAAATTATATATAATTATATCAAAACATTTTTTACTCGGGTTGATATAAATGGGTTATTACTCGTATGTTGATGATTAATTTGCATATTCAGACATACATATTTTGTTGTAATTTCAATTCACAATACATTTTTTCGAATTATATTATCAGCTGCATGATCTGTTTACAATCAGTAGACAATAATAATGTTAAACACCCTTGTTTGAACTTGTTTTTATTCAAAATTCCATTGTTTGGTTCTACCCCTTTTTCCTTTAGATTTAATTGTAGTTGTAAAATATTTCAAAATTCTTGAATATTAGTAATACATGCATAGTTGTATTGGTATTTAACGGAAAAGTTTTGAAAAATTGCATTAAATTGTATGATAAAAAATAAAAGGGGGTTGTTGCTTAGAAAAGAACACCTTTGCATGTTCGGTTCTCTATTTGCGGTTTTTTATGAGTGTGTAAATAATCTTTCCTGTTTGGACAAAAAAAAGTATCATCTAAACTACAGTACACAAAAGTAGTCTGCAAACAGGGATATCGAGATATTTTTTAATATGGCGGCAAATTCCATTAAGGTTTTCGTTTTATTCAATTTTATTAATGTTGCTTTTTTAACGTTTTCTTAATGTCAGCAAAACCCGAGTTAAAATTTGAAGGATCAGTACTGATCCGAAAAATGGATCACTAACAAGGGAAGTCTCCCTGGTGTCACCCTCGATCTTCATGAAATTTGGATATGTTGTTAAGAACGAAAATTAATTCGACACGTATTTTTTTAGCGGCTCAAACTCATTTTTAGGGGGGTCGATTTGTGTGGGGGGAATTTGACCTTTTTCAGTTTTTTACGATTTACGCCGATTTAAGCAAAATTAAAATAGGCATATGTGGCATAAGATTAAAGGTATTAAAAATACCTTTATTTTTAATACCTTTAAATATTAAAATATTAACAAAAATATACTAAAATTTTGGTATTTTACTCAATATGACGAAAAGTTGTGAATATTTGGACACGTTCTTAGCACACGTAGGTTTGCCAAGGACCTTTCATTTGGTATGTAACATGACTAGGTTTCTTTGCATAATATAGGAGATAAACGAAAAAAACTGAAAAATGGCCTTGTCTTCCCCCCTCATTTTCCCCCTAAATATGAATTTGGGCCGCTAAAAAAAATACGTGTCCCTTTATTTTTTCTGCTCTACAAAATAAAACCAATTCCATAAAGATCCGCGGGTGACACTAGGGAGACTTCCCTTATAAGATAAGATCAGTTTTAATCGGGAGGATACATTTTCATCCAAAAAAATGTTAATATTTCAAATCTCGGATCAGATGTGATATATAAGAATATATATACAAATTTTTACTCGGGAATGCAATGCATATATAGGGGGCATCCCCTGAGTGTTGGTTAATAAAAACAAGTATGAAATGTCAAGGGTTACATAGTGTGCTGTCACTAATACTTGCATACATTCAATGCAACCCTGAGTGCATACCAATTATGTACTGTGATCTTAACATATGTATAATGCATTAGAGCGGTAATTTTTAACTTTCGATTTTCATCAATTCCCGGGAGGATACATTTTTTTGTTTGAAAAGGTACACTCAAAAAAAAAAACTTGTAAAGTTACCAATAAATCTCGTGATTTTACGAGCCTATCCTCGTAAAATATGACGTAGGTAAAATTCTTGTAAAATTACGAGGATTTCCTCGTAATTTTGAATGCACCAAATATTGGTAAAATAACCAATTTTATTAGTAAAAATATTGTTTTAAAACCGGAAAAATACTAAAAAAAAATGGTAAACTTACAAGAAAAAATGGTAAATATGTTTAAAAAAATGGTAAATTTACAAACCAAAATGGTAAATTTACAAAAAAAAATTTTGTTAACAACATAAATGCTCGTAATAAAATCATTTTTTGTAAAATAACTGTTTTTTTGTAAATTAACTACTCCTCCTTAAATTAATCCTCGTAATAAATTTTTCAAAATTTTGTCAACTTTTTTTTAAAATATTTTTCAATAAAAAAAAAAAAAATGCAAAAAAATAAGTTTTTTTGTTAAACAACATAAATCGTCGTATAACATAATTTTTGTAAAATAAAGTTTTTTTTTTGTAATTCAACTAGAATCCTCGTAATAAAAACTTTCTTGTAAAATTACAGTTTTTTTTTTGTAAAATAACCTTTCAAAATGGTAGAATACAATTACGAAAATAAACTTGTAAAATTACCAATAAAACTGTAGTTCTCGTTTGAGCAAAGTACAAGATTTTTTGTTAAAAAACAAAGAAAATTGTTAAATATTGGTAGAACGGGATTACAAGGCATTTTACCAGGCGTTTTACCAGTTTATTTTTTTGAGTGTATCTATTAGGGCTTCCAATCCCAATCCTGGGATTTTCGGGATAAGGTGAATCCCGAATATCGGAATTTCTGATTTTCAATCCCGGGCTTTTGGGATGAAATCGGGATGAAATTGATTGCACCTATCACAAAAGTGAAAGAACTAATTACTAAAATTTGTAATTCTTTAATAATGATTCTCAATTCAAGGAAATTTGCAAAATCAATTAAAAGATTTAATTGATCAATTGAAAAAATGATTAAAAACAAAATTTAACTGTTTAAAATTTAAAAAAAAAAAATCCAAATTCAGATTAGTTTTTATTAAAAAAATAAAATTTGTTTTATTCGACCTTTAAAATCTATATATATAAAAGAGTGTGGTGACTGACTGACTGACTGACTGATTGGCAATAATCATCGCCCAGCCCAAACCGCTGAAGCTAGAGACTTGAAATTTGGAATGTAGGTTCGGCTCCCGACAAAACCACCCACTAAGAAGGGATTTTTGGAAATTCCGATTCTAAGGGGGGCAAAAGGGGGAAAATAGGCCCCTTTGGGGGATTTTGTATCTTTTGAACTAATAGTCCTAGAAACTTCAAATTTGAACTCTAGGATCCTCTCGCGGAAATAAAATTTCGGAATTTTTTTTTTTGGAAAATTCCGCCTCCAAGGGGGGAAAAAGGGGAAAATAGGGCAAGTTGGTACATTTTGTATCTTCTGAACTAATGGTCCTACAATCTTGAAATTTTGAATATTGGATACTCTCGCGGAAATAACATTTTGAAAAAAGTACTTTTTTGAAAATTCCGGTTTTAAGGGGGACAAAAAGGGGGAAAATAGGGCAATTTGGTGAATTTTTAACTAATGGTCCTAGAAACTAGATATTTGAACTATAGTATCCTCTCGGGGAAAAAATATTTTTTTACTAAAATTTTTTCACTCAAAATTTTTTTTCACTCAATTTTTTTTTTCACTCAAAATTTTTTTTTTTACAAATTTTTTTTCACTCAAAATTTTTTTTTACTCAAAATTTTTTTTCACTCAAAATTTTTTTTTACTCAAAATTTTTTTTTTTTTACAAATTTTTTTTCACTCAAAATTTTTTTTACTCAAATTTTTTTTTTCACTCAAATTTTTTTTTCACTCAAAATTTTTTTTTTTACAATTTTTTTTTTACTCAAAATTTTTTATTACTCAAAATTTTTTTTACTCAATTTTTTTTTTTTTAATAAAAATTTTTTTCACTCAATTGTATTTTATTCTTCAGTTTTTTTACTAATTTTTTTTACTTAAATTTTTTACTTAGAAGTTGTTTTCACTAAAATTTTTTTTACTCAATTTTTTTTACTCAAAATATTTTTCGCTTAATTTTTTGACTCAAATTTTTTACTCAATTTTTTTTTTTCTGATTTATTATTTAATTTTTGGGAATTTATTGATTTAATCACTTAAATTTAGGGGGAAATAGGACAATTTTAAACATTTCGATCTTCTGAACTAATGGCCCCAGTAACCTAAAATTTGGACTATAGGATCCTCTCGCGGAAATAATACTCTAAAGAAAGTATTTTTTAAAAAAAATAAGAAGGGGAAATGGGGGAAAAAGGGCAATTTGGTACGTGTTCTATCTTCTGACCTAATGGTCCTAGAAACTTAAAGTTTTTACTATAAGATCCTCTAACGGAAAAAAGATTCTGAAACAATTTTTTTTTTAATTCTGATTCTAGGGGGTTGAAAGGGGGAAAGTAGGATAATTTGGTACATTTTGTATCTTCTAAACTAATGGCCCTAGAAACTTAAAAATTTGGACTATATGATCCTCTCGCGGAAATTATGTTCTGAAGAAAGTATTTTTTGAAAATTTTTTATTCAAATTTGGGGGGGGGGGAAATAGAACGATTTTGAACATTTTCTATATTGTGAACTAATGGTCCCAGAAACCTGAAATTTGGACTATAGGATCCTCTCGCGGAAATAATATTCTGAAGAAAGTACCTTTTTAAAAAGGCACTTCTAAGAAGGGGAAAAGGGGGAAAATTGGGCAATTTGGTACATTTTCTTTTCTCTGACCTAACCCAGCAGAAATTTTGCTGAACGTTCAGCAGCTTTTGGAAGGGGAACTTGAGTAAAGGAGCGCATCCAATTGCGCTGAATTCATGCATGATTCTCTAAGGCGATGTCCCACTTTAGAGCGCTAGTTGGATACACAGAAACAGCGCTCTTTAGATGCACTGAAATCACGTGTCTTTAGAGCGCTGATTTAAGCAGAATAAAGATGCTGTAAATTCATGTATCTTTTTAGCGCTGATTTAAGCAGATTAAAGATGCAGTGAATTCATGTATCTTTGTAGAGCTGATTTAAGCAGAATAAAAGTCCTGACTACACCATTTCCATGTTTCAGAAATTTCCAACTGTATTTAAGAAATTTCCATTTTTACTTTTACTGAAATACAGATGGAAAATATGAAATACATTTGACTATTTCTGAAATACAATTGAAAAATCTGAAATACAATTGAATATTTTTGAAATAAAATTGGAAAATCTGAATTTGAAAATGGTGTAAACCAACCGCTGAAAACGTATGTTTTTAGTTTAGTTTGTAGTATTGTTAAAAAATTTAAATGTTTGTGTGAAAAAAAAACTTCAAAAGTCCTGACTACTCTATGTTTCAGAAATTTCCAATTGTATTTAAGAAATTTCCATTTTTACTTCAAATTTTCTAAATGATTTTTTGGAAAATATAAATGAGTTTTCTGCAAAGAATTTAGAAAATTTTTAAATACAAACGGAAGTTTTTGAAAAACAGTTGGAAATTTTTAAAACACACATGGATTTTTTTTTTAATTTCAATGGAATTTTCTTAATAGCGATTATAAGATTTTGTAATCCAAATGGAAATATTTAAATGCAAATGTAATTTTCTGAAAAGCATTTAGAAATTTTCTTAAATACAATTTGAAATTTCTAAAATATTAATTGAAATTTCTGTAAATATAAATTGAAATTTCTAAAATAAAGTTGGAAATTTTTGAACTATCAATGGAAATTTTTGAAATATAATTTAAAATTTTTGAGTTAAATTTGGAATTTTTTTAAATATAATTGGAGTTTCTAATATATGATTGGACATTTTTTGTAATTAAATTTGTATTTTCTAAAATTAAAGTTCTAAAATTAAAATATAAAAATGAGATAAAAAACAAAAAAATTACCAATAAATGAAAAAATATTCAAAAGAAGTTATAACAAATGTATCTTAGTTTTTCTGTTTTTTCGTGATTAGAGTTTGTGTTTAATCCAAATCGGTTTATTCATCGAAATAACAAATAAGCTTTGGCTGTTATTTGGTTGGCCAAATATCGGAAATTTTCATTTTCACATTTTTTAAGGTATTTTTTTTTGGGAACAGCGGTCAAAGATGCTATGATTGAAGCGCTCTTTGCAGCGCTGATTAATGCGCAATAATGATGCAGTCAAATCATGTGTCTTTGTCTAAAACTCATGTTTTTTTATTCAAAAAGTGTTAAAAATATTAAAAAGGAAAGCAAGTGTGAAATTTTATCAAAAAATAATTACACATTATAAGTTTTATATAAAAAATCTTAAAAAAAAATTAAAATTTTTTCCCCTTCCTTTTACTGCATCCCTAAGAGCGCTCTTTGGATGCGCTACGGTATGCTATAAACAGATGCTGTGTCGCCAAAATCTCGATTTATTTCTGCTGGGAATGGTCCTAGAAACTTAAAGTTTGGACTATAAGATCCTCTCGCGGAAAAAACATTCCGAAACAAAGTTTTTTTTTTTAATTCCGCTTCTAGGGGGGTAAAAAGGGGGATAATAGGACAATTTGGTACACTTTGTATGTTCTGAACTAATTTTCCCAGAAACTTAAAAATTTTGACTATGGGGTCCTTCGCGGAAATAACATTGTGAAGAAAGTTCTATTTTGAAAATTTCGCTTCTAAGGGGGAAAAAGGGTAATTTTGTGTCTGCTGAGCTAATGGTCGTAGATCCTTGAAATTTGAACTGTGCAATCCTCTCGCGGAAATAATATTCTAAAGGAAGTACTTTTTGAAAATTCCGGGGGAAAAAGCGGGTGAGTGGGGTAATTTTGAATCTGCTGAACTCATGGTCCTAGATACTTGAAATTTCAACTGTACGATCCTCTCGCGGAAAAAACATTGTTAAAGAAAAACTTTTTTAAAAATTATCCTTCTACAGGGAAAAAGGGGGAAAGTAGGGCAATTTTGTATCTGCTGAACTAATGGTCCTAGATACTTAAAATTTGAACTGTACAATCCTATCCCGAAAATAACATTCTAAAAGAAGTACATTTTTGAAAATTCGTTTTTAAAGGGGGAAAAATAGGGAAAGAAGGGCAATTTCGTATCTCTCGCGGAAAAAACATTTTGTAAAAAGTAATATTTTGAAAAATCCTTTTATAAGGGTGGGGTGGTGGGTTAAAAGGGGTTTAATAGGGCAATTTTGTATCTTCTGAACAAACTTGAAATTTTGAATCTGGATGCTCTCGCGGAAATTATTTTTTGAAAAATAATTTTTTTTGAGAATTTTGGAATATGGGATCATATCGCGGCAATAACATTCTAAAAGAAGTACTTTTTTGAAAATTTTGATTTAAAGGGGCAGAAAGGGGGAAAGTAGTGCAATTGTGTATATGCTAAAGTAATGGTCCTAGATACTTGAAAATTGGACTGTACGATCCTCCCGCGGAAATAACATTCGGAAAGGAATACTTTTTTAAAAATTCTTCTTTAAGTGGGAAAAAGGGATAAAGTAGGCCAATTTTGTATCTGCTGAACTAATAGTCCTAAGTACTTGAAAATTGGACTGCACAATCCTCTCGTGGAAATAAAATTCGAATGGAGGACTTTTTGGAAAATTCCGACTCTAAGAGGGAAAGGGGGAAAGTAGGCAATTTTGTATCTGCTGAACTAATGGTCCGGGAGACTTGAAATTTGGACTGTACGATGATCTTTTCGCGAAAATAACATTCTGAAAGAAGTACTTTTTTAAATATTCCGATTTTGAGTGGGAAAAAGGGGAAAAGTAGGGCAATTTTGTATCTGCTGAAATAATGGTCCTATATACTTGAAATTTGGACTGTACGATCCCCTCGCGGAAATAACATTCTCAAGGAAGTACTTTTTTGAAAACTCTACTTTTAAGGGGGAAAAAAGGGGAAGGTAGGCAATTTTGTATCTGCTGAACTAATGGTCCTCGATACTTAGAATTTAACTGTACGATCCTCTCACGGATATAACATTCTAAAAGAAGTACTTTTTTGAAATTCTGCTTCTACGGGGGAAAAGGGAGAAAGTAGGGCAATTTTGAATCTGCTTAACTAATAGTCCTACACTAAGAAAATTATGTCATTAACTGTTTGTAGGTTATTTTAAAAAGTAATCAGAAAAGTTATTTTAAAAGAAAAATCACTTATTTTATAAAGGATTTAATTTTTTTACTGTTTCTGTAGTTTAAAAAATATAATTTACTGTCTTAAAAACGAATTTTCTGTTACATTTATTTTCGGCAGTAAAAAATTACTGTTTCTCAATACAAAATAAGTGAATATTCAGTAGTTTTTTAATGTTTTGGTTAGTCATTAAATTAACATTTAAAATTGACTGTAATGTGTTTTTATTTTAAATGAAAAAACAGTGGAATGGTTTTTAAATAAAATTTCATTTGTTTTAAGTGAATATTCACTGGAATTTACCTGCATAATTTTTTGAGTGTACATACTTGAAGTTTGGACTGTACGATCCTCTCGCGGAAAGAACATTCTAGAAGAAGTACTTTTTTGAAAGTTCTCCTTCTAAAGGGGGAAAAGGTGGAAAGTAGGGCAATTCTGTATCTGCTGAACTAATGATCCTAGATACTTAAAATTTGAACTGTACGATCCTCTTGCGGAAAAAGAACTTATTGTGGAAAGTTCCGCTTCTAAGATGGAAAAGGCGGAAAGTAGGGCAATTTTGTATCTGCCGAACTAATGGTCCTAGATACTTAAAATTTAGACTGCACGATCCTCTCTCTTGGAATTAACATTCTGAAAGAAGTACTTTTTTTGAAAATTCCGATTTCAGGGGTGAAAACGGGGAAGGTAGGGCAATTTTGTATCTGCTGAACTAATGGTTCTAGATACTTGAAATTTGGCTGAACGATCCTCTCGCGGAAATAACATTCTTAAGAAAGTACTTTTCAAAATTCTGGAGGAAAAAGGGGGAAAGAAGGGCAATTTTGAATCTGCTGAACTAATGGTCCTAGATTCTTGAAATTTGAACTGAACGATCCTTTCGCAAAAATAACATACTTAAAGAACTTTTTTAAAAATTCCACTTCTAAGGGGGAAAAAGGGGAGTAGGGCCCTTTGGGGGATTTTGTATCTTTTGAACTAATAGTTTTAGAAACTTGAAATTTGGACTCTATAATCCTCTCGCGAAAAAAAAAAACTAAAAAAATATTTTTTTGAAAATTCCGCCTCCAAGGTGGGGAAAATAGAGCAAATTGGTAAATTTTTTATCTTCTGGACAAATGGTCCCAGAAACTTGAAATTTGGACTCTAGGATCGTCTCGCAGAATTAACATGCGGGAAACTAAATTTTTTTAAAATTCCGCCTCCAAGGGTGGGAAAATAGGGAAAATCGGTGAATTTTTTATCTTCTGAACAAATGGTCCCAGAAACGTGAAGTTAGGTCTTTAGGATCCTCTCTCGGAAACAACATTCCGAAAAAAATATTGTTTGAAAAATTCCTCCTCCACGGTGGGAAAGGGGGGGAAATAGGGAAAATCGGTAAATTATTTATCTTTTAAACAAATGGTTCCAGAAACTTGAAATTTGAACTCTAGCATCATCTCGCAAAAAAAAAACATCTTGAAAAAAGTATCAGGGGGAAAATAGGGCAATTTTGTATTTTCTGAACTAAAACTTTAAGTTTTGATCCTCTCGCGGAAATAATTTTTTGAAAAATACACTTTTTGAAAATTTTGGTTTTAAGGAGGGCCAAGAGGGGCAAAATAGGGCAATTTGGTAAATTTTAAACTAATGTTCTTAAAAACATGACATTTGCAATATAGGATCATCTCGCGGAATAACATATTGAAAGAAGTACTTTTTTGAAAATTACTTTTTAAAGGGGGAAAGAAGGGCAATTTTGTATCTGCTGAACTAATGGTCCTAGACATTGAAGTTTGGACTGTACGATCCTCTCGCGGAAATAACATTCTGGAAGAAGTACTTTTTTGGAAAAATCTGCTTCTATAGGGGGAAAAAAAGGAAAAGTAGGGCAAATTTGAAATTTGAATTCTCTTGCGGAAACAACATTCTAATGGAAGTACTTTTTTGAAAATTTTGCTTCTACGGGGAAAAACGGGGAAGTTAGGGCAATTTTGTATATGCTGAACTAACGGTCCTAGATATTTGAAATTTGAAGTGTGCGATCCTCTCGCGGAAAAAACATTCTGAAAGAAGTACTTTTTTGAAAATTTTGTTTTATAGGTGGAAAAGGGGGAAAAGTAGGGCAATTTTGTATCTGATGAACTAATGGTTCTAGATACTTGAAGTTTGGACTGTACGATCCTCTAGCGGAAATAACATTCTGGAAGAAGCACTTTTTTAGTAAATTCTGCTTCTAAGGGGGAAAATGGGGAAAGTAGGGCAATTTTGTATCTGCTGAATTAATGCTCCTAAATACTTGAAATTTGGACTGTACGATCCTTTACCGGAAATAACATTCTAAAATAAGTGCTTTCATGAAAATTCTGCTTCTAATGGGGAAAAAGGGAGAAAGTAGAGATTCTTAAAATTGGTACTTGACGATCCACTCGCGGAAATTACATTCTGGGAAAATAAATTTTTTAATTTTCGCTTCAATTTGGTTCATAATGTTCCTTATGCACTAATGTTCCTTGAAACTAAAAGTTTGAACTATGGGATCGTTTCGCCAAAATAAAATTTTTTTCAACTTTAAATCTACTCAAAATATAATATTTTAAAGGTCGAAACTAACAATTTTTATGTTTAATTAAAAATTAATAAGAATTTGAAGTAATAAAGTTGTTTTTTTTTACAGCTAACCGGTAACGAAGTACCGGGCGAGTTAGCTAGTATTACATATATTAATTCTAGCTCGAGGTCGTATTTTCTTTGCTTATTAAAACTATGATATTCTCATAGAATAATTTTCAAGAAAATATTTTTCTATTTTAAATTTAATTATATTGGTCATTTTTGCAAGACTTACAAGGAAGGTCTTTCAGAAGGCACCCACCGATTGTCCTGAAACTTGCATATGGAAAAGAGGGGAGGAAAATAAGAGTTACCTATTTGTTCTTTGCTGCCCAATCTCACATTCAGCGGGTCAAAGGAGAGGGGGGAAATCGGGATTTTTCACATTTCTTTAAAAAAAATATAAGAACATTTTATACAGATCGAAAGGTTTTTTGAAGTCCTATCCAATGGTACATCGGCCGTGTCCAAGTCCGCCTTCGTTAAGTCCATATTTTCAAAATGTAAAAAAAATCATTATAATAATCTCTATTTATATTAAGCTGATCCGTATTTTTGCGTTTGGCAAAATTCCTACTAGTTCGGATTTTATTCGGATTTCCCCAAAAAACCTATTTTTTTCTTAAGATGGCAACCCTTTTTAAATTTGAGATTGGGCATCTTAAAAAAACAGGTAACTCTTACTTTTCTTCCATCATTCCCATATGCTAGTTTCAGGACGATCGGTGGGTGCCCTCTGAAAGACCTCCCTTGTCATCGACACGTTTTTCGGAATTTGTCAGAATCCATTGTTAAGACTATTCAGTAAATATAAAAACCCAATACTAAAAGTAGCAAAGAGAATTTAAATGAAAAATCGCTAATGTTTCAACTATACATTCATATAAAAAAGACAATTCTAAGGTAGAGGTGTCTCGGCTTATCGGCCATATCGGGGATTTAGGGGTTCAAAATTGTTTTCAAAAAATGGCAAAAAAAATAGTTTTTTGGATTTTTCACCCATTTCTTTCTAAGAAAGTATATAATTAATATGAGAAGAAAGGTCAATACGTATTTTTGCTCTAGACGATATTCCTGTTAGTTTAGGAGTTATCAAAATTTTTTCTAAGATCCACATTGTTTCATAAGGGGAAAACGAAAATTTTAAACACTGATATGGCCGATAAGCCGAGACACGCCAACCTTAAAATCATCTCTTTTCTATATATTTTAAGTTTCAAGCAAATCGGTCTATAAGGGTTCAGATACTTCCCTTGTTAGTAAGACCACGATCGTCAAATAACCAACAAAAACTATTAAAAACAGATTTTCCATTGGACAATACTACACAAAAAAAACCCTGTCAAATTACTAGAATAAGTCTCGTAATCCAATATTTTACATTTTCCTTGTTTTTTAACAAATAATTTTCGATCGAAATTTACATTTTTTTTAATTTTACAGTGTTTCTTGTAATTTAACAAATTTTAAAGATTTTTTACAAAAAAATCTAGTAAATTTACGAGAATTCCTAGTAAGTTTAATTTCGCCAAAAAAGTTGTAAATTTACAATTTTATTGGTAAAAATCTTGTAAAATTGCAAGAAAGCTCGTAATTTTTACTAGGAATTTTCGTAAAGTTGGAGGAAGCAAAAAATGTAGTAAAAATGTAGTAAATTCACGAAACCTCCTTGTAAGTTTTATCGCTCAAAAAAATGTAAAATTTACAATTTTATTGGTAAAAAGCTTGTAAAATTACAAAAAAAACCTTGTAGAACGACAAGAAAAGCTTGTAGCCTTTTTTTACCTCCTATTTGACAACAATTTCTTGTAATTTTACAAGCTTTTTACCAATAATTTTGTAATTTTACAAGCTTTTTACCAATAAAATTCTAAATTTACAAATTATTTTACGCGATAAAACTTACAAGGTGGTCTCGCGAATTTACTAAATTTTTTGCTACCTCCTGTTTAACGAGAATTCCTAGTAAAAATTACGAGCTTTTTCGTAATTTTACAAGATTTTTAAAATTACAAAAAAAAATAAAATATCGATGAAAAATTGTTTGTTAAAAAACAAGGAAAACTATCAAATATTGGTAAAATGGGATTACGAATGTTTTTCTAGTAATTTGACAAGGTTTTTTTTGCGTGTATTTATATTTTTGTTTGAACATTAGCAATTTGTCATTTAAATTCTCTTTGCTTCTTGTAGAATTGGGTTTTTATATTTGCTAACTAGTCTTGACAATGGAATCTGACAAATTCCGAAACATGTGTCCGCGAAGTCTTGCTAAAAACATAAATAAATTTAAAAAGAAAAATAATTTTCTTGAAAATTATTCTATGAGAATATCATAGTTGTGATTAGTAAAGAAAATAATGACCTCGAGCTCAAATAAACCTACTCAAAATAATTTTTTTACCCTAAAAATTTTTTGTTGGAACCTTTTTACACGAATTAATTAAGTTGAAATTATTATTTTTGTTATTTTTACATAAAACTTTGTAAACACTTAAATATGTTGTCAATACTACTATTATATATTTTTTGCAAAAAAAAAAAAATATATCCAACTGTTTAAACAGAGTTTAGTTGAAAAACACTTCAATTTGAAATTTTGTAAATTTTTGTTGTACATTTAAAAATAGTTAGTTAACCACAGCCAGTATTCTAGTAGTAGTTTGGAGTTTTTTATTTACTGGAAATTACTAAAAACAGCATGATATATATTTTTTTTTTTTCATTTAGGAATTTAAAGTTTTTGTTTTAAAAAAAAAAACAATATCTTTATACAATGTATTTCAGTTGTTGCTGTTCAAAAAAAATAATAAATGACAACAGCTGCTGACTGCTGGTTTTTTTTTCTGTGTTCATTTTGAAATATTTACCAAAAAATGTTAAGTCAATGACTTCTTTAGAGTTTAAAATTCTGAAATATTGTCTTTGTAAATTTAAAGTTTATTTAAAAAATCAAAAAAAAAAATTAAACATGTGTAGTTTTAAAAATTAATTTAAAGGCGCGTTTAGATGAACAATAAAACTGCTAAAGAAATTTTGTTTAAACAAACTAGTCGGAGATTACAATTTACCTAAGTTTTTTTAGTTAACCAAGTTTTTTAACTACAAATTTAGTTAATTTTTAACTGCATTTGTTTTTGCGTTTTACTGTTGAACTGGGTTATTTTTGTTTTGTTAGAGACGGTATTTTGATTGAAGACGTTTGCTTTTATGGACACTTAACAGAATTTTTACCAAGTACTTGGGAGGACATGCTTTTTAAGTTTTTATACCCTCCACTTACAATTAGTTATAGAGGGTATATATAAGTTTGTCATTCCATTCGTAACTCATCGAAATATCGGTATGGGACCCCATAAAGTATATGGGGCATTCCATGTCAAATCGGAACCTTTGAAAAAAAATTTTTTTAGATTTTCCCAATTTGTTTACAGTTTTTAGTACCCTTCGAAAACTCCTTCGAGATAAATTTTCAGATTTTTTTGATGGCCCGTTCAAAAGATATCGAATTTTGTAAAATTTGGTAGTTTGTTCCTTTACTCAAACTTCTTTTACTCATAACTTCTTCAATAATGGTCCAAATTTCAATTTTTTTTTTTTTTTAATTTTCGTTTTTTACGTACTTTTAAAAAAAAATCTCAAAAGCGCTCTAGTATGCGATTTTTAAGTTTTTAAATTTAAATCTCATTTTTGAAAATGTTTGTACTCTTCGATTTTTTTGAAATTTTTTTGTGTAAAACATCTATCGATTCTACAAATTTTTTTGCCCAGGAGGATCGTGGATAACGATTATTACTATTTTTTTTTAAATTTTTTGAAAAAATTTTATTGTAATTTTCCAATCTTAAAATCATTTCTACTGCTCCAATAGTGCGTCATAGAGGGGTCCTTTATAAGACCGACCCCCATTAGTTTTTACGTCTTAACATTTCTTTGGAACAAACTAATACCCTATCTCCAATTTCTAAGGCGGCTCCCACACAAAACGGCATTTTTTAAAATCTGCTCCAACCGCTCTAACTGCCCTAATAGTGCCCTTAGACCAATGGTTCCCAACCTTTTTTACGCCACGCCCCACTTTTAAGTTAAAAAAATTGCGTTGTCCCCCCTACACTCAAGAAATAATTGCTAATTTTTGTTTCTAATGAAAAATTACTACTGGTTTAGCAGAGGTTTTGTAAAATAAGCATTTAAACTAAGTTTTTAGTAAACATTTTAAGCGATTAACAAAATTTTTGTAGTTAATTTTGTAAAAAAAAATGTTTTTGTAGTTAATTTGACTAAAAAAAGTCTTGAAAATTTGCTCGTTGCCCCCCTGAAAGCTTCAAATTGCCCCCCAGTGGGGCGAGAATCAAAGGTTGGGAACCATTGCCTTAGACCAACAAAATGTATGACCGACCCACAATATTTTTTTACTCCAAACATTTTCTCTGAACACACCTACCCTCTATCTCTTATTGTTAAGGTGGTCCTCATACATTTTTTTTTATTTTTTGTAAATATGTTTTATTTAACCAGCTTCTACCGGTCCAATGGTGCGTCTGAGAGGGGTCATTAGTGAGACCGACCACCATTTATTTTTACTCTACAACATTTTTTTAAAACATACCTACGCCCTATCTCCACTCCCTAAGTAGGCTCCCATACAAATAACAGTTGGAGCAAATTTTATAAAAATGTAATTTTGTATGGGAGCCTACTTAGGGGGTGGAGATAGGGCGTAGGTATATTTTAAAAAAAATGTTGTAGGGTAAAAATAAATGAGGGTTTGTCTCACTAATGACCCCTGTCGGACGCACCATTAGACCAGTAGAAGCTGATTAAATAAAACAAATTTACAAAAAATAAAAAAAATTGTATGGGAACCGCCTTAACAATTTGGGATAGAGGGTAGGTGTGTTCAGAGAAAATGTTTGGACTAAAAAAATATTGTGGGTCGGTCATACATTTTGTTGCTTTAAGGGCACTATTAGGGCAGTTAGAACGGTTGGAGCAGATTTTAAAAAATTTTGTTTTGTATGGGAGCCCCCTTAGAAATTGGAGATAGGGTATTAGTTTTTCCAAAGAAATGTTAAGACGTAAAAATTAATGGGGGTCGGTATTATAAAGGACCCCTCTATGACGCACCATTGGAGCAGTAGAAATGATTTTAAGATTGAAAAATTACAATAACATTTTTTCAAAAAATTTTAAAAAATAGTAATAATCGTTATCCCAAGATCCTCCTGGGCAAAAAATTTGTAGAATCAATAGATGTTTTACACAAAAAAATTTCAAAAAAATCGAAGAGTACAAACATTTTCAAAAATGAGATTTAAATTTTAAAACTTAAAAAACGCATACTAGAGCGCTTTTAAGAATTGTTTGGGATTTTTTTTTTTTTTAAAGTACATAAAAAAACAAAAATTTTGAAAAAACAAATTTGAAATTTGGACCATTATTGAAGAAGTTATGATTAAAAGAAGTTTGAGTAAAGGAACAAACTACCAATTTTTAAAAATTCGATATTTTTTGAACGGGTCATCAAAAAAATCTGAAAATTTACCACGAAGGAGTTTTCGAAGAGTACTAAAAACTGTAAACAAATTGGGAAAATCTAAAAAAAAAGTGTTTCAAAGTGTCCGATTTGACATGGAATTCCCCATATATATCCATGATCAACGATCGATTTTAAGACATTCTAGCGATGTCCGTCCGTCCGTCTGTCTGTCTGTGGAAATGGTGATCACGGCCAAAATATTACACGGAGGTGACTGAAACTTTACATATTTATTGGAAGTTCTCCCGAGAAGTTTGGTATTGCATTTGAGCGATATCTGGTCAGCGGTTCAAAAGTTATCAACGAAAATGTAAGGACACCTCCAAAATCTTAGTACATTCAACATAACCTAAAAATACAAAATGCTTTAATTCGGCTGCTGGTTGACATATGTGAACGTAATTGAACACCAAATGGAATTTAAACAAGTACGAATATATTTTTTGACAAAAAAAGAAAAAAATTGCGGATTTTTTTTTTACCAAAATTTTTTTTTTGCGGAATTTTTTTTTCAAATTTTTTTTTTCAAAAGTAATTTCTTTTTAAATAAAATTTGTTTCAATAATCTTTAAGAAATTGTGGAGGGTATCGATACATTCGGCAAGGCCGAATTTAACTTTTTTACTTGTTTTTGAGTTTATTCTTATATTTTATTAGAAAAATATGTTTTTGCGCATAGGCTTGATATGACACTCTAAATTAAGACTCTGACAAATTTTCTCTCTCGTCTAAACGAGTTTTTTTAAAAAAAATTTCTTAATATTTAAAGTGTTGAAAATTTAGCCCTTTTTAAGCAAAATTAAAAATTCATTTGAAATTTCCAAAAAAAAAAATTATACAATTAATCATGATTTTTTTTTTTTACTGCAACATATGTTTTAAATTTCAACACACTTGTTTTTTTCTCTTTCATTTCAATCTTATAAACAAAATAAAATCCAGAAAAAATACTTGTAATTGAACCTCAAAAAAAAAAATACCAAAAATGTTTTTTTTTATTATTACCTTCAAAAAAAGATACTCTATCTTTTTTTGTTAATTCCTTTTCTTTCTCTTCTACTTTGTCTAATCTTAAGATAAATATTACATTATTTTTTCCAAAAAAAAAATGCGTGTGCCATAAAGTGTTTCATAACACCCCAAGTAACAATAACAACAACTTGCTCAAATATTGTATTATTTATACATGTACTTTGTAAATATACACAGTTTTTTTTGTATAAACTAAACAAAAAAAAACCTTACAAAAATCAAAAAAAAAAAAAAGTTTTTATTTTATTAAACCTCAACCTTTATTTCTTCACTCAAAATCTCTTGTCTTAACAATAATAAACAAAAAAAAATATTTTTTGGAAAATAAAAATCGTGTCTTTGATAAAACTAACATTTGAACAATTGACAAGAAATATTTGGTGGAGTACTCTATTCTAGAGATGGAGGCGTGAGTGATTTTTGACTCACACTCACGACGTTGACTCACACTCAAGAAACTCTTATTTATACAAAAAAAATCAAAAACGAAAATTTCAAAAATCTTTCAAAATTTTCAGCAAAATTAAAATTTCAGCGAAATTTTACTTTTTTTTTGCTTTTTTCAGGATGAAATCTTAAGTTAAACCAAATTTTTGCATTTTTTTGTTGCTTTTTTTTTGGTACAAAAGAAAATATGAAGAGTAAATAAATCACGCAAACTCACGCAAACAAATCGACTTATGCACACTCACTCACGCAAAAATCTTACTCACGCACACTCACTCACGCAATTTTTTTCTCCACTCACACTCACTCACAATCTCGTGAGTAAAATTGACTTCAGTCACACTCACGCGTGATCACACATGAATCACGTGCATCACGCTCTAATCTGCTCATGTGCTCATCTCTACTCTATTCACAAGAAAACTTTTTTGTTAAACAATTGTATGTTTTATGAGGCAGTTTTGAAGATTTTTCTGTTTTTTTCTGTTTGAATAAATAATTTCCCAAAAAAATTTTTTTTCCTCAACATATTTGTCGTTGTTTCTAAAACATTAAATAATGTACTCAATAAATAAACCAATGATTTTGCTCAGTAAAACAGTAATTTTGAATGGAAACCCCTAATATTGAAATAATTTCACAAATTTTCTCACAATTTATTAAAATGTAACTAACAAGGGAAGTATCACAACCCTTATGCACCGCATTGCATGAAACTCAAACTGTATATAAAAGAGAAAATTCTAACATTAGGTTGGCTCGGCATATCGGCCATATCGGGAATTTAGGGGTTCAAAAAATGATGAAAAAATCGTTTTTTTGAGCCATTTCTTTCTAAGAAAGTATATGGGGCATTCCAAGTCAAATCGGACACTTTGAAAAAAAAAAAAATTTAGATTTTCCTAATTTGTTAACAATTTTTAGTACCCTTCGAAAACTCCTTCGTGGTAAATTTTCAGATTTTTTTGATGACCCGTTCAAAAACTATCGAATTTTTAAAAATTGGAAGTTTGTTCCTTTACTCAAACTTCTTTTAATCATAACTTCTTCAATAATGGTCCAAATTTCAATTTTTTTTTTTTCAAAATTTTTGTTTTTTTATGTACTTTAAAAAAAAAATCCCAAAAAATTCTTAAAAGCGCTCTAGTATGCAATTTTTAAATTTTAAAATTTGAATCTCATTTTTGAAAATGTTTGTACCCTTCGATTTTTTTTAAATTTTTTTGTGTAAGACTTCTATCAATTCTACAAATTGTTGGCCCAGGAGGCTCGTGGGATAACGATTATTACTATTTTTTTAAATTTTTTGAAAAAATTTTATTGTAATTTTCCAATCTTAAAATCATTTCTACTGCTCCAATGGTGCGCCATAGAGGGGTCATTTATAAGACCGACCCCCATTAATTTTTACGTCTTAACATTTCTTTGGAACAAACTAATACCCTATCTCCAATTTCTAAGGGGGCTCCCACACAAAACGACATTTTTTTAAATTTGTTCCAACCGCTCTAACTGCCCTAATAGTGCCCTTAGAGCAACAAAATGTATGACCGACCCACAATATTTTTTTAGTCCAAACATTTTCTCTGAACACACCTACCCTCTATCTGTAATTGTTAAGGCGGTCCCCATACAATTTTTTTATTTTTTGTAAATTTGTTTTATTTAATCAGCTTCTACCGGTCCAATGGTGCGTCCGAGAGGGGTCATTAGTGAGACCGACCCCCATTTATTTTTACCCTACAACATTTTTTCAATAATACCTAATATAAATATACCTACGCCCTATCTCAACTCCCTAAGTAGGCTCCCATACAAAATTACATATTTATAAAATTTGCTCCAACTGTTATTTGTTACTCAATACCAGGGTTGCAAAAGTTGGTACAATTGTAATTTTTTTGGTACAATTCAAAGCTCAAAAGTACAATGGTACACCAATGGCGAATTTGGTACAATTGCGGAATTTCATGAGTTTATGTTTTTAATACACTCCACTTACTTATTTAAGCTTGATAACGTCCAGATTGAGTAAATAATGAATGTGCTACGAGGATCTATCTGGAAAAGGAAATTATTTATATACATTTTTCAGAACATTTTGAAAAATATTCCTAAGTCGATTTTTTCCAAGTTCAAACATCAAAAATTTACAAAAGGCTTTATTTGTTTTTATTCAGTAATCAAATAATTTTTCCTACAGCCCAGACAAAAAATTCTTGACCTCCAATTTCTTTTAACCACCAATTTTTTTTTAATAAAAAATATATAAAAAAAAATTTTGGTACAATTGGGGTGGAAAAAGTACAATTTTATGATCTCGTTGGTACAATTTTGATGTTCCCATTTTGCAACCCTGCTCAATACTATTAAATCAATAGTATTAAAAATTTACTCAATTTTTTTTTTATTTTTTTCTGTGTAAGCTCACAATTCATTCGTTAAATCAATCATTATTTTGATTGAATTCAAACAAAAAAAATTTATTAAATTTGTTTTAAAAATCAAATAATTTTTGATTGAAAAAATTTTCAATTAAGCACCTAAGATTAATTTGGTGATTGGTATAATAATTTTCTTCATCGGAGGAGTTTCAATCAAAAAATTGTTTGAAACTGCATTTTTCGTGATTGTTACTGTGTATTCTACAACATTTACCCAAATATCATCTTTTAAAATTTATGACGGTTTTGCAGTTTTTGTAGATTTTTAAGAAAACACGAAAAAATTAATGAAATTCGAAAAATCTATGGTTTTTTAAATATTAAAAAACTTGAAAGTTTTCCTTTTTTTTTTTGCTAATACATTTTAAAACTGAAAATTCTTAAACATATTGATAAAAAAAATGACCCTTATAAAACTACAATTCTTTCTAAATAACATTTGCTGTTAGCATTTGTTTAAAATCCATACGGTTCGCTGGGTTTTGCTGTTAGCCATAAAAATGTGAAACTGGTAGTTAAAATAATAATTAACCCGCCGCACATAACAATTAACAAAAGATATTAACATTTTACACAAGAGAACAAAAAACAAGTAGAAAAGTTAAATTTGACTTGGCCGAATCTATGAATACCCTCCACAATGCCCTTTTTAAGTGATAGTAAATTTTCTAACGTGAAAAAATAAAATTTTTGATTAGAAATATTTTATTTTGTGTAAAAAAACTCTTTTTTTGAAGTAATTTTTGAAAAAAAAAATCACTAAATTTTTTTTGAGTGTATTTCTTTTTTTTGTGTAAAAATATTTTTGAGTGACAAAAATACGTTGTAAAATATTTTTGTGACTGACCAATGTTTTTAAAACATATTTAACGGCTTTTTAACACGTGACTTTAAGGTGAAACCAATCTGAAATTCACGGTTTTGCTAATAACTTTTGAACCACTGAACCGATTTTGGCTGAAACTCATTACGAACCAGACCGGGAAAACGACAAATATATTTGCCAAGCTTCAGCACCCTCAGACTTGTCGTTCGAAAGTTATCGTGTTTTTTATCTCGTAAATTCGCGAAAAACTCTTGCCGAAATTCACTCTTTTGCTTATAACTTTTGAAACACTGGACCGATTTTGCTGGATTGCAATACCCACCTGACCAGGTAAATGCCCAACATATATGCCAAACTTCTGGAGCCTCCGTAAAGTTAGCGTGTTTTCAACAGACAGACGAACGGAAATCGCTAGATCGTCTTAAAATCGATCGAGGACAATGAATATATGGGGCATTCCATGTCAAATCGGACACTTTGAAATTTTTTTTTAGATTTTCCCAATTTGTTTACAGTTTTTATAAAATTTGCTCCAACTGTTATTTGTATGGGAGCCTACTTAGGGAGTGGAAATAGGGCGTAGGTATGTTTTAAAAAAATGTTGTAGGATAAAAATAAATAGGGATTGGTCTCACTAATGGCCCCTCTCGGACGCACCATTGGACCGGTAAAAGCTGATTAGATAAAACAAATTTACAAAAAATATAAAAAATTTTACGGGGACCGCCTTAACAGTTAAAGATCGAGGGTAGGTGTGTTCAGAGAAAATGTTTGGACTAAAAAAATATTGTGGGTCGGTCATACATTTGCTTGCTATAAGGGCAATATTAGGGCGGTTAGAGCGGTTGGAGCAAATTTTAAAAAATGTCGTTTTGTGTGGGAGCCCCCTTAGAAATTGGAGATAGGGTATTAGTTTGTTCCAAAGAAATGTTAAGACGTAAAAATTAATGGGGGTCGGTCTTATAAAAGACCCCTCTATGACGCACCATTGGAGCAGTAGAAATGATTTTAAGATTGGAAAATTACAATAAAATTTTTTCAAAAAATTTTAAAAAATATTAATAATCGTTATCCCACGATCCTCCTGGGCAAACAATTTGTAGAATCGATAGAAGTTTTACACAAAAAAATTTCAAAAAAATCTAAGAGTACAAACATTTTCAAAAATGAGATTTAAATTTTAAAACTTAAAAATCGCATACTAGAGCGCTTTTAAGAATTTTTTGGGAAAAATTGAAATTTGGACTATTATTGAAGAAGTTATGAGGAAAAGAAGTTTGAGTAAAGGAACAAGCTATCAATTTTTTAAAATTCGATATCTTTTGAACGGGTCATCAAAAAAATCTGAAAAATTACCATGAAGGAGTTTTCGAAGGGTACTAAAAACTGTAAACAAATTGAGAAAATCTAAAAAAAATTCGAAGTGTCCGATTTGGCGTGGAATGCCCCATATCTACTTTGTGGGGTCCTAGACCAATATTTCGAGATGTTAAAAACGGAATGACAAACTTATATATCACTAAAGTGGAGGGGATAAAAAATGTATGCATACTAGAGTGTCCCTTATTTTGGAAATGTTAGAAATCTTGAGACGGTACCCGCTCATTTTTTTCCTTTTGACTTAAAAATAACTCAGGAAAAATTTTACGCCCCTAGGACCACGCCTTCCCTACGCGACGGGGCCTTAAAAAGCGGGGCCTAAAAAATCATTTTTCCATACAAACCAAAAAATTTTTTTTTGATTTTTAATTTTTTTGTTGTTAATTATTATATTACTTGCTTAGCTTATTTACGACAAAAAATTTGATTTTGGTGGGATAAGTCTTTCAGCGCTAAAAAAATTTTCGCAAAAAAAAATTTTGAGCCGCCGGGGTCCTACAGTAAAAAATTTTTAAAAAATATTTTTTTTAGTTTTGACCAGCAACGGTTTTAGCTGCTATGTTGCTTTAAATGATATATATTCATAAAAAAATATTTTTTGTATCTGTGACATCTTTATCGTGTTCAAAAAAAGGGTACAAAATGCATTGTTGATTTTTTTCGATACACGATAAAGATGTCACAAATATGAATAATATTTTTTTTGGAATATATATCATTAAAAACAACATAACAACTAAAACCGTTGCTTTTCAAAACTAAAAAAAAATATTTTTTAAAAATTTTTTACCGTAGGATCCCTACGGCTAAAAATTTTTTTTTCGAAAAAGATAAAGATGTCACAGGTATGAATAATTTTTTTTTTGGAATATATATCATTAAAAGCAACATAACAACTAAAACCGTTGCTGGTCAAAACTAAAAAAAAATATTTTTTAAAAATTTTTTACTGCAGGACCCCGGCGGCTCAAATTTTTTTTTTGCGAAAAATTTTTTAGCGCTGAAAGACTTATCCCACCAAAATCAATTTTTTTGTCGTGAATAAGCAAACCAAGTAATAAAATAAATAATAACAAAAAAATTAAAAATCAAAAAAAAAAAATTTTGGTTTGTATGGAAAAATGATTTTTTAGGCCCCGCTCTTTAAGGCCCCGTCGCGTAGGGAAGGCGTGGTCCTAGGGGCGTAAAATTTTTCCTGAGTTATTTTTAAGTCAAAAGGAAAAAAATGAGCGGGTACCGTCTCAAGATTTCCAACATTTCCAAAATAAGGGACACTCTAATGCATACCCTACACAATGTTCAAGAATTGTGAATTTAAATTTAATTCAATACCAAAAAAAACTAAAAACTATTAAAAAAAAAAATATTTAAAAAAACCATAGTAAAAAATCTTGATTTCAAAATGTTACGTATTTTTTTTTCAAGTATAAAAAATACATTAACTATTTTTTTTTTTCAGTGTAAAGCTAATTTTGGTGATAAAACACTTAACAAAATTACTTTATGGCCTCAACCGAACAAGTGTTATTGAATAAGTTACCTAAGTTTTGTACTCTTAATGCTTAATGTGATTGTTATTTATAAAACAAACAATATTACCAAATTTTTTTGATAAAAAATTTTTTTACTAAAACTATTTTTTTACCGATAAAGTGTTATTGGATAAGTTACCTAAGTTTTTTCTTACCTAAGTTTATGCAAATCAGTTGTAATTAACTTAAAAACCTGCAAAATCTGTTATATTTTTTTTTGTGCATATGAAAATGTAACATTTCCAAATCCAACAAACGTTGCAAACGGAAAGACTAACCTAAAATACCATCTACCACTAAATGGAAGGTATAAAAACTAGATAAATAAAAATTAACAGACGAAAAACAAACAAACTAAACACATGACCGTATAAAAGTAATTAAAATGATAATTTTATTTTGGGTAGGAGAGGTTAAAAAAACAAACAAAGAAAAACTTGGGTAAATTAGCATATATATAAAGATTTCAATACAAAGTTATTAATATGAAAAAAAAATTATTAATACAAAATAAACAAATTTTCTTTTTGAAAACATTTGGTAAAAAATATTAAAATGGGTATAAATTATTTAAAAAACTTTGGTCATTTAACATTTTTAAATTAAATCACAATTTAGAAAAACCCTTACAAAATATAGTCCATTATAATAGTAAACTTTGTTAATTTTACCAAGTTGTTTAAAATCGTAATTGTAAGTTTGATTTACCAATATTATTTTTTTATACAATTCAATTAGTGGAAGGTATAAAATCGAAATATCAGTCTGGGACCCCAAAAAGTATAAATATTTTGATTAGTTTTCGATTTAAGAAATTCTAGCGATGTCTGTCTGTTAAAATGGCGACCACGGCCAAAATATTACGGATTAGATACCTAAAGTTAGCATATTGAAAATATTTTTTTTTCAACAAAAATCTTTTCTCGCAATTTTTTTTTTCCGTAGATTTTTTTAAAATTTTTTTTTTTAAATTGTTTAACAATTTTTAATAAAGTTTTTTTAATGTCAACTTAATTGATTTATTGCTTCAAAATTTAGTTACGTTTAATATTTTTTTTATAATACTATTATATTTCACCTAAAAACTTGGTTAAAATTACCAAGTTTCCTTAAATATTCCCAATTTTAAAACAGGTGACTTTTTATTTGTGTAAAATTTCCTCATTTTACTTTATGTTTTTTTAGAAATTTTCCTAAAGGTTTTTATCAACAAGTAATTAACAGTTTTATGTTGTAAAACAGCTGCTGTTTTTTTTTTTTTTTGCAAATGTACTTAAAGACATAAAAAGGTAAAAACATAAAAAATATTGGGTAGGGCAAGATGACTTTTATGAAAACACGTGAGGATTATTTGCTTGAGAGAATGAACAATTATTAACCTTCATCAAGAACCCAAAGAAAAAAATATAAAAGGAAATGTGCAAGATCTTACACAAACAATAAAAGGGAAATTATGACGAAAGAGGATGAGGAGAATGGGAAAGAAGAAAAATAAAAGCAAGGTGTTGCAAAAAAAAAATTAAGTAAAGGAAGAAATTTTAAACCAAAGGAAGTAGAAAACATAAGCGAGAAAAATAATTGTAGGAAATTTGTAATTGTAGAAAAATGTTTATTACAAACAAATTATGTTTATAAGGAATATTAAAAATGCTTTGTTGAAAAAAACTACCTAAAAAGAAAATTATGTTTACACGTAAACGGTAAAGTTATTCAACTACACTAAACCATATGATACCCTACACCAGTGTTTTTTTTTTTTGGAAAATGGGTAACAAGTCCAAACATGGACCGATTTGATTAAACTTTTGTTAGATCATAAATAAGTACAGAAAACACACAAGAACCAAATTTGAGTGGAATTGACTTATTTGTGTAGCCAACCGAGTTATGGAATATCGGGCGAAATTTTTATAAGGGGACTAACAAGGGAAGTATCTCAACCCTTATGAACCGATTTGCCTTAAACTTAAAATATATGGGGGTTTTCGTGTTAACTGACACAACTTTTGAAACCGATGTCTTCCGATCGGGATGAAATTTGCACCAAGGTTAGTTCTATTGGATAGTAGTTCAGACACAATTTTTCAACGAAATTTGACATTTTGGCCAAAGAGGTGTTTATTCTCATCCATGTAACTTCTTACCTATTGTCTTTAGCAAAATGTGTCCCAAATAGTTTAGATAGCTATTTCTTCAGTCGTTCGAAAAAAAATTATAAAAAAAAATAAAAAAATAATTTTTGATTTTTTTCTTAAAAATCCAAAATTTTTTTGACTTTTTCATCAAATTGGGCCCTTTTTTTTATGGAACACAAAAAACGGTTCTTCAATTTGAACTATTAGGCTAGGGATAGCTCACCAGTTTTCGATTTCGATCCTCAAAAAGCCTCACAACTGCCCAGAACTGCCCATGGAAGGGTGCAATGGGAGATCGACCTCCATTAATTTTCTTCCCCCAACATTTTTCTTGAATATACCTAACCTCTATTTGCACTTCTTAAGGGGGCTCCCATACAAAATGACATTTTTATAAAATTTGCTCCTACCGCTCTAACTGTCCATAGGGTGCCCGTAGAGAAGTAAAATGTATGACCGACCCCAAATATTTTTTCAACTCCAACATTTTCTCAGAATATACCTACCCTTTATTTTCAACTCTTAAGGGGGTCCCCACACATTTCTTTTTTTTTATTAGTATTTAAAAATACATGTTTTTATAATGTATGGGAGCCCCTTAGGGAGTTCTCCACTCCCTAAAAAATAATGGGGGTTGGTCGTAATTTTTGCCTCTCTAGGAGGCACGGTAGGAGCTGGTTTAATAAAACAAATTTATAAAACTATAAGAAATGTATGGGGACCACCTTAAGGGTTAAAGATACATAATAGGTATGTTTGCAAAAATGTTAGAATTAATAAAATAATGGAGGTCGGTCATACATTTGGCTCTGCTAAGGGCACTTTAGGGTAAGTTAGAATGGTAGAAACAAATTTTTTAAAAATGTTTTTTATGGGAGCCCCCTTAGGAAGTGAAAATAGGGGTAAGGTATGTTCAAGAAAACTGTTGGGGGCAGAAAATTATTGGAGGTTCGTCTCACATTGCACCCCTCCATGGGCGTTTCTAGGGCAGTTGTGGGGCTTTTTGAGGATTTTTAAATCCTTATGACCAACTTTGACCCCGATGAGGGGCCATATGGCCCCACCCCACCGCCCTCATTTTTTGGCTCGTGCTTTCTTTTTCGAACCTATAAAAATTAGAGGGTATCGCGGATCGAAATCGAAAGCTGGTTAGCTATCCCACGCCTAATAGTGCAAATTGAACAACCGTTTTTTTGTGTTCCAAAAGACTGAATTTCGGCAAGTGTTTTTCGTGAATTTACGAGATTTATTTCGAAAGGCAGTTTTGAGGATGCTGAAGCATCGCATATATATTTGTCGTTCCCCAGGCCTAGTTCGTATTGAATTTCAGCCAAATCGGTCCAGTGCACAGAGGTAAAAACCGGCCAAAACTAAAAAAAAAAAAATTTTTTCTTTTTTTCCAAATTGATGCCAAATGAGAGCTAACACTTCAAAACATGCGATTACAAAATTTTGTGCCAATCCTTTGACTAGTTTAGGTTTTATAACGAAGCAAAGTTGAGTATTTGTATTTATTATTTTTTAAATTTAAAAGTTGTGATTTGCAACTTTGAAGTCCAAGTAGGCTGTAAACTTAAAAAAAAAAAATTGCCTTGAAATTGATATATTTTGAAAATTTAGCATTATTTTTAAATGTCATATGCATTTTGGCAATATCGAGTGCGTGGATTAATTTAAACAGTGCACGGTGGTCAATTCCGGCCAAAAATCATTTTATTTTTTTATTAAATCTTGATGAACTTTTGATGCTATATTATAGCTAATACTTCAAAACATACAACTTAAATCTTTTTTTGGGCCTTGTAACACTATATTATTGTCCATAGCGGTGCAAAGTTGAGTATTTTTTGCTTTTCATTTCAGCTTTTTTTAAAATGTATATTTTAGTTTTCAATAAAAGTTGGCTATGCATTTTTCTTCACATTATTTTTTTAAGTTCGGACATGGATTTTTAATTCCTATAGTAAATAATCATTCCATGTGGTTTTTGCAGATTTTGTGTGCGTTTTTGTCTTAAAGTGATGTGTATGAAAATTAGATAAAAATTAAAAAAAAAACTCTAAAAAAAATTAATTTTGAAAGACCATAAAAATCAATTAGAGGCTATTAGAGGTTAGCTATAAAAAGCAGTTTGTACTTTTAACTATTAAAAGTAAGTATTTTAAATTTCAGCCCCTACTTTTACCGATTCTTTAAACCAGAGCATTTTTAGTGGACTCATTTTTTACAAATGATGGACTTTTTTAAACCTACAAACTCCACCAAAATAGGGAATGTGAATAGATACTAGCTTAAAACCCATAGATTTGCGTTAAAAGATACTTAAAAGAAGACGAAATAAAAAAAAATGTGGTTTAAGGGGGTTTGGAACTAAAAAACAGCCTTAATGGTAGCAATTTTTAAACAGCTAAAAAAATAAATACGTAATAGTAGTATTATTTAATTCAGTTTTTTCTTTTGAAAGAAAGAACATTTTAGCGGCTCTATGAAATAAGGCCCCAATGAAATAAGACCCCAAACCAAAAATGAAATAACGCCCCATTTTTTGGGGCTTTATTTCATTATGAAACAATACCCCAAAAAATAAATGAAATAAGCCCCCAATGAAATGAAACAAAACCCCAAAGATAAAATGAAATAACGCCCCATTTTTGGGGCCTTATTTCATAATGAAATTAAGCCCCATTTTGAAAATGAAATAAGGCCCCAATTTAAAAACAAAAATAAATATTAAGTCCGTTCGATAAGCTACTATTTCATTATAAAATTACTCCAAAATTTCTGGTAAATTAAAAATTTTATACATACATACATACAAAGGACTCAATTTAAATCCAAAATATATTAAATCTACTACAAACCGAAATGCACGCCGTGAGTGAACAAAAAATTCCGGATACGTCTAAATAACTGCTTTTATTGAGCAGGGCGTGGCACATTGGATTGTTTAAGGTGTTAGCACAATGGACTTGGTGAAATTTTCTTCGATTTTGTACAACCTACCGTCGTCGTTAATATATCTTTCATAACATTATAATATGATGGTTGTTTTAAAAATATTTAAATGCTGGTGGTGATGAAGGAAGCGCCGCAGGCGAAAAATTTTTACAAAAGATTTTAACAAAAAATTTAAAAAAAATCGCGCGATTTTTTTTTAATTTTTTGTTAAAATCTTTTGTAAAAATTTTTCGCCTGCGGCGCTTCCTTCATCACCACCAGCATTTAAATATTTTTAAAACAACCATCATATTATTTCATCAGTAATTAAATAGAATCCTAGAAATGCCCAAGGATATAACAATTTTAATTCCTTTTCGAGGTTTGTAAATATATTAAAGACAAAATTTATTATTGATTAAGTTCTGAGAGAAAAATTTTAAATTAATATAGAGATTTAAATTTTATATTCGTAAGATGTTTCTCTTCCGATCTTACAGCGAAATTTATAAAATACTTATCGCAGATTCGGTAGGCGTGTTAGCAATTGCACTAATCCTTTTAAGTTAATTTTTTTTAGCTTCTGTAGTAATTTCATTTTATTTTGGACTTATTTCTGTGAAAATTATTTCACTAGCAGTCTTTTTCATTGCGTCGTTGGCTTCCGCAGATTTCAGAAAAAATGAAATAACACCCCAAAATATTATTTGGGGCCTTATTTCATTCCTAAAATTTGGGGACTTATTTCATAATGAAATAGAGCCCCAAAACAAAAAATGAAATAAAGCCCCAAATAATGAAATAACACCCCAATTTTTTTTAGTAAAAATTTGTGGGGCCTTATTTCATTTTTGATTTGGGGTGTTATTTCATTGGGGCCTTATTTCATAGAGCCCATTTTAGCATTTTTAAAAATTTCATAACACAAAATTTGGTCAACTAGAATTTTCAGGGTTGCCAGTTAATCGTGTGTTGTTTTTTTAAAGGGAAAAATTGGCTGCATTTTTACAGCAAAAACTACTAAACCGATTTTGATGATATTTTTTTTTGATTTGTAGATAATTAAAATTTCAAGCACTTAACGTGGCCATTTTTTTTGGAAAAAAATTGATTTTTGTTGAAGATATGCTAACGTAAACTCAAAAAATAGAAAAACTTCAATTTTTTCTTTCATTCAAATATTAATTAGGTCAAATTTTAAAAAATTGTCACGATAAGTATTAGAAAATTAAATAATCCACAAATCAAAAAAAAAAAAATATCATCAAATTCGGTTTAGTTGTTTTTGCTGTACAACTGCGGCCATTTTGTCTTTTAAAAAATAGCATTCCACAATTAACTGGAAACCCTGGCAATTCTTTGTCTTTTAAACTTTTAAAAATATTTCGATTGTTAATATTTCAAATAAAAAAACAGAATTAAAAAGTATTGCGTATCTATTTTTTTAAAAAATTGCTAACACTAAGGATGTTTCTTTTAGTTCCAACCCCCACCTTAATTAGTTTGATACATTTGACACGTCCATGCTTAGTTGGCCAACCACTATATTTGTATGTCCAACGTTTTGAAAAGAGATCAGATATATTATTCTTAATTCGGATATTAAATTATTGCTGTTTATATGCAGACATGTTTGATATATTTGGGACGTCCATGATTATTTGGCCAACCACTGTATTTGTAGGTCCAACATTTGGGCAAGGTATCAGATATGTTATTCTTAATTCGAATATTAAATTTGAGCTATTTACATGCAGAAATAAAGAAGTTATTGATTTTTGGCCGGAATTGACCACCGTGCAGTGGTGGTAAAAATAAATCTAAAAAAATAAAAAATTTATAAAAAATACAAACTTTGGAAAGCCCAAAAAAATTTGGGTCATTTATATCAAATAAATAGCTTTTTGAGCTGTGGAAAACACATAAAAAAAGAAGATGGATGAAATACTGACGATTAAGACACAACATCTTAAAACACCTTCAAAAAAAATTTTTCGCGGAAAAAAAATTTCGCGATTTTTTTTTTTTTCGCGAAATCGGTTTATTATTATATTCTTAACCTACCTACAACATTTTATAAGTTTACATAGAAAATTAAAGAAGTTATAGGGTTTTGGCCGGAATTTACCACTGTGCAGTGGTTCAAAAGTTATTAGCAAAACCGTGAATATCAGATTAGTTTCACCTCAAATTCACGTGTTGAAACCCCGTTAAACATGTTTTAAAAACATTGGTAAATCACAAAAATATTTTACAACGTATTTTTGTCACTCAAAAATATTTGTACACTAAAAAAAAAATACACTCGAAAAAAATTTTACTCAAAAAAAAAAATACACTCGAAAAAAATTTTACACTCAAAAAAAATTAGTAAATTTTTTTTTTTGATTACAAAAAAAAGCTTTTTACACAAAAAAAAATATTTCTAATCAAAAATTTAATTTTTTGCAAGTTATAATATTTACTATTACTTTAAAAGGGCATAGTTGAGGGTATTCATAGATTCGGCAAAGTCGAATTTAACTTTCCTACTTGTTTTTTCATAATTTTCAAAAATCCAAAACTTTAATCGTTGGTCGCCACAGGTTAATTTAATCCGGTTGGCAACCAATTTGTACCACATGTTTTTAAGGTCCACTAGAATAAAAATTTACTCGGAAACTTGGAAAAATCAGAAGCTGAATATAATATGTCGCTTTAACCCTTTAGCGACCACAGGCAAGTATACTTGCCAAAGCGTTTTTGGCGATTATTTTTGTTCAGGCAAAAGATAGGGAAAATGTGCTAAAAGATGAATTGTAGAGTCAGCGTTGCCAGGTACTTTTTTTCGTTGTCCCCAAAAATATAACAAAATGTCCCAAAAATCCCTAAATAATAAAAAAACGTTATTTTTTAATCTCACAAAAAAAAATTTCTTCAATTTTTAAAGAAAATTTATGGATTGTAATTTAATAATTATATTTCGAAGATTAGCAATTAAAAAATCCCCAAAAATCCCCAAACGCGTAAATAAACGACTTTTGGCAATGGTTATATGGTTGAGGGTGCTGTGGCTTAGTGGTTAGCGCGTTGGACTACTAGCCAGCAAGCCTGGGTTCGATTCCCGGCTCAGGCCGAACAACATTTTTTCAGATATTTATTAGTTTCTATTTATAACTAATATCTATCGCAGCACCCTCCTTCGTTGATAAATAGCACTAAAACGTCAACGAAGTAAAATAATAAAATAATGGCTATTAAACACAGCTTCAAATATAATTCGCCAGATCAATAACAGATGGCGATGCAACAACTGTACTCAAAATTATCAACACGCGCAATTACAGTGTTGCCATACTGAAGCCCTTCTATCTTTCAAATCTTTCATCTCTCTTCTATCCCCTTTCCGAAAGAAACATCACGGTTACATTAGTAATTGATAGGCAGCATTGCCTGAGTGTTGTTTCTTTTTTAAAAAAAAAAAAAAAAAAAAAAAAAATGAGATTTCTTGTATGTGTGTGAAGATAAATACGTATATGACTAGCAAAGACACAAACCATTTATTTTCACACATTTTTTCGGCGCAGTCCTTAATAATGCTTTTTCTTTATAAAATGATTTGTTGTTGCGACTAGAACCACTTTTATGGACATAAGTGTTTCTAAAGGTACTCCTCGAATTAATCACACTGTTTAACAATTTTTCCTATACATTTCTAGAGAGAATTTGGCCCACGGCGAAGAAACGGAAAGACCTGCGTCAATAAAATGTATAGGAATTATTACTTTTAGACTCTACTACAACTCCTCACTCACAGAATATTTAAAATCCTTTTTGGGGTTCTGTTATTCCATTTTTTATGCCTTTAAATTTCTGGAGAGGATTAGGCCCACTGTAAGCAAACGGAAAGACCTGCGTCAATAAAATTTATAAGAATTACTACTTTTGGACTCTACTACAATTCCTCATTCACAGAATGTTTAAAATCCTCTTTGGGCTTTGGTTATTCCATTTTTTGTGCCTTTAAATTTCTGGAGAGGATTTGGCCCACTGTAAGCAAACGGAAAGATCTGCGTCAATAAAATTTATAGGAATTCTATTGGACTCTACTACGATTCCTCATTCACAGAATATTTAAAATCCTTTTTGGGCTTTGGTTATTCCATTTTTTGTGACTTAAAATTTCTGGAGAGGATTAGGCCCACTGTAAGCAAACGGAAAGACCTGCGCCAATAAAATTTATAGGAATTACTAATATTGGACTCTACTATGATTCCTCATTCACAGAATATTTCAAGTCCTTTTTGGGCCTTGGTTAATCCATTTTTTGTGCCTTTAAATTTCTTGAGAGGATTTGGCCCACTGTAAGCAAACGGAAAGACCTGCGTCAATAAAATTTATAGGAATTACTTCTATTGGACTCTACTACGATTCCTCATTCACAGAATATTTAAAATCTTTTTTGGGCTTTAGTTATTCCATTTTTTGTGACTTAAAATTTCTGGAGAGGATTTGGCCCACAGTAAGCAAACGGAAAGACCTGCGTCAATAAAATTTATATAAATTACTTCTATTGGACTCTATTACGATTCCTCATTCACAGAATATTTAAAATCCTTTTTAGGCTTTGGTTATTCCATTTTTTGTGACTTAAAATCATTGGCGTAGGAAGCCAACATTTCTGGGGGGGGCTAAAGCCCCCCCAGATTTTTTTGAATTTTTTGTTTTTTTTTTTAATAGAAAACCCCAGACCTATTTCTGAAGCGTTCCCTATATCATGTGTCTACACTAAGAAAATTATCTCATTAACTGTTTGTAGGTTATTTTAAAAAGTAATCAGTAAAGTCATTTTAAAAGAAAAATCACTTATTTTATAAAGGATTTAATTTTTTTACTGTTTCTGTAGTTTAAAAAAAAATAATTTACTGTATTAAAAACGAATTTTCTGTTACATTTAATTTCGGCAGAAAAATATTTCTTCTATAGTTTTACTGTTTTTCAATACAAAATAACTGAATATTCACTAGTTTTTTAATGTTTTAGTTAGTCATAAAATTAACATTTAAAATTGACTGTAATGTGTTGTTATTTTAAATGAAAAAACAGTGGAATGGTTTTTAAATAAAATTTCATTTGTTTTAAGTGAATATTCAGTGGAATTTACCTACATAATTCTTTGAGTGTAGGTGTCCTAGAAACGAATGCCCTCCGAAAGCGGTTAAAAATTCATATTTTTTTTAAACAAATTTTGATTCTGAAGATTTTTCGGAAATTTAGAACTCCCAGATATGTTATGAAAGATTTTTAATGTTTTCCTATAGTAAAATCATTAGATTACTATGATTTTTTTCAAGAAAAAGTTCTGATGATTGCAAAAGTTGATGATTATTAGTCAAAATTCTCAGATTCTTTCTTCCAATAACTTTTGTCTATAAAAAACCACTTAGAATTTATAAACTTTTTTAAATCAAAGAACTTAAAATGTTTTCCTGAAGTTAAAATCCTAAGATTCGGTAAAGTTTTTATTACTGACAAAAACAGCAGATTCATATAAAAACTTTTTGCAATAATTCAGACTATTTTTCAATAGGAAAAACTATTGGATCTAATATAATAATCATTACGAGTCCTTAAGACTCGTAGAATAATCATAACGAGTCCTAAAGACTCATTATTATTATTTATTGTTGCAAAAATTAATGAAATTATTAAAAAAAAATTGTGAATGATTAAAATTCTGGGGGGGGCTAAAATTATTCTGGGGGGGCTAAGCCCCCCCCAGACAGGGCTATCTACGCCAATGCTTAAAATTTCTGGAGAGGATTAGGCCCTCTGTAAGCAAACGGAAAGACCTGCGCCAATAAAATTTATAGGAATTACTAATATTGGACTCTACTATGATTCCTCATTCACAGAATATTTAAAATCCTTTTTGGGCCTTAGTTAATCCACTTTTTGTGCCTTTAAATTTCTTGAGAGGATCAGGCACACTGTGAGCAAACGGAAAGACCTGCGTCAATAAAATTTATAGGAATTACTTCTTTGGACTCTACTACGATTCCTCATTCACAGAATATTTAAAATCCTTTTTGGGCTTTGGTTATTCCATGTTTTGTGACTTAAAATTTCTGGAGAGGATTAGGCCCACTGTAAGCAAACGGAAAGACCTGCGCCAATAAAATATTGGACTCTACTATGATTCCTCATTCACAGAATATTTCAAATCCTTTTTGGGCCTTGGTTAATCCATTTTTTGTGACTTAAAATTTCTTGAGAGGATTTGGCCCACTGTAAGCAAACGGAAAGACCTGCGTCAATAAAATTTATAGGAATTACTTCTATTGGACTCTACTACGATTCCTCATTCAAAGAATATTTAAAATCCTTTTTGGGCTTTGGTCGTTGCATTTTTTGTGCTTTACATTTACATTTTTTGGAACTTTAGTTTTCTGGAGAGGATTTGGTCCACTGTGAGCAAACGGAAAGACCTGCGTCAATAAAATTTTTAGGAATTACTGCTTTTGGACTCTACTACGATTCCTCATTCAAAGAATATTTAAAATCCTTTTTGGGCTTTGGTCGTTGCATTTTTTGTGCTTTACATTTACATTTTTTAGAACTTTAGTTTTCTGGAGAGGATTTGGTCCACTGTGAGCAAACGGAAAGACCTGCGTCAATAAAATTTATAGGAATTACTACTTTTGGACTCTACTACAATTCCTCACTCACAGAATATTTAAAATCCTCTTTGGGCTTTGATTATTTTATTTTTGGTGCATTTACATTTCTGGGGAGGATTAGGCCCACAGTAAGCAAACGGAAAGACCTGCGTCTATAAAATTTATAGAAATTACTTCTATTGGACTCTAATACGATTCCTTATTCACAGAATATTTAAAATCCTTTTTGGGCTTTGGTTATTCCATTTTTGTGACTTAAAATTTCTGGAGAGGATTAGGCCCACAGTAAGCAAACGGAAAGACCTGCGTCAATAAAATTTATAGGAATTACTTCTATTGGACTCTACTACGATTCCTCATTCACAGAATATTTAAAATCCTTTTTGGCTTTGGTTATTCCATTTTTTGTGACTTAAAATTTCTGGAGAGGATTAGGCCCACAGTAAGCAAACAGAAAGACCTGCGTCAATAAAGATTTTAAATATTCTGTGAATGAGGAATCGTAGTAGAGTCCAATAGAAGTAATTCCTATAAATTTTATTGACGCAGGTCTTTCCGTTTGCTTACTGTGGGCCTAATCCTCTCCAGAAATTTTAAGTCACAAAAAATGGAATAACCAAAGCCCAAAAAAGATTTTAAATATTCTGTGAATGAGTAATCGTAGTAGAGTCCAATAGACGTAATTCCTATAAATTTTATTGACGCAGGTCTTTCCGTTTGCTTACTGTGGGCCTAATCCTCTCCAGAAATTTTAAGTCACAAAAAATGGAATAACCAAAGCCCAAAAAGGATTTTAAATATTCTGTGAATGAGGAATCGTAGTAGAGTCCAATAGACGTAATTCCTATAAATTTTATTGACGCAGGTCTTTCCGTTTGTTCACAGTGGGCCTGATCCTCTCAAGAAATTTAAAGGCACAAAAAATGGATTATCCAAGGCCCAAAAAGGATTTTAAATATTCTGTGAGTGAGGAATCGTAGTAGAGTCTAATAGAAGTAATTCCTATAAATTTTATTGGCGCAGACCTTTCCGTTTGCTTACAGTGGGCCTAATCCTCTCCAGAAATTTTGAGTCACAAAACATGGAATAACCAAAGCCCAAAAAGGATTTTAAATATTCTGTGAATGAGGAATCGTAGTAGAGTCCAATAAAAGTAATTCCTATAAATTTTATTGATGCAGGTCTTTCCGTTTGCTCACAGTGGGCCTGATCCTCTCAAGAAATTTAAAGGCACAAAAAATGGATTAACCAAGGCCCAAAAAGGACTTTAAATATTCTGTGAATGAGGAATCATAGTAGAGTCCAATATTAGTAATTCCTAAAAATTTTATTGGCGCAGGTCTTTCCGTTTGCTTACAGAGGGCCTAATCCTCTCCAGAAATTTTAAGTCACAAAAAATGGAATAACCAAAGCCTAAAAAGGATTTTAAATATTCTGTGAATGAGGAATCGTAATAGAGTCCAATAGAAGTAATTCCTATAAATTTTATTGACGCAGGTCTTTCCGTTTGCTTACTGTGGGCCAAATCCTCTCCAGAAATTTTAAGTCACAAAAAATGGAATAACCAAAGCCCAAAGAGGATTTTAAACAAATCCTCTCTAGAAATGTAGAGGAAAAATAGTTAAACAGTGTGATTAATTCGAGGAGTACCTTTAGAAACACTTATGTCCATAAAAGTGGTTCTAGTCGCAACAACAAATCATTTTATAAAGAAAAAGCATTATTAAGGACTGCGCCGAAAAAATGTGTGAAAATAAATGGTTTGTGTCTTTGCTGGTTATATACGTATTTATCTTCACACACATATTTCTTGTCCTTTTTGCTATCATGAAATCCCCAACTTTGGGTATAAATCCCCACGTCTGGCAGCCCTGTGTAGAGTAGTGTTGGGGAAACAAAAGTCTAGTTTTCAATAATTTTCTAATTTGATCCACTCTATTTTAGGAAAAAAAGGATCTTTACTTGTCGCGCATAATCAGGGGTGTAGAGCTCCAAATTCTTGTACAGTAACTATTATTGAGTTGCAGATCTTAAAAATCACTGCGAATAGCAAATAAATTTGGCCAAAACTGCCAAATCGTCAAGGGGCCAATTTTTTCACAGAGAAATAAAAGGGGGAAGGAATGGAGTGAGGGGTCCAATTTTTTGTTTCATAACTATTATTAGCTCACAGATCACGACCATGAACAGAAACTTAAAATCGCCTTGGCAGAAAATGTATGCTCGTCAAAGGGTTAATGGCGAGTATTTTAAATTTCGACACATTCAAACAATGCACCTTTAGAAGTTTTAAATAATTGATATGATTTTCACTAAATCTCTCTATTGCCCAATTTTTTGGATTTATGTTTTGTTTGTCAACATATTATATTTACATTAAGCAATTAATATGTTTCTGTCAAATATTTAACAAAAGTTTTTGTAAATAATATTTTTTTTAAATATTTTTCAGTTTAGCTCTTGAAATTTAAATCTTAAATATAGCAATAATTTATTACCAAAATAAAATTAAAAAAAAAAAAATATTTTTAAGAAAAAAACTATAAATCTGTTTTTAAACTGTCAACTTAAATACACAACGACTTTGGCATATAGTAAAAATGCACTGTCAAATTGTCTAGTCAAACACGCAACAAATGTCAAAATAATATCTTAAACACTTGTGTTACATTGATGCAAATCCCATATCTCCACTATAACAAAAATCCAATACAATTTTCAAAAAAAAAAAAATATTGTTCTACATTTTTTTCTGAATTTTGAAATAATACAAACCGCAAAATGTAAGTAATTGGAATTTAAATATGTTATTTTTTTTTGGAGATTTGTCTGTTCTGTTTTATATGCAATCTACAAAGTTTTCAAAATTTGGGGGGCTTTTTTTTGCTGCTGTTAAACGCGCATAGTATCTGGGCTGTCAATGAACGCCAAAATAAATTGAGTATTTTAAAATAAATTTATATATATTTTTTTTGAAGCATTAAGCAAAAATTTTTTTAAAATTGCTTATAAAGCACGTTTCTTCAATAAGCGAAGAAAAAAAAGAAACTTAAAAAACATTTGCACTTAAGAAAGACATCACTTGAAAAATAGGATTTTTTTTCTTTTTTTACAGACAGTTTTACGTATAAACAAAATTTTAAATTATTTGATATTTTCGTATGTAATAAATTACAATAACAAATTTATAAATAAATAACAACAAAAAAAAATGTTATTGTTTACTAAGGGTGGGATAGTGTTGTGTGAGATTTTAAGCAGCAATATTTGGAAGCGCTAGAACCCCTCATTTTGTGAGGTTGGTAAAAAAAGTGTATGAGCCAAAAAATGGGGGAGGTCGGATAGGATCTAGAGGTCGCTCATCGGGGTCAAAGTTGGTCGTAGAGGGGAAAAAATCCACAAAAAGCCCCAAAACTCCCCTGGTTTTGCTCCTAGAGGGGTCAAATGTGAGACCGGCCCCCATTATTTTTTCCCCCTGAACACTTTTGCCAAACATACCTAAGCCCTATCTCCAATCCCTAAGGGGGGTCCCATACAAAGGTTCAATTTTAAAAAAATCTTGCTCCTACCGCTCTAGCTGTCCTAGAAGTCACCCTAGAGGAATCGAATGTATGACCGACCCCCAATATTTTTTCAACCCTAACATTTTCTTAGAACATACCTACCCCCTATCTTCAATCCTTAGGGTGGTCCCCATACATTTTTTTTCTTTTTTCTTAAATTGTCATATTAAATCAGCTCCTACCGGTCCAATGGTGCCTCCTAGAGGGGTCATTATCAAGACCAACCCCCATTAATTTTTAGCCCCCAACACTTCTTCTGAACATACCAATTCCATATCTCCAATTCCTAGGGGGTCTCCCACACAAAATGATATTTTTGTGAAACTTGCTCTCACCGCTCTAACTATCGCAGGGGTGACCCTAGAGAAGTTAAATGTGTGACCGACCCCCAATATTTTTTCAGCCCCAACATTTTCTCCAAACAAACCTACCCTCTATTTTAAAGGCTTAAGGGTGTCCCCACACATTTTTTTTATTTTTTAATTTTTTTTTTATAAAATTTGCGCCTACCGCTCCCATTCTGCGTTTTAGGAACGGTAAATGCAGACTGACCCCCATTAATTTTTGCCCCCTACATTTTTTCTGAACATACCTACGCCGTATTTCCACTTTGTAGGGGTGCTCCCCTGGGGAAAACTTAATTAGTAATGTATGTAAAGAAGTCAAATGTATGACCTACCCATATATTTTTTTAGCCAAAACATTTTCTTCAAACATACCTACCCTCTATCTTCAAGGTGTTATCCCACAATTTTTTTATTTATTTTATCGAGAAATCCGAGGTCTTTAATTTGTAATTTAATAGTAACTTTTGTTAAGCGTAAAAAAATATTTTTTTTTAACTTGAAAATAATAAAAAATGATATAATAATAATATAACTATAAATCAAATTAATTTATTTTTATCGTGTGATGGATATTGTTTCCGATTTTCGGCCACGACCTGAAGCAAAACTATTTTTTCTCCTCGTTACGGCACAACACGTTGTTATAGTCTTCTATTAATTTTACGCCTCTTTCGGCAGCGTCGTTGACAACATGTAATTTACGTAATATTTGCAGCGCTCGCTGGTAGTCCTGACGATTTTCCCAAGTATTTGGATCGGAAGCCATGAAATTTGTTGTTATTCCGAAGCGTGCAAAAAATTTTGGAGTCCCAGGTGTGACGTAGTGGCTTAAATCAGTTTTTATGAGTTTTTGATTCACTTGTTTCGATGCCATGTTAATTCTTTTCACACCTTCGAATCCAACAACATGTACTGGAGGATTACAATCCTTGTTGCCACTGTCGCCGCTATCCTCTGAGGCATCTTCTTCCCCGATATCATCGTCTTCTTCTTCCTCGCTGTCTTCGTTAGACGATTCGTCCATCTCATCGTCAGATAACTCTTCCTCCAATTCATCTTTCTCTTCTTCAAATATACGAATTGCATTCGACATTTTTCGTTTTATTTCACAAGAGATATTCGGATCAAATAGTGCGAGAGCAACAGCTTCGCCACTGAGATTCCAGAAATGTCCACAGAATCTCTTGACCAATCGTTGCAACAGAATCTTATCAATTGAAGCATAATTGGCAATCGCTTTCAAAAAATCCAAATCATTATTTGGAGCTTCTATTGCTTTGGTAGCGCTAAACCAAGCTTTTACGTAAATTGTTATGATGAAAACGGTCACATCAAGAAGTGCATTTAATTCTTTTTTGGCCAAACCGATATATTTTCGGAACAAAAACATTTTTAGGCAATATATGCCTTTTGCCATCCATCGAGCATGACTGATGGGTCCTGGTGGGCTAAAATGCTTATTAGGAATATTTTCGCCAAGGTATAATAAAACAATTTCAAGAAACTCCTTGTAGTCGTCTCTGGGTTGCTTTTCTTTTATTTGAGCCCAACAAAACAACTTAATGTCAGTTTGGACTTGAGCTGGTATGTTGCCTGCCACTTCCTCATCTTATATGCCAAGACTGTACGGTTTGTCTTTTATATTTTCCCACTGCTCTTTAAAACGCGCAAACATTAGCACTTCTGGTCCAGACGTTTTGCCGAATTTGGTTTCAAACACTTAGTTTTCCCCAGGGGAGCACCCCTACAAAGTGGAAATATGGCGTAGGTATGTTCAGAAAAAATGTAGGGGGAAAAAATTAATGGGGGTTAGTCTGTATTTCCCGTCCCTAAAAGGCACAGTGGGAGCTGTGCAAATTTTATAAAAAAAAAATTTAAAAAAAAAAAAATTGTGTGGGGACACCCTTAAGGCTTAAAAATAGAGGGTAGGTTTGTTTAGGGAAAATGTTGGGGCTGAAAAAATATTGGGGGTCGGTCACACATTTAACTACTCTAGGGTCACCCCTGCGATAGTTAGAGCGGTGGGAGCAAGATTTAGAAAAATGTCGTTTTGTGTGGGAGACCCCTTAGGAATTGGAGATATGGAATTGGTATGTTCAGAAGAAGTGTTGGGGGCTAAAAATAAATGGGGGTTGGTCTTGATAATGACCCCTCTAGGAGGCACCAATGGACCGGTAGGAGCTGATTTAATATGACAATTTAAGAAAAAATAAAAAAAAATGTATGGAGACCACCCTAAGGATTGAAGATAGGGGGTAGGTATGTTCTAAGAAAATGTTGGCGTTGAAAAAATATTGGGGGTCGGTCATACATTTGATTCCTCTAGGGTGACTTCTAGGACAGCTAGAGCGGTAGGAGCAAGATTTTTTAAAAATTGAACCTTTGTATGGGACCCCCCTTAGGGATTGGAGATAGGGCTTAGGTATGTTTGGCAAAAGTGTTCAGGGGGAAAAAATAATGGGGGCCGGTCTCACATTTGACCCCTCTAGGAGCAAAACCAGGGGAGTTTTGGGGCTTTTTGTGGATTTTTTCCCCTCTACGCCCAACTTTGACCCCGATGAGCGACCCCTAGATCCTATCCGATCTGCCCCATTTTTTGGCTCATGCATTTTTTTTACGAACCTCACAAAATAAGCGGTTCTAGCGGGTCGAAATCGAAAACTCGTGCACTATCCCACCCCTATTGTTTACACAATACTATCAGTTTGAAATTTAAGTCAATTGTTGCTGATGGCGACGAAACATTTTAAAGGAATTTTAATTGCAAGAAATTTTAAATTGATGCAAATAAAATAATTTTTGTTGAAAATATATTTACAAAAGAGTAATATTGACATGAATTTTTAAAAGTTGAATTTTTGGCCTGTGGGTGTGGGTTAATGTTTTTAGGACTTTGATTTCAAATTAATTAAATAATTTACTTGATAACTAGGGACGAGATTTAAATGGAAATTCGTGTTTTTTGTCAAAAGTGCAAAAATATGCATTTTCATAAAAAATATGCAAAAACAAATCGATACCATTTTTGTGCAAATTTTTTAATTCGAACTAGAGATAGGCGCGTGAGTGGATTTCGACTCACACCCACTCACGCTCACTCACTATTCACGTGAGAATTAGAAAACTTACTCACGTTCATGCGTAAATCACGCCAGACTCAATCACGCTCACGCGTGAGTCACGCAAAATCTACTCACGCAATAAAATGTTCTTACCAAAAAAAGAAAAAAACTCCAAAAAAATTTTTTTTAAAAAAAATTAAAAAAAAAAAACAAGTAAAAAAGTTAAATTCGGCCTTGCCAAATGTAGTGATACCCTCCACAATTTCAAAAAGATTATTGCACGAAACTTTATTTAAAAGGAAATTACATTTGAAAAAAAAAAATTTTTTTGAAAAAAAAAATTCCGCGAAAAAAAATTTTGGTAAAAAAAAAAAAATCCGCGATTTTTTTCTTTTTTTGTCAAAAAATATGTTCGTACTTGTTTAAATACCATTTGGTGTTCAATTATGTTCACATATGTCAACCAGAAGCCGAATTAAAGCATTTTGTATTTTTAGGTTATGTTGAATGTACTGAAATTTTTAAGGTGTGCTTACATTTTCGTTCATAACTTTTGAACCGCTGAACTGATATCGCTCAAATGCAATAGAACTTCCAATAAATATGTTAAGTTTCAGTCATCTCTGTGCAATATTTTGTCCGTGACAGCATTTGCCACAGACAGACAGACAGACGGACATCGCTAGAATGTCTTAAAATCGATCGGGCATCATGAATATATATACTTTATGGGGTCCCAGATCGATATTTCGATAAGTTACAAACGGAATGACAAACTTATATATACCATCTATCACTAAGTGGAGGGTATATAAATTGGGCAAATCAAAAAATCTAATCACGCAAAAAATAAATGACTTACTCACTAATCATTCACTCAGATTTTTTTTCAACTCACGCTCACTTACAATCACGTGCACTTAAAATATTATGTAAGTAAATTCAACAGAAAATACGTTTGAAACAAATGAAACTTTATTTAAAAAACGGACTACTTACATTTCATTTAAAACAAAAACATTTCTCAGTTATTTTTAAATGTTAATTAATAACTGTTGAAATCCGTAAAAACAACTTAAAAATCCGTAAAAAATGACTGACAAAATTTTACGGAAAAAACGGTTAAAATAACGGAAATTTACATTCATTTTTATTTATTTTTTTAGAAATAATTTTAAAAAACTTCGAACCTGAGCAGAATCGAACTCATAATTTCTGGCTGATAGCCCAGCACGCTACCCTCTGTGCCACAAGCTACTTATATTTTCAGCAACTAAATTTCATTTTCAAATTCAAAAAAAAAAATTCTAATTTTAGAAATTTTTAAATAACTGACAAATAACAAACGACAAATAAAATAATGTGGTTTGTTTTTTAAATAACTGAAAAAACAAACGTTACGGAAAATTTTATTTAAAAGACAGTTATGTATTTGAATAAACGTTCAAAAAGTTGTTTAGAATATTTGTATGTGAAACAAACGAATTTTCTTTTAATATTAACTAAAACGAAAACTATTTGTTTGACTGTGAAACAGTAACTGTAAAACTTTTATGAGTGTGATTGAAATGAAAATCACTTACGCGTGATTCACGTGAATCACGTGACCAGCGCCCATCTTTAATTCGAACACACAAAAAAAAACTTTGTCAAATTACTAGGAAAAGTCTCGTTATCCCATTTTAAAAATATTTCACAGTTTTCCTTGTTTTCTAACAAATTGAAATTTACATTTTTTTTGTAATTTTACAATTTTTTTTTTGTAATTTTACAAATTTCCAAGATAATTTTACAAAAAAAAATCTAGTAAATTCACGAGAATTCCTTGTAATTTTAATTACGCCAAAAAACTGTAAATTTACAATTTTATTGGTTAAAAGCTTGTAAAATTACAAAATTATTGGTAAAAAGCTTGTAAAATTAATAGGAATTCTCGTAAAATAGGAGGTAGCAAAAAATGTAGTAAAATTACGAAACCTCTTTGTAAATTTTATCGTGTCAAAAAATTTGTAAATTTACAATTTTATTGGTAAAAACATTGTAAAATTACAAAATTATTTTTGTAAAGAGCTTGTAAAATTACTAGGAATTTTTGTCAAATAGGAAGTAGCAAACAAGTTTTTCTTGTAATTTTACAAGTTTTTTTTTTGAGAGAAGAGATATTTTGTCTATATCTCTTCGAATCAAAAAATTTGCACAAAAATGGGATAGATTTGTTTTGCATATTTTTATGAAAATGTATTTTTTGATTTTAAATGCATATTTAATGCATATTTATAACTTTTAAATTCATATTTTGGCATAAATATTTTTGATTTCAATCAAATCCACACCAATTGATTTCAATTCGTTTTTCAAAATATTTTTAATCATAAAAATTTTATTTTTGAAAATATGATAAATTATGTTTTTCTTATAATTGCTTAAATTTATATAAAAATCTTGCATTAAAGAATTTATATAAAGTTCTAATTGCAGATTTAATTTTATGCAGTTTTTTCATTGCACACATTAAATGTATATTTTTGATTTTTTTTTGCGAATACTTAAAGCGCATATTTTAAATTTTTTAGTACCTGAAAATCGCAGCCCTATTAATGACAGTGTTGTTAGCAGAGTCATAGAGTAGTCCAACAAATGGCGTTTGAAAAAGTAGTAAACAAAAACCATATGGTATTGTTTACGAAATTTTATCACAAATCGAAATGTGAGCGAGATGGAAGATACAGTTTTACAGTGAGAATGCAGATTGTTTTTTGTCTCTCTTTGCTTTGCGTTTGAACTTTAGTTTAGCATTGCCAGAATTTTCCAATTATCTTTGGTGATGCCAGATCTACAAAACGGTCGATGGATTACTATGTCACTATGGTTGTTAGTTTATCGTTTTTTTTTAATCCGTTACAATAAAAAAATACTTAAATTTTGACATTATCAAATTTGTGTTTCGCTACAGAAATTATAATCGATCCTTAATAGATCACGTGACACGGACTTAAATGATACATCATTAACTTGACACATTTCATATACAAACACCTCTTACTTTTGTGAGGAAATGTCATTATTAAAATTTTTAAAATGTAAAGGATCAGTACTGATCCGAAAAATGGATCGCTAAGATTAAATCAGTTTTAATAGGACGGATACAATTTCATACGAAAAATGGGTTTATTCTATTATATAAACCCATTTTTTGGATGAAATTGTATCCGTCCGATTAAAACTGATCTAATCTTAGCGATCCATTTTTCGGCTCAGTAGTGACCTTTCAAATCTCGGATCAATAGTGATCTTACTCGGATCAGTACTGATCTTTTGAATCTCTAATCAGATGTGATATATAGGAATATATCAAACCTTTTTAATCAGGTTTATTTAACTTGTTTTAATTTCTTTCAGAATTTGTTTGTAACCTCCATTTAGTAACAATTCATATTCAGTTTAAACATGTTACAATTCTCATTTAGTTAAATCATAAATTATTATTATCTCACATTTTATACATATTATTTAACTAGCTTTTGTAAAGGCTTTAATAAAGCATTTCAAATTCTTTGTATTTGTAATAATCATAAGAAATAAATAATTGTATATAAGACACTTGAAGTTTATTTATTACAAGGTCGGTCATAATTATAGGTAACAAGTTGAAAAAAATTTAAGAAAAATAAACTGAAAAACAATATTGTTATCTATAAATAATTGTTATTTATATGAAAATACAAGATAATAAAAAAACAAAATTATCTCAACAGTTTACGTCAAATGTTGAAAAAGCAAAAAAAAAAACATAAAAAATACTTTTTATAAATATACACTGAAAAAAAAACCTTTGTGAAAGTAGAAAATTAACATAAGCTTAATGAAAAATGATTCAGGTTTTCAACCGAAGACTGGTTTCATTTGATCAATAAAACTGGTGTCATTAAAGTTCACTTCAATTAAAACTTACATGGAAATAATAAAAATATTCGTAGAACTTGTTATAAGTAATTCGAGAAGTTTTTCATTAAATGTATGAACAGAATTCATTGATTAATTGTGGAATACCAAATGGAAAACCACGAAAAAAAACGCAAATTTTAGTAAATATATAATTAATCAATAAAAATTCACTTTATATTTCGTATAAAGTCTAAAAATCACAAAATAAACTCGTACCGCTCTGATCAGCTGTTTTTTTTTTGTATTTCTGCTTTTAGCGCGTTAACTTACAGACCAGGGTTGGCAACCGATACCCACCTAGAATAACGGTATTTGGCTATTGTACCGCAACCAATAAAGATATGGACATTTTCAAAAGCGATTATGAAAGCTGATGAAATTTCTAGTATTTTAAATGTGCCACTTCGTGTTTCTACCGGTTCGTTTTCGAAATATAGGTCAATACCTTTATAATACCGTTTGAAACGGTATTATAACGGTATTGGCTTATATAACTAAAATGAACCGGTAGAAACATGAAGTGACACATTTGAAATACTAGAAATTTCATCAGCTTTCATAATCACTTTTGAAAATGTTCCTATCTTTATTGGTTGCTGTACAATAGCCAAATACCGTTATTCTAGGTGGGTATCGGTTGCCAACCCTGTTACAGACTAAAAAGTAAAAAAAAACAACAAGTTTTATAAACAAATTTAAATAAAACTTTTTTATGAAACTATGAAACCTAATGAAGCTAATTTTATGAAATTTGTAATTTGTTTCATTGGTTTAATGAAAAAGAAATTATGAATCCGTTTCATTTATATCACCATGGGTTTTTTTTTAGTGTACAAACAATATTTGTACATTTTTCCTGTTAATTATATAGACATGAACAATTAGTAAATTTATGGCTAAAGCTTTAACAAATTATCACATCATCCAATTCATCCACCCCAACGAGGCAGTCGTTCCTTAGCCAACAGTCAGACAGACAAGTAAGTCAACCAAACGTAACGTCATTTTAAAGAGTAATTCATGTAACAGACAAATTTTGCAACAACTTTGTAAAAGTGTTAATTTTTAATTTATTTTTTCTTTTTAGCCAGTCGACACTTCACAATAACTTGATTTTTTTTTCTAATAATGTTTATTTTGTGTAACACCCTCATTTCTAGAATTTGTAACACAATTAAAGCGACTGACTATATGGCTACAATTTTTGACGTTTAAAATATGAAAATTGATTTGATGGTTTGATTTGTTATAACGAAAACTGAAATTGATAGTTCAAATTATACGGTTTAAGAAATTTGTAACTGATGAAGGGAGGGACCTCAGACAAATTTGACAATACCAATGATGACAATGTAAATTTTGTAAAATCGTGCAATAAATAATAAAATTGCAATTAAATGTCACATTTAAAGGTAAAGAAATTTTAAATCTAGTACAATCAAACAATTTTGAAATCAAAATCAACTGAAAATGAGTGTTGAGACAAAAGATACGTTAGTTGTTTTGGGATCTGTTATATTTTTAGTTAAAACAACTAATTATTGTAGTAATTTTAACAAATTATTGAAAAATTAAATAAATATAAAAATTATTTTTTTTAAATACGTATATATAAATATTTTTTTTCAAAACTTAGAAAATGTTTGAGAGATATTACACAGAAAAAATTTGAAACGTATTTTATTCAACAAAAACGCGGATTCAATTAATTAAAAAAATTGTTATACCAATCATCAAATTGTAGGTGATTGATTGAAAATTTTTTTAATCAAACATTTTTTCTGATTTTGATCAAAAATTTGATCAATTTTTTATTTATAGTCAATTAAAATAATGATTGATTTAACAAATGAATTGTAAGCTTATGACAAAAATATCTAAAAATTCACCTTTTTTGCTTTCCAATATGTTGCCAACAATAAAAAAAAAACAGTAAAACCCGATTATTTTGTATATTTTTGAATTAATCTATTCAAATAAATTAAAGCGAAAACAAATCTGGTATGTTGAAAATTTGAAATTCGACAGTTAAAGAAAATAACAAAAATTTTAATCAAAACATTGATTGACTCATTTAATTTTGTTGATCAATAGATTTAATTGAACATTTTTAGCCAATAATTTTTTGTGTGTATGTTAATAGAAACTACTGCATAAAAAAACTGTTACTGTTAGTTAATTAAAAAAAGAATAACTCCCGTTTAACAGTTGTAGTTGAGAATAACTGAAACCGTTTGACTTAACAAACAACTAACATGTAGTAACTGTAAAACTTTTCTAAATGTAACATTCATTTAAAAAAACATATAAATCGCTTGAAGCTGCCATTATAATTAGGTCTTAGGCTTTTATTTTATCAGGAGTACTTAATAGTACATTTTGTTTTTTGTAGTTGCTTTGTAATTAAGTTGTTGATTTTACTTCAAACTTCAAGTGAATTTTTGTAAATGCAATTGAATTTTAAACACGTTTTTGCGGTGCGGTTTTATTCAACTTGCTACAACTTAACGCTCTCCATTATTTATTCTACTGTACTATATAGTCTTATGTTTACTCCTGGCAAACAAAGTAGAAAATATAAAAAAAAATATATAAAATAAGACGTGTTAAAAAAATTTTGTATTTGTATGTGCATTTTTCTATTGAATAGGATTTTTTTCAATTAACCCTACAAAGAGTCATTCTGTAATTCAAGTTAGAATGAATCACGCGTGATTCACGCGTGAGTGTGACTGAATTCAATTTTACTCACGTGATTTTGAGTGATTTTGAGTGAGTGTGAGTGGAGAAAAAAATTTCATGAGTGTGCGTGAGTAAGATTTTTGCGTGAGTGAGTGTGCGTGAGTCGATTTTTTTGCGTGATTTATTTTCTTTTCATATTTTCTTAAGTACCAAAAAAAGCACCAAAAAATTTCTAAAATTTGACTTAATTTAAGATTTTGTCCGAAAAAAGCAAAAAACAAGTAAAAAAGTTAAATTCGGCCATGCCGGATGTAGTCATACCCTCCACAATTTCTAAAAGATTATTGCAAAAACTTTATTTAAAAGGAAATTACTTTTTTAAAAAAAAAAAAAATTTTGAAAAAAAAATTCCGCGAAAAAAACAACTGTTAAAAAAAGCCGCGATTTTTTTCTTTTTTTGACAAAAAAAACATGTTCGTACTTGTTTAAATGCCATTTGGTGTTCAATTATGTTCACATAAGTCAACCAGCAGCCGAATTAAAGCATTTTGTATTTTTTGGTTATGTTGAATGTACTAAAATTTTTGAGGTGTCTTTACATTTTCGTTCATAACTTTTGAACCGATATCGCCCAAATGCAATACCAAACTTCTAGGGAGAACTTCCAATAAATATGTTAAGTTTCAGTCATCTCCGTGTAATATTTTGGCCGTGATCACCATTTCCACAGACAGACGGACAGACGGACATCGCTAGAATGTCTGAAAATCGATCGGGGATCATGAATATATATACTTTATGGGGTCCCAGACCGATATTTCGATGAGTTACAAACGGAATGACAAACTTATATATACCTTCCATCACTAGAGTGGAGGGTATAAAAAATGTAAAATTTCGCTGAACTTTAAATTTTGTTGAAAATTTTGAAAGATTTTAGAAATTTAAGTATTTTAAATTTTTTGTATAAATAAGAGTTTCGTGAGTGTGAGTGAAGCTAGCGTGAGTGTGAGTTGTATTAAATTTACTCACGTGATTGTGAGTGAGTGTGAGTAGAAAAAATATGCTCGTGAGTGAGTGTGCGTGATCCAAAAATTCCTGTCGTGTGCGTGAGTGAATGTGAGTCAAAAGTCAATCACGTGCCCATCTCTAATTCAAATCACAAAATTTTAATTTTAATACCATAAAGACATTTGGGGGATATTTGAAAATGTTCTTTTTTTGGTTTAATCCTTATAACTAGGGTTCGGACTTTTATGCATTTAAAATCGCGTTTTATGCGCATAAAACATGCACCAAAAATAGAAAAATATGCGCTAAAAATGTAAAAAATATGCACTTAAATTTTTTTTTAAAACATTAATTAATTAAAAAAAAAAATAAAATTAACAAGAAAAACAAAAAAAGAACATAAAAATCGTAAAAATTAAGACTTATAAACGAAAATAAGGTACAATAAACACAAAAGTTCAAGTTCAAATAAAGTAAACACAAAAAAAAAAAAAATTGAGTAAATTTGTAATCCTATTGAGTAAAAAACTACTCAGTTTTGCACCAGTAAACGATTTAAAAGTATTTAGTAAACTTTTAATAAAAATTTATTAAATGTATACCAAAAATTTTTACTCAAATTTTTCGTTTTTTTAATAAAGTTTTTATTTGTGTCAAGTAAAAATTTACTCAAAATTTATCAATTGTTTTTAAAAAGTTTCAAATTTTTTTTACAAAAAAAAATATTTTTTTTTAATCTTTTACCAAAAACATTTTAGACATTGAAAAATTTCATAAAGATGATTTCAAACTTTGATTTACATAAACAAAATACTATAAACTAAATGAGAATTGAAAAAAAACTAAGAGAAAAAAAATAAAATTAAAAAAAAATTATAAAATTTTTTTTAAAATTTTTACTCAAATTTTTTTAAAAACTTTTAAGTAAATTTTTAATTGTGTCAGTTAAAAAATACGAAATTTTTGTTTTTTGAAATTAAAACAAGTGATTACTCAATATTTTTTCCCATATTTTCTTCTGTGTACTTTAACGCATACATTATAAAATAAAAATTATATACAGCAATGTAAAAATATCATTAAAAAAAACAGTTTTTTTCAAAATATGCGACAAAAATATGTAATATCAGCAATATATGCAAAAATATGCATTAAAAGCAAAATATGCAAAAATATGCACTAACAAATCAATGCCATTTTACTGCAAATTTCTTGATTCGCAAAGATATTTAGGTTTGGTTGCTCTCAGACTGACGACAACTAATATGCATTTGCATAAAAATCCGAACCCTACTTATAACCAAAAAAAATGCACTAAAAAATCTTTATAAATGCACTAAAAACTATAAAAATATGCACTAACAATTTTAAAAATATTATAAAATAATATAATATAATTTTTTGAAAAAAAAATCTACACAGCATATTGGAAAGATCAGATTCGATGTTTCTGATATTTTGTTTTCTAGTTCGTACACAGAGTCGGATTCCGTTTTAGACGCTCCGAAATCGGACCGTAAACGGACCTTGTTGTTTGTTGGGTACATTTAAAAAAAATCCCATATTTAACTTTTTTTTAATTTGTTATTTCGTTGAGACAAGTATCATTTCGTTGAGACAAGTATTTCCTTTCCAAAATTTACCTCGAAAACTAACTAAAATTTAATAAAAAAAATATGAATTTATAGCAAAATATTCCAAAATTGTGCATTTTTAGCAAAATATGCAAAAATATGCACTAAAAAATCGATGCCATTTTAAATCCAACTCTTTGATCTGTAATAATATTTGGTAACCAGCCGGTCGGCTTGATTCACTGATTTGGTTTATACAGTTCATATGACACCCATCTTCAAGCATGTTTAGGTTTTTCAGAAAATGGTGACAAAATCGGGTAATATCATTTCATTGCTCATTATTTAGAACTTTATAAACGTAAACACGAAAATCCTAGCTGATCCTGTTTTCGAGTTATTTCTAAATAATTACATTGGGCGTGTTCTGCAGAGAAACCTGCTACTCAACAGTTGAGATATAGCACGTTTTGATTAGTTGATTCTGCTGAACGCACTTTTTTATAAATGTTTAAAAATATTGGAATAATTTTTTTGTTTTTTTATATTTTCATTTATTTTTTCTGTGGAATATACTTTTTTATATATTTTTTTTGTTTCTTTCCTTGAATAACGTCAAAAAAATAAATAATTTCAATAAAACAGCTTATGTATCAATTTGTGATCGAATGTAGCATAATTTTTCTTCGCTACCAGTGATGAGCAGCGCTCACTCAACATGTTGACTGAAATGTCAAAAATTAAACCGTTCAGCAGAATGTTGAGGAGCAGCTGAGTAGCAGCTTTCTCTGCTGAACGTACCCATTGTTCCACATAGATTTATAGATTTTGCTCTTCTAATTCCAAATCTTACATATAAATTTTTCTAGTACGCACCGTTTTTAGAATATTCGCTATTAAAATGACAAAATACCAATAATTTAGCACCTTTGGGGGTCCACTGTTACAAAATCATACTTTGCTTCCAAAAATAGGTCATGATTTCATATTCCAAACTGCAGTCTAAATTTTTCGAGCATTATGCAAAAATATGCATTTTGCCAAAATATTGCAAAACAAAAAGATGTCATTTAAACACAAATTTGTCCCAATTTAGACATTGTCCCATATTGTCCCAATATCGGAGAGAGAGATAAGAATTTTACCTCTCTTTCTGATAAATTATAAAATCAGAATTGCCGCAATTAAAATTGTCCAATGTAAATATGCACTTTATTGAATCGGAAAAATAATTGGTCGATATCATTTTTAGAAGTAGATTCAGAAAAAAATTTTCCTTACGTGTACCGTTTCCAAACATCTTGAAAGTTGTATGGTTAACAGGGTGTAACTTTATAGCAAGTGCAAAAAAATGTAGTTACGTTTACGTTTTTCTTTAGATAAGAACTTGCCGAAATGATTACGTGCTGATAACAATATAAAACATTTGCTCTTTTTTTATTTTCTTTATATTTACATTCAGTTTTATTTGATTCTTTCTTAGTTGGGAAACGTGTGCCGCCTTTAAGAAAAATACTTACTAATGTATAAATTGATAGAATAAAAATTTAACTTTTATTTATTTTAGGTAGACGCGCGCAGTACAACATTAAGATAATGATACAATTTTTTTAATTACTTAAATGGAAAAAACGAAAAGATATTGAGTAAGGTACAAAGGCGGTCTAAATGGAAAATATGTTGTACAAGTAAGAAGAATTTTTGAAGGATAGAATCTTTACTTATCAAATTCGGGTTTTAAAAGAGGTGAACAGAAAAAAATGTACATATTTTAGTTTAAGTCTTGGAAGTTAGTTGAATTGGTTAGAAAAATGTCTTGTCAAACCCAAACTTGGTGTTAACGTTATAACGTTATTATAATAACGTACTGATGACCAAGTATGTTTTTATAACAATCGGACTATGGCCCGAAACAATGTCGATTTTTTTAAGTATTGCCAATTGAATTTTTCGAAAATTTCTTTTCCCCTTCACTCTTTCATAAAGCTTGAGACAAGCTTTTATTTAATCAAAGTTTTGGTTTTTAAGGCAATTTTCACCAAAAACACTTAACTTTGATGAAAGGCCACTACGAGTTAAAAAAATGTTCTGATTTAGCTCAAGTTTAAGTTTAAATTAAAGTTTGTCTCAAGCTCTATAAAATAGTTGGTGGAAAAAAATTTTGAAATTTCATTTTTTTAATTTTCAGGATTTTTTTGATATTCATATTTATTTTTTTATATTTTAATTTTTAAAAAATTCAAAATTTTTGTGGAAATTTTTCCAAAAATCCAAAACTTTAATCGACGGGCGCTGTTTGTTGAAATTATCCGATTTGGCTCAAATAAAGCTTAAATGAAAGAATGTCTCAAGCTCTATGAAAGGAGCAAGGAAAATAAATTTTGACTTTTTTAAAAAATTTCTTGGTCGTAGGAAAAAACCATAATTTTTTGCAAATTTTAAATAGCGATAACTCGAAAAGCGTTCAAACCATTTTTAAATTTCAAAACGCAAAAGAAAAATGTGTCCAAGACTTTAAAAAAAAAAAAATTGGAGCTTAGAAAGAATAAATAAAAAAATACTTGATCATGAGATCAAAAAATTATTATTACATTTATTATAAACAGGCGCGGATCCAGGGGGGAGAATGGGATCTCTCCCCCCACTCAAAACGATTTCAAAAAAAAAAAGGAGGGAAAAAAAAGAAAAAAAGAAAGGGAAATGCAAAAAGAAAGAAAATAACCAGGATGCTAAAAAACAATGAGGAGAGTTATATGTGTGCTGATGATTTACGTCAACACACAGAGCCTTTATCCTAAGAAATTTTTTACATCCTTAGGATTAGAAACTTAAATTTCAATAGGGTCGTGGACATTTTTTAGTCGAATGATTTTCCTTATCATTTTCTAAGAAAAAAGTATTATCTCAAATATTTTTTTATAGAAAAATGTCTCTGAATTCAAGACTTTATCTTTAGAAAATATCTTGATGCTTATGTATTTGACTCTGAATGTAAGAATTTTTTGATTAAAAAATTTTCTCAAATTTTAGGAAAAATGTCTAAAAACTTTTCTATATAAAAAATTCCTCAGCAACTGAGAATTTTTCCTTAGAAAAAATGTTTCAGAATCTGACAAGAATTTTTCTACAAATAAATTTCTCAAAATCGGATAACATTTTTACAGGAAAAGCGTCTCAAAATCTTAGTTTTCTATGCGGAAATATATTTCCGAATCTTAGAATTTTTTTTAGAAAAATTTTTACGAACATGAGAATCTCTTTGTTTTAAACATTTTTAAGAATCTGCGAATTTTGCTAAAGGAAAGGTTTATCAAAATCTGTGATTTTCTTATAGGAAAAATGTTTTAGAACTTTTCTATAGAAAACTACACATTTTGAATGAAAAATCTCTCAGAATCTAAACATTTTTCTGTCGGAAGTTTCTGAGAATTTTTCTATAGGAAATGTGTGTCTGAATATGGAAATTTTTCTTTTGAAATGGTGTCCAACATTAATAATTTTAATATTTTAAAAATGTTTGAGAACCTAAGAAATGGCATTGGAAATCATTAGATGGCAATAAAACCGTAAACTTTTTCTATAGAAAAATACTATAAAATTTCAGATTTTAAATTTGGGAAAGTGTATCAAAATTTCTTTATAAAATGTTCTAGAAACTGCTACTTTTAAAATATCTGATAATTTTCTTTTAAGAAATATGTTTCAGGATCTGAGAATTTTTGTATACAAAAAATATAAGAATTATTTCAGGGATTTTTTATAAGAAAAATTTTTATAAGAAAAGTATATTAGAATTCGGAGAAATAGAAAGAATGTCTCAGAATCTCAGATTATTTTTATAAAATAAAGTTTAAAACTCTGAGAGATTTTCTATGCGAAAAATGTTGAATCTAAGATATTTTCTATAGAAAATTCGATCTGAGAATAAACAACTTTTTTTTATTTGACTATCAACGACCTTATTTATGAAGTAAATCTTAAAAAATTTTTTGAATATAAAAAAATTTCACCCAAATCCAAAAGCTGGATCCGCATTAAAAAAAAACTTTTGTTTTTCTTTTCAATTTGTTACTTAATAAACAAAAATTCACAAACAACCACCCCCCCCCCCCCGCTCCAACCAAACCTTTTGTATATTTTTGGTAAAAAAAAAAAATCTCCCCCCCCCCCCAAATGAAAGTCCTGGATCCGCGCCTGATTATAAAAGATACGATTTAAAGGTTAGGGTGTTTTGGCTTATCGGCCACATCAGTGTTTAAAAATTTCGTTATCCCCTTATGCAACAAAGTCGACCTCCGGGAAAGTTTCGATGACTTCCGAAATATCGGGACAGAAATATTTTCTAGAACAAGAATTCTTGTCGACTTAAATTTAATAAAGATTATTTCGTATTCATATGGACATCGTAGGTCTATGTTTTCACATAAATACCCTCCAACATTTACACATTATCATGACATTAACGAATTTTTGTAAGGATATACCGCAGTTGGATATGCATTAAAAAAAACTTTAGCCACGACTTATTTTTAAGTCGATATCACATCGGTTTCATCCGCTATGAGATCCCAAAAATACCCAAAGCGACGATTTTTTTGAACTTTGACCTCAATTTTCTCAAAAACCTACCAGCAAAAAATTTCTGTTCCCAATAATCGGTTCCAGAACGTATCATTTTACCCTGCAACCGATTCTACTTAACATTTCAGAATTAATGATTTTTGTTTGAAATTGTCCCAAAAGCAATCGTTTTTTAGAGCAAGTAGTTTTTTTGAAAAATAATTTTACATACCCGAGTAAAAAAGATTATATATAATTATATATATTTATATATAATTATATATGATTATATATAGGGCTATATATAATTATATATAAATGGTGTTCCACAAGAATTTCTTATATTGTGCTATATATATTTATATATAAGTATATATAGCCCTTTATATAGTTATATATGTTTATATATAGGGCAAAATTTCATAAGTTTTATTATATTTTTTTAAATTTTTTTTGCATTACGCCTACAAAAACCTAATATAATTAAAATTATCACTGTATCATGACTACCTGTCACTAGGCACCATATAATTTATTTATAACAATTACGAAATATCACCAAATTACCGCGATTTCATTATTCTTATGTTAGTTGTTAAACCATTACATTCTTATAACAGCTTACTTGCCACTAAAATTGACTTCATGTAAAAAAAACGAGAAATGGGGTCATTATATCGCGATTTTTTCGCGCCCTCTATTCAAATATTTATATTATGAATGAAATTATAAGAATATACGTTGCAATTAAATTATTTTTCTTGCACTTAAAAGAGAAAGGAAAATTCAAAACTTAATCGCGTTTGGTGCGTGAACATTTTAAGAGATCGCGAATATTTTTCATTGTCTAAACGGCTACGCTATAAAGGTTTTGTTATTTATAAAAAATGCAAAAAGTTTAATCCTAATACATATCCTGTTAAAATCCTTTTTTGTCTTTTCATTTACTTTGCGTTGTTTTATTTTTTTTTATTTTTTTTTTTATTTTTATTGTGATTTTTATTTTGTTTTGAAAACTTTTAAACTTCAAAATTTGTTTTATTTAATTCCAAAAATTTTCAAGCTGATGATATTTTGCTGTTGATAACCATAATTGTTTAATTAAAGGTAAATTAATCACTAAAACAATCTTTGTATGTATATGCGAATTACATTATGCAATTTATTTTCAGGTTTATGAACAATAATTCAGGCAGATCGTACAAATTTCAAGAGATATCAGGAGAGATTAGGACAAGAATTTTGAATGGTAATTTGATGAAGACAACAAGAATGGTATAGGAAAACGAATAAACGCAAGAAAACATTATGGCTGAACCGTTAAAATCAGTTTTACATTTTTATGTGAGATAACTTTTACTATTAGATGGTAAGGAAGTGATTTCGGACCAGGAACCAATTAATGATGAACAAACGTAAATTTTGCAATAAAAATATGTGTATAACTTTCGCAACGGATGGTTATGGTTATCTCCTAATTTTAAAGAGATTTGGTTATTAAAGTTTACCAAAGAATACAAATACTTACATATGATTGTATAAATATTAGTACCTCCAAAATGCAAAAAAACCGCGTAGAGTCCCTTACTAAAATCACTTCCTCCTCCGATAATAGTATGGGATTGATACACATTATATTTTTTTTGATAGTGCCGGTATTCACTTCAAAAAGTTTTTTTGTAAGTTTTTTTGTAAGTTTTTTTTTTGTAATTGTAAAAGTTTAGTGATAATTTGTTTCAATAAATGCAACAAAAAATTTAAATACATATATTTAAATTAAATAATGATAAAGATCTAGGTGAATTATACAAATTTCTGGTCGAAATGCGTAAGAAGATTTTTATATATAATTATATCTAATTATATATAACTATATAATCAGATATACCCAATTTTTGGATATAATTATATATAATCATATATAGTTATATATATTTATATCTAATTATATATAATTATATCCACCATTTTTTGGATATAATTATATATAATTATATATAGCCCTATATATAATTATATATAGGGCTATATCAATTTTTTTTACTCGGGTAGAAAATTTGTTTGTGATTACCATAGAATACATTCAAGAATCTGTTGAACCAGGAATTTGTTCCAAAAAATTTTCCTGGGTAATGTGATGGAAAAGTTCGGAGATCAGATTTGTGTCACAAGAACAATTTCAATTAACTGTGTAAGGTCGCGTCCCAGTCGCATCAAGTTTTTTTTTTTAATATTCTGTAGTATAATTTCCCAGCAAAATTTTCTGTTCCCAATAATCGGTTCCAGAACGCATCATTTTACCCTGCAACCGATTCTACTTAACATTCCAGAATCAATGATTTTTTTTTTGAAATTGTTCCAAAAGCAATCGTTTTTAGAGCAAGTAGTTTTTTTGAAAAATAATTTTACATAGAAAATTTTGTTGTGATTACCATAGAATACATTCAAGAATCTGTTGAACCAGGAATGTGTTCCAAAAAATTTTCCTGGGTTGTTTTAAAACTTTTAGAAAACAAATAAATGTACTTACGGACTGTGACCATTTTTGGATCATATGCACTAACACGCCTCTCAACTGCAACAATTTTCTTCTGCACCACACGCGCCCTATCACCGACTGTCTGCAATTCCCGTTGTAAATCATCAAATATATCACTGGCTATCAAGACCAACGAGGCTAATTGTCGTAAGGCATTACTTAAAGTAATATTACTAATTGAATCAAATTCATAACCGGCAACAATTTTGGCAGCCGTAGGTGATTGTGGTGTCTGAGGTGAACGCAAACGCTGATGGGAGGATGATGAACGTATTGTCACCAGCCCCCCAGAAGCTGTGCCCGGTCTAGAGGGATTAGACCTTGTAGGTGAAGGAACCGTTGAAAGAAATTCAACATGTTGTTTAAGTTTTTTCATAGGCATAGAGGGAGCTGGTGAGATGGGGGTAATAACACCACCATTATCTTCCTCCTCATGATCGGTGTTATAGGAAAAACTAGAGGCAAATCCATTAGATTGGGGTGGTGGTAGTTCCGTTATTATAGTATCCTTGTTTAAAGTAATATCCAAACCGTTTGTATTGTGTATAATAGCTGTTGTTATGGTAGTGGTCGAAGATGATGAGTTGGATGTGGAAGAGGGAGATTTTAAAATATTGTCGTCCTTGACATTGCCGGCAGTATGATTTAATAATAATGTCCTTGATGATAACTCTCCCGATGTGGTGGTGGTGGTGGTAGTCAATGAATCTTGTTGTAATTTTGTATTATGCTCTCTTGCATTAAGAATTGTTTCTCTTGTTGGCTGCTGCTGTTGGGATGTTGATGAGGATGATGATGGTGGTAGTTTGTTGTTAATACAATTGTTATTTTGACATTTGCCGGGTATGCAAAGGAATTTATTGGTTTTACCAACACCGGATGCGGAACCACAAACTTGTGCAAGATTTATTGGTTGCACTACTCGCTGTACAAACGGCATTTTATTTTTGTTGTTGTTTTTTTCAAATTTTTAAATATTTTCTAAACATTATAAAAAATTTATTTTTTTTTTACACAATTTAAATAAAATTTTAAACACTGGCACTTAATTTATTGCTTAAAAATTATTTTTTTTTTTTAACGTAACATTTTTTTTTATTAATTTTTACAAAAATTTTTTTTAAATTTTACAATTTTTTTTTAGATTTTTTTTATTTCATCCCAAAAAAAATCTTCACTATTTTTTATTTATTTTTTTATCATATCATTCTCATCATAAAACCGGTAAAACCACTTTATCCATTTTAACTATCGAACGCATAAATCCTCCTTGTTTGTCTCATCTTAATTTTCGATTCTTTTGTGTTTTATATTTTGAGGCTCTTCTTATTTTCTACACCTTCATTTATGCTGTTTTTGTTGTTATTACTCCGATACTAACGTGATTTTAGCCTTTTTGTATTGTCGTTGTCGTCGTTATTAATATTGTTGTTGCTATTTGTACAAAAACAAAATTCCTTTACTAAAACGATCTTGCACTTGAAACCTTTTTGGTTGGGTTTTTTTTTTTTGTTTAGGTAAAATATTTACAAAATTTTCTGCTTTATTTTAATTTTTATCATAATTTCCTTTTTTACATTTTTTTTTAATAAATAGAAGCCACTTTTTTTCATTTATATTTTTTTATTTACATAATTAAAAAATATTTCATTCAGAAAATTAATAAATTATTTGTTTTAAATTATAATAAAAAATTTTGCCACTTGCTCACTTCATTAACTAATTACAACAACATTTGCGTTTAAATTTTAAACCGTATTTTATATCATAACGTTTATCCGCTAGTCACGTCATTTTTTGCACACAAAATATTTTTTTTAAAAGATTTTCCGAATGTTGTTCATTTTTGTAGCGTTGTAAAATCTTAAACACAATTTTTAAGAATTTAATTAATTTTTATATACAAATTTAATGTAAAAATACATTTTGTTTTTCTTTTCATGCGCAAAAACAATACGTGCTTACACGTTGAAAAAAATGTACAAACTAGACTAGTTCTGTTTGTTAACGAACTAGTTTAATTGAACGATTTACTATAGTTCATATAAAAATTTTAGAGATGGTAGAGAACTCGCTATTTTTTAGCGCTTTTTTAAGTGATGCCACTCAGCATATATTTTAGATGTCCACAAAAATAAAACAAAACATCCCCAAAAACCCTTCAACCGCAACACCAAAGTTATAAAGTAAAGGTACCTACAGACGACGCAATATTATGTACAATATCCAATTATATTGATGGTGTGTGGGTTAGATTGACCATTGTACAATCGTCAATCTTACCCACACCAGTGAAGCAAGCCGGTCGGCGCGGCTGACGGCTGAGTCGCTAAGCCGATATTTTTCCACGAGCCGCGCCGCCGCCGATATCATCGGCTGATCGGCGGCTCAAACTCCAGCCGATTTTGGCGGTTTTGGAATTAAAAAGAGCATATTCCTCAATTTTGTTCCATTTGGATATTAAAATTTCTAAAAGTCATATTGGAATTCAAAAAGTCCAATTAAAATATAGAAATCACAACTGAAATTAAAAAGTTTGCATTCTTTTCTGAATGACTATTGGCCTTTTCCAAATTTCAAATGAAATTTCTAGGTTTCAATACTTTTTTCTAGATTTCATTTGAATTTCAGCTAAACTTTTCTCAAATTTAATTGCCATTGCTGAATTTTAATTGTTTGTTTTATTTGGGTTTTTATATTGTTGGGCTTTATATTTCATAATTTAATAGGTATATTAGTTCGGTTTGAGTCCTTATTATTTCTGAGAAATAATAACTCTTGTTTACAAATTAAAAAAAAAAATTGACATCCACGGCACTTTGCATTTATTTTCAATGTAAAATCTTACGCAAAATCCGAAAATGTTTTAATATTTGAAAAGTTTATGTAAAAGTTATTCATATCTTTTTTATTCAAATTCCCAATAAAATTACCTAACTTTTGCAAGAAATCCGGAATCGGTACGATCAAGGAAACCATCAGGATATTATAAGGAAGTTCAAAATATCCTTTTTATGGTTATATCCTTATAAGTATCCGAAGTTTGCAAGAAATTTCCTGTTCAAAACAGATGTGTTAAGTAGACACTCCAATAAAAAGAAAATCTAAAATCCATTAAGTATATCCTGAAATATTTGCAAAAGTTAAAATATTGAGCCAAATTTGAATATTTTTTTCATACATTTGTTCGTACCAATTTTTATGATTTTTTTGTTAAAATTAAAAAAAGAAGATTAAATCACATTTCCTAAAAATGTTTGCCTCCTAAAAACGAATCTGACACCAAAAAATTGTATCAAATCGCCTTCTCGAGATATAGTCATTTTTAATTTTTGTGGACCAAGTTCAAATAAATTAAAATATGAATAACTTTAACATACACTTTTTCAATATTAAAAAAAATTTCGTTTTGAGCGCTTAGTCCACAAAAAATGAAAATGCCTATATATCGAGAAGGCGATTCGATACAACTTTTCTGATGACAGATTCGTGTTTAGGAGGCCAAAATACTTTAGAAAATGTATCCAACATGTCTGTGCAAAAACCGTGTAGAGTAGTGTTAATGTTTATATATTTTTAACGAAAATAGCAGTTAACTTTAATTTTTTGCCCACCCCAAAATAATGGCCTAGATACGCTTATGCCTACACCACTCTATGGTACAGGGTACAGCTGGTCGCGTGAGTGACTTTTGACTCACACTCACGAGTACTCACACAAACTTCACTCACACTCACGAAACTTTTTTTTATAAAAAATAATTTGCTTTTTTTGGAATGAAAGAAAATATAAAAAGAAAATAAAGCACGCAAAAAAAAACGACTCACGCAAACTCACTCACGCAATTTTTTTCCACTCACTCACAACCACTTGAGTAAAATTGAGTTTCAGTCACACTCAAGCGTGTATCACGCACAAATCTGCTCATATGCCCATCTCAAGTACAGGGTATTATGAGTTTGTCTTAATGTTTGTAACTATCCGAAATATTGGTCCTAAACCAAACTTCAAGTATAGCGATCGATTTAGAATCACTTTTTGGGTCGATTTTGCGATGTCCGTCCATGTAAACATAGTGAGCACGATACAGGTCGCAACAATCAATTGATTTGACTGAAATTAAATTTATGCTTCCTTTTTCCCAAGGAAGAAGCCTCTTGAAATTAAAAAAAATAATCGGTCCATGTTTTGACCTAGCCCCCATGCAAACGCCCCCCAAATTTGGCTAACATTACTTTTATACCCGTAATTTAACAGGTATCCTTTTGAAATTTAGCATGTGAATAAATAAATACCCCAAAAATAACATATTTTGTAATCATATATTTGGAATGTTTCCAAATTATAAAGAAATCTGACCACTTCTACTTGTTGTCCCCACACTAACAAAAGAGCTAACTTAATTTTGGGATACTATTTTCTTCAAAATAGTTCATAAATTTTAAAACAATTTAGTAAAATTTAACTAAAAGTTTAGAAATTTAGAAAAGTTTGGAAACTTTCTACCCATTAGTTTATCATATTTATCTTCTAAGATTTAAGAAAGTTTTTTTTCACTACACGCAAAAAAAAATCTGTGTAAGATTGAGCAATCCTACTTGGTAAAACTTTTTTCATACCAAAAAAAAATTTTTAACAAATTTTTGCTAAAATTGTGCTTGTCGATGTTAAAGTAACATAATTCATTTTTTATGTAAAATAACCAAGTAGCTTGCAAAATAACGCAAATTACTTGCACAAAAATTTATCGAAAGAAAACAACAAAAAACAAATACAGCCATTTTCATTTTGTATTTTTGTGTGCGTTGTTCGTTTATTTTTTGTGTTATAAAAACGTAAAATGGAAATTGATAAATAAAATTAAAATAAATTAATAAATAAAAATAAATAATTAGTTTTTTAAAAGATAAATAAATGTAAGATAAAAGAATGCTAAAGTTAATTTTGCTTTCATCACTTAAAACACCATTCATTAAGAAAAACCAATGGAGTCCCAGACGTATGTTTCGATGAATAACAAATGGAATTATTAAGTGAGTATACCCGAATTCCGAAGACACCAATAAGGCTTAATAGATTTTTAGTTAAAAATTAGTGTGTGGTAAAAATTTTCTATTTTTACAGGGTACTGCTAAATAAATTTTTGAAGCTATGGAGAATCCTTCACTACAATAAAGAGCGTGGACACCAATCCTGCCTTTAGTTATAAAATTAAAACCTAAAAACCCAAAGCCAAGGGAGTCCATACCTGTTTTGATGAGTTACAAATGGAATGACAGAGTAAGTGTTCCTCCTTACCAAGAGACCAATGGGGTTAACCAATTTTTTAAATTAAAAATGTATGTTTTGTAATAATTTTTTATTTTTACAGGATGCTTTTAAATAAATTCGTGAAGCTATAGCGGATCCTTTACTTCAAGAAGAAGCGTAGGCAGCAGTCACTCGAGAAAATTGTACAAAAAGGGTCAGTGGGTCGGTGGTAAATTAAATCCTACACAACATTTATTATATTAATATGGATTTATTCTGTGAAAATTTTAAATTCAATAAATATACAAATTTTTACAAAAATTTATTGAAAATTTATTTTAGCATAAATGTGGTAATTTTTAGCATTATTTTTAGTCAGCTTTTCAAAAAATTTTGGTATATTTCACCATATTTCTTTTGGTATATTTTACCAAGTTTTTGCTTAAATAGCATTAGCATTTTCTTCAAAATTTTTTACATAAGTGTTTTGGCTAAATTACGAAAACTACTTCGTCGGTTGTAGTTTTAGCATATTTTTGGTAAAATTATGCCAGATTTTTGCTCACTCCGACACAAGTTTTTTTTTGCGTGTACTTTAGTAAATTTTTTAAAAGTTGTGAATTTTTTTTTTAAAAACATAAAATGGCGATATCTAAACTAAAAACTAAGATTTCAAACCGAAAAAAGCTTGTTGAGCGGTGTAATTAGACCATTCTTGGACTCAAATTAAGTTTGTGCACTAATTAAAGATGTCACAAAATATAGATCCAATCGGTTCATGTTTGGACTTCGGACACATTTTCCGGAAAACACTGGTGTAGGGTATAAGGTCGGTCTTGACCCACTTTAATTTTCTTACTTGTTACCATAACTCCAATAAAATGGTAATTAAACCATTAATTGATCGACCACTTGTTCGGTAGGGTATCGTGATTAATATGCCTAGATTTAAACCGTTTTTTACTATACAATAGCGGCGCAGCCGAATTTTTTTTCAGCCGCGCTGTTCTAAAAAAAACGCGGCGCGCAGCCGAAACGCCGCCGCCGCCGAAAATTTTTGCTCTTCAGCCGCCGCCGAAAATTTTGCATCGGCTTGCTTCACTGACCCACACACGATCAATATAATTGCATATTGTACATAATATTGCGTCGTCTGTAGGTACCTTAATACATCGACCGTTATGTACATCTGGCATCACCAAAGATAATTGGAAAATTCTGGCAATGCCAAACTAAAGTTCAAACGTAAAGCTGCCCATTCACTTGCAATAAAATTGCTCAACTTAAAAAAAAAATTATTTTACAATATTATTGTCGTTTTACCCTACACAGCAAATAAAATTGCTCAATACTTAAACCCAATATATTGTACAAGATATAAACATAACATAATAAAAGTTGTACAATATAGACAACACACTGATAAAATATATTGCAGTATTCTTGTTTGTACAATAAATATCGAAAGTGTTTTGATATTCTCCAATATATTGCACAACTGTAAATATTACATACACACAAGCGATATTATTGTACAATTTGAAAAGTTGAACAATAATATTGCAAGTGAATGGGCAGCTTTAAGACAATAATCACGATTATGTCGGCAAGCGGTTTTCCGCATTTGTCCTCATAAAAATAAAATTAAATCTAGTTGGGCGGAAAAACGCGGCGGTTTTTTGTTTTTATACAAAACATGTGAGAACAGTTGCGGAAAAACGCTTCCCGCTCCAATTGTGATTATTCTCTAAAGCAAAGAGAAACAAAAAACAATCTGCATTCTCACTGTAAAACTGGTATCTTCCATCTAGCTCACATTTCAATTTGTGATAAAATTTTGTAAACAATACCATATGGTTTTTGTTTACTACTTTTTCAAACGCCACACAGTGTGTTTTTTTGGTAGTGTGAGTGATCAAAAATCTGTAACTTTGGAACGGTTCAATATTTTGGCTCGCGGTTTTTTGCATTTGGTTCTTTAATAATATAGCAATAAACAAACCACATAAAATAGGGTGGCACCCTTACAAAATACGTGGATAAAAGTTAACAAAAGTTAAGAATTTTTTATTTGTTTTTAAGATCTTCTGAATCTTTTCGTATTTCTTTTTTATACCTTCTTTTTAACAGAATACAGTAGAAATGGTAACAGAGAGTCAGCTGATATTATTAAAAAATCACCAATTCTATGTTTAGTGGCATTCGGCTGCATTTTCTTGACGGTCTTAGTCAAAGTTATAAAGTAATCCATCGACCGTTTTGTAGATCTGGCATCACCAAAGATAATTGGAAAATTCTGGCAATGCCAAACTAAAGTTCAAACGTAAAGTAAAGAGAGACAAAAAAAAATCTACATTCTCACTGTAAAACTGGTATCTTCCATCTCGCTCACATTTCGATTTGTGATAAAATTTCGTAAACAATACACACAAAAAAAATTGAAAAAAATTGTGCCAGTTTTTGGTTTAATTACAACCTATAAAGTGGTTTTAGATAACTTACCAAAGATTTTGCTCTAACAAAGTTAGGTAAATTATCCAAAACCACTTTATAGGTTGTATTATCCCCAAAACGGTCATAATTTTTTTATATATTTTTTTTTTGTGTGTACCATATGGTTTTTGTTTACTACTTTTTCAAACGCCATTTGTTGTACTACTCTATGACTCAGAGGGCCAATTCTGTTTCTGTGATAAATTTATCACTGAAAAAATAATGTCACTTTGCCTATTAGTTTTCAATGAAGTTAACTGACATATTTTTTCATTCATACGTTTTTCACAGAACCAGAATCGACCACCTGGTCTTAGTCCGAATTCTCTATACTCCTTATTTTTGCTTCGTACGCATCTTCCGATAATTCACCTATAGAAAAGAAGTGATGTTTTAAAATTTGTTCATCTTGGCAAAGAACCTTATGGATTGTTGGAGATAAATTTCTTCAGAATCAATATAGGTCATAAAATATTTTTAATTTTCTTGGAGCAAGTTCTTCAAAATTTTTTAAAGTGCTGATTTGGCAACAGTTTATGGCATTTAAAATTTTGCTAAATAATTGCAGATGAGGCGCAATAATTTTTGTAATTGATTGACTGAGAGTAATATACTCGAAAATCGCTTCGAACTTTTACCATCTTTAGTACTGCCAAAATCATTGTTTTGAGCAATCAATACTCATACCAGTTCTCTTTTTAAGGCATCACTATAAGCTAAAAATTAATTTTAATAGATCATTTGACGCTGTAATATACAAAATCGACATTATAACAATAATTTTACTGACTTTAACACATTCAAACACCTAAAGTCAGTTTAGTTTGCAGGAGTTTGCAGCTGGAATGCAAAAATTATTTCTGGGAATATGTCAGAGAATATCTTGTGTGTAGAGCTAAGCGTGCCGAAGGTTGCCTCATAGTTAGAAGCTTAGGTAAAGTCGAAAAATATGTTAAAAAAAAGGTTTTTAAAACCAATTAAAAATAGGAATACACCTGCCCTGAAATTTTCCATAAACTATAATATAAATTACTAAGGGTGTGTGTGAAACGGTAGCAAAGTACTGTGGTAAATAAATTTTTGTCTATGGTGAACAAATTTCATATTTCTGCTGTGTGAAATGATATCTTTTTTGACAAAGTAAATTTTTGACAATTGTAAATAAAACTAAAATGAAATTATATTTTGAAAAATATATTTTTTTTTTACAAAACATTCTCTTTTGCTAATTGCAATATACAACAACCGCAACATTATGGTTTGCGTTATACAAATGGAAAATTCATGGACCTTTACACAGTTTTGTATAAGAAAAATTTCTTAAGATCGAAATCTTTCTTTTGCAGGGAGAAGGCCTCGGAATATGGTACTTTATTTAGGAAGAATAACATCGACTCTTTATAATAAAAATGCGTCCGAATCTGAGACTTTTGTTATGGGATAATTTTGTTTATTTCCAACAATTTTATCCATAAAAATGACTCAGGCTCTGAGACATTTTTCTTGTTAAAGAATTCTCAACCCAATATTTTAGTTAAAAAAAAACAAATGCTTTTTATAAAAAACTCATTTATTTAGAACGCGTATAAATACATAAATATAAAAATAAAGATAAATCTTTAAAAAGGAACAAAATTTAATCCGGTAGAATTTAGCTCCTTGTCTGCATGCCCAATATCACAAAACTTTCCAATTATTCGCCTTATCTTCTGTCCAAACATCAAACCAAAGCATTAAGAACTTTTCTATTTTTCTTAAATTTTCTTTATTTATTTAATTTTTTAAAATAACAACATTTTGAAAAACAATTTTTTTATTGTTTTAGTTATTTAATTTATTTATGTATGTTTGTTTTGAAATATTTATTTTTTTTTGTCAAATTGAATTTCAAAAATTTCTATTGTTTTGTCAAAATTTCTACTAGCCCAATGGGCTAGTGAAATTTTATTCACCTCAACAGTGTCAAAAATTTACTAACATGCATACTTTGCTACCGTTTCACACACACCCTAACAATCCCTTCAAAACGATATGTATTTTGATGTCGTTTATGCATCGTCTATCGTTTTCGTTTTACGTAATTAGCCCCCTGGCACAGACTAAATACAGACTCGACAGTAGAGTTTTATAAGAAAAACTGGGGAAAAACTAAACGATTTTAGGAGAAAACACAGCGGTTTTTAGTCCGTTTTACGCTAATATGGCAACACTTTCTACGACTTAGGAGTGAGTGAAACAACAAAAACCGATCTGGCATCCATTTTTCTTATGGCGCGTTATATCAGTTATCTCTTTCTAACCTAATTCGTAGAATAATTTGAAAATATTAACCATATGGTTAAAGAATACTTTTTTGACACCTGTCACTTATGTCGAGTCTGTATTAGTCTGTGCCCCTGGTGTCTTCACAATTCAGCAGCAGACAGCAAAACTTTGCTGTCTGCTGCTTGCTGCTGTGCACTGTTGCCAATTTAGCTATTTTGTAGCTAGATTTAGCTATTTTTTTTTTGCATCTAGCGACAAAAAATGTCATTTAGCTCTTAGCTACAAATCTAGCTACTTTTTTAGTCACAACATTTGTAAAAATATTGTTGATTGACATTTTATTAACGTGTTATTTACGTGTGTATGACATCTGGAATTAAATACTTAATTTAATAACTTAAACGTTGAAATCAATAATCGTAATATTGACCCTGCAAACAATAGGGCGATATATCGCCAAAAAGATATTGCGGCAATACGTAAATTTTTCATTTCAATAAAAAATCAAAGTAGTATTTTTATTAAATCGCCGATTTCTAATACAAGCGATATTTTGGCGATAAACAAAAAAAAAATAATTTTTATTTCTTTGTCAATTTAAAATAAAATAATTTATTAAGCACAACAAGAAATCTTTGAAAGAATATAAATTTGGCCGAAAATCACAAAACTGCTTTCAAAGATAAAATAAAAAATTTAGCGAATATTGCTGAAATGTATATTTTCAGCTTCAGGGAATCGATATAGCTGTATCGCCGGATTATCATTTTACTGATATTCGTTTAAATGATTATTTGGCGATATTGCCCTTTTATCGCCAAGATGAATTGTTGTCGTATCGCTGGGATGTAATGCCGTCGGGTAACAGTTTCTTCCGAAGGGTGCATCGCCGGCGATACGAATTTGATAATAACGGCAATAAAATTTATCGTCTCGGAAATATAACCGGCGAATCGATGTCGTATCGCTTTTTTGCAGGGGATATTTAAAGTTTAATACGTTATAAATTATATCTGCGATCCAAAATACAAGTATTTGAAGTTTTTTGTTTGAAAAATTTAATAAAAATATATTAAAATATTCTTTTTAATACCAAAACTAACTTATTTTATTATTAAATTAAAAAGTTTAACAAATAAATTCTTTTAAAACGCACAAATCCTAAATCTAGCTATAAAATAGTTAGATTTTTTAACTGTTTATAAGAATCTAGCTACAAAATAGCTAGATTTTTTAACTGTTTATAAATTTAGCTATTTTTAGCTATTTTTTGGTCCGATCTAGCTACATTTTTTGAAAAATAGTTGGCATCAGTGCTGCTGTGTTGTGAAGACACTCATTCAAAAAAATTGTCTCGCAAAATTGAATCTGGCAGCACTTACATTTATTCAGCAACTGTCATTACATTTTTGCTGAATATGTGGAAAAACTGACAACCATTTTTTTATTGACAATTCTACGTTTGCTCTAATCGTTTTGCCCTGTGAAAATCTAGATTTTATTAACAAATTCTTAACAAAAAAAAGTAATAAAAAAAATACATAGCGAAGAGCAAAGGCAAATATGCCAAAATACTATTGTGATTATTGCGACACCTACCTGACGCACGACTCACCGTCGGTACGTAAAACACATTGCACCGGTCGCAAACATCGTGACAATGTTAAGTTTTATTATCAAAAATGGATGGAGGAACAGGCACAACATTTAATTGATGCCACTACAGCAGCCTTTAAGGCAGGTAAAATTACACAAAATCCATTCGCGGGAGGCCCACCTAAACCCGGTGGTGTGGCGATTCCACCGCCACCAAATATGGGGGCACCAAGACCTGGTATGATGCCTCCGGGTATGCCTGGTGGACCAGGCATGCCACCAATGATGATGGGACATCATGGTGGTTTACCACCACCGATGATGGGTATGCGACCACCACCAATGATGGGTCCTATGGGCATGATGGGACCACCACCACCCTTGGGAGGATTAGGCGGCGGCCGACCACCATTAATGAATGGACCACCACCAAAATAACAGGGGGTTAAGGCTGCTGCAGGAAGACCGCCATCAGCAAAGACTTAATAACCAGAGATTTATAAAGAAATATGTAATTACTATTTCGTACATGATATCATTGGTACATTTGCTTTTATCTCCCATACCTTTTGACATAATTTCGAATTAAGTTTAGTATTTAAATTTTCTAATACTGATTGTACTTTTAGCATAAAAATTACTTTCTATTTTAAATGAAAATAAAGTATTTAAGAAAAATTAAGCCTTGGCTCAAAACAAAAAATATCGATTAAAAAAAAATCAATTAAATTCACAGATTTCAATTGAAATTTAAAAAGAACTATTAAGTGGCATGTCACATGTCATTTCGTTGGGAAGTGGAATAAGAGGTTTACTCGTAAAACGCAAAGCGAATATTTTTTCAGAATGAAAACACTTTTATACAATTCAATTCCACTTTGATTTTTGAAAGTGATTTCATTCCGAAAAAAATAATATTCCTTTAGCGTCTTGCGAGTAAACCTCTTTTTTCAAAACCGAACGGAATTAAGTCTGTGACATGCCCCTAAAACTAAAGTTTTATTGATCTTTTTCAAAACTCATTTGGTATTTTTTTAAATATGTACCAAATGAAATCTTTGAATTTTATTTAATTGATCTTAATTTAATTTCTATTGCTATTTTAAGGGAAAGTTTTTTTACGGGGTCTATAGACACCTATAGGTGTAAACATTGACCCATTTTTTTCAAGAAGCTTAAATTTCAAATTTGATTATAAATCTTTCCACATTTTTAAGAAATCAGGCCAGTTTTACATGTCCATACAAACCACCCTCCCAGGGCAGCTTTAAGGTATGGCGGGGGCCCTGAGCACACAAGAATTTGGGGCCCGCCGGAAAGTAAAAAGTCGCATGACAAAAAAAAATTTTTTTGGTAAAAATTTAAATATTCTTATTACCTGGTTTAAGACAAAGAAACTAAAAAAAAACTTTTGAGTAGGGATATTCTAGCTCGAGGTCATTTTCTTTACAAAAACTATGATATTTGTGTAGAACAATTTGGTTTTAAATTAAAACTTTTAATGAGATCTTTTCTATCTTCAAATCTGAAACTTCCTATACGAAAAATGTCTCAGAATCTGAAACTTTTTCTAAACGAAAAATGCCTCGCAAGCTCAAACTTTTTCTATATAAAAAATATTTCAGAATAATCTGAAATTTTTTCTATACGAAAAATTTCGTAGAATCAGCGACAATTTCTTTACGAAAATAAAAAAATATTTTAGAATCTAAGAATATTTTTGTATGAAAAATCTCTCAGTATTTGAGATTTTTTTATACGAAAAACGTAACAGATCTAAAACTTCTTCAATGCGAAAAAATGTTTCTGAATCTGAAACTTTATCTAGACGAAAAATGTCTCATAATATGACTTTTTTATAAAAAAATGTCTAAGCATCCGAGACTTTTTCTATACGAAAAATGCCTCAGAATCTAAAACTTTTTTTATACAAACATGTCTCAGAATGTGAGATTTTTTCTATACGAAAAATGTCTCAGAATCTGAGACTTTACATACGATAAGTGTCTCAAAATCTAAGTCTTTTCTTTTGGGAAAATCTTCTATGAACTTTAGACTTTTAAAATTTAAGAATCTGAAACTTTTTCTGTACGATAAATATTTCTCAATCTGAAACTATTTATGTAGGAAAAATTTCTTTGAATTTGAGACTTGATATACGACAGATTTTTTCTAAAGAAAAAGTTTCAGAAAAATCTGTTACATTCTGAGAATTTTTTTCAAAGAAAATGTGAAATTTTCTTTAGAAACAAACTAAAAAAAATTGCTTCATTTTCGCATAAACGAATTTGGCATTTCGGGGCCCCTTTAGATCAGGGGCCCTGGGCACGTGCCCAGTGTGCCCTAATGGTTAAAACGGAACTGCTCCCTCCCGATATTCTCATAAATCTTTCGAAAAATTTAATTGTATTATTTAAGTGTAAATATCGTAACAAATGAATTTGTAAATATTTATGATGAAAGGAACTGATGGGGACACACTACTACACAACCATAGAAAAAAATAGAAGTGTAACAGAGTCGTATTTCGCTTGAATAAGTATTAGTGACAGCACATTATGTAACTTTTGACGTTTAATAAAAACAATGCAACATAAAGGGGAACAACAACAAAGAAAACAACAAAAGAAAAAACAAAAGGTTTTGAACTATCAATAGTGCGTATTATCTTTAAAAAACGTAGAATAAAGCAAAATAAATAATAAATTTAATTAAATGAAAGCGTCCAACCTGAATCAAATTGCGTCGCGTAAGGCGTAACGCCCAATAATTTTTCGTTTCTAATATTTAAATGTGACGTACCTAAATCAAACGGACGTAAAAATTTAAAATTTGATGTGTTTGTTTTTGTTTTTTTTTACGTCTTGCGCGACGCAATTTGATTCAGGTTCGACCCAAAGACAAATTCCATTTTTTATAAACAAAGAATATAATTTGTTATTAAATACGTGTGAGATGAGGAAGAACAAGCATTTTGCCACCATATTGGAAAATACATCAAATACAACACTGCGTACCTTCTAATCTTTTCTATGTACACAACATTCCACATAACATAAAAATACAAATGCTTTAATTTTGGTATTGGTTTATACAGTGGGTATTCACTTGTGTGGAGCCCATTTTAATTTTTCTCTCATATAAAATGGGGAACTTACAAAAAAGATATCCCATAGCTTAGACTCTGAATGTTCTGCAATTTATATACAGTGGGCGTCAATATATTGGAAACTTTTCTATAGTAGATGCAATTTGCTAAAGACAAAAGTAACAATACTAAACGTTATTATTATCAATCGACTATTATTTATAAAAATACTATATAGGAAATTTTCCAAGCTTTAATTTAAGCTTGATATCATCCAGATTGAGCAAATAGAAAATGGAATACGAGGGTCCGCTAGAAAATAAAATTATTTATAGACATTTTTTGGAAAATTTTAAAAAAATATTTTTATTCGATTTTTTCCATGTTCAAACATTAAAAATTTTAAAAATAGTTCAATACCTTTTACTCAGTGATTAGCAAGTTTTTCCAACAACCCAAACGATCAATGAAATTTTATAAGTGCAGTAAAAGACAACCACATTTTTTGACCTAGAAAAATTTAAATTATTTTAGTATCTCATTACTAGACACTTAGGTTTACTAAATTCGAAACAGCCAAATTTAACACTCTTACTAACAGTGCCGGACAAAAGTATTCACACAGAGCTATAGTAGATCAAATTTCTTAAAGACCAAATTTAAAATACCAGACCTTTTTTTATCAAATGAGTAGTTTTCTTATAAGGTGTTTTGTAGGTAATTTATTAAGCTTTAATTTAAGATTTAAAGCGTCTAGATAGAATTAATGATAAATGTACTACGAGGGTCGAACTGGAAAATTATCATTTTTATAGACATTTTTTAAAAAAAATTTTAAAAAATATTTCTAGTTTTTTTTTCAAGTTCAATATAAAAAATAAAATAAAAAAATTCCACTTATTAATATTTATTTGTCAACTCATTTTTTTAATGACAAAAAAAAAGCTTAAAATTTTTTAAACACTCTAGAAAAAATCCGCATTATATGACCTCTAATTACACTGTGCTACACCAAAAAAATGCAGGGGTTCTCATATGAAAATTCGGGTTGGTTGGAGTCCATAGAGTACTGATATACTCATAGTTTTTCTGGATCACTTCGTTAAGCACGTTTTTTATTGGCAAATGTGTCGAAAAACGGCAATTCTTAAATTACAACTTTAAAAAATTATTACTTTGTTAATTTGCAACCGATTTTCGATTTTATAGATTTTTTTGAAAGGTATAAGTCTTACCTTTTAAACAAAACAAAAATATTAAAAATCGATCAAGAATTGGCTGAGCTACGATCGTTTAAGTTAAAAAAAATCCAATTTTTTGAAAAATTTGTCATGTTCTTTATACTCTAAGTTGAAAGTGCATCATTAAACATTTTTTTTTTTATTTTTGTATAAAAGTATAGTAAAGTAGCTTTCCAAAACACCAAAAAACATAACAATCGGTTAAAAAATGAATGAGTTATGCTAAGTTTTGTGATAGGACATTTTTAATTTTTTTCAGAAATGCTTGTAATTCAGGTATTATTCATAATTCTTATTGCTAGTAGTAATTTTATGTGCCTATGCATATAAACAAGAGATGGTAACATAATTAGATTTGTGCGTGATTGACACATGATCACAAGTGAGCGTGATTGAAAATCAATTTTACTCACGTCGTTGTGAGTGAGTGTCAGTGGAATAAAAAAGTGTGAGTGAAATAAAAAAAAATTTCAGAACCCGTTCTGAAATTTTCCATTTTTTAAAAAAAGTCAATTTATAAAAAATCCGGCCACATTTGTTTTTTTTTTGTAATTTTTTTTTTAAAGATTAGATGTTTGTCTAAGAGATGGTCACGTGAGTGAATTTTAACTTTCATAATAATTTTTCTTCTAACACTCACTTACAATCACGTGTGTAAATTTAATACAACTCACACTCACGTACGCCGATGCAAGAGTCACTCACGCTAACGTTGACTCACACTCACGATATTCTTATTTACTTATACTAAAAATAATTTCAAAAATCTTTTAAAATTTTCAGCAAAATCTAAAATTTTACATTTGTTTTGATTTTTTCGGGACGAAATCTGAAGTTAAGCAAAATTTTACATTTTTTTTGTTGCTTTTTTGGAATGAAAGGAAATATCAAGAGAAAATAATTCACGCAAACTCACGCAAAAAAATCAACTCACGCTCACTCTTTCACGCAATAATCTTTCTCACACTCACTCACAATCACTTGAGTAAAATTGAATTCAGTCACACTCACGCTCTTATCTGCTCATGTTCCCATCTCTAGTTTGTCTATCCACACAAAAAAATTGTAATGTGTTTTTTTCGTTATTTTCGAGAAATCGCATTTGAATTTTGAATTTCATGACAATTTGGTAATTTGCTTGGTTCAACGTAGCGTATGACTAATGCAAATATTAAATAGTCATTCGCTACGTTGAAACAAGAAAATACAAGCAAATTACAAAATTGTTATGAAAATTAATATTCAAATGCGATTTTCTGAAAAAAACATATGTCTGAATTTATTTGTGTGGATAGACAAACATCTAAGCTTAAAAAAAAGTGGCCGGGCTTTTGATTTATTGACTTTTTTTAAAAATGCAAAAATTTCAGAACTAATTCTGAAAAAATTCAGAAAATCGCATTTGAATATTAATTTTCATTATAATTTTGTAATTTGCTTGTATTTTCTTGTTTCAACGAAGTGAATGACTACTAAATATTTGCATTAGTCACACGCTTCGTTGAACCAAGCAAATTACCAAATTGTCATGAAATTCAAAATTCAAATGCGATTTCTCGAAAATAACGAAAAAAACACATTACAATTTTTTTGTGTGGATAGACAAACTAGAGATGGGAACATGAGCAGATAAGAGCATGAGTGTGACTAAATTCAATTTTACTCACGTGATTGTGAGTGAGTGTGAGAAAGATTATTGCGTGAAAGAGTGAGCGTGAGTTGATTTTTTTGCGTGAGTTTGCGTGATTTATTTTCTCTTCATATTTCCTTTCATTCCAAAAAAAGCAACAAAAAAAATATAAAATTTTGCTTAACTTCAGATTTCGTCCCGAAAAAATCAAAACAAATGTAAAATTTTAGACTTTGCTGAAAATTTTGAAAGATTTTTGAAATTATTTTTAGTATAAATAAGAATATCGTGAGTGTGAGTCAACGTTAGCGTGAGTGACTCTTGCATCGGCGTACGTGAGTGTGAGTTGTATTAAATTTACACACGTGATTGTGAGTGAGTGTTAGAAGAAAAATTATTATGAAAGTTAAAATTCACTCACGTGACCATCTCTTAGACAAACATCTAATCTTTAAAAAAAATTTACAAAAAAAAACAAATGTGGCCGGATTTTTTATAAATTGACTTTTTTAAAAAATGGAAAATTTCAGAACGGGTTCTGAAATTTTTTTTATTTCACTCACACTTTTTTATTCCACTGACACTCACTCACAACGACGTGAGTAAAATTGATTTTCAATCACACTCACTTGTGATCATGTGTCAATCACGCACAAATCTAATTATGTTACCATCCCTTGTTTATATGCATAGGCACATAAAATTACTACTAGCAATAAGATTTATGAATAATACCTGAATTACAAGCATTTCTGAAAAAAATTAAAAATGTCCTATCACGAAACTTAGCATAACTCATTCATTTTTTAACCGATTGTTATGTTTTTTGGTGTGTTGGAAAGCTACTTTACTATGCTTTTATACAAAAATAAAAAAAAAATTGTTTAATGATGCACTTTCAACTTAGAGTATAAAGAACATGACAAATTTTTCAAAAAATTGGATTTTTTTTAACTTAAACGATCGTAGCTCAGCCAATTCTTGATCGATTTTTAATATTTTTGTTTTGTTTAAAAGGTAAGACTTATACCTTTCAAAAAAATCTATAAAATCGAAAATCGGTTGCAAACTAACAAAGTAATATTTTTTTAAAGTTGTAATTTAAGAATTGCCGTTTTTCAACACATTTGCCAATAAAAAACGTACTTAACGAAGTGATCCAGAAAAACTATGAGTATATCAGTACTCTATGGACTCCAACCAACCCGAATTTTCATATGAGAACCCCTGCATATTTTATTTTTGTTCATTTGTAGCACAGTGTTATTTTGACCACCAATTTTTGTAAACAAAGAAAAGATTTTATTGTTTATTAATTTTAATATACCTTAGTGTATTGTAATGAGCAATGAAAATAATTTACCTTTTTCCATGTTAACACAAAATTAATGATCAAAAGAATTGGAGGTCATAAAATGCGGATCTACAGCATTTAAAAAATGTTTAGTTTTTTTTGGTCGTTAAAAAAATTAGTTGACAAATGAATATTAATAAGTGGACTTTTTTTTAATTTTTTTATGTTTGAGCTTGGGAAAAAATCTTAGAAATATTTTTAATTTTTTTTAAATGCCTATAAAAATTATCATTTTCAATGAAAATCGAAATTTTTCATGTTCGACCCTCGTAGTGCATTTATTATTAACTCAATCTGGTCGATATAAAGCTTAAAATAAAGCTTAATAAATTACCTATAAAACACTTTATAAGAAAAATATCTCGTTTGATAAAAAAAAGTCTGTTATTTTAAATTTTGTATTTAACAAATTTTATCTACTATAGCCAGAGCTTCGAAGAATGAAATCCTTTTGGAATGAATTCTCAAAAAAATCAATTCAATTTTTATTGTCAGTGAATGCATTCGATTTCATAAATCAACAATGAATGCAGTCCTTTGAATTGATTCGATTGAATGGAAAAAAATAATGCATTCGATTTCTTGTTCATCATTTTATCATTCTACTGCGAATGCAATCGATTTTTTAAATAGATAGACCAAAACAGAGCCAAATTTTGGTCCATAGTATCGCCGACTCTCTTTACATACGATGGCTCTAATGGGCCCTAATTTTGAATCCAAAAAAAAAAATGGTGTTCCCGAAATTTTAAAAAATGCACATATCTACTGCCTACACGACAAAAAGTGTGAAGAGTGTTGGCGATACTTTGGACAAATTTCGATTTTTGAAAGTCGAATGAAATATAAATCGAATGCATTCGCTATTTATAAATCGAATGAGTCTAAAGAGAATTCATTCAATTCGCTAAAATGTGATTGGGGAATGCAATCACTAAATTTTCATTCAGAATGCCAAATCGAATTAGGGAATGAAATCCTTCGAAGCTCTGACTATAGCTCTTTGTGAATACTTTTGACCGGCACTGTATACTGTGGAAGTTATGACTCTGGGGGCTAATTATGTAACTTGATAATCGTCAATCGTCATCGTAAGCTCATTATTCTATTACCATAAAATGACACTATATGGTAATGGAATAACGATGGAAACGATACGATTGACGACTATCAAGTTACATAATTACCCCCCTTGTGGAAGTTATCATTACAGTCGCCAATGCCGAATTTAACTACAATTTTACTTGCTCGAATAATTTAAAAAATCATACGAAAAGTGTTATACCCTATTCACACGTACAGTTTTAAATCGTTTTTAGCAGCAATATTTTTAGCACTTTCTTTATTCTATTACAGTATATTGACAGAAAATGCTAAAAATAATTGCTAAAAACGGTTTAAAAGTGTAAGTGTGAATAGGGTATTAGGGTGCCAATTGGCCTTTATTACCACTTTCCCGGCAATGTGTTTCGTTTTATTGGTGGGGAACCGGCAAATATAATATTTGAAATGTTCTTAAAAATTATCTGGCATCTCGAATTGGCATCTCTGAATAAAGCGTGTTTTGGCGCAAAAAATTCTTGTGAAATAGATATTTGCAATTGAGCATACAATTTAATTCGGATAATTGCAGTTTATTTAAAACAAAAAATATTATAACAAACTATTGGTCAATATGAAATCCAACAAATTATTTGTACTTAAAAGAGATGGACGTAAAGAAGAGGTACATTTCGATAAAATTACTTCCCGTATACAAAAATTATGCTATGGGTTGAATATGGATTTTGTCGATCCTGTGGCCATAACACTCAAAGTAATTAACGGCTTGTACTGTGGTGTTACTACACAGGAATTAGATAATTTAGCGGCGGAAACAGCCGCCACCCTAACAACAAATCATGGTGACTATGCAATTTTAGCCGCCCGCATTGCCGTGTCCAATTTACATAAGGAAACTAAAAAGGTGTTCTCGGAGGTTATATGTGATCTTCATAAATTTGTTAACAAAGAAACGGGAAAAGCATCACCCATGATTTCCGATTTTCACTACAATGTGGTACAGAAAAATGCTGAGAGATTGAATTCAGCCATTATATATGATCGTGACTTTGGTTATAATTATTTTGGTTTCAAAACTTTAGAACGTTCGTATTTGTTGAAAATGCATGGTAAGATTGTGGAAAGACCACAGCATATGTTAATGCGCGTGGCTATAGGAATACATGGGGAAGATATAGATTCGGCTATTGAGACTTATAATTTATTGTCGGAAAGATATTTTACACATGCCTCGCCTACTTTATTTGCAGCGGCCACTAATAGGCCACAATTATCTTCTTGTTTTCTGTTAACCATGGTGGCGGATTCTATTGAGGGTATATTTAAGTCAGTGGAACAATGCGCTATGATTTCCAAGTCTGCCGGTGGTATTGGTATTAATGTTCATTGCATTCGTGCCAAGGGCACTTCTATAGATGGCACAAATGGAACCTCAAATGGTCTGGTACCAATGTTGCGGGTATTTAATAATGTTGCCCGTTATGTTGATCAAGGTGGTGGCAAACGTCCAGGAGCTTTTGCTGTCTATTTGGAACCATGGCACTCTGATATTTTTGAATTTTTAGATTTAAAGAAAAACACGGGTAAAGAAGAACATCGTGCCCGAGATTTGTTTTATGCTTTATGGATTCCCGATTTGTTTATGAAGCGAGTAGAGGAAAATGGCGATTGGTCTTTAATGTGTCCACATAAATGTCCCGGTCTCCATGAAGTGTGGGGTGATGAATTTGAAAAACTATACACTAAATATGAGACCGAAGGAAAGGCTAATCGTTCGGTTAAGGCCCAAGCACTATGGTTTGCTATTATTGAAGCCCAGGTAGAGACGGGTACTCCATATATGTTATTTAAAGATGCCTGTAATCGTAAGAGTAATCAACAAAATATTGGCACCATTAAATGTAGTAACTTATGTACAGAAATTGTAGAATATTCTGCTCCAGATGAAATAGCAGTATGCAATTTAGCATCCATAGCACTTAATATGTTTGTCAATGCTGATAAAACATTTGATTTTATGAAATTGAAAAATGTTTCTAAAGTTATAACCAAGAATCTGAATAAAATCATTGACATTAACTTTTATCCCTTGCCGGAGGCCAAAAAATCAAATATGCGTCATCGTCCAATTGGTATAGGTGTACAGGGTTTAGCTGATACTCTTATACTTATGCGTTTCCCTTATGAAAGTGAAGAGTCTTTTCTATTGAATCAACAAATTTTTGAAACCATTTATTATGGTGCCTTGGAGGCCAGTTGCGAATTGGCAGAAAGAGATGGCACATATGAAACATATGCTGGATGTCCCGTAAGCAAAGGTATTCTTCAATATGACATGTGGGATAAAGTACCAACAAGCCTATGGGATTGGTCTGCTTTGAAAGAAAAAATAAAACAACATGGTGTCCGCAACTCTTTGCTTATTGCTCCCATGCCTACGGCTTCAACGGCTCAAATTTTAGGCAACAATGAATCATTTGAACCCTACACCTCTAATATCTATACCAGACGAGTTTTATCCGGTGAATTTAATGTGGTTAATCATCATTTACTTAAAGATTTGACCGAACTCGATCTTTGGGATGATGAAATGAAAAATAAAATTATTACCAATCGTGGTTCTATACAAGCTATAGAAGTGATTCCACAGCACATTAGAGATCTATATAAAACAGTTTGGGAGATATCAGTAAAGACCACCATAAAAATGGCTGCTGATCGTGGCGCTTTTATAGATCAAAGTCAATCGTTTAATATTCATGTGGCAGAACCCAACTATGGCAAGTTGACCTCTATTCATTTCTATTCCTGGAAAGCTGGTTTAAAGACTGGCATGTATTATTTGAGAACAAAGCCGGCTTGTAATGCTATACAATTTACTGTTGATAAGGGTAAAGTAGTGTCCACCAATGATGAGAGTCATACAAATGGTGATGTTGAGGAAAAAATTAATAATATATCTTCTTCCTCCTTCAATAATGAATCGGAGAGGGAAAAACACATGGCCGAAATGATTTGTTCTCTTGAAAACAAAGACGCTTGCATGTCATGTGGCTCTTAAGTTTTATTTAAAATACATTTTTAATATTCATACTTTCCAAAAGAAATCTCTTAAATGTATGTTCTTCATTTTAAAGTGGTCTAATTGTATTTAAGGCGGCTAATACCGTCAATATTTAAAAAAAATTGTACTGTAAAATTTTTTAAATTGCATTACGCTTTTGTATTTTAAGTTATTTTATTTAAAACTGTTTTTTAATAAATCTGGATTTATTAAAAATTTATAAAATAAAAAACTTTTTATTGTTGATTTACAAGTGTTATTTATATTCGGCCATGTCGAATCTTATAAAAACTACAAAAACGTCGGAACAAAATTTTGGATCAGATAATATGTTTGTAAAATACTCATTTAGTACTTAGTTTAAGTTTTTTTAAACAAAATTTGGCATAAATAAAAATTAAGGCATCTAATAACTTAATAAATGTTTTTAATGGGTCAAAGCGAAGTCGTGTGGGATCAATTTTATAAAGCTTTAACGCCCACTTTCGGAAAGGCGGGGCTTTAACTTTTAATATGCTTTTTTGAAAATGTCTTATACCCTATTCACACTTACAGTTTTAAGTCGTTTTTAGCAATTGTTTTTAGCATTTTCTGTCAATATACTGTAATAGAATAAAGAAGGTGCTAAAAATATTGCTGCTAAAAACGATTTAAAACTGTACGTGTGAATAGGGTATTAATGAATGATTGCGAGTTGCAACATGACCAAGTTTTATAACCCCTTAAGAGACAAAAATATTTCTTACGCACGAAAAATTTTTTTCAGCTCACGTTGACGCACGCTCACGTGAGTAACTAGCATTTTTCTCACGAAGACTCACGAAATTAAAATAAACAGATTTTTTTTTCAATTTCTTGCACAAAAAGTTTTTAATTTTTTTTAAATAATTATAAAACAAGAGTGTTAAATTCGACTGTGCCGAATGTTTTATACCCTCCAACATGCAAAAAATCCCAGGGGCGTTTTCCTTTTTGGGGGGGGGGGCAATTTCCTCTCGAATATGTGTTTAAAAATACATTCTTATGCTTTTGCGCTAAAGAAATACAAGTTTATCAATATTTACAAAAAAAAAAATATTCCACTCCCGTAAAAGGGGGGCGGACCGAAAAAAACGACATTTTCTAATTCTTTGGGTCCAAATGCAGGATTTTGAACTTGTAGCATAAAAATGTTGCATTTGTTAAACAAAAAAAAATCATGAAAAAAAATTGTGTTTTTCAGAGGTTGGTTTAGTTCTTCAAGGGGGAACTTTTTTCCCCCTGATCCGATTTTGCTCATTTACGAACTTAAGCTGCCTAGGAACATAAGACATATTCGTTCCAAATGTCGGGAGTCTAGCTCTTTTATTTTGGACTGCATCGTGTTAACTACAGACGGACGGACGGACATCGCTAGAATGTCTTAGAATCGATCACTGATCATATTTATATATACTTTATGGGGTCCTAGACCGATATTTTGATGCGTTACACACGGAATGACAAAGTGAGTATACCCCCATACTGTAGTTGGAGGGTATAAAAAGCGCAATTTACAGTGGTTGACAGCAAATTACAAACATTTCTAAAGTAATTTGTTAAAGACAAAGTTAACATACTTAACATTTTGGTAACGATTATAATTTTAAAAAAATGTTATGTTGGTAATTTATAAGCCTTTAATTTAAGCTTGATAGCGTCCAGATTAAGTAAATAATAATAAAGCTACTAGGGTCGACCTGGAAAATGAAATTATTTATAGACATTTTTCAGAAAATTTTTTAAAATTTTTCTAAGTCGATTTTTTTTAAGTTTAAATATTAAAAATGGACCAATAGTTTTTATTCAGTAATCAATTCATTTTTCCAACAACTCAAACCAAAAATAAAAATCTTAATTTTTTGACCTCCAATTCTTTTGACCACCAAAATTTTCTTGTAAACAAAGAAAAATTTAAATTATTTGAATATCTCATATACCATACACTAAGGTGTACTAATATAACATAACAAGGGCCTATATTCAAAACCCTCTATCTAAAAAAACACAATTTTTCAGGAGAGCAAAAACTGTTTATTTCGCGTATTGTTAGAGCTAGAGATGGGCGCGTGAGTGATTTTTGACTCACTCACGCTCACGACAGGAATTTTTGAATCACGCACACTCACTCACGAGCATATTTTTTCTACTCACACTCAATCACGTAAGTAAATTTAATACGACTCACGCTCACATGCACTCACGCAAGCTTCACTCACACTCACGTTGACTCACAAAACTCTTATTTATACAAAAAAAAATTTCGAAAACTAAAATTTCAAAAATCTTTCAAAATTTTCAACAAAATTTAAAGTTAAGCGAAATTTTAAATTTTTTTTTGCATTTTTCGGGACAAAATCTTACGCCAAATTTAACAATTTTTTTTGTTACTTTTTTGGTACGAAAGGAAATATAAAGGGAAAATAAATCACGCAAACTCACGCAAAAAAATTGACTCACGCACACTCACTCACGCAATTTTTTTCTCCACTCACACTCACTCACAATCACGTGAGTAAAATTGAATTCAGTCACACTCACGCATGAATCACGCTGTAATCTGCTCATGTGCCCATCTCTAGTTATCAGCATCGAGATTTTTAATATTAAAATGTTTGTTTCATAATGTACACAAGACATCCAAATTTTGAGCCATATTTTTTAAAAAAGTCAAACAAGAATTTTCAGAAAAAATTAGCATCAGTGGGCCAAAATCGTGGTTCTGGAAGTGTGTTGACAAATTCATGTGCAGCATTCAAAAATTAGTATGAAAACATGTAATGCATGATGAAATTATTCAAAAAATATTAATTATTTGAAAAAACACAGGCGAATAAAAATTGTCGCTTCTTACAGTCCGCCCCCCCCCCCACCCTTTTGTGGGCATGGATTAAAAAAATAGTTTAAATAATGATAAAATTCTATTTCTTTAATGCAAAAAGCATAAGAATGAATTTGTTAACATAAATTTCGATTGACATTTGTCCCTCAATGATCCCTGTCGACCCTCCACCCCCCCCCCCCCCCAAAAAAAAAAGGCCACTGTCAATTTTTTTTTGCATGTTGGAGGGTATAAAAGATTCGGCACCACCGTATTTAACACTAACTTATTTTAATATTTAACGAATTTCAATTGATTCTGGTCTACGACCACACATTAATGATCGATTTTACTGCGATGGGAGCCTTGACGTTAAAATAGATTGTGCTTATAACGGAAAGACGGATATCACTAGATCGTACTTTGATTAGATAGACATCGCTAGATCGTCCTAAAATCGATCAATGCCCAAATATAACGAATAATTAAAACATTTAATTAAGTTTGATTTTTATATTAAAATATCTTTCTTATTTATTTAACTTAATTTTAATTACAATTTTTAATTTTATCAATGTGATTTATTACAAATAAACTTTGATCATTTAATTTGTTGAAAAAGCCTTAATGATTACCGCGTCATTAAATTCGAAAGAAAACCTTTGACCATGAAAATTTTTAAAACTATTGTAATTTGTTTACACTGTTAATAGAATAACAAGTTTTAAATAGAGTCCGACCGAAACCAGTTTTCGAGGCCGAACCGAAACCGAACCGAATATTCGGCCGAAAAAGTAATATTCGGCCGAAACCGAAACTTAAAAAAAAAATTATCGCCTGGCATGAATAAAATTATTAAAAAGTTGTTTAAGATAAATATACAGCATAAAATGCTTTTAATCCATAGGAATTGTTGTATTTTTGAAAAAAAAAATGTGTTTTTTAAAAAACTTACAAAAAAATTTTATATTTCGTTTGTAGATTAGGAGAAAATAATTTTTGAACTGAAACAGTTTTACATTTGTAACATTTTCTTCAATTGAACTGAAACAAGTCTAATGAAATACGAAATCAAAAAATTTTGCGACTTTTTTACATATTTTTTAAAATACCAAAAAGTTTCGGTTTCGGCTAATATTCGGCCAAAATTTTGCCGAAAACCGAATAGAGGCCGAAACCCCATTATTCGGCCTAAACCGAGACCGAAACCGAATATTCGGTCGGACTCTAGTTTTAAATAATAATTTTGCTACTTACACAAGTTTTTTATTTAAATTTGCGGTCCAAATATTTTTTACGAACGCTTTCGAATTAAATTACTTAGTAACCCAGCTGTAATTCTGGAATCTAAAGACCCAATTTAAAAAAAAAATGCAAATTTTGTTTAAAATTATTAAAAATGCTTATGGCATAGTTTTTGTCAGAAAAAGTTAGATCTATACGACATTGCACAAAAAAAAATATAAAATAGGTACACAGGGTTTAATTTAGTTATCGAGAGGTTACTTTATAAGTCGATTAAAAAAAACTGAAATAAAATAGAATCTCGTTTTTGACCACAGATTTATCATTTTGTTTTTTAACGACATACTTTACAACAGTTCCAGTAATTTTATTCGAAACAATTCTCGTAGCTAGTTCACCTCAAAAACACAAATTCTGTTCGAAAGCTTCTATGTACCAAATTACACAGTAACCTCCCCTGGTTTGACAATTACAACTAAGATATAATAGTGGGTAAATAGATTATTTTAAATAATAATAAAATGTATGATTACAATAAAATAGATTTGTTAAAATATTGGCAAAACGTTGGAATCAATCCAAAAAAAAAAAAAATTGAAAATTTGCTGTGATGTTAGACCAATACTTTAAAATTAATAAATAAGGATAAAAAAGCTATTCGAGATGTGGACGTTTACTTGGTGATACCAAAACCGCCTGAGGTTGATGATGCATAAACGTTGGATTTATTATATGATTTTCATAACGTTTATATTCAGAGCCGATATGTTCCAAATCCAAATCAGCATTTACTATAACAACCTAAAAAATGGAAAATATTTTAGTAATATAAACATTACAATATTCGTGTTAATTAAATTTCTGCTTACATTTGTGTTAAAGCCTCGATTATGTATTAACCATTCTTCATGCAATTTATGCAATTCTTCTAAATATTTTAAAGGTACACAACTTTCTTCGGAACGAGCCCGTTTACGCATACGTTCGTAGACAACCTCTGGGGAGGTACGTAAGTAAACTGAAAATGTTACAAGAATTATAATAATTTTTTTACTTAATTAAATTAAATTGGATGCGGTACTAACCTATTAAATCAGCTTGTATGTGTATTGATTGGTCAATAAATGTATACCATTCTTGTAATACATGATACATTCCAGGAGCAATTATTTTATTTCTAAACATATTCTCAACAAAACAGTATCTGTAAATTTAAAAAAAAAAAATAAATATTCAAAAATTAATACACAATTAAATAAAAATTTAGGTTGTAAAATAAACAATTTATGAAAAATTTGATGAACTCGAGATTTAAAAATAAAAAGATATTGATAAAAAGATTTTTTTTTATATTTGTAGTAGAGATGCGCGCGTGACACGAATTTTTCGTGATTTACGCGTGATCGTGAGTAAATTTTTTTTTACTCACGTGATCGTGATTAGAAAAAATAGTTTCTTGCGTGAGTAATTTTTGTTTCGAGAGTTTGCGCGATTGTTTTGTGCTGTAATTTTAAAATTTTAGGACATCTGTGAAATGTTTTTTGGGAGTTTTTTGTACTCTACTACACCATTTACAGATGTAATTAAAAAATCAATTACCCGAGTAAAAATGTTTAGATATATTCTTATATATCACACCTTTTCCGATATTTGAGAGATCAGTACTGATCCAAGTAAGATCAGTACTGATCCGAAAAATGGATCGCTAAGATTAGATCAGTTTTAATCGGACGGAAACAATGTCATCCCAAAAATGGGATTATATAATTATATAAACCCATTTTTCAGATGAAATTCTATCCGTCCGATTAAAACTGATCTAATCTTTGCGATCCATTTTTCGGATCAGTACTGATCCTTCACATTCTTACTTGGGTTGTTATTTAAATATTCTACTTGTAATTCAATGATTCTTGTAATTCGAAAATTATATTTTTAATCCGAAGATTCTATTTGTAAATCAAATATTTTATTTGTAATTCGAAAAAGATCAATTGTAATACAAACAAGTGAGAGTGTTAAATTCGGCTGTGCCGAATCTTTGATACCCTCCAATATGGTAAAATACATATAAAAAAATTTCAGAGGCGTTTTTGGGGAGAGGGCTCTGTGAGGGTGCTGGGGGATACCTTCCCCAATGCGATAAATGTTTACTAAATTATTTATTATGCTTTTTAAACTTTAGTTATACCATTTTTTCATAATTTTTATGTTTCTTTTTTAATCCACGCCCACAAAAGGGGGCGGGGTAAAAAACAATATTTTGTAGCCCCCCGGGGTCTAAGTGTATGACTTTTAACCCTTTCTGACATAAAAAGATTTCATTTGTTAAACAAAAATGCAAAAAAAACTGTAAAAAATGGCGCTTTTATCGAGGTTTTTTTAGTTCTTTAAGGGGGAACTTTTTTGCCCCTAATCCGATTTTACCCATTTCTGAACTTAACCGGCCTTTGACTATGAGACACATTCGTGTAAATTTTCAGGAGTCTAGCTCTTTTATTTTGGACTGAATCGTGCTTTATACAGACGGACGGACGGACATTCATTGAATGACTTATAATCGATCATTTCTATGCGTTACAAACGGAATGACAAAGTGAGTATACCCCATTGGAGGGTATAAAAATATCAATTGTAATTAAAGATCAATTTTAATTCGAAAGGATCAGATTTAATTCAAAGAAGATTAATTGTAATTCTAAAAGATCAATTGAAGGGCTTATTGTAAAAATTCGATAAGCAACATTTCATTTTATGGTGGTTTTTTACTTAAAACTTTTGAAATAATGTAGACAACAGATCTTTTGAAGAACTTTCATACTCATAATACATGTACGGAATTTTTTAGCAAGAGTTCTGCTGAAAATCTGTCAATGGAACATCAGTAGAAAGCGAAAAACAACAAAAAATATAATGTTGCTTAACAAGTTTTTGCAGTTAGCCCTTTAATTGTGATTCAAACAAGATCAATTGTAATTCAAAGATTCAAATTGAAAAATATGTTTTTTAAATTACAATTGATGTTTTTCAATTTACAATTTAAGATTATAACTAGAAAAATCAATTCAGTTGATATTTTTGAATTGCAATGGGAATCAGTTGATATTTTTGAATTACAATTAATCTATTTCGAATTAAAATTGATCTTTTCGAAATTTAATTGATCTTTTTCGAATTACAACTGAAATTTTCGAAACATGTTTTTTGTATACCCTCCAACCACAGTATGGGGGTATACTCACTTTGTGATCCATTCTAAGACATTCTAGCGATGTCCGTCCGTCTGTAGAGGACACGATACAGTCCAAAATAAAAGAGCTAGAGTTCCGAAGTTTCGCACGAATATGTCTTATATTCCTAGGCAGGTTAAGTTCGGAAATGGTCAAAATCGGACCAAGGGGAAAAAAGTTTCCCCTTGGAGAACTAAACCAACCTAAGTAAAATCGTATTTTTTCAGGTTTTTTTTGTACTTTTGCTAAGCAAATGCAACATTCTTATCTCAGAATAAGTTCAAAATTATATAATTTTTTTTTTTTTCTTATATATTTTTATCAAGTAATTTAAATTTTTTTTTTTTTTGTCATAAATATGAATCCTTTGTTGGACAACTTAGGTCCTATTATAAACGATAATAGCCTTCTTAAAAGATGTTTTCGTAATTTTAGTAAATGTTTAAAGATTGGTCATGTTAATATCCAAAGCTTAAAGCCATCTTTAAGAGCTTCTAAATTTGATGAGTTTAAATTTATACTTAATAATTCGTTAGCTGATATATTTGCAGTATCTGAGACGTGGCTAAAATCTAATATTTCTGATAGTTCTATATCTGTTCCGCAGTATTATGTAATTAGAAATGACCGTCTAGACACTATGAGAGGTGGAGGGGTAGCTTTTTATGTTCGTGAAGGAATTTTAACTAAAGTATTAAAAAGAATATCTAACCCTGAAACTTTTGAATGTCTCTTTATTGAAGTGGATACAGGCGTTTCAAAAACTTTGGTGGGAGTTGTATATTCTCCTCATGGAAAAATCCGTCGCCTGGATAAGGTTCTTGGGGACTTATGCTGTCGTTATGACAATATTGTTATTTTAGGTGACTTCAATAATAATCTTTATGATAGCGTTAAGGCAAGTAAGGTCAGAAAGTTGTGCGAAGATACAAGTCTATGTTATGTTCACAATTGCATGCCGACTCATTTCGATAAAAAAAATTGTTCCACATCCTTAATTGACTATGCATTGGTAAGCGATATAGACTTGGTAAAATTTTCTGGTCAATTTTTGGTTCCACCTCTTACACTTCATTCTTTTATTTATTTTTGTATTGATATACCTGTAAAAATTGTAAAACAATTTATTGAATTTAAAGACTATGATTTAATTAATTTTAACATGATTGAAGAATCTTTTGCGTCTGAGAATTGGAATGGAATCTATGCCTCTAACAACATAAACCACCAAGTCGAAAACTTTTACACACTTCTGCATACTTTACATAATACTGTTCCTATTAGGAGGAAAAGAGTGTACAATGGCACAAATTTTTGTAACAACTTGGAAGTTAGTGCAGCTAGGGATATGAGGGACTATGCTTTTAAAGCATATAAAGAAAATATGAACGATGATAATTGGAGAACCTACTGTAAGCATCGTAACAGAGTAAAGAAAGTTTTAAGAAAACACAAAACCAAGTACTGGATGAACAAATTTAATAATTGTAGTTCTAGTGATATGTGGAAAGTAATTAACAATCAACGTTCTAAAAAATGTACACCAACTCTTGAGCAGTATGATCCCGAAACTGTCAACAGTTTTTTTATCTCCTCTCAAACACCTTCTTTTGACGATCCACCCAATTTCCGTAATTTTTCTGATCAGGGATTTACTTTTAGATGCATTAATAGTTACGAACTTTTCCTTGCAGTTTCATGTGTAAAATCAAATGCAGTTGGTTGGGATGAAATTCCCATTAAGTTTATTAAAAAAATTTACCCATACATAGAGACCTATCTCCTATTCATTTTTAACAATATTCTTACTACTTCCGATTATCCGGATTTTTGGAAAACTTCTAGAATTGTTCCTATAAAGAAGAACAGTAGTGCAAACGGCTTAGATAACTTGAGACCCATAAGTATCCTCCCTTGTTTGTCAAAGGCTTTTGAGTTAGTGGTAAAGAATCAAATTATGGAACATTTAGACTCTAAAAGGCTTTTAAGCGATTGCCATTTTGGCTTTCGGACTGGCGTTAGTACATCCTCCTTACTACTCAGTTTGACTGAGAAAATACGACATAACTTCAATGATAAAAATATTTCCACTTTGATATCACTTGACCTTAGTAAGGCATTTGATACTGTGAACTATGGTGTGTTAACAACAAAACTTTCATCTCAATTTGGCTTTTCTTCATCATCGTGTAAATTGTTACACTCGTATATAGCTAATCGTTACCAGTATGTCGGTTTAAAGGACATTTCTTCCTCTGTAAGTCGATGTTTTAGTGGCGTTCCTCAAGGTTCGATCCTTGGACCCTTATTATTCCTAATGTATATGAATGATTTTATCGAATTTATTGGCTCTTCTCAATGTGAGATCTTTCTTTTTGCAGATGACATTAATTTGTTATTTACTGGCAAAAGACAATTTTTGGATTGCCATGAAGTAACTATAAATTATATTTTGTCACAAGTTTCTATCTGGGCAGTGAACAATAAGCTTCACTTCAATCCAAATAAGACCAAGGCTCTAGTTTTTGGATCAGTTGGTGATCCTAGTAGCGTTTTGAATATCAATTTTGATGGGTTTCCTGTTAATTTTGTGAACTCGTTAAAATGTCTAGGAGTTATACTAGATAGTGAGTTAAATTTTGGAAATCATATCTCTGTGGTGTCTGCAAAAGTGGGCATGGCTCTACGATCACTTTATAATTTAGATTGTTTTTTTCCAGTTCATATAAAAATTAAAATAGCACACTCTCTTCTTATGACACATATTCTCTATTGTTTAGATGTTTATAGTGGAACAACGAAAACTAATTTAAAACGTTTACGTTTGATATATAATCGGATTATTAGATATATCTTCCAACTAAAAGTCTCTGACCATGTATCCACTCTTTCCTATAATTTTATACATTGTTCTTTTCAAAACTTCGTCAAAATCAGGTCACTGCTTACATTAAATCGAATTGTAACTACTCGTGCACCTCATTGTGTTTTCAATACTTTTCATTTTTCACGATCTACAAGAAATCCAGAACTTATTTTGCCTAGAATATCCAACTCAGTTTTTGAAAGGTCTTTCTTAATAAGAACATCAAGGCTTTGGAATAAGCTTCCTGTTAACCTAAAAACTTTAAATAACTCCATTCCAGTCAATAAACATAAGTATTTAGAACATTTTGCTAACAACATACGTGTATAAAGATGTGTATAAAAATGATTGTCTTGTCAGGGGATTTTATATTGTATATATTATAATTTAATTCTTGATTTAGTTTTAAGATAGATGTAGCTTACTGTTCATGACATGTAAATAATGTATTAATCATATATGGCCCATTGGTGGGCTCGATTAAATAAATAAATCAAAAAAAAAAAAAAAAAAAAATCGCAAGGGGAAGGTGTCCCCTAACGTCTCCCATCCAACCCTCCTCCCAAAAAAAAGACGCCACTGGATTTTTTTTATATTGTTTTTTTTTACATTTTGGAGGGTATAAAAGATTCGGCGCAGCCGAATGTAACACTCTCGCTTGCAACGGCGTATGCAGGACTGTTTTTTCAGGGCCCAACAACAACAACAAAAAAAATGTTGTTGTTTTTTTGTGAGATTTGTGTTTTCCAATACATATAAAAAAATATTTTTTGTTGTTGTTGTTGGGCCCCCCTCTGTATACGCCGATGCTCGCTTGTTTAAATTACAATTGATCGTTTTCGAATTACAATTCATATTTTTCGAATAACAATTGATCTTTTCTGAGTTACAATTGACCTTTTTTGAATTGCAATTGATCTTTTACGAATTGCAATCAGAATTTTTTTAATTACAATTAATCTTTTTATAAAAATAATTATGTACAATTGTTTTTCTAAAAACAATTACAATTGTTTTTCTTAAAACAATTACAATTGATCTTTTTCTAAAAACAATTACAATTGATTAATACACGTTTGATTGGTCAATACACGTTTGAAACTAGAGACTAAATTTAGTAAAACTACATTTACAGTTTTTCATTTCGTGATCCTGTTTTCTTTTAAAAGGACTTCCAAAGTTTTAGAGAATTCAATTTTGTAAAATATTTTTTAAATATTTGTACTTGTCCTAGGATGCCACTAGTGATGACAAATGAAAGAGGAGGATCTCCCCTAAATTTCCTATTTTATTATTTTGAAATATCGGGAAAAATGAGGTAAGTTACGTCCTTTCAAAACTTTATCCCTCAATATCATTCAAAATTTTCAACAAAATATTTTGGTAAAGTTTTCAACGGACATTATTCACATCCTTTTTCCTGATATGGTAAAATAAAAAATAGACAAAATTAGTGGAGATCCTTCTCTTTCATTTGCCATCACTAGTGGTATACTAGGGTTATATAGTCGCAACAAAAAGTCGACTTTTCGACTTTTTTCATTTTCTAAAAAGTCGATTTTTCGACTTTTTTCAAATTTTTAAAAGTCGACTTTTCGACCTTTCGACTTTTTAAAAAGTCGACTTTTCGACTTTTTTTCGACTTTCTTCGACTTTTTAACTTTTTTCGACCTTTTCCAACTTTAAAAATTAGAGTTAGTTTTGACTTGTTGTAAGCATTTAGGTGCTATTTTATTTTTGTTGTATTTTATTTATTAAAAAAAGTCGAAGAAATCGAAAATGTGGAAAAGGTTGAAAAAATCGAAAGCAAAAGAGTCACTTTCTATTTATAGAACCCTATCACTGAGGTGTTTACAATAATCAAAAATATTGGTAAATATTGAACTTAACACTTTCTAACTGATGAATTTGGCATTGACATTTTTGCTTCACATACAAAATACATGGAAATACCAATAGCTTCAGTTGTTATTAAACTCGGCTCTCATTTGAAATTCTTTTCAGAAGAAAGAAATTATTTTCATCTGGCAAAAGTAAAAAAAAAATCAAAAAAAAAATCGAAAAAAGTATATTAAGGTAATAAATAAGTGCCTTGAAAGTTTTTGAAATCGGACCTACAAGGAAACTATTTCAGGGTGGACACTTCATTTTTAATAAAATTTACAGATGTTATAGATAAAACAAATGAACAGAAACTTGTCTTTTGTTTATGTATTTGAATTAGATATCTTCTGTGGTCCCGTAATTTGCGTGACTCAAAAAACCACGTGATTCAGGCGTGAGCGATTTTTATTTAAATCACGCGATTATAGAGTGATTTTCGTTTAAATTAAGTACTATATTAGGGTAACAAATAAGTGACTTGAAACTTTTTGAAATCGGACCTACAAGGAAACTATTTCAGGGTGGACACTGCATTTTTAACAAAATTTACAGATGTTATAGATGAATCAAATAAAGAGACACTTGCCTTTTGTTTAAGTATTTGAATTGGAGATGGTCTTTGTTCCCATGATTCACGCGTGAGCATGAGTGATTTTCATTTAAATCATTTGGTTATAGAGTGATTTAAGTCAAGTGACTATATTAAGGTAATAAATAAGTGCCCTGAAACTTTTTGGATTCAGACCTACAAGGAAACTTTTTCAAGGGTGGACACTTCATTTTAAATAAAATTTACAGATGTTATAGATTAAACAAATGAAAAGACACTTGTCTCTTGTTTATGTATTTGAATTGGAGATGGTCGCTGGTCCCGTGATTTGCGTGACTCAGAAAAGTGATTTTCATTTTAATCACGTGATTGTGAGTTGAAAAATTCTGAGTGAGTGTCTAGAGAGTGAGTCGAATTTTTGCGTGAGGGATGTTTTTTTTTTTTGAAAAACCCCTTTAAAAAAAAAATATATATATATTTTAGCTGTATTTGCATTCAGAATTAAGTCAAACTTTAAACTAAATAGTACATGCTTAACCCATTTTGGACAGAGATTAATTTTTTTTGGAATAAGGTACATATTTAGTAAAATTAGCACCGGCTAATCTCAAAACTCTTGTAAAAAAAAATTTAATGTTCCGTTATTCCTGAAAAGCCTGTATTTCAACTTTTTATGCAATTTTAATATTTGGATTAATTTGCTATTTTATTCATTTATTTCGTTATTTTCAAAATAAATAGTTTTAAAATGTTTCAATTAGTGGAATTTGATAATAAATTAAATCTAAAAAAATTAATATTAATTAATAAAAAAATTAAAAGCCTAAACTAAAAAAAATGCAAATTTTTCGTTTTTGCTTGAAACAATTTCTGTGCTGATGCACATTGCATTTAATGCACATATAAATTCCGGTGGTCAAGGGGAGATGTTTTTTATTGCAGAAAGATGAGACTTAACATTTGTAACAAAATATACCTGAACTTCATCCTTTTCATACATAAATATTTTTTTTTGAAAAAGGTGATCGAAATGGGTTATAATGCAGGGGCCCCTTTTTCGCTTTTAGATCTTTTGCCAATTGCGATTACACGGGTCAATTTTTTTCTTATATGGGGTTCACACTTACGACCTTAAACAAGTTGTTTAACAAAACACCAGTAACAGAATAAGTCTGTTTGCGTACTTTCCCAGTAAAAATTATCAAGCAACAAAATTTTAGAGAGTAAAAAAGAAATCGCTCTCAAAAAGGAAAAATTGTAAAAAGTACGCGAACAGAAATCCGTAAAAACTTGCAAGTTAGTTAAACAGCTGATTTAAATCAGCTTATAAAAAATTTTGCCTTCATTTGTACATTTTTAGTTTGATGGTATTTATTTTTTAACTTGTTAATAAAAGAAATTTAATTTTAGGATGTATTTTTTTTATTCATTCCTTGATATTTAATCATATTTTATACACAAAAATGTAACTGCAGAATATTTTGTATAAAACATATGTTTTTTTGTGCTTGATAATTCTTGCTGGCAAAAATTTATCCAGTAAAAACTTGCAAGTTTCTAAAATAGAACTGTCACTTTTTTCTCTCATTTTCTCTCTCGTTACTGGGTTTTTAAAGTACGCGAACGACTTTTAGACAAAATTCGTAATAATTTGTACAAATTCGTACAAATTATTGAGTTCGCGAACACAGCTAATAAAAACGTAATGGATACAGAAAAAAGAATTTTTTAAACACGTAGCCCTTAAACTCTTAAAAATAGCAAGTGTGAACTGCACATTATGCGTTCTTAAATTCTTATATAATATGCATAGAAAATATTAGAAGGTACGCAGTGTTGTATTTGATGTATTTTCCAATATGGTGGCAAAATGCTTGTTCTTCCTCATCTCACACGTATTTAATATCAAATTAGATTCTGTGTTTATAAAAAATGGAATTTGTCTTTCATTTGATTAAATTTATTATTTATTTTGCTTTATTCATCGTTTTTTTTAAGATAATACGCACTATTGATAGTTTAAAAACTTTTTTTTCTCTTTTGTTGTTTGCTTTGTTGTTGTTCTCATTTATGTTGCATTGTTTTTATTAAACGTCAAAAGTTACATAATGTGCTGTCACTAATACTTATTCAAGCGAAAGACGACTCTGTTTCATTTCTATTTTTTTCTATGATAATATGACTGTGCCTCTAATAAAACAATAAATTTTTTTTCTGGATTCTGGTGCTGTGAGTCACAGCCTGTGACATAAAATTTTGGGCAAAACTGCAGTTTACGGGGCACACAAAAATTGCAAAAAAAAAATATGCCACCCCCTTTAGAATAAAAAAAGAAAAAAACCGAAATTAAAATTTAAGGGGGCTGGTGCTCCTAGGCCCCACTAAGTCCAGGTGTTCCTGGTATATGTTGGCATGAAATTTAAAGATAATTACGCAAATAAAAACTTTTTCTGCGTAGCCGGCCTTCGGCCGGGCTTAGGGATTACAAACTCCATAAATTAGTTTAGCGGCTTCGCTAAATAAAGCCTTTTTTGGGTAGCAGGACTCCCGTGTATAATTTTTTAAGTGTTAAAATGGTTAAAATTTCATGTGCTCAGCCCCCTTAAATTTTAATTTTGGTTTTTTTCTTTTTTTATTCTAAAGGGGGTGGCATATTTTTTTTTGTAATTTTTGTGCGCCCCGTAAACTGCAGTTTAGCCAAATTTTGTAACGTCGGCTTGATTAAAATTTTGGAATTTCCAAAAAAGGACATTAGTATATTTTTTACAACGCAAAGAAGAGTGCAGTGACATTCAATGTACATAAGTATATCAAATATTAACAATGTTTGCAAAAGAAAAAATTTCATCACAGAAAAGGTCTAAATTTTTTAAGATCTACTTTTATTAGGGGTCATAAAAACCGTGACAAAAAATATTTCTTTTATGTTTTTATGGCTTTTAAAATTCAAGTAGCTAACTCCTTTTTGTTATGTGACATTGCATGCAAATGATTACTTATCGATGTAACATCTTTTGCAATTCCTTAGTCAGGTAAAACCTAATAATGTGATGGAAAGAAAATGTTTGACGTCACAATTAAAACAAACGAAAATAAGAATACAAAAAACCGAAACAAAACCGATACGAAAGTAGAAAAAAATGAATTGGTATTGGTTTTTTATTGGTATTGGTTTTGAAGAATAAAAGTATTGGTTTTTAATTGGTATTGGTAGTGAGGAATCGGTATTGGTTTTTTATCGGTATTGGTATCGCACAAATAAAGGTATTGGTTTTTAATTGGTATTGGTTTTCAATTTGAATTGGTATTAACGGGTATTGGTATCGAAAAGGTATTGGTACCCATCATTGGATTTTTCCCATACATTTTAATTTCACGAAACTAGAAGCGAACTTCCTGCATACTCTCTTGTGATACAAAATTCTCAAATACTACAAATGTATATAAAAATTTTTGATTTTAAAAATATAGCCCTTCTTAAACAAAAAAAAAATAATCAACTTACTTTGAACTGAATATTGAACGTTCCATAAGTTTAACCGGTTTTTGTGTCTGCTGTGTATGACTTTGTAGCATCGTTAAGGTAACATACGATTGAAAAGGCATCGCCCAGCGTTCTGGTTCTTTATACATTAATTCCTGAAGAAAAATAAAAACAAAAGAAATAATACAATATGTATCTATATAATTTATATTCAACAACTTACAAATAAATTAACGCCCCTAACATTACGCCATTTTTCTACGGGTTCAGTGATCAAACAAATCTTGTCTTGATGTTGTTGAAAATAATTAAGGAACGTAGTCTTGCCGCTGCCAATATTACCCTCAATTAAAACGGTAAACGGTTGAGTACCAGCTGCATATTTTGGAATTTTAGTACTTGCACCATTACCGGAGGACATGGCTACAGCTTTTATTAGACGTCCTAAAAAAAAAAACAATCAACATAATTTAAAATCAACGATGATACATTTAAGTGAAACTTATAAAACAAAAATGCAGCATTTCAGTATTTACATTATTTCTTACCTTAATGTTAATTTAAAATAAGTATACCAAAATTTTATTCCAATTCCGGCGTGTCAAATTGTTTTTAACTTAATTTTAGTTGTGGTTCACAGGTCGTTATAATAATTTAAAAAACAATTAAAATTATTTAAAATAATAAAATTAAAACATTTAATTTTCTATACACAATTTAGATTTCTATTTATTTTTTTTCTTATAACAGATGAATAATTTAAGTGTGATCTTTACTATGTGGTCAAAAAATTTATAATGAAAAAGCGGGAAAGAAAAAAAATGGGCGCCCAAAAGTTATTTTGTCATTGCAGTTTGTTTACGTTTGTGTTTCAGTACGATCATTTTAGGGTTAAAATTTTGATATGGCAACATTGAGCAATGGTGCCATCTCCCGTTTTCAGTTTTTAGGGGGATTTCAAATAAAATAGTTTAGGGTTTTACAATAGGTGTGATTTTTTTTTAAACTGAAGGGTAAAGGACTCTGTTAAGGTGGGTAAGTTGCTCGGTTTTCACGTGAAAATCTGTCAAACTCCATATAAAAAAAACATAAATTTCACACTGGCTTTACAAAAGCGTAAAAATTTCGCTGAAGAGGTATTCTGTTCACTGGTGAAAAACCGGCAAAATAACCCGGTATATGTTGCATCAATACGCATCAACACTATAAGCAACATTTTTTTAAATTGTACAGACCATTTAAAAAGCGGTGAAATTTAACATTCAGATGTAAAATGAAGTAATTATAAGTGTTAGGGACTGTAAACATTAATAATATCACATAATTTACCAAAAAATATTATTTAAAGTTATTTTATGTATTCTGACGCGCAAAACATAACCAAACATATGACTGTCAAATTTTCGCTACAAATTAATTGATGTTTCGAAACATTTTTTTTTCACCGGTGAACAACTTACTTAGCTTTAGTCCCAATTTACAGAGGACAATTTTAATTGCCTCAATTCGGATTTTATAGTATATCTGAGAAGAAGGTAGAATCTTACCTCTCTGATACACTATAAAATCAGAATTGCCGCAATTAAAATTTCCCAAACATAAGTCCAAATTCAGACTGGGCAATTTTAATTGCCGCAATTCTGATTTTATAGTGTATCGGAGAGAGAGGGAAGAATCTTACCTCTCTCTCTGAATCACTAATGTCCATATAAAACAGCTATCAAAGGTCAGGCATATTGAAAAAGTTCAACTTTTGTCACCCTGTGTAATTTCGTATGAAAAATTATTTAAATTTGACAATTGTTATCCCCCAATACTGGGAAATAGAAGATAAAGGTGGTCAAGGGTAGTTATGTATACCAACCTTAACATTCAAAATATTTTTCATTTGTACTATTTATTTATTTCATTTATACTACACATACATACATTGTACATAATATTGAATCGTCTTTAGAGGCCTTAAAAGATTTATCTGCATAATTGCAGAAAGCGAAAGAACTAAACAAAAACTTTTTATTCGGGTCCTTATTATATGGAGACATCCAGGGACATCTTAAAAAAAATGTTGTTTTAAAATTTTTTTCTGCGTATGCGGCCTTCGACCGGGCTTAGGGATTACAAGCTCCATAGGTTCAGCCCATACGGCTTCGCTAAATAAAGTTTTTCTGTGTATCAAGTCTTTTGCCCTGTTAATTTCAGTGTTGAATTCGCTACTTTATTGGGGGCTCTAAGGTGCTTCACGAGTCAGGCGCCATTAATCATTAGTTTCGTTTTTTTTTTTTTCTTTTTTATATATAAGTTTGTCATTTCGTTTGTAATACCTCGAAATATTGGTCTAGTATATATGTTTATTCATGATCTTTGATCGATTTTAAGACGATCTAGCTATGTCCGTCCGTCTGTCTGTTAAAAACACGCAAACTTTTAAAAGACGTTACTAAGGCTGCTGAAGTTAGGCATATATGTTGGTCATTTACCAGGTCAGGTTGGTATTGCAATTCAGCAAAATCAGTCCAGTGGTTCAAAAGTTATAAGCAGAGTGAATTTCGGCAAGGGTTTTTTCCTGCGAATTTACGAAATAACAAACACGCTTAGTTTTGAAAGACAATTCCGAGGCTGCTAAAGCTTGGCATATATATTTTTCGTTCCCCTGGGCTGATTGGTATTGAATTCAGCAAAATCGGTGCAGTGGTTCAAAAGTTATTAGCAAAACATTGAATTTAGATTACTTTCATTTTAAATATGTACAGTGTACACGTGTTGAAAACCCGTTAACAAATTTTAAGAACATTGGTTAAGTGCGTATGATACTTGCTATTGTGTACTAAAATATATCAAAATAAATAAATAATGGTCTAAAAACTCTATATTTACATTTTTAGCCAAATCGGACAATTTTAACCTGTGCCGCTGGGCAAAATAATAAACAAACAAAAAAAATTAAAAAATAGAAAACAAATTTTTGTTTTGTATGGGAATTTTTTTTTTTTTGAGAAAAATGCAAGGACCCAAAATAACTATTATGGACATTTTTGATTTCCAAAAAATTGCGCATTTTTAATAGTTATTTATAAAAATTGAAAATAATAATTATCAACAAAATAACTATTAAATAATTATTATTTTATAATAGTTATTTTGTATCCTTTGTAGGTGCAAATGAAGTGATATCCTTTTTTGGAAGGATATTTTCTGAAACTAAATAATTCGTTAAAAAACTTACTTTTTTGCAAATAATAAAGTGACCATGGCCCGATTTATAAAAATTACTTAGGTCCATAACTATTATTTTACAATAAAAAAAATATTAATTAGGAATAAATAGTTATCCATAAGAAATAAAATAAAAATTGACCTATAATAGTTATGACATAAGTAATTCACCATAAAACTTATAATAGTTATGTCCTTGGAAAAATGTTAACTGCCAAAGGTACGGGTTAATTTAGTCCAGTTTGGATAAAAATTTAAACAGGGTTTCTTTTTATAACAAAACGAACCATATATTGCCCGGCGATCGACGAAATTCGAAAAAAGTCATAATTCGTGCCACTAGAATACATTTATATATCGAGACCACAGACTAATACAGACTCGACATAAGTGACAGGTGTCAAAAAAGTAGTTCTGAACCATATGGTTAATATTTTCAAATTATTCTACGAATTAGGTTAGAAAGAGAAAACTGATATAACGCGCCATAAGAAAAATGGATGCCAGATCGGTTTTTGTTGTTTCACTCACTCCTAAATCGTAGAAAGTGTTGCCATGTTCGCGTAAAACGGACTAAAAACCGCTGTGTTTTCTCCTAAAATCGCTTAGTTTTTCCCCATTTTTTCTTATTAAACTCTACTGTCGAGTCTGTATTTAGTCTGTGTCGAGACCTTAGGACTTAAAGAAATAGGCACAAATAGAACCTTGTTGTTCTAAGGTCGCGATATATATAAAAAGGGATTGTGGGACGTCGAATTAAACTTTTCTACTTGTTAATTCTAGATCGTTTTTATTTTTTTTTTTTAATTTTCGTGTGCCCCATAAACTGCGATTCAGCCGTTTTATCTGCGATATTGTATTTTTTTGGCTCCAGAAGGTCAACCGGGGTCCAGCCTCCTTAAATTTTAATTTCGTTTTTTTTTTTTTTTTAATTCTAAAGGGGGTGGCATATTTTTTTTTTGCCAAAATATTTGTGTGTAAAGTGCACTTTAGCCAAAAAGTCCGACGTGCAAAAAACACACCCATTAAAAGAAATACATAAGTTTGCCGGTTAACTTTTTACCCCAGCATATATTTTACCCGCAACATATTTAAAAACAGTGGCCGCTTGTTACCAGTTCTTCATTACCATTTCTTCATTATCCCCCTTTTCTTTATAAAAATATTTTGGCATAATTTTTTGTGTAAATATCGTCGAACTATATTCAATAAATGCCAACTCGAAAAAGCTTACTGTTCAGGAGAGCTAAAAAACTAGTTATTTCGCTAATTATTGTAAAAATTAACAATGTACCTTCCATAACATGGTTTAAATATTCTAAACAATTTTTACCTATGCAAAAATTTTCATATTTTGCACTTGTTTGCGTATTTTTCAGAGATGGCATTTATTACTATATCAAAAAACAAATATTTTTTTAGAGTTGGCATATTTTGTCGGAAAATAAAAATACATTTTTTTTTGGAAAAATTTTTATTTTTTTTTTTTTTTTTGGTTTTTGTTATCCTTAGTACGGTAATTGCAAAAACTGAACAAAAAATTAAAAATCTTTGCATATTTTTAAAAGTTACTAGCTCCGAAAGCCTTTTAATCTCAGGGTGGTCAACTTTGGCACTCTGTAACTCACGCTGTATTGCAATAGGGTCACTCCAAACTAGCTATTTTGAAAGCTTATATCATTGACTTTATTTACCCCATTCATAATGTTTCAATCTGATAAATAGTTTGAAAGTTACATAAATATAAGCAATTTTTTTTTTGCAAACACTATTTACCGATATTTTCAAAATGGCAATATCTCGAGAACCAGTCATTAGATATCAAAATCTTTACAAGATTCGTGTTTAGCATGGCAAATGCAATAAGATACGTGGTCTAATTTTTTTTAAAAAAAATTTTGAAAAATTTTTGGAAATTTACAATGGGAGTTGGCATTTATTTTCACCAAAAAAATATGTACTTTGAGTTAGCAGAATAACAAAAATGGATGTAAAACGACAACAAATTATTTTTTTGCTCTGAAATTTTTATGGCAGATAGGTATTACATAGGGGAGCTATTTGCCATCTGAAACTCATTTCCGTCAAATTTGAGTTGGCATATTTTGAATATAGGTTCACGATATATACATGCTCGAATTGATTTTGTTCCATATTGTTAATTATTTTATTACAACACACTTACCTATTAATTTTGTTAGCATTTCAAACTAATTCATTACTCTTTAACTTAAGCAAAATATACAGTTTTTTATTTATAAAAATGCAAACTTAACAAATTTCACAATAGTTCTTTGTAAAAAATAACTGAAATAAATACAGCTAAAATAAACAGCTGATTTATATTATCAGCGTTGCCATGTAATTTTTTCCTTTGTCCCCAAAAATATAACAAAATATCCCCAAACAATAAAAAAACGTTTTATTTTTAAATTGCACAAATCGTTTGTTTATTTTTGGTATGACCCAAAGACCATTTACTTTGTTTTGAGAAAAACGAAAAAGAAACTTTACAATAACTTTATAGATAGATTTTTTTTTACTTTTGGTGTCGATTGCTTAAAATGTTTTAAGAAAAAATATAAATTTTTATACGTTTTTGCACAAGATATCAAAAGTTATTATGACTTTAACAAAACAAGACTTGGTCGCATTTTGCTTCATATCCCGTTTAAATGAATATTTTCATAAAAAATTTTAATTTTCTTTCGCGTGGGTCAAAGTCAACCTGGGTTTACCTCTTAAATTATTTTTAATTTTGGCTAAAATTAGCAAAGTTGGGGCTGATATCTTTTAATTCTTACAAAAAAATTCATTCCGGATGAAAATAAAGTGCATAACAATCATAAACAATTGATTCCTTATTCCATATGGCAAATGGTTTATGGGTCACACCAATAACCAAGCGGCAATTTTAATTTTGTTTTGAAATGCACCCTCTCAACGTTATATGCATCAAAACAAAAGTAGAGAAAAATATTTTAACTTTTATGTTTAAAATTTGCTGCATAAGCAGAAAATTGGCGTATGTAGCAAACCAATGTTAAGACATTTATAAATTGGGGATATGAAGCAAAGTTAGGGCTGGATATCTTCTAATTTATACGATATATAAAAAAAATAGATTATGGATTTGGAAAGAGGACAGACATATTAATCATATACAAATGATTCCTAACTCCATTTTCCAAAAAAAATAAGCAAACGAAATGTTTTTTTGTTCAATTAAACCAAGGAGGTTATAAATACAGGAGGGAGGGATTGGAGAACACCACACTTCACACTAATCTTAGCACAATACCACGGCGTCGAAAAAACAAAATTTTGCAAAACAAATGAAAAAAAGAGTTTTTATTTATTAAAAATTAGTGTGAAGTGTTGTGTTCTCCAATCCCTCCCTCCTGTATTAATAACCTCCTTGGTTTACATATGCGTTTTGGATAAATTGCGAAAACTACTTCGTCGGTTGTAGTTTAAGCATATTTTTGGTTAAATTATGCCAGATTTTTGCTCACTCCGACACAGATTTTTTTTTTTTGCGTGAGCACAGAAAAAATGTTTGCCAAGTGCTTGGAAGGATATGCGTTTGTAAAGTTTTACCAAGTTTTTGCTTGTTTCTGATAAAAGTTAAGAAAATATTCATAAGAGTATTTAACCTTGTGCAATTTTACAAACCCTAACCAAAATTATCAAGTTTTTGATAAAATGTTACAAAATTTTTGATAAATAATGTAAAAAACTTTAAAAACTCATATCCTCCCAAGTTATTGGTAAAATATTTTTTTGTGTGTATGGATGTGTGATTTTTTTTTCTCATTGTGTGTTAGTTTTGCTACTCGCCAACAGATGTTTCTGGCTGACATTGACGCCGTTGGGTTTCGTCAACTATGAACTCTCCAAAGCTAACGGATGACGAAAACAATAGAAATGAGAAAAAACAAAGAGCTGAAAAGTAAATAAAGAATGCCGATAATTATTGATTTCACTCTGGTGTTGCCAGAATGTTTATTGAAATCCGCGATTTACATCAGACCTTCTAAGAATTAATTCGATTTGTGTATGAATTATTTATTTGAATTAAAATTGAATTATTCACAAAATGAATTTATTCTTTTTTAAATAATTCAAATTTAATTCAAAGAATTAATTCAAGCTTGAATTAATTCATTAAAATTTATGAAATGAAAAATTGAATGGTGAATTAAAATTTCGAAAGTCTGGGGGTCGATTCTGGTTCTGTGAAAAACGTATAAATGAAAAAATATGTCAGTTTACTTCATTGAAAACTAACAGGCAAAGTGACATTATTTTTTCAGTGATAAATTTATCACAGAAACAGAATTGGCCCTCTGGTTGACATACTCAAAATATTATGACAGAAGATTCCACTAGAATAGACAGTTAAAACAACTACTTTTGTTGTTGTTTAGGCGTCTGCTGCATTTTACGGTAAAATCTGCCAAAAATTTTTGTTGTTTTTAACTATTGATTAACAACTACAAAAACGATAACAAAAACTTCAAATTACAGTTGTTTTTACTGTAACTCAAGCTGTCTGAATTTTTTTATTAAAAAATAAATAAAACAACATTAAAAACGCTTAAAATAATTTGGTAGTAGTTCCTGCTGCATCTGACATTTTCAATTCGTTCAACACATTCGTTTTTCTAAAAATTTCTCGAGAAATACAAAACAACTGATACTACAATGTATGAATTTTTTGTATTTGTTTTTTAAAACGACTACAAAAAACAGTTGTTTTATACCCTATTCTCACTTACAGTTTAAACCCGTTTTTAGCAATTAATTTTAGTATTTTCTGTAGTAATGCTGCTATAAACTGTTTAAAACTATACGTGTGAATAGGGTATTAGATTTTTCATACAAAACCAACTGAACACCATAAAATGACAATATATGGTAATGTAATAATGACCTGATACGATTTGACTATTATAAAATTACCTAACTCGCCCCTTGTTCTTACTTACAGCTAAAACCTGTTTTTTGCAACAATATTTTTAGCACATTCTTTATTCTATTACAGTATATTTACAGAAAATATTGCTAAAAACGTTTTTAAGCTGTACGTGTGAATTGGGTATTAATCAAATATCGGTATTTAAGATATTTTTTTTAATATTAAAGGGAACTTTCTAAATTATCTGGCATCCATATAAATTATGTATATGGCATTTTCTCTCTGCCGAATTCTCTATAACAAAATTTTGGTTGCAAAAACAAGACGGAAAAAAATTAAAACTAGTGCACAATTGAATATACTGAACAAAATTAATTAGCAAACAAAACAGCTTTAAAAGAATAATTAAAATTACAAATTTTATAACAAGAACAATCAAAAAAACGTATGTATACATAAATTAAAAAAGTTTTAAAATCGAAAAGAAAATTCAGCTTGACTGTTCCTATAAAAAAAAATTAAAGACGCATCAGAAAAAAAAAACGGGGAAAAATCAAACGCAAGACAAGAAAATCAGTAGGTAGCAGAGAACAACAATAACTCAAGAAAAACAGTGCAAAAAAGGGGGGCTTGTTTATAATAAAAGTGAGTTGAGCGACGAGTTGTTCTTGTTGTTAGATGTTGCAGTAGCACTGTAGCTGCAAATCGTTGTATTGTAATTATTTTGTTTCGTTTCATTTCTCGGTAAGTATCCATATTGGGGTAGTGGGGCAGAAACAATCCAACAAATGTTGGTGGCAACATCAGCCAGTCATCCACAAATAATGAGTGAGGAATGAATGAACCAACAGGGATGAAGAAAATATGTTATAATTGGGTACTATTTTAAAATGTACTTAATATTTATAGAATCCCTTGGTATCCTACAAAAAATTGTGTACCACTGCTTTAGAACTACAACGGAACAAGTCTAGTTGGCAGACATTGCTCCGATTTTATTTGAGAAATAAGGATGAACAATTTTCGGCGGCCCATGGTTCCCGAGTTATGTTCCTCCAAAGTTCGGATATCGAATTTGATACATCTTCTCCAATAATGGTCCGATCAGAACAAGATTGGGCTTAAGTTGAGTTTACTGGCATTGGTCGGATTGATCCCAAATTTTTACCAGAGATAGATCTTTTGATTACAAATCGAAAATATTAATGTGATTTTTCGTCAGCGAGATCTGGGGGTCTACTGCGTAACTCAAATCGAAACGAAAATCGATTCGAACAGAATTTTTATTTCTAAAATAATGTAATAAAAAATATTTTTATTCAAGAAAAATTACTTGGAACTTGTAAGCGCTTCTCCAGACAGTGTAAAAAGAGAAAAATATAAAAATTTACATACACGGTTGTGTTGTTTTTAAAGGGTTAAAAATTTCCGAATTCGAACGCTTTCTTTCGATTCGAATTACGCAGTAGACCCCCTGGTTCCCGAGTTATGTCGATTTGAAATTCGAATATTATAACTGGAAAGGCTTAATTCACAAAAAACTTTATTTAGCGAAGCCACTAAACTAATTTATGGAGTTTGTAATCCCTAATACCCTATTCACACTTACAGTTTTAAATCGTTTTTAGCAATTATTTTTAGCATTTTCTGTCAATATACTGTAATAGCATAAAGAAAGTGCTAAAAATATTGCTGCTAAAAACGGTTTAAAACTGTACGTGTGAATAGGGTATAAAGCAGGTTTTACATTGTCACACTTTGTATAATAGAGGTATTCAGAGTCTTGCTTGCCAGCCCTGGCACTGGTGGTAAAAGAGAACTTTTCAAAATTACTTTTCAAAATACATGTATTTTTTGAAAGAAGTACTCTTTTGCTACATTGCCAGGGCTGGCAACAAGACTCTGAATACCTCTAATGTATTTTGTATTAACTTTTTTTGAAATGTAGGTATAACGTAAAAGAATTTTTTTTGAAATTTTTCAAAACATAATACTTTGCTTTCGACTTTTTATTTTATTGTGTTTATTTATAATTAAAATCAAAATAAAATAAATTGAGAAAAGAAAATTTATGTTTTTGAGTGTTTAGCAAATTTTAAATTAAAAATGACCATTGCCAGTAAACTCAACTTGTTCCCAAGATTGGTTTAATTCAAAAGCTTATTCAAATACCTTAATTTTTCGGATCAGAGAAATGTCTACCAACTACATTATTTACAGATGTAATTAGAAAAAGATCAATTGTAATTCGAAGATTCCATTTGTAGTTCGAAAATTCCATTTGCAATTCGAAGTTTCTACTTGTAATTTGAAGATTCTATTTGTAATTCAAATGTTCTAGTTGCAATTCGAAGATTTTATTTCTAATTTGAAGATTCCATTTGTAATTCGAAAAAGATCAATGAAAATTCAGTTGCTATTTTTCGAATTACAATTGGAATCTTCGAATTCCAAATAGAATCTTCGAATTACAAATAGAATCTTCGAATTACAAATGGAATCTTCGAATTAAAAATGGAATCTTAGAATTACAATTGATATTTTACGACTTCTCGACTTTTTTCGAATTTTTTTAACTTTTTTTCGAATTTCTTCGACTTTTTCGAATTTCTTCGACTTTTTTGGAATTTCTTCGACTTTTTCGAATTTCTTCGACTTTACAACTTTTATAAAGTCGTTTTTTTTTTGTAAATAAAGTTTGTTTTTGACTTGTTGTAAGCATTTAGGTATTATTTTTTGGTTGTATTTTATTTAATTGTTGGGTTCCAAAGGAATGAAGGTTAAAAAATGTTGATGAAATCGAAAAAGTGAAAAAGGTTGAAAAAAAAAAAAATTTATTAGCTAAAATTCAAAAGAAGAAAAACTAAAATCGGTCAAAAATTGTGACCTGTAGGCAAAATTGGACAAAAAAAAACTCCATTTCTCCCCTAACATAATTATGTAGATAAGCAACAAAACAACAACTAAAAATTTGTTATTGTTTTGTATGTGTTGTATGGTTTATGTCTACATTATTATGTTAGGTGTAGCCGGGGAGTGACGTAAAACATCTAGCGATGTCCGTCTGTTTGTTGTAATGGCGATCATGGCCACAGTATTGACTGTAGCTTAACATATTTACTTGTTGTTGCTTCGAGACGTTTGGTATTGAATTTGAGCGATATCGGATAAATGTAAGGAAACATCGAAAATGTTGGTACATTCTTCATAACCTAAAAATACGCAATTCTTCAATTCGTCTGCAGGTTGACATATGTGACCAGAATTGGATACTGAAAGGTATTTAAGCAATTACAAACACATTTTTATAGCCAACACATTTTTTCGCGGATTTTCGCCAGTACTACGGTACTGACCGTAGGTTCTAGTTCAAAGTGACCTTTATTTGTATTTTAATGAATGAACAGTTTGTAGACTAGGAAGTCTTGGTGTATACTTTAGTTTTCTATTTTAAAAATCTACCAAAAACAAGTACGTTTGTATAAAGTCGTATCATCCCTGTTTGTGGAATGAATGAACAAATGTATATGTATATGAGCAGAACAATTTTAATAAGGAAGGGGGAGGAAGGGGGGGAATTTAAAGGAAATCCTTTTTTTTCTTTTATGGTTTTCACTGGTATAGAGAGAAAATTTTATATATTAAGGGACACAGTTCTATTATAACAAGACAACTGAACGGGAATACTAAAAATTTACTGCAGAAAAATTAGCAAAACAAGAAGGAACATTTTTGCGTTGCGATTGAAAATAAATTTTTTGTTCTATAAAATTTATTTCATATTTTAATTTATTTCTTTACAAAAAAAAAAAAGTTTTATCGCCGTGTTGTTGCCAGTGGAGTTGGAAACAACAGCAGCAGCAAAATGACCAATTTGGAGAAACAACATGAGTTGGTAAAGAAAAGTTTGGTGGAATTTGTTAGTGCCCATACACCGGGTGCCGACTTTACAGTCGTCGATGAAATTGTACTATCCTATATAATATCGATTTTGGAAGAAGCCTCACAGGATCCCTGTTTTGATGTCGAGGGATTCGTAGAAATGATGAGTGCTTATTTTGAAGACTTTTCATCGATTGATCAGGGTGTTATATGTGATTGGATTTATAAATTGGCAAATGAATTGATTGAAGTACAAAAGAATGAAGATAATCATCATCAGCAGGCAGCTAATTTATCATTTAAGTATGTGTATAGATAAAAACTTTGATGTGATTGCACATATTTAATATGTATGGCAATTTGTATGTACTTTATATTTCTGTTTTTTTTTTCCTTTAGTTCCCTTTCATTGTCGGATATTATACCCGAATCGAAATTACGTGCTCGTAATTCTTCTTCCTCTTCGGAAAAGGATGAATTTCCTTCAAATGAAAATGATAGTTATTTGCAAAATAATGCTTATGACTTCGATACGATTTATAATGAAGAGGCTAAAATTTTATCGGAAATGTTTCCGGATACACCATCCGTTGAGGTAAGTGAAGTACATAATTAAATTTTAGTTGAACAAATAATTTTGTGGAAAAATCAATTAACTGTTGTTGTATATCAAGTACACATTTGTTAGTGCAGCATACATACATATAATATTTTGAAAATTAAATTTTGCTGGATATACTTTGGGTTTAAATGATAAATGTTACTGTAACGTTTAATTAAAATTAAGAAAATGTCAATTAAAGTTCAGAAAATGGCAATTGAAAATAAGTCCTTATTAATACATGAATTTAAGAACTAAAATTGGTAGAGTCCGACCGAATATTCGGTTTCGGTCTCGGTTTCGGCCGAATAATGGGGTTTCGGCCTCTATTCGGTATTCGGCAAAATTTTGGCCGAATATTAGCCGAAACCGAAACTTTTTGGTATTTTAAAAAATATGTAAAAAAGTCGGTGAATTTTTTGATTTCGTATTTCATTACACTTGTTTCAGTTCAATTGAAGAATATGTTACTAGTTTATGCAATAAATGTAAAACTGTTTCAGTTCAAAAATTATTTTCTCCTAATCTGCAAATGAAATACACATTTTTTTTTGTAAATTTTTTAAAAAACATTTTTTTTCAAAAATACAACAATTCCTATGGTTTAAAAGCATTATATGCTGTATATTAATCTTTAACAACTTTTTAATAATTTTATTCATGCCATTTTTATTTTTTTTTTAAGTTTCGGTTTCGGTTCGGTTTCGGCCGAATATTACTTTTTCGGCCGAATATTCGGTTCGGTTTCGGTTCGGCCTCGAAAACTGGTTTCGGTCGGACTCTAAAAATTGGACATAGAAGATTTCAATAAAACTTTTATCAAAATTTAAAATCTGTCAATTGAAATTTAGAAAATAGCAATTAAAATTTTAAAAATGACAATGAAATCCAAAAAAAAAATCGTTAAATCTTAATTTAAGAATTTATCAATTTAAGAATTGAAATTCCACTTTCTGAATTTTAAATAAGCTTTTATGAATTTCAATCGATTTTTTCTATATTTTGATTGTGGTATAATAATATCAATTAAAAATGTTTAATTTAGTATTAGGGTCTGTAAAATCAATTGAATGTCCGAATTTTAATAGGGTTTTTGAATTTCAATTGCCATTTTAGAATGAGTTCTGAAAATATTCCGAAAAACAAACTTCAATAAAGTAACAGATTTTAATATTTTTTTTTACAAAAAACTTCTCAGATTATGGCCGCTGTTCCAAAAAAAGTAATTCACATAAAAAATGTGAAAATGAAAATTTCCGAATATTTTTGGTGTTCTAGATTTCACATCCGAATTTCTTTTTCGTTTTGTTTCACATAAATAAAATTTGGTGAAAGTAAAACGAATGGAAGTTTTTCCTCATAATTTTTTAAATTTAAATTATTCGATTTCAACTTCGAATGAAAACGCGATCAACAAAACACTAAACTTGATTTCATGTGATTCGGAAATTTTCATGTGAATTGAAAAGTTGTGAAAGACAGAACAGAGGCCTATGAGACGTTTTTACCACTGAAAAACTCTTAAGCCCCTAACCTGAATCAAATTACGTCGCGTAAGGCGTAACACCCAATACATTTTTCGTTTATACAATTCAAATGTGAGGTACCTAAATTAAACGAACGTAAACATTTAAAATTAAATGTGTTTTTGTTTTTTTTACATCTTACGCGACGCAATTTGATTCAGGTTCGACGCTAAGATTCTAAAATATTTTTTTTTTCATAGATGGGCAATAGAGTGTCCCTTATTTTGGAAATGTTTGAAATGTTGAGACGGTACCCGCTCATTTTTTTTCCTTTTGACTTAAAAATAACTCAGGAAAAATTTTACGCCCCTACGGCCACGCCTTAAAGAGCGGGGCCTTAAAAATAATTTTTCCATACAAACCAAAAATTTTTTTTTGATTTTTAATTTTTTTGTTATTAATTATTATATTACTTGGTTACCTTATTCACAACAAAAAATTTGATTTTGGTGGGATAAGGCTTTCAGCTCTAAAAAGTTTTTCAAAAAAAATTTAGAGCCGTTGGGATCCTACGGTAAAATATTTTTAAAAAATATTTTTTTTTTAGTTTTGACAAGCAATGGTTTTAGTTATGTTGCTTTAAATGATATATATTCAACAAAAAACAAATATTATTCATATCATCATTATCTTTTTCGAAAAAAAAAATTTAGAGCCGTTGGGGTCCTGCGGTAAACAATTTTTAAAAAATATTTTTTTTTTTAGTTTTGACAAGCAACGGTTTTAGTTGTTATGTTGGTTTTAATGATATATATTCAAAAAAAAATATTATTCATATCTGTGACATCTTTATCGTGTATCGAAAAACATCAACAGTGCATTTTTACCCCTTTATTTAGAACTCGATAAAGATGTCACAGATACAAAAAATATTTTTTTATGAATATATATCATTTAAAGCAAGATTAAACAACTAAGACCGTTGCTTGTCAAAACTAAAAAAAAATATTTTTTAAAAATTTTTTACCTTAGGACCCTTGCGGCTCTAAATTTTTTTTTTTTTAGCTGAAAGCCTTATCCCACCAAAATCAAAATTTTTGTCGTAAATAAGCAAACCAAGTAATATAATAATTAATAACAAAAAAATTAAAAATAATTTTTTTTTTTTGGTTTGTATGGAAAAATGATTTTTAGGCCCCGCTCTTTAAGGCCCCGTCGCGTAGGGAAGGCGTGGTCGTAGGGGCGTAAACTTTTTCCTCAGTTACTTCAAAAGGAAAAAATGAGAGGGTACCGTCTCAACATTTCCAAAATAAGGGACACTCTAATGGGCAATGATAGAAATTTGTATGGAATAATGATTCAAAAAAATCGATTTAATTGAGAATTTTATATGAAAAAATCAATGACTCAATGATTCTGGCCCAACTCTGATTTTTTTTTTTAAACCCATTATAAAAATCCATAATATAAAAAATTTCTTTAATTTTTAGATCGTTTTTTTCTCTTGATTTTTTCTCAGATTAAACAAATTTTTTCTAAAAGAGAATGTCTTAGATTCTAAGACTTTTTTTTCTAAAAAATCTGATTTTGGGTATTCTTTCTATACGAAAATATCCAAATTCTGTACACTTTTCTTATAGAAATAATTCTCAGATTCTGAGAACTTTTTCGTATACAAAAAAAACTCAGATCCCGAAACACTTTTTGTAGAAGAAAATTTTTAAACTACTTTTCAATTCACATGAAAATTTCCGAATCACATGAAATCCAGTTTAGTGTTTTGTTGATCACGTTTTCATTCGAAGTTGAAATTGAATAATTAAAATTTAAAAAATTATAAGAAAAAAAAAAATGCATTCGTTTTGCTTTCACCAAATTTTATTTATGTGAAACAAAACGAAAAAGAAATTCGAATGTGAAATCTAGAACACCAAAAAAATTCGGAAATTTTCATTTTCACATTTTTTATGTGAATTACTTTTATTTTGGAACAGCGGCCTTAGGCATCTGTTCTGTCTTTCACAACTTTTCGATTCACATGAAAATTTCCGAATCACATGAAATCAAGTTTAGTGTTTTGTTGATCACGTTTTCATTCAAAGTTGAAATCGAATAATTAAAATTTAAAAAAATATAAGGAAAAACATGCATTCGTTTTACTTTCACCAAATTTTATTTATGTGAAACAAAACGAAAAAGAAATTCGGATGTAAAATCTAGAACACCAAAAAAATTCGGAAATTTACATTTTCACATTTTTTATGTGAATTACTTTTTTTGGAACAGCGGCCTAAAAGAAATCTCAGTTTCTGAAACATTTTTTCTGTAAACCATTTTTCCATACCAAAATTCTAAGATTCTGAGATGTATTTCCAGTAAAATAACTATCAGATTTTGAAACATTTTTTTTGTAGAAAAGTTTTATGTTATTGCGATCTTTTTTTCAGATTTTAAGAAATTTCTCAGTTTCAGATATATTATCAAAACAAAAACTTCAAAGTTTGTCAAGTCAAATTTTTTTAAGCGCAAAAAAATTATCCATTTTTTTTGTCCGGGACTAAAATTTTTCATAATTTTTTCAGAACTTAGAAAATTCCTCAAAATTTTTCAAAATTTTTTTTCTTCAAAGCAGTTTTAATTTTTATTACTTTAAAACACAAAAAAAAAACATAAAATTTTCGTCAGGGACTAAGAAAATTTTGCAAACATTTTTCCAGATTTTCTTTCAATTTTTCCCCCATTTTTAATTGCTTTTATGACATTTATTTTATGACTGGCTTAGGCTGTATTACTTAATGCTCCGTTATAAAATAACTCTCCGTTAAATTTAACTTTTTCATAAAAATGTTGACATAAGGCAGTTAGCAGCTAACTTCTCATTGAGTAATCCGCCCTTAATCATTTAAATGTGCCAGTATAGGATATTTTGTTTTGCCCATGTTGTCTTTAACTGTTATCATTTAGCCAATACAGTATTCTTTGTAAAACGGGGTTTCAACGCTTTGCCAATGTGGGCCCACCGTAAAATTTTTCGAAAGACACATTCCATATTTTTGAATAACCATTCGAATTCTATGAACATGGTAACATTCTGTATCTTGATTATTTACACACAAAAAATTTTTTTTCCATGAACGATTTTCATAGTATTTATGAACAAATTCATACAATTTATTAACTTTTTAATAATATTTATAAACTTTTTCATAGTATTTATGAAAAATGTTAAACTTTTTCATAGTATTTATGAAAAATGTTAAAAATTCTTAAATTTCACATATTATGATTTATTCATAAATACTAAAGTCCGACCGAAACCAGTTTTCGAGGCCGAACCGAAACCGAACCGAATGTTCGACCGAAAAAGTAATATTCGGCCGAAACCGAACCGAAACCGAAACTTAAAAAAAAAAATTATCGCCTGGCATGAATAAAATTATTAAAAAGTTGTTAAAGATAAATATACAGCATAAAATGCTTTTAAACCATAGGAATTGTTGTATTTTTGAAAAAATATGTTTTTTAAAAAACTTACAAAAAAATTGTGAATTTCGTTTGTAGATTAGGAGAAAATAATTTTTAAACTGAAACAGTTTTACATTTATTGCATAAACTTGTAACATTTTCTTCAATTGAACTGAAACAAGTGCACTGAAATACGAAATCAAAAAATTTAGCGACTTTTTTACATATTTTTTAAAATACCAAAAAGTTTCGGTTTCGGCTAATATTCGGCCAAAATTTTGCCGAACACCGGATAGAGACCGAAACCCCATTATTCGGCCGAAACCGAGACCGAAACCGAATATTCGATCGGACTCTAATAAATACTATGAAAAAGTTTATAAATATTATGAAAAAGTTAATAAATTGTATGAATTTGTTCATAAATACTATGAAAATCGTTCATGGAAAAAAAAATTTTTGTGTGTATTATTTGCTAACATCATTTTTAATATAATTCTTAACACCAAAAGGCCAACAAATAAGTGATTGGAACAGTTTTTAAAATTTGTGAAAAAAAAAATTTTTTCTAAAAGAATTTTTTTAAAGAATTTTTCACTCCAATTTTTTTCGGGACTTAGAAAATTTTGATATTTCTTATATATATATATCTCCGGTCTCAGGGAATGTATTTTTAAGACAGTTTAGTACTAATTGTAAGTCAAATTTCTAAGTATCACTTGATAAGCATTTTAAAACATTTTAATGATATGTCCCGTTTTCACCAGTCTGGGATAGGTGATTTTAAATCAACCGACACCCTTTGTCCGGCAGGGTTTTTACCTAGGATATAAATAAATAATATTTGTATTTTTTCTTTTTTGCAGATCAAATACTGTGTTGCTATAGCTAAGGGCGATATTGATAGTGCCACTCAGGCTTTATTGCATCGCCAAGAAACTGGCCAAGGTTTGTCTGATAAACCAAATAGCATCGCTGGACGTAAGAATATCGTGGTAAATGACACCGAACTTAAAAATCGTATTATAGCCAGGTAAAAAAAAAAAATGTTAAAAAGAAAACAAATGTGGGACACTATTGTGTGTCCAACTAATCCTCCTTCAATCGCTAGATATTCCTATGTTGATAAAGATGCCAATAAAAAAGAATACAAGCCGATGGTACCAAAAGTCGAACCGAAAAAGCTTGTACGCTATAGAGATAATAAAATTGTCTCCTTAAAGGGCGAACGTTATACAGAAATAAAACGCGACGAAGAAGCTGAGTTAAAAAAACCCAAAAAGCCAATTCAACCGTAACTAAAGTTGAAGAAAATCTATTACAAATATTTTATAAAAAAGTTAAAGCTCAATTGCATAACATCCTTAAAAAATAATATTAATACGGAAGTAAATGATGAAGATGACGAATTAAAGGAAGTTAAAAAAGTTGATGACGGCGACGACGACTTTGATGACGAGGAAGATAAGGAAAAAACAGTTGATATAAAAGATGAAATGATAAAAAATCATTTAAATTTAAGTCACTTTAAAAGTATTATAGAACAACAATTTTGTGTATCCTCCACCACCACCACCACTACTATAACTACCACACCCACTATAAACACAACAAAAACTACTACTATTACAACTACCAATTTTAATAATCTTCTAAATATTTATAAAGCACATTTAATTTTAGTAGCATCATCATCATTACCAAAACCACCCACAACAACACCACCACCACCACCACAGACACTAAAATTTAACATTAATTGTTGCAACATTATTAAAATGTTGTCAATGATACAAAAACATTCAAATGCGCTTTTGAAAATAACAAGTGGCTGCGGCATTCAAATAAGATTTTTTGTTGTTGACATACCATTAGAATCTCTACATGATTTTAGGCTTCCATTTGCCATTTACATTTTACCCACAACAACAACACCATTATTAGAAACCATTGAACCTTTACCAAAGTTTTTAAAAATGTCATTGACTAAAGATATCGCAACATCCGTTGGCGGTAGAGCAAGTATAAATGTATACGCTACTACTTCCGGCGGTGGCTTTAGTCTTTTGTTACGGTTTGTGATCATTTTTATTGTTAGTATAATTGATTTTATTATATTTATTAAACATTTTTTATCATTATTATTATTTATTAATTATTTATTGTTTCAATTTCATTTGTTAATTTTAAATATTTTACAAAATTTATTAGACTCCATAATAACGAAGACTTTAAAAATTCAAAAATTATTAACAATTTCATCGTTCAATGCATTAAATGCATTAAAATATGATTTAATTCATCATCATGATGGTGATAATGATAATGTTAATAATTCTCTTAATAATTCCTATGAAAATTTTTTAAAAATATTCCCTTCAAATGCATTTTTTGTTTCTTCTGAATGTATTTGGAAAACTTTTAATATTAATATTTGTAACTTTTTATGAGTTCAATTCTCATTAATTATAATTAGTTGATTTTACAACTATCCTTTTGTGTTATTTAATAGAAAGTTATGACAAATTATCGTATGTAGTGTGTGTTTTAAAATGTTAAGAAATAACCGTTTAAATATAAATTTTAAAAATTTATCACCACTTGAGATTGCAAAAAAATGTAAAAAATTTTTAAAATTTCAACAGTTTTTGAAATGCTATATTCCAGTGGTGAGAAAAATAATTAGCTGAAATTAGTCTGCCAAAAAAAAAAAACAATATTGAGGAGGTTACTCTCATGGCACATTTGTATGGAAAAAAAAACTTTTTCTTCCGACTTTCAAAGTCTAGACAAATGTTTATGCCTATAGACCTAAAACTCATGTGGTACAAATTTGGGGTCAATTAGATAACATTAACCTTTGCACTACCAAACACACCCCTCCCCCGGGTGGGTTTCTTTGATGTACGGTTTGTACGTAAACAAAAATCTTTGATAGTGCGAAGATTAACCTGTGGCGCCAGGCGATCAACATTTTGGGATAAAAAAAATTATTTGTTTGCGCTAAAACCCATACAGCAAATGGGATCCCAGTCGGCAAAAAAAAAATCACCCCGACATACTGCTCACTCTCCCCTTGTAAAATTTCTGACTTCTTCATACAATTTTTCAAAATGTCCCCAATGACATGTCAGCAGTTGGTCAGGAGTTGTTTAAACAAATTGCTGGTGGCCACCGTTACTGGTGGGCACTGTTGACCAACTGGTGACATGCCATTGGGGACATTTAGAAAAATTGTATGAAAATGTCACTGAAGGGAGTCTCAGCAGTATGTCAGCGGGGATTTTATTTTACCAACTGGGATGTCGGTCTATTCGAAATCATCTATCCCGTGGCTGGTGAAAATGGAGTATATCACTAAAATGTCTTAAAATGCTAATCACATGACAGATGAAAATTGGTTTTATCACTAAACTGTCAAAAATGCTTATTTTGTTACCGAAGACAAAAGTGACATATCAAAATTTTCAAAGTCCCGAAAAAATTTTTTCTAAGTCCAAAACACAATTTGTTTTTGCATTTTTCAGTAGTTTCATTAAAATTAATTTTAGAAAAACAAAATTTTGACTAATTTTAAAAAATTTTCTAAGTGACGAACATTTTTTTCAAATTTTCCCAGTTCCGGCGTTTTTGAGTTAAAAAAAATTATTAAAAATGTAACAAACATTTTTGAAAATATTTCGAAGTTCCGAAAACAAAAATTTTGTAATCATAAAATTTCCCTACAATAAAAAGATTGTCGGTCTATCAAAAATCACCTGTAAAAACGGGAAATTTCACTAAAATGTCTTAAAATGCTTATCACGGGAAGTTATCGATTAACTGCCTCAAAAATACTTATTTCTTGTCTCTGGGACAATAGAACTTATACAAATTTTCCAAATCCCGAAAAAAATTGCTAACAAGGGAAGTATCTCAACCCTTATGAACCGATTTGCCTGAAACTTAAAATATATATTAAAGAGACGATTTTAAGGTTTGGGGTGTCTCGGCTTTTCGGCCATATCGGTGTTTAAAAATTTCATTGTCCCCTTATGAAACCATGTGGATCTTCGGGAAAATTTTGATAACTTCCGAACTAACAGGAATATCGTCTAGAGCAAAAATACGTGTCGACTTAAATTTAATAAAGATTATTTCTTATTCATATGGATATTGTAGGTCTATGTATTCACATAAATACCCCCCAAAATTTATACATTTTTCTGAAAAAACTATTTAAAGACGCCAAATTTTTACAAGGTTATGCCACCATTGGATAGGCATTAAAAAAACCTTCTCATATGAAAACATCATACAGTTTCTTAATAAGAAATGGCTGAAAAATTTTCGCCATTTTTTGACCCATGTTTTGAACCCCTAAATCCACGATATGACACCCAACCTTAGAATTGTCTCTTTTATATATATTTTAAGTTTCAGGCAAATCGGTTCATAAGGGTTGAGATACTTCCCTTGTAAGTCCCATTTTATTTTTTGTGGTTTTGAGTAAAGAATTTCATTAAAAATGATTTGAACTTGATAAAATTTTGAAAAATTTTCAAAGCCTCGAAAAACTTTTTAAAAATTTTCGGTTAAAAAAATAAATAAATCTAAAGCTCCGAAAAAAAACTTGAAAATTTAAAACTTCGAAAATTTTTAAGTTTTTTCACAAAAATTTTTTAAAAAATTTTTTTGAAAAAAAAAAATCCAAAAATGTCCAAAAAAATTTTTTTTTTTAACAAATTTCAAAAACTTATCAAAAATTTTCAAAAAAAAATTTCGAAGTTTCAAAAAACTAGAAAATTTCTTTTTGAAAAAACAACTTTTTGATAAATATTATAAAAATTTTTTGAAAGTTCCAAATTTTTTGACAAATTTGAAAAAGTTAAAAAAGAATTTTGAAAAATTTTTGTTCCGAAAACTTTGTAAGTCCCGGACACCATTTTTTTTATAAAACCCATTAAAAATAGTTAAAATGAAAAACTTTTTTTTTTTTGAAAAATTGTCGAAATTCCGATTTTTTTTGGAAATTATCTTAGCCGGACAAACATTTTTTTTTTGCGTTTTGGAATAAAAAAAATTAAACCGCAGGTTGTGAGGGACAGGTCCAGCGACATGTCACAAGTGTTCCGGGTTGGAAACATTTCCTCACAGAAGTTACAGATGTTTTTATATGAAAGATGTCAAGTTTGTGATAGGTCAATGATCACTCACTAATCCTACAGGAAACTATGTTGACTTCAAACTATTTTATGTACCTTTTAATTTTAATACTCAAGGATATTTAAACGCCCCCTCCAGAAAAAAATGTGATTTCTAAAACTATAAACACACACTTAACGATTTAAAAAGAAAACAGGAGCTCAAATAGACTTATGAATCTGTAATAATATCAATATAAAAAACTATTTTTTAAAGTTTTTTTTTTAGGTTATTTTTCTAATGTAAAATTTTTAATTGTATATTTTTTTAAAAAACAAGAACAAATTACATATAATGAATTTAATACAAATTAAGTTATTTTTTTTTTTTGTAAACAAGCGATTCTAAATCGTTTTTAAAAGACAACCAAATGAAAATTTGCAAAAGAATTTTAATAATATATGTTTTAAGGTGTTTTTTTAAAAAATAAAAACTGAAATTTAACAAAATTATAATGAAACATTTTAAGATACCACCTGGAGTTTAAAAAAAAATTCAATTTGAAATTAAAAAAATCATAGAATTCTGAACACAATATTAAAGTTTATCAATATCTGTAGTGCGATTCAGTAACTTTTTTAACGAAATTATCGATATCGTTAACTAACGAGAATTGTCGGTTGTTTTAACGAATATGTGATTCTATAAATTTTTAAACTATCGACAAGAATTAACGACAAAAATAGTTAATTTGGAATTTGTTTATTTTGAAATTGTATTAAGAACCGAAAATTTTCGTTAACTTTAACTTCAAAAAAATTTTTGTTGATAAGTTAACGATTTTTAATAACGACAAAATTCGGTAGAAAAAAGTTATAGTATTGCTTTCAAAGACAATTGTCGATAATTAACGATTTTTGACAACATAACAATCGATTTTTGTCGTTAAAAAGTTAGTGAATTGCGCTACTGGATTGAATTCGAATTAAAACTTTGATTGAAATTAAAAAAAAACATTTTTTTAAATTCAGAAAACCCAACTTAAATTCCGAAAACATTATTGGTTACCCTGAAAACCCAACTGAAACTTTTAGATTTCATTTGAAAGTTTAAAAACTCCAGCTAAAATTTGAAACTGCATCTAAAAATTATATATGGAATTTAAAATGGGCTAAGTGAATGAAATTCAAAAAAATGTCAATTAAAATTCGAAAAAGATTAATTGAAATGCAAAAAGGTGCATTGAAATTCGGAAAGATCAATTAAAATTCGTAAAAAATAAATTGATATTTAAAAAATATTTTTTTTGAAATTAGGAAATAATAAATTAAAATTCGAAAAGATCAATTAAAATTCGTAAGATTTTTTTTTTAACTTTAAATTGATTTTTTCAAACTTTAATTGAAAACTTTCGAATTTCAATGTATCTTTTACAAATATCAATTGAAATTCGTAAAAGATTAATTGAACTTCAATTTTTATTTTCGAACTTCAATTTAAATTTATCTTTTACGAATTTCAGTTGTTTTCTTACGAATTTCATTTGATCTTTTAGAAATTTAAATTGATTTTTATGAATATCATTTGAAAATCGAAAAATATAATTTGATACGTATATGAAAATATGTATGTATTTCTTTTTTGAAATTCGGAAATAATGGGGCATGTCACAGACTCAATTCCGTTCGGATTTGAAAAAAGTGGTTTACTCGTAAAACGCAAAGCATTATTTTTTTTTGGATTGAAACCACTTTTATGCAATTCAATTCTACTTTTATTTTTGAAAGTGATTTCATTCCGAAAAAAATAATATACGTTTTGCGTTTTACAAGTAAACCACTTTTTTCAAATTCGAACGGAATTGAGTCTGTGACATGCCCCAATAAATTAAATTTCGAAAAGATCAATTGAAACTCGTAAAAGATCTTTTGAATTTCAAGTTGAACTTCAATTGGAATCCTTCGTAATTTATCTTTTACGAAATTTAGTTGATCAATTTTTTTTTTTTGAAATTCGGAATTGATAAATTAAAATTCCACCACAAGATCAGTTGAAATTTGTAAAAGATTAATAGAATTTAACATCGATTTTTTCGAATATTAATTATAAGTTTTCGATTTTGAAATCATCTTTTACGACTTTCAATTGATCTTTTACAAATTTCATTTGATTTTTAGGAAATTTGATATTTTAAAAAATATTTCTATTCCGAATTTAAATTGCTTAAATTAATTGAAAATATCAACTAAAATTCGTAAAAGATTAATTGAATTTCACATTAATTTTTTCGAACTTCGATTGGAACTTTCGAATTATAATTTATCTTTCAAGAATTTCAGTTGATCTTTAACGAAGATAAACTATATTTGTTTTAAAATTCTGAATTGATAAATATAATTAATTCGAAAAGATCATCTGAAATACGCTGAAATCAATTGAATTTATTAAAATTGATTTTTTTGAACTTCGTTTGGAATCTTTCGCATTTCGATTTGTTTACGAACTTCAGTTGATCTTTTACGAATATTATTTGATCTTTTACGAATTTCATTTGAATATCATTTGAAATTTAAAAAACATTTAATATTCGAAAAGATCAACTAAAATTCGTAAAAGATTAATTGATTAATTGAATTTCAAATTTTGATTTTTTCGAACTTCAATTGGGGTACTTCGAATTTTAATTTACAAATTTCAGTTGATCTTTTACGAACTTTATTTGATATTTTAGGAATTTCAATTGATCTCTTTATGAATATTATTTAAAATTTTAAAAACGTTTAATATTTAAAAATTATATATTTATTTTTGATATTCGGAAATTATAAATTAAAATTCGAATAGATCAATGGAATTTTAAATTGTTTTTTTCGAACTTCAAATGAAAATTTTTGAATTTCAATTTTTCTTCTACGATTTCAGTTGATCTTTTACGAATTTCATTGGATCTTTTACGAATTTCATTGGATCTTTTACAAATTTTAAATGATATTTTCGAATATCATCTGAAATATCATCATGAAAAAATGATTAAAATTCGAAAAGATCAATTAAAATTTGTAAAAGCTCAATTGAATTTAAAATTATTTTTTTCGAACTTCAACTGAAAACTTTCGTTTTCAATTTATTTTTACGATGATCAACGCGTTTGAGTACTCTAAATTTGTTTGAAATTCGAAATTGATAAATTAAAATTTGAAAAGATCGGTTCCCAATATACCAAATAACGATAAGTGATAGCGAAAATAGTATCACCTATATGATACCGATTACGGTATCACCTTAAATTAAAATTATGATACCATATTCGAATTTTAGGTGATTTTGCTATCGTCATTCCTGAAAATTTCGATATCGAAAACGATATCACATTTTCATATTGAAACGATGTGCTCGATTCTGGAATACGATTTCACCATTAAGATTTTTAAATTTGTTGTTCATTATTAAAGATATTAGCTGGATCTTTAATTGTTACAAGAAAAAACAAGCCTTAAAATTCGAAAGAATATCAATTTTTTAAAAATTTGGTAAAATCGTATTCGAGAATCGAGCACGATATCTTTATCGCCTAAAAAAAACGAGTTTTTCGATAAATTCTGGAAAATGCCGATTTTACTATCGTTATGAGTGGAATTATCGACATCGAAAACGATATCAGATTTTTATGGAGGAACGATATCATAGAACTGTAACGTTTGGTTTATTAGGTTAAAATTCGTAAAAGATCAAAAAATTCACTAAAATATTTTTCAAATAACACCTTAAAATAATATATACTGTGAGCGTCAAAAGAAAGTGTACAGGTCTTAAATAGACGTAATTCGTTACCGACAAAGCTGACAATGTAACCCCTTATTATTATCAATCGTCTTTCATTTAAAAGTATGATATAAAGGAAATTTTCCAAGCTTTAATTTAAGCTTAATAGCATCCAGATTGAGCAGATATTAAATGAGATACGAGGGTCGCGGTTGAAAATGAAATTTTTTGTAGACGTTTTTTAGAAAATTTTTAAAAAATATTTCTAAGTTGATTTTTTTTAAGTTCAAACATTAAAAATTTAAAAACTAAATAGTACAATAAGTTAAATTCAGTTATCAACTCAAACAAAAATCAAAATTTTTTAAATTCAGTAAAATATATGCATTTTTTGACCTCCAAATCTTTTGCCCACCAATTTTTTGTAAACAAAGAAAATTTTTAATTATTTTCATATCTCATTACTATACACTTAGGTGTACTTAAATTAATAAACAATGAAATATTTTCTTTGTTTACAAAAAATTGGTGGGCAAAAGATTTGGAGGTCAAAAAATGCATTTCTTTTACTGCTTTTAAAAAATTGATTTTTGTTTGGGTCGTTGGAAAAATGAGTTGATAACTGAATTTAAACTACTGTGCTATTTTTTAAATTTTTAATGTTTGAACTTGAAAAAAATCAACTTAGAAATATTTTTTAAAAAATTTCTAAAAAACGTCTACAAATTATTTCATTTTCCAGCTCTACCCTCGTATCTCATTTAATATTTGCTCAATCGGGACGCTATCAAGCTTAAATTAAAGCTTGGAAAATTTCCTTAATAGCATGTTTTTAAATGGTAGTCGATTAATAATAATAAAAATAATTTAAGACCTGTACACTTTCTTTTGACGCTCACTGTATTTTATTTTTAAAATTTTTTTAATAAAAAATATTAAATCAATTATGCAATAATTGAATTACAAGTTAAACTTTACTAAATCAAAATATCAAGAGATATAAAAACAACACAAAATTCACCTGAAAATATCTTCCTCATGAATATTGACAAAAATCTCTAACAAAATTTTAGTAAAGTGAGACTTGAAAAACAAAAAAATTGATTACAAACTCTAGTCCTAGTCTTAAAAAAAAAAGACATTTAAATAGACCAAAAACAAAACGATATAATTTAAGAAACATGAAAATGACTTTGGTGATGGTAAAGGTTTTTATTTTAAGAAATATAAAAAAAATAAAAAACTAATAATGGTGCTTCTAGTTAAAACAAAATATGTATATTCATTTTAAAATATTAACAAATTCTCAGCAGCCAGAAATACATACATAAAAAAGCTTCAGTGAAATTAAAAATTCCTATTAAAAAATAATCAAACATTAAACAGAAAAAAATAATTAAAAAAAGAGTGCATAAAACTTGCCACATCATCTCACCCACTATAAATATTTCTACTTCTAAAATACTTCATCTTATACTAAAACACAAAACAAAATCACAAGACTCTATACAGCACATTTCGTTTTAATTGTTTTATAATTATTTGAATTTATGTTTACATCATCATTATCATCAATTTAAATTATGATCAAAGAAATTTTCTTATTTTATAAACATTAATATTTTAGTTTTTTATCAGTGTTGCCGAACAAATTATATTTTTTTTTGTTGATAAATTTGGAATTTGATAGAGCTGGAAATGTTTTAGAGGTGTAGCAGTTTTAATTTTTAGTTTAGGGAAAATATTTAAGAAATCTTCAAATTCGGGAGACTTTTTTCCTTAAAACTCTACATGATTTTCTGATGTTACAATCTGTTTTCGAATTTCATATGACATTATCATAATTTCAATTAATCGTTTTTGAAATTTAAAATTTCAATTGAAATTCAAAAGATTGAATATTCAAAAAAAAAAAAAAATATATTTTTCCTGAAATTCGAAAATGATAAATTTAAATTTAAAAGATCAAACCATAATTTAAAATTTAAAGAAGATCCATTGAATTCGAAAAAAAACAATTAAATAAATCTATTTGAATATGAAAACATCTGATATCAGAACAATCTGTTTTCGAAAAAAAAAAATTCAAAATTTCCATTTATCATTTTCAAAATTTCAAATTTCAATTTATCATTTTTGAAATTTCAAATTTCAATTGAAATTAAAACAGGATTATGTAAAATTCGAAAGATTATTTGATATTTAAAAAAAATATAAATTTTTCTTAAAATTTACAAATGAAATTTTTAATTCAAAAAATTATTTTTCGAAAAGTTTATTTGAAGTTCAACAAAGATCGCTTGAAAAAAAAAGATCATTTCAAAATTTAAAAAAATATTTTTTCGAACAAAATTTTTCAATTGAAACAACAAATTAATTGAAACTTGAAAAAAAATTGATTAAAGTTCGCAAAAAATTATTTCGAATTTCAAATACCATTTTTTATTTGAAATTCGACAAAACATTGATGGAACTTGAAAAAGATGAAACTCGACAAACCATAAATTGGAATTCAAATTGAATGTCAATTGAAGCAAAAAAGAAATTTTCGGTAAAATTTTTTTTGGAGAAAAAATTTTGATAAAAAATTTTGTTTTGAAAAAATAACTGCTAAAAGAAAATAATTTTGACAAACAAAATGTTTAGTGAAATTAAATTTTCCATAAATTTTTTTTGTTTAAAAAAAATTTTGTTGAAAAACAAAATTTGTGGTGAAAAACAAAATTTTTGGTGAAAAACAAAATTTTTGGTGAAAAATAAAATTTTTGGTAAAAAACTAAATTTTTAGTAAAAAACAAAATTTTTAGTAAAAAACAAAATTTTTGGTGAAAAACAAAATTTTTGGTAAAAAACAAAATTTTTGGTAAAAAACAAAATTTTTGGTGAAAAATGTTCTTTTTGTGATAAAGGGCATTTATAAGTTTGTCAATCCGCTTTTAACTCATCAAAATATCTCCATAAAAAAATAAATCCTTCGTCGATTGTAAATCGATCTAGTGATGTCCGCGTGTCTTTTTAAATGGCTACCACAGTCAAAATATTTCACAGAAATGAAACTTTTTGACTGTGGTAGCCATTTAGAAAGACAGGCAGACATCGCTAGATCGATTTAAAATCGACCATGGATATATTCTTTATAAAGATATTTTGATGAGCTACAAACATATTAACAAACTTAAAACTGCCCTTTACCACAAAAGAAAATTTTTTTACCAAAAATTTAGTTTTTCACCAAAAAATTATTTTTCACCAAAAATTTTTGTTTCTCACCAAAAATTTATTTTTTTACCAAAATTTTTTTTTATTTGTTTTTTTCAAGAAGTTTGATGTTGCATTTGACCAATATCGGTTCAAAAGCTATAAATGAAAATGTAAGGACACCTTGAAAATGTTGGTACATTCGAAATAACCATTGCCGTCTTAAGGTATGGTGGGGCCCTTGTGCACACTCAAATTTGGGGCCCGTTCAAAAGGTTAATGTCGTCGCATTACAAAAAAATCTTTTTTGTTTTAAATTTTAACAATTGCTTAAATTTTTCTATACGAAAAATATTTCAGAATCTAAGACTTTTTCAGAATTTTGGAGATTTTCTTTGAAAACATTATTTAGAATTGCTACTCTCAGAATCCGATACTTTTTCTATATGAAAAATGTCTTAGAATCTAATTCCCGTATTCAAAATGAAATTCTATACACTGTCTAGATACTGTTTAAGGATTTCTTATTCAAAACACATTTTCTTAAACTATGAACATACGCTGAACATCTCTTGCCTAACTGAAGCCATATTCATTTTGTAAAATGTAAACAACGGGGCATGTCACAGACTCAATTCCGTTCGGAAGTGGAATAAGTGGTTTACTCGTTAAACGCAAAGTAAATATTTTTTTCGGAATGAAACCACTTTTATGCAATTCAATTCCACTTTGATTTTTGAAAGTGATTTCATTCCGAAAAAAATAATATTCTTTTTGCGTTTTACGAGTAAACCACTTTTTTCAATTCCGAACGGAATTGAGTCTGTGACATGTCCCAAAGCCATTTTTAGTAAAAAATTAAGATATTTTTTGTGGTTTTTCATAATTTTTTTTGTTTTTTTCTTATGTGATTTACAAAGACAGGGATGGTCAACTTTTTGTTAAGCAGACTTAACTAAAATCATTTTGAATAGACTCTTGAACAAACAGTGAACAAGCCTTAAAAACATTTTAGTTACGAACTCGATGTTCAGGGTGAACAAACCGTGTCTAAAACTTCATTTTGAATACGGCTGTAAGATTTCGTCTATTCGAAAAATGTCTCAGAAACGAGACTTTTTCCATACGAAAAATTTCTCAGAATCTGAGACTCAGAATCGAGACTTTTTGTATACAAAAAATGTCTCAGAAACTGAGACTTTCTCTATACAAAAAATGTCGCAGAATCTGAAACTTTTTCTATACAAAAAAATGAGACTTAGGCCTCTGTTCTGTCTTTCACAACTTTTCAATTCACATGAAAATTTCCGAATCACATGAAATCAAGTTTAGTGTTTTGTTGATCACGTTTTCATTCGAAGTTGAAATCGAACAATTAAATTTTAAAAAATTATAAGGAAAAAAGTGCATTCGTTTTACTTTCACCAAATTTTATTTATGTGAAACATAACGAAAAAGAAATTCGGATGTGAAATCTAGAAATTTTCATTTTCACATTTTTTATGTGAATTACTTATTTTGGAACAGCGGCCTTATTGACCTTTCAGGGCCCTGGACACGGCCCCCTCTGCCCTTAATGGTTAAAACGGTACTGGACTTTACCTAAAAATACAAAATGCTTTAATTCGGTTGCAGGATGAAGTATTAGAACATAATTCAATTTCATGTGGTTCGGAATATTTCATATGAATTGAAAAGTTTAAAAAAAAGAACATATCTAATTTTCTTTTTCAAAAAATGTTTTTGCAATATTTTATTTTTTAAATTGTGGAGGGTACTTACATTTTCGGCAAGGCCGTATTTAAGTATTTTACTTGTTCTAACTTCAATTGATTTTTTTTTTTGAAATTTCAATTTAACTTTTTCAAATTTCTATTTGACCTGTTACAAATTTTATTTTCAAAAATTATTTTAATGACAACACTGATATAAAATCACCTTAGTTTTAAGTTGGTTTTACATTTTTTTTTCTTAAAATAAAAGAATAATTTTTAAGTATTTTCCCATAATTTAAATATTTTGTCGATCAAATATATATATTTTTAATAATATATTGGAGGCAGCCATTTTTATTTTTTTTTTGTATTATTTAAGTTATTTTTTTTTTTTTTTAATATTTATCAATTATACATTAAAAAATGGATATTATTTAGATTTAAAACTGAAAATTTTACGTTGAAACAAGAAAAATTAAAATAGTTATACGAATTTAAGATTTTTATTCGTCTCAGTGATTTTACACATTTTTTTTAAACCAAGTTTTGTTGGAATTTAAAAAAAAAATATTTATTTAATAATTTGTTTAAAAAAATTTAAATTATTTTATGTATTACTCTTTTTTTGTAATTATTATGTCTTTTATTATAATTATTATTTTTCGAAATTTATTTTATTTTTTATTTGTGATATTAGCTTAACATTTTACATTTGTTTTTCAAAAAAAAGAAAAGAAGAAACTCGAATACCAACAAAATATAAACACACAACAAGAAAATTTAAACAACAAAATACATAAATACATCTTTTAAGAAAAATTAAATAAAGAAATACTTCAAAAATAAAACTATCAATATCAAATATTATTAAATGGATATTAAAATAAAATATTAAAAAAATACTTTTTTGGTTTTATTTATTGGAGAATTATGTAAGTGCTCATAGAATTATTGCATTTCACAATATTCGGAAACCAGCACCAGGAAAAAAATTTTCAAATGAGAAAATAAAATTTTTATTAAGAAAATATACAGAAACTCACTCTTTACTTTATAAAGATTTTCAATTTAAAGTTGAAAAATAAAATTTTTCAAACTAACAAAATTAAAAAATAACAAGTGAATGTTAAATTCGGCTGTGCCGAATCTCTTATAGATTCCCAAAATGTAAAAAAAAAAACAAGTGTTAATTTAATTCGGCTGTGTCGAATCTTTTATACCCTCCAAAATGTAAAAAAAAAACTAGTAAGAAAGTTATAGTCGGTCAAGACCGACAATATGATACCCTACACCAGTATTTTTCGGAAAATGGGTCCCAAGTCTAAACATGGACTGATTGGATCTATCTTTTGTCAGATCTTTATTTAGTGTAGAAAACAGACAGAGATCAAATTTTATTGGAATTGGTTTATTTTTTGCAAACACACCGATTTAACTAATATCAGTCGAAATTTTTATATGGGGGACTAAGTCCAAAAATGATCCAATTATATTCAAATTTGATTAGGTTACTAAAGTACACGTTTAACTCCTACAAATAAAATTTTTATCAAATATTTCTATTTTTATGAATTTTGAGGAAATTGTGTGAGTATCGGGAGGGTGGTTTGTATGGGGACTACCAGAAGGATTGAACCGATCCCTTTGAAATTTGGTATGATGGTTTGTAAAATTTTATTACCTGACGGACGGACAGACGGACGGACTGACGGACATCGCTAAATCGACTCAACAAGTAATTCCGAGTCGATCGGTATACTTGAAGGTAGGTCTAGGACCAATATTACGGGTCAGTGGCGTATACAGGGGGGGGGCCCGGGCCCCCCCGAAATGATTTCACAAATTTCAGTATTCTGTATTCAATATTATGTACAATGTAAAAAAACTTCTTAAAAAAAATTTAAAAACATTTCAGAATCTGAAAATTTTTCTGAAGGAAAGTTTTTCGAATCTAAAAATTTTTTGCCAGAAAATGTCTCAAAATCTGAAAATTTTTCTTTGAGAATTTGAACCGTTTCAACTTAAAATTCTATTGGAAAATTATCTCAGAAACTGAAGCTTTATGTATAAAAAAGGGATCTAATTGTAAGTAATTTGTAGTAATAACTTAAAAATTTATTATTAGTTGATATAACAATCCTCTCAGAATCTGGTATTTATTCTGACTTTTTCTACAGAAAAAATTTCTTCAAATCTGAGACTTTGCCTTTGAAAAAATGTTCCAGATTCTGAGACTTCTATGCATATAATGTCTCAAAAAATTAGACTTTTACTCAGAATCTAAGACTTTTTCTTTAGGAAAAGTCTCAGAATCAGAGATTTTTTCTATATAAAAATATCTCAGAATCAGAGGCCTTTTTTTGGGAAAAATGCTATCTAAAACTTTTTTTTATGATAAGATGTTGAGACTTTTTTCATAGAAAAAATGTCTGAAAATGTGAGAATTTTTCTGTACAAAAAAAAAATGCCTCAGAATCTGAGACAAATGTTTTAGAATCTGAGAATTTTTTTATACGAAAAATGTTTCAGAGTCTCAGAAATTTTTTAATAGGAAAAATTTTTTAGAATCTTGAATTTTTTTTATAGAAAAAATGTTTTAGAATCTGAAATTTTTCTATAGAAAATATGTCTCAGAATCTGAGGATTTTTCTATATGAACAATGTCTCAGAATTTGAGAATTTTTCTGAAGAAAAAATGTGTCAGAATCAGAAAATTTTTCAATAGGAAAAATGTCTCAGATTCTTAGAATTTTTCTTTAGGAAAAATGTCTCAGAATCTCAGCTTTAAAAAAAAATCAGAGACCAAATAAAACAGTTATATGTGTTATTTTGCTTTAAAAAAATCATTAAACGAATGTTGTCCAAAATATGCATTATATATATGGAAAGACTTCTAGAGATGTCCCGTGTTAAAATTTGCAATAACTTTTATTTTTTGATTTTTATCAATAAAAGTATAAAATAACAGTAATTAAAAACTTTTTGTTCAAAAAGTTTAAAATAACATTTATTTATTTTAAATAACTGTTATAACAGTTATTTGTATTTAAATCAATTAAAGTTTTAATGTTCAAATCAATAATTGAGGTATTAGCTATCAATAGGATTCTTTTGTATGCGTTTATTTTAGTTTTACTTAAATGTATCAAATTTTATAAGGCTCAAAGAGTATTTGATAACAGTTAAAAAAAATAAAAGTTTTTTATTTCTGTTTTTTTGGACAGATATTTATATAAATTTTTTGAAACTGTTATTTTAAATTTCTATTTCAAAGTAATATTTTTGAACAGTTAAATTTGAGTTTTTTCAATAAATCTCATAACGGTTATGGTCTCTGAAAAAAATCTCTCAGAATATGAGACTTTTTCAATAGGAGAAATTTCTGGAATCTGATACTTTTTCTTTAGAACCTGATGGTTTTTCTTTAGGAAAATGTATCAGAATCTGATACTTTTTATAGGAATAGGATTGTACTAGAATCTATGGCTTTTTCTATATGAAACATGACTTTTTCGATAGGAAAAATGTATCAGAATCTGAAACTTGTTCTATAGGCAAAATGTGTCAGAATCTAAGACTTTTTCTATTTGGAAAATATCTTAGAATCTGGAACCTTTTTATAGGCAAAATGCCTCAAAATCTAAGACTTTTTCTATAGAATAAATGCCTCAGAACCTGATACTTTTTCTTTAGAAAACATGTCTCAGAATCTGATACTTTTTCTTTAGGAAAAATGCCTTAGAATCTAAGACTTTTTCTATGGAAAAAAATGTTTCAGAATCCAAGACTTTTTTTGAAGGAAATGTATCAAAATCTGAGACTTTTTCGATAAAAAAAATGTTTCAGAATCTGAGACTTGCTAACGAAAAAATGTCTCAGATACTGAGACTTTTTCTATATGATAAATATCTTAGAATCTAACGGGCGTATTCAAAATGAAAAATGAGTGCCTAACATCGAGTGTCTAAATTTTTTATACGCAATTTCCATTAAGGGAAAGTAAGGCTTTCAATGAAAGTCAATCGTTTTATCATTAAAATGAAGATAAAAGAATAATAACATCGATTGAAAAGCTTCATCTTGTAGAAAACTTGATTTAAAAAAGATGGGCACTCGATGTTAGGCACTCGTTTTTTATTTTGAATACGGCCGTAAGACTATACTATACTTGAAAAATGTTTCAGAAAAATGTTTTCAGAATCTGAGCATTTTTCTATAGAAAAAATGTCTCAGAATCTGAGACTTTTTATAGGAAAATTTTTTCAGAATCTGAGGTTTGTTCTATAGGAAAAATAAATCAGATTCTGAGACTTGTTCCATAGGAAAAGTGTCCCAGAAACTGTGATTTATTCTATAGGAAAAATGTCTCAAAAGCTGGGACTTTTTTCATATGAAAAATATCTTCGAATCTGAGACTTTTTCTTTTGAAAAATGTCTGGAAATCTGCGACTTTTCTATAGAAAAAATGTCTTAGAATCTGGCATTTTTTCTATAGAAAAATGCCTGAAGTATGTACATATCTTAAAAAATTTTAAATTTTTGGGAGAAAAATTATCAGAATTTGGTTTGTCTTAATCAGTTACATTTAGTATCAAGGGAAAGACGGCGGGAGAAAAATATATGTAAATTAAAAAAAAATGTTGGGCCCCCTGCGAAGTAAAATCCTGGATACGCCCCTGTTACGGGTAGTTACAAACATCAGCACAAACTCATTATACCCTGTACCACAGAGTGGTGTAGGGTATAAAAATACAGGGGCGTTTTTTTGGGAGGGGGCTTCGGGGGGGGCAGTGGGGACACCCCCTGTCGAAAAATGTTAACTAATTTATTTATTATGCTTTTTGCACCAAAGTTATACAATTTTAACATTTTTTAAACTATTTTTTTATATCCACGCCCTAAAAAGGAGGCGGGCAAAAAAAAAACAAAATTTTTTAGTCCCCCCGGTCCTAGTGCAGTACTCTGAACTTCTTGCATAAACTTGTTTCATTTGTTTAACAAAAATATAAAAAAACACGTAAAAAAATCGTGTTTTTCAGAGGTTGGTTTAGTTCCTCAAGGGTGAACTTTTTTCCCCCTGGTCCGATTTTTACCATTTACGAACTTAACCTGCCTAGGACCATAAGACATATTCGTGCCAAATTCCAGGAGGCTAGCTGTTTTATTTTGGACTGAATCGTGCCATCTACAGACAGACGGACATTTACGGAATGTCTTAGGATCGATCATGGATCAATAATATATATACTTTATGGGGTCCCCGGCCGATATTTCGATGCGTTACAAACGGAATGACAAAGTGAGTATACCCCCCTTACTGTGGTTGGAGGGTATACAAATTAAAGCGATTTTTTTTGGGAGGCGATAAATGGTAAATTCATTTATAATGATTTTAGTGCAAAAAATAAGAAATTTTATCATTATTTTTTCTATATCCACGCCCACTAAAGGGGCGGAAAGAAAAAAAGACATTTTCTTATCCAATGGGTCCAAGTGCAGGTCTCTGAACTTTCATGTAAAACAACTAAGAAAATTATAGTCGCTCAAGACCAACAATATTATACACTACACTAGAGATGGGTGTGACACGTGAGTGACTTTTGACTCACACTCACTCACGCTCACGACAGGAATTTTTGAATCAGGCACACTCACGAGCATATTTTTTCTACTCACACTCACAATCACGTGAGTAAATTTAATACAACTCACACTCAAGTGCACTCGCGCAAGCACACTCAAGAAACTCTTATTTATACAAAAAAAAATTAAAAAACTAAATTTTATAAAATCTTTAAAAATTTAAGTTTTTATTTATTTCGGTTTGAGTCCATATTAATTATTTCTGAGAAATAATTATTTTTGTTGTACAATGAGAAAATCTGAACACAACACAGGCTAAGTGGAGATGTCGACACACTCAAAAAATTATGTTAGTAAAATCAACTGAAAATGTCAGTTAAAATAACTAGTTTGTAAGTTGTTTTGGGGTCAACTACTTTTTCAGTTAAATCAACTAACAATGATAGTTATTTTAACTGACAAAAAACAACTGACTTATGTAGTAAAAACTACTTACATTTGTAGTCAAAACAACTAAAATGTAGTAAAAATAATCAATATATAATTTTTTTTTTATAAAAATTTTTCAGAAAAAAAGTTGAAGACCAAATTTTTTTTTTTTAAAGTTGTGAAAACAAAAAAAAAAAAAAAAAATTTATTTTTATTTTTTTGAAAAAAACTTTGAAAATTTTTCAGAGATAAAAAAATAAAATTAACTACTTTAAATAACTACAGTGACTCAAAGTAATAATGGAACAGCATATATTTTTAAGCAGTTCTTTAAAGGAAAAGTTATCAATACTAAACCTTATTATTATCAATCGACTATTTTTGAAAAAAGTTCTATATAGGAAATTTTCCAAGCTTTAAATTAAGCTTGATGCGTCCAGATTGAGCAAATATTAAATGAGATACGAGGGTCACACTGGAAATTGAAATTTTTTGTATATGTTTTTTTGAAATTTTTTTAAAAATATTCTAAGTCGATTTTTCCCAAGTTCAAACATTAAAAATTTAAAAAATTATCCAATAATTTTTATTTAGTTATCAGCTAGTTTTTCCAACAACCCAAACAAAAATGAAATTTTTTAAATACAGTGGAAGAAATCCGTATTTTTTAACCTCCAACTCGTTTGTCCACCAATTTTTTGTAAATAAAGAAAAATTTTAATTATTCTAAAATCTTATCACTATACACTTAGGTGTACTCAAATTAATAAACAGTAAAATATTTTCTTTGTTTACAACAAATTGGTGGTCGAAAGAGTTGGAGGTCAAAAAATGCGGATTTCTTCTACTGTATTTAAAAAATTTCATTTTTTGTTTGGGTGGTTGGAAAAACAAGCTGATGACTAAATAAAAATTATTGAATATTTTTTTAAATTTTTAATGTTTGAACTTGGGAAAAATCGACTTAGAAATATTTTTAAAAAAATTTCAAAAAATATCTACAAATAATTTCATTTTCCAGTGCGACCCTCGTATCTCTTTTTATATTTGCTCAATCTGGACGCTATCAAGCTTAAATTAAAGCTTGGAAAATTTCCTTTGTAGCACCTGTTTCAAAAATAGTCGATTGATAATAATCAGGTCAAATATTGATAACTTTTCCTTTAAAGAACTGCAATCAAATATATGCTGTTCCATTATTACTTTGAGTCACTGTATGACTACATCACAGTACTTTTTTGTTAGTTGTTCAATAAAACGATTTAAAATAACTAACAGAAATAGTTGTTTGATATTTTTCATACAAAAACAACTGACTTGTAGTTGAAAACAACTAACTACTGTAAAATATACAAACAACTAACATGTAGTAACTTACATAATTTTCTGAGTGCAGCTTTCGGAAGAAGCCACCCTTCCTTCAATTAATTTTTTCAGATTTTCTCATTGTATAGGGTGTTTTTTTTAGTGTTACCGAACTTTAAATTAAAATAAAGTAATGAAAAATATTTTTAATATCGATCACACTGACTTTATTGGATAGATAATTTTATGACATTTATGTTTAAAAATGATTTGGGGCCATATCGCCACCTCGAATGGCTCAGATTACTCCGAACCTCTATTTGCACACAATTTTCACAGAATTTGCTGCCAAATTTTGAATTTCACCAATAACTCGCCGAATGTTGATTTCTAGGTGTTTAATTATCTCTAATTTATCGGAATAGACGAGTTACTTTACATATCCCCAAAGAAAATAGTCCAATGGGGTTAAATCAAATTATTTTGGTAGCCAATTAACAGGATCTTTGAATAAAGTTTAAGTTTGATAAACAGAACCATTTTTTTATAGAAGATTTCAACAATTTGCAAGCGTTGCTCTTGAGTCAGTCTTTGCAGGATAAAATGTCTAACCATACTTAACAAAAACCAACCATCAGCTGTTAAATCGGTTGTCAAATAAAGCAGTATTACCAAATCAAAGTTGTGAACCTCTAAAAAAAACACCCTATGCAACAAAAATAATTATTTCTTAGAAATAATTAATATGGACTCAAACCGAAATAAATAAAAACTTCAGTTATAAAATATAAAGTCCAACAATATATAAAACAGAATTAAAAATCTTTCAAAATTTTCAGCAAAAAGTTCAGCGAAATTTTACATTTTTGTTTTTGCTTTTTTCGGACGAAATCTTAAATTAAGTCAAATTTTAAAATTTTTTTGCTGCTTTTTTTTTGGTACGAAAGGAAATATGAAGAGAAAATAAATCACGCAAACTGACGCAAAAAATCGACTCACTCACGCAAAAATCTTACTCACGCACACTCACTCACGCAATTTTTTTCTCCACTTACAATCACGTGAGTAAAATTGAATCATGTGAATCACGCTCTAATCTGCTCATGTGCCCATCTCTACACTACACTAGTGGTTTCCGGAACATGAGTCTCAAGTCCAAACATGGACCAAATTTCTCTATCTTTTGTTAGACTTTAATTAGTGTAGAAGACACACTTAAACCAAATTTGATTGAAATTGGTTTCTTTTTGTTACCAATACACAGAAAAAAATATTCAATGGAAAAAAACAATTAAATATTTGCTCAGCTTAAAATTTGACATTTTATTAAATTTTACTTGAATCAATTACCCATTTGCTCAAATCTGAAAAATTCACAAAAAAATTCATAAAAACAAAAAAACTCATCATAGTAGGCTTTGAGTAACAATGCGATGAACGCTGTTGCGTTTTTTGTTTTAGTTTTAGTTAGTCGTCAAATAGAAAAGTACTTTCACGCACACAAGACGAAAATAAACAAAATAATATAAAGCACAAAAAAAAAAAAAAAACAATTTAAACAAAAGACTTGAAAAGACTGACAAAAAACACTGCAACTGTAAAATAATGATTAACCATTCACTCAGATCAAGCATTGGATTACTCAAAAATAACACAAAATTATTGATTAACCGCTCACTCAAATCAAGCATTGGTTTAATCAAAAATTACAGAAAAATAACAATTAACAAATTACTCAAATAAAGCATTGGTTTAATCAAGGAACAGTCAATGACTGACCTACAATTTTCGTGCTTGATCCAACAATTTTCCTCATTAGATGACTTTTAATTAAAATAATGCTCAACCTGGTGTATTTCGTGCTTGATCTAACAACTCATTTTTATCTGTGTAGAGTCTATTGAATAGGCAGATATAGCTGAATATCGGCCGAAATTTTTATATGGGGACTAAGTTAAAAAATTTTCCAATTATAATCTGATTTGTTAAGGTTACCACCCATAGTAGACGTTAAACACCTACAAACAAAATTTTAATCAATCGAATCAATTTTATATTTTTCATAATTTTTGAGAAATTTATCAGCCTTACCACAGAAAAATAAAATAAATTTAAAATCGACTTTTAATTTCATTTCCATACAAATTGCTGTTGTTTTTAAAATCGACTTTTAAAAAAATTTATAGAAAATTTGAAATAAAACTTTTGTTAAAATAGACTTTTTATTTTTCTTTCACTCAAAAAATTATGTTAGTAAAATCAACTGAAAATGTCAGTTAAAATAACCACTTTGTAAGTTATTTTGGGGTCAACTACTTTTTCAGTTAAATCAACTAACAATGTAAGTTATTTTAACTGACAAAAAACAACTGACTTATGTAGTAAAAATAAAATAATCAATATAAATTTTTTTTTTTTTCAAAAAATTTTTCAGAAAAAAAATTGAAGACCAAAATTTTTTCAAGTTTTTTTTTTTTTAAGTTGTGAAAAATAAAAAAACGAAAAATATAATTAATAGTAAACGAAAAATCAGAGATAAAAAATATAATTAACTACTTTAAATAACTGTTACTACATTACAGTACTTTTTTGTTAGTTGTTCAAAAAACGACTTAAAATAACTAACAGAAATGGTTGTTTGATATTTTTCATACAAAAACAACTGACTTTGTAGTTGAAAACCACTAACTACTGTAAAATATACAAACAACTAACATGTAGTAACTTACATAATTTTCTGAGTGATGTACTAAAAAAAAAATAATTACAAATTAAAATCGGGTCTAAAAGTGAGTGATTTGGCCTGGAATGCCCCATATACATCATGGGATCTTAGACCGATATTTCGATGAGTTACAAACGGAATGACAAACTTATATATACCCTCTATCACTAAGTGAAGGGACGCACCATTGGACCAGTCCAAGCTGATTAAATAAATTTTTAAATATAAATACAAATTTTAAGGGTAAACGATAAAGCATAGGCATGTTCTGAGAAAATGTTTGAATTTAAAGAAATATTGTGTGTCGGTAAGCTCTAGGGGCACACTTAGGGCAGTTAGAGCGGTTTGAGACAATTTTAAAAGTGTCCGATTTGGCATGGATGGCCTATATACTTTATGGGATCCTCGATCAATATTTCGATGCGTTACATACGGAATGATTGATAAAGTGAGTATTATTCTATATAAAAAATGTCTTTGAGCCTGAGATATAAAAAAATTTTTCAATTTTGCCACAGAATCTGATAAATTTCAGAATTTTTAAAATTTTTCAGCAGAAAAAAATCTATAATTATGGAAAACTTTTTTGAGAATTTGAGACTTTTTCTTTAGTAGAGACGGGCGCGTGAGTAAATTTTGACTCACACTTTTTATTTTTCTTTGGTACGGTCCTTTGTTTTTATTTATTTAATTAAGAAACAACGAATTTTGCTTAAATCTGTATTTCAGCAAAAAACTCTGTTTATTATTTGTAAAATAAAGATTAAGGCCGGATTACTCAATGTTCCGTTATAAAATAACTCTTCGTTAAATTTAACTTTTTCATGCAAATTTTGACATAAGGCTCCGTTAAATCGGCAGTTAGCAGCTAACTTTTCATTGAGCAATCCGCCCTAAGAAGTAAAATTACAGATAAAAGTTAACTTTTCGATTAAATGAAAATACATAGTATTTTCTTAAAAATTTAAATTTGCGAAATTAGAGAGTCTACTCTTGAGATGAGCGCGTGAGTGAATTTCGACTAGAGATGGGGGGTGAGTGTTTTGACTCACACTCACTCACGCTCACGACAGGAATTTTTGAATCACGCACACTCACTCACGAGCATAATTCTTTTACTCACACTCACTCACAATCACGTGAGTAAATTTAATACAACTCACACCCACGTGCACTCACACAAGCTTCACTCACACTCACGTTGACTCACACTCACGAAACTTTTATTTATACAAAAAAAAATTTCAAAAATTAATTTCAAATTAAGCAAAATTTAAAGTTCCGCGAAATTTTAAATTTTTTTTTTGCTTTTTACGTACGAAATCCTAAATTTTGCCGAATTTTAATGTAATATTGTTGATTTTTTGGTACGAAAGGAATTATGAAGAGAAAATAAATCTCGCAAACTCACGCAAAAAAATAGAATCACGCACACTCACTCACGAAAAAATCTTACTCACGCATTTTTTTTCCGCACTCACATTTTTTTTCCGCACTAAAATCGAATTCAGTCATACTCACGCGTGATCACGTGAATCACGCTCTAATCTGCTCATGTGCCCATCTCTAATTTTGACTGACGCACTCTAAAGAATTAAAAATATATCTCACGCACGAAATTTTTTTGTGCCCTCTTTTACGCACGCTCACGTGAGTACACGAAATAATCACTTTCAATAACCAAATTTAAATTTCACTCAAGATCACGCATGAAATCGTGTCACGCGCGCATCTATAATCTACTCTACCAAAAAGTTGGGTATTCCAATTATTTTTTTTATCTATTTATTTGTTTGTATTGCCCTTATAAAAAAACCAACTTTAGTTAATATTATTATGCATTGTTGTTAACCTGATTATTTTTAAACTTCTTTCCCCGGTAGTCAGTTTTTTATCTTTGGGGATTTTGTTTTCTTTTTAGTTTCATATTTACTTAATTTTTTTCTTATCTTGAAGGTATTTGTTTTTTTTATTTATTTGAAATTTTAATACAAGGTACTAAATTAATTTTTTTTTGAAAAAAGTTAGTAAATTACTTAAATTGTTATCGTTGCACGTTGGCAATATTCATTAAATAAACACACAAATATCTTGATGACATTAGCCACCCTCATCAAGATATACATGTGGTCATGTGAAAAGGGCTCGTTACTCAACTGGTAACTGGCAAAAAAAAGTAGCAGTAACAAATCAGCTGCTCGTTTTTGTCATATGGCAATACATGTTATCGATTACTTGAAAGTAGAGCCCATTTCTCCAAAGAAGTCCTAGGTGACATGTCTCCAGAAAGTCAGCATGCCCTGACTACTGCTGACTTTGAGTGAGGACATTTTGAAAATTTTATGTATAACTTTTCCTAACTCAGTATATAGTACACTCAAAAAATTATGTTAGTAAAATCAACTGAAAATGTCAGTTAAAATAACTACTTTGTAAGTTATTTTGGGGTCAACTACTTTTTCAGTTAAATCAACTAACAATGTTAGTTATTTTAACTGACAAAAAACAACTGACTTATGTAGTAAAAATTACTAACATTTGTAGTCAAAACAACTAATATGTAGTAAAAATAAAATAAACAAAAAATTTTTCAGAAAATAAATTGAAGACCAAATTTTTTCCAAGTTTTTTTTCTTTTTTTAAAAGTTCTGAAAAATAAAAAAAAATAAATTTTTTTTTGGAAAAAACTTTGAAAATTTTTCAGAGATAATAAAATAAAATTAACTACTTTTAATAACTGTTACTGCATTACAGTACTTTTTTGTTAGTTATTCAAAAAAACGACTTTAAATAACTAACAGAAATAGTTGTTTGATATTTTTCATACAAAAATAACTGACTTTGTAGTTGAAAACAACTAACTACTGTAAAATATACAAACAACTAACATGTAGTAACTTACATAATTTTCTGAGTGTACATAGAGATGTATTGTGGATGTCAGGAGTGACTCAAACTGAGGCTCAAGGACGTTGCCAACTGGGCTATTACCCCTGTTGATGACATCCATAACGAGGCTACCTTTCACCACCTCACTAAAAGACTGCGTCCAGACATTGCCGGTCACCGGCGCATCCTTTTACCAGACTTCGATTAGGAGGCGGAATCAACGCCCTGTTTGTCAGATGCGCTCATTTCCGAAAGTTTTTCCTATTCTTCAATGACTCCTTTCGCCCATAATATCGATTCCTTCTCACGTTCGGAGAGACGTTGAGACGTGCTTATTCGCGTTGGCTCAGTTTGTTAATTAATTTTAAACAAAGACTTCTCTGATTGTGCCTGACCTTTGATGGCATAAGTTTCTTTTTCTTTATAGACACACATTTTTAAAGATTAATAGGAATTCAGAAACACAAATTTAGGTTGAGAAAAGTTTTAATAAAATTCCGAAATCCTGATTTAATTTCTCAGATTCTGTGACATTTTTTTAAAATTTGAATTTCATTTCAAATTTGGAAAAGAATATTTAACGCATTAATCTAACGTCATTAAAAACTCATTGTGAGTTGGCAAAATAAAATTACCCCTGACATACTGCTTACTCTCCCTTTATGAAATCGCTGAAATCTTTATACAATTTTTCAAAAAATTTTCTATAAGAATCTGAGAAATTTTAATGGAAAATTTATAATATTGTATGGAATGGAAGCGATAAATAAGAATTGTCCAAATTAAGCGAACCTTAGTCGAGACTTGAAAACCAGTAACGTGTCTCACACAATCATTCCAATCATCTTTTTCGAATAGAAAATTTTTCAGATTCTGAGTAATTTTTTTCTTAAATAAATTTCCAAAATATCGTATTTTTCAGAATGATATTTTTCAGTAAGAATCTGAGACTTTTTTGCAATAGAAAAGTAAAATGGTGGCAGATCACAAACACTACATTTCAGAATCGAGTTTTTACTACAACCGCGCCCTTCATGCACAGAGAAAAATAAATTTCCAACTGAATTTTTCGGTTGTATTAACTCAAAATTCGGTTGCTGACACTATATTTTAATGTGGCTAACGAACTTTATAGTTGTTTCAATTAAAAGACAGTTGTAATAACAAAATTTTGTTGTAAATACCGATATTTAGTTGTTTCAGCCTTAATTCAAATGCATCCACCGATTTTTTGTTACTACAACTGAATTTCAGTTGGAAATTAGCAAATTTGTTTTTTGTGTGTGGGGCCAAAATTTTTCTAAAGGAAAAATGTCTCGGAATTCGTGAACTATATGAATTATATGTCCCAAAAACCACCTAAAGCGATTTTTAGTCGATCTTTGAATACTAGAGACAGTTCTCCAACAACCACACGATACAATGGCGCTCATCGAAGGGCAAGCATTTTTTATTAAATATCTAAAGCATAAATGCCTTAATATCTGAGTGTTTCTACAATGGCGCACATCAAACTATATCAAGTATTCTTTGCATTGGCGCCCAACCTGGGGCCCTAGTTTTTTAATATAAGAATTTTTCTACAGGAAAAATGTTTCTATAAAAATTATGTATCTCAAAATATGATAAATTTTCTATTAGAAAAATGTATCAGACCCAACGATACAATGGCGCCCATCGAAGAGCACGAATTAGTTTTTTGAAAAAATGCACTTAGAAAATTATTGCAGTTACTACATCACGGTCATTTGTGTAGAAAGTAGTAGTTGTTGTTTTTAACTACAATGTCAGTTGTGTTTGTATGAAAAATCTCAAACAACTGTTTTTTGAAGTCGTTTTAAAAACAAATACAGAAAATTACTACATTGTAGTAACAGTTGTGTAATGAAGTTGTTTTTAGTCTATTAAAAAACTTATAATTTTCTAGAAATTTTTAGAAAAACAGATGTTTAGGAATTATTTCCAAAGAATTTTAACCGTTTTTGGCGTTTAGAATTTTTTTGTTAATAAAAAAAAATCAGACAATTTGAGTTACAGTAAAAACAACAGTAATTTAAAGTATTTTTTGCCGTTTTTTGTAGTTGTTAATCAATAGTTAAAAACAACAAAAATTGTTGTTGATTTTACTGTAAAATGTAGTGGACGCCTAAACAACAACAAATGTAGTGGAATCTACCGTCATAATTTTTTGAGTGTGAGTAGGAATTTGTGAACATTTCTATAAAAAAAAAAAAATTTCTACAATGGCGCCCAATTATCTCTACCAACCATTCGTTAGATTGGCGCCCATCATAGAGCTTTAGGGTTTTTCAATGACAAGGGAAGTCCCCCTAGTGTCACCCGCGGATCTTTATGGAATTGGTTTTATTTTGTAGATCAGAAAAAAGATAGGGACACGTATTTTTTTTTAGCGGCCCAAATTCATATTTAGGGGGTAAAAAGGAGGGGAGAAGACAAGGCCATTTTTCAGTTTTTTTCGTTTATCTCATATATTATGCAAAGAAACCTAGTCATGTTACATACCAAATGAAAGGTCTTTGGAAAACCTATCTACGTGTGCTAAGAACGAGTTCAAACATGCACAACTTTTCGTCATATTGAGTAAAATACCAAAATTTTAGGACATTTTTGTTAATAAGTCGAAAAATATTAACTTCGTTGGCCCGTTGTTACACTCAGAAAATTATGTAAGTTACTACATGCTAGTTATTGGTATATTTTACAGTATTCAGTTGTTTTCAACTACAAAGTCAGTTGTTTTTGTATGAAAAATATCAAACAACTATTTCTGTTAGTAATTTTAAGTCGTTTTTTTGAACAACTATCAAAAAAGTACTGTGATGCAGTAACAGTTATTTAAAGTAGTTAATTTTATTTTTTTTTATATATGAAAAGTTTTTAAAGTTTTTTTTTTTCAAAAAATAAAAATAAATTTTCGTTTTTTTTATTTTCACAACTTTTTGAAAAAAAAGTTTGGTCTTCAATTTTTTTTTTGAAAATTTTTTTGAAAAAAATAAATTATATATTGATTATATAATTTTTACTACATATTAGTTGTTTTGACTACAAATGTTAGTAGTTTTTACCACATAAGTCAGTTGGTTTTTGTCAGTTAAAATAACTAACATTGTTAGTTGATTTAACTGAAAAAGTAGTTGACCCCAAAACAACTTATAAAGTAGTTATTTTAACTGACATTTTCAGTTGATTTTACTAACATAATTTTTTGAGTGTAGCACCACGAGATAGGTATTTTAAAAATACCTTTAATCTGATACCACACATGTCTATATTAATTTTGTTTAAATGGGCGTAAATCGTAAAAAACTGAAAAAGGTAAATTTCCTCCCATACAAATCAACCCCCCCTAAAAATGAGTTTGGGTCGCTAAAAAAAAAATACGTGTCGAATTAATTTTCGTTCTTAACAACATATCCAAATTTCATGAAGATCGGAGGGTAACACCAGGGAGACTTCCCTTGTGAGTATGAGAATTTTTGCAAAAATGTACCAGAATCAGTATCGTTGATTCTTATACAGTTCACCCATCGAGTGAAAAGAATTTTTTGATTGGAAAAATGTTTAGGAATTTGTGAATATTTCTATAGAATAAATGCCTCAAAATATGAGTGTTTCTAAAATGGCGCACATCGAATCGCTACTAACTATTCGTTGCATTGGCTCCCAACTTGGGGCCCTTAGATTTTGTCTCGAAATATGTGAACTTTTCTATTGGAGAACTATATCAGAATCAGAGATCAGTGCCACCGAAAATTCGTTTAAACAACCGCTGACCATTTACGGACATTTTGATAAATTGTAAGAAGATGTCAGCAATTTTATAAAGAGAGAGTAAGCAGTATGTCAGGGGGTGATTTTTTTTGCCGACTAGGAAAATTGGTACCACAAAGTCTATCAATTTCTCTCATTAGAACAAACATTTTCCATCATTTCCCTTATCAATCAATTTTGTATGAATGGATTATTTTTTTAAAACAAAAAAAAAATGTTATACAATAAAATACTACAAAATACAAATAAAAGAATATTTATGTTAGGATTTAAAGCAATGAATATGGTGTTAAATGATTAAAATGTATGTTGAGTTAAATAAGATCGATGGGGTTTATTTGCTTTAATCTGTCATAAATTTTTAAATGTGTTATAATTTCCAACTGGGTCACAAAAATAATAAACCAACAACAGAAACTATTCTCGGGAGAGTTTGAAAAATACAATAATTATCACACAACTACAAAGAAATGTTTGGGAAGAGATATTATAGCAACAATTAAGTGATGTTGTTGACAGTGATGACAGGTATTAGGAATAATAAAAAACCGCCAATATTTTATGAACAATCCCAGCACAAAGAGACATCACATGTAGAGATGGAATCGTGTTTAAATTGTACCGCTAGTAGAAAAAGTTTTGTGGTATCGCTCCACCCTAACCTAACGATATTTTCGTTCACGAAATACTTACGACTTGAAAAATATATCGTCCATTCCACCAGACATTTGGTGATTTTAGGCATTTTTTTGACCGAGGGTCTTCCGATTTTTGTTATTTTTTTCATACAAATACTCTATGGAGCCAATTTCAAATTTCATCCATCAGATCGAAAATATTAGAAAAACTCGCGATTTTATTCACGATTTTCGTTTTTAAAAAGTCAAAAAAAGGCACCCTGAAAAATGGCCCCAATGCAAAATGGCCCAAAGCCAAAAATGAAAAAAGGCCCCAAGTTTGGGGTCTTTTTAAAAATGAAATATCACCCCACTATGAATTATGAAAAATTACCCCAATTCTTAGTGAAAAATTGTACCAAAAAATTTAAACAATTTTAATAAAAATGAAAAAAGGCCCCAAATTGCATTAATTCTACAATATGAAAAATGGTCCCACTAAAAAAATTATTTTCAAACCAATATGAAAAGAGACTTTAAATTTAATAAATCGTGCAATCGCGCCAAAAATGCTTTATTTTGCGGGGAGGGTGGGTTAAATGCATGGAGTTTAAAACCCCTAAGCCCGGCCGAAGGCCGGCTACGCAGAAAAAAATTTAAAAAAAATATTAAATTGCATACAGATATTGATTGTGAACTACTATACTAATTAGTTGTTGATAATCCGAAAAATGTATGAATTATATTTTTCCCTTAAGGAAAACTTCCTGCGTAGCCGGCCTTCGGCCGGGATTAGGGATTACTAACTCCATGCATTCAACCCACCCTCTTCGCAAAATAAAGGTATTATAACCGAAGTTGTTTTGGACTTAGTTCTCATGAATGGAGGTTATGAAATTTAAAAAAAATGCATGAAATTTAAAAAAATCAAATTTAGGATCATTTTTCATTATGCAAAATGGCCCCAAATGACAAAATGGCCAACATTTTTGGGGTGATTTTTCATGAAAAATGGCCCTAATTAAAATAGGAAAAATTACCCCAAAAAATCTGGAAAAATGGCCCCAAAATAGACTTACATAGCATTCGTATGCGCTATAGATTGTTAAAATGCGATAAGTAGTTTAGAAAATACAGCAGCTCAAATTTACACAGATTTTGCATTTTTTTGACTTTTTTAAAAACGAAAAACGTAAATAAAATCGAGTTTTTCGAATATTTTCGATCTGATGGATGAAATTTAAAATTGGCTCCATAGAGAATCTGTATGAAAAATATATCAAAAATCGGAAGACCCTCGGCCAGATTTTTTAAAATGTCTCATGGAATGGACGATATATAAATTAGTTTATGTTTTTATATTATCCTCCAACCACAGTATAGGGGTAACGCATCGAATTGTGGGTCTAGCATTAAAAATAATATTTTTATGTTTTTAAGACTTTTTCTGTGAATTTGCATATTCATTTTTATACCCTCCACTCTAGTGATAGAGGGTATATATAAGATTGTTATTCCGTTTGTCACACCTCGAAATATTGGTCTAGGACCCCATAAAGTATATATATTCATGATCCTCGATGAATTTTAAGACGATCTAGCGATGTCCGTCCGTCCGTCTGTCTGTCTGTTGAAAACACGCTAACTTTTGAAAGACTTTACGGAGGCTCCTGAAGTTTGGCACATATGTTGGGTATTTACCTGGTCAGGTTGGTATTGCAATCCAGCGAAATCGGTCCAGTGGTTCAAAAGTTATGAGCAAAAGACTGAATTTCGGCAAGGGTTTTTCGTGAATTTACGAGATAAAAAACACCATAACTTTCGAAAGGCGATTCTGAGGTTGCTGAGGCTGGGCATTTATATTTGTCGGTCCTCTAGCCTAGTTCGTATTGAATTTCAGCCAAATCGGTCCAGTGGTTCAAAAGTTATTAGCAAAACCGTGAATTTCCGATTAGCTTCACCTTAAATTCACGTGTTGAAAGCCCGTTAAACCTGTTTTAAAAACGTTGGTAAGTCACAAAAATATTTTGTAACGTATTTTTGTCACTCAAAAATATTTTTATACCAAAACAAAAAAAAAGTAAACTCGAAAAAAATTTTACACTCAAAAAAAATTTTACACTCAAAAACAAATAAGTAAAATATTTTTTTTTTTTTTTTTTTCAAAAATTGCTAAAAAAAAGTTTTTTTACACAAAATAAAATATTTCTAATTAAAAATGTTATTTTTTTCACATTTAAAAATTTACTATCACTTAAAAAGGGCATTGTGGAGGGTATTCATAGACTCGGCCAAGTCGAATTTAACTTTTCTACTTGTTTGTTTTTATTTTCCCAAATCGCAACATTTTTGTTATACATTTTTCAATAATGCTATACATTTTTCAATAATGCTAAAGTTTGATCGCCGGGCGCCACAGGTTAAATTTATTCGATTTCGCTAAATTCGTGCTTTCATAAAAGTTTGTTTTATTCTTAATTTAAGCATACTACTCTGTTCAATTTTACGGGGAAAAATCTGTCAAACTCCATATAAAAACAAGTAAGAAAATTATAATCGGTCAAGACCGACCATATAATACCCTAAACCAGAGTTTCCCGGAAAATGGGTCCCAAGTTCAAACATGGACTGATTAGATCTATATTTTGTCAAATCTTTAATAAGTGTAAAAAGCACTCACAAATCAAATGTGAGTTGTTGACAATAAGCCGATTCAACTGAATATCGGGCAAAATTTTCACATGGGACCTAAGTCCAAAAATGGTCCGATGATAATCAGTAGTGTCCGACCGAATACACCTTTTTTGGCCGAAGCCGAATATTCGGCCAAATTTTCACTATTCGGCCAAACCGAAGCCGAATATTAAAAAAAAAAATATTTATGTAGTAAAAACAAGAAAAAAATAAAAGTCGACTCGGCGGGATACTCAAATGCATGAGAATGCTGTCTAGAATGATTTTATTTTAGCAAAAAATTTTTTTTGGACATTTTTGTAAAAAAATATATTTTAGAGTGTAAATTTTTTTCGATCGAAAATTTTTTTTGAATGTAAAAAATGTTTTTAGTTGCAAAAACACTTATTAAAATGTTTTTGTGGCTTACTAATGTGATTCAAAGTTAGTTTAGTATGTTTTTCAACACGTGAGCACAAATATTATACAATTATTCGGTATTCGGCCTATTCGGCCAAAATTGTGGCCGAAGCCGAATAGTGGCCGAATAGTGCTTTTTGGCCGAAGCCGAGGCCGAAGCCGAATATTCGGTCGGACACTAATAATCAGATTTGATAAGGTTATTAAAGTTAAAGTTAAACGCGTTTAACATACACAAACGGAATTTTAATAAAATATTTTCTATTTTTATGAAATTTGAGAGATTTATGTGAAAATAGGGAAGGTGGTTTGTATGGGGGCTACAAGAAGAACTGGTGCGATTTCTTTAAAATTCGGAATGGTGATTTGTGTGGATGAAGTATGATTACCTGCCAAATTTAGAAAAGATACCTAAGTATTATAATGCGGCTATTAGAGTCATTTGAGCCAAAACTAAAGAGGACCTTTATATGGGGGCTAGGTCTAAATATGGACCGTTTTTTTTTTCAATTTCAATAGGCTTCGTTCTTGGGCCAAAAGAGGCTTAAGATTCAAATTTCAAGTTAATTGATTAAAAATTGCGACCTGTATCGTGTTTACACCGTTTACATGGACAGACAGACATACGGACGGACGGACAGACGGACGGACATCGCTAAATTGACTCAAAAAGTGATTCTAAGTCAATCGGTATACTTAAAAGTCGGTCTAGGACCAATATTTCGGGTAGTTACAAACATCAGCACAAACTCATTATACCCTGTAACACAGTGTGGTGTAGGGTATGACAAGTAGAAAAGTTAAATTCGACTTGGCCGAATCTATGAATACCCTCCACAGAGCCCTTTTTAAGTGATAGTAAATTTTCTAACGTGAACAAATAAAATTTTTGATTAGAAATATTTAGTTTTGTATAAAAAAACTTTTTTTAACTAATTTTTGAAAAAAATAATAATTAACTAAAATTTTTTTGAGTGTAAAATTTTTTTTTGATTGAACATTTTTTTTTTAATTGTATTTTTTTTTTAAGTGTAAAAATATTTTTGAGTGACAAAAATACGTTGTAAAATATTTTTGTTGTTAAAACATCCCAGCAAAAAAAGTGCGGAGTACTTCTATTTGGAGTGCTTTAAAACTATAACAAATGTAATGAAAACCAACAAAAATAACAAAAAACACACAAACAGTTTTTTCTACTCCTTAAAAATTTTTTATTCAGCACTTAACTCATTACCTTCCGCGACACCCCCATACAAAAGTAAGTAGATATTCAGTAGATAAGAAGTACTCCGAGCTTTCAAACAACTTCCAACTACTTCCACGGAGTAGGTCTTATCTACTGAATATCTACTTACATTTGTATGGGAGTGTCGCGGAAGGTAATGAGTTAAGTGCTGAACATCTATGTATACTGGAGTAGAAAAAACTGTTTGTGTGTTTTTGTCTTGTGTTTTTTGTTATTTTCTTTGTATTTCATTACATTTGTTATAGTTTTAAAGCACTCCACTGAGAAGTGGTAATGACTTTTTTTGCAGGGATGTTTAACGGGTTTTCAACACGTTAATTTAAGGTGAAGCTTATCTGAAATTCACAGCTTTACCAATAACTTTTGAACCACTAGACCGATTTGGCTGAAATTCAATACGAACTGGGCCAGGGGAACGACAAATACATATCCTAAGCTTCAGCATACTCAGAATTGCTTTTCGAAAGTTAGCGTGTTTTTTATCTCGTAAATTCACGAAAAACCCTTGCCGAAATTCAGTCTTTTGCTGATAGCTTTTGAACCACTGGACCGATTTCGCTGCATTGCAATACCAACCTGACCAGGTAAATGCCCAATATATATGCCAAACTTCAGGAGCCTCCGTAAAGTCTTTCAAAAGTTAGCGTGTTTTCAACAGACAGACGTACAGACGGACGGTCATCGCTAGATCGTCTTAAAATCGATTGAGGATCATCACAGACAGAGATGTCCAGCGAAAAAAAAACATGTGTACCGCAAACTTCAGAATCGGTTGTATGGATATCCCTATATAGAACTTAGAAAATTGCGTTTTTGGTTTTTAAATTTTTCAAAAACTGGGCTTAGGAAGCGTGGTCAAATATTGGATAAATGGTCCTGTAAATTTCTGAATAGGTTGTTTGGATAGCCCTATATGGAACTAAGAAAATTGCTTTTTTGGTTTTTCAAATTTTCAAAAACTGGGCTTAGAAGGCGTGGTCAAATATTGGGAAAATGGTCAAATTTGTGGCGAGTTGCCTTGATTAAATATTTATCACATTAAAACGGAATGCACCACAATCTCAAAATTTTACATTCTTATATAGTTTTGTATGGACTATCTATAAAAATTCTTTATTTTGGAAAATTTTCAGAACCCGTTCTGAAATTTTCCATTTTTTTAAAAAGTCAAATTATCAAAAATCCAGCCACTTTTTTTTAAATTTTTCTTGTTTGTCCATCCACACAAAAAATTCAGACACCCGTTTGTCATTTTTTTCGAGAAAATCGGATTTGAATTTTAAATTTCATAACAATTTAGTAATTTGCTTGTATTTTCTTCTTTCAACAGAGCGTATGAGTAATAACGTTGCGAATGAGTAATATTAATTACATAAATATTACTCATACGCTCTGTTGAAAGAAGAAAATACAAGCAAATTACTAAATTGTTATGAAATTTAAAATTCAAATGCGATTTTCTCAAAAAAAAAACGAAAAACGCGTGTCTGAATTTTTTTGTGTGGATGGACAAACATCTAAACTTAAAAAAAACAAATTAAAAAAAAAGTGGCCAGATTTTTGATAAAGTGACTTTTTTAAAAAATGGAAAATATCAGAACGGGTTCTGAAAATTTTCAAAAAAAAAAAAAAATTTAATCCATAGCCCATACAAAACTATATAAAAATGTAAATTTTTACGACTGTGGTGCATTCCGTTTTAATGTGATATATATTTAATCAAGGCAACTCGCCACAAATTTGACCATTTTCCAATATTTGACCAAGCCCAGTTTTTGAAAAATTGCAAAACCAAAAACGCAATTTTCTAAGTTCCATATAGAGCTATCCATACAACCTATTCAGAAGTTTACGGTACACGTGTTTTTTTTTAGGCTGGACATTTGGTGTGGAATGCCTCATATTCATGATCCTTGGTCGATTTTAAGTCGATCTAGCGATGCCCGTCTGTCTATGTCTGTCTGTCTGTCTGTCTGTCTGTCTGTCTGTCTGTCTGTCTGTCTGTCTGTCTGTCTGTCTGTCTGTCTGTCTGTCTGTCTGTCTGTCTGTCTGTCTGTCTGTCTGTCTGTCTGTCTGTCTGTCTGTCTGTCTGTCTGTCTGTCTGTCTGTCTGTCTGTCTGTCTGTCTGTCTGTCTGTCTGTCTGTCTGTCTGTCTGTCTGTCTGTCTGTCTGTCTGTCTGTCTGTCTGTCTGTCTGTCTGTCTGTCTGTCTGTCTGTCTGTCTGTCTGTCTGTCTGTCTGTCTGTCTGTCTGTCTGTCTGTCTGTCTGGATTTTGGGGTATATGCAAATAGCATATTAACCATAATTCTTATTATCACGTTTTTATATAATATTAAAAAAAATCACTAAATGGACAACACTAATGGTAGCGTGAGTTTCTATGTGACTGTGTATAAATGATAAGACTTGCTAAAAGTTAAATGAATTTAACTAAAATCAGACGAGTGCTTTCTACCGACGAGGTAGGTTCTAAAAGTTAAGAGGAGAATAAAAAAAATATTACGTCGGTTAAACAAAATAAAAAATTAACGGAATAAATTAAGTTCTGGCAACGTAAGTAAAACTAAACAAACACCAGCAAAAATAAAACTTTAAAACATTATTTTTTTTTAAAGAAGAGAGCGTTTAAAACAATAATAAAAAAAAAAATGTTTTTTGTTAATGAATTATTAATTCATTTTTGTTTTTTTGCATAATAAAAATTAAAACGAGATTATATGAGCATTTAAAAATACACAAAATCACAATATAAAACAAAATATTCAAGGTGATTGCCAAAATGCTTTAAAAAAATCAGTGAAATTAAAAAAAAAAAAAAAATAAATTAACAAAATTTCAAATGAAATGTATTCAAATAAAAATAAATTATTTTTAAATTAGACAAAAAACAAAAGATATAAAAATAAATAATAATAATAAAAAACCAAAATACTACAATAAAGTGCCAAAAACAGAATTGAAAATTCGTAAAAAACATAAGAATTTTAGACAAAAAAAAAACACAAAATAACTAATTTAGACCGAATTTTTGGGATGTCAGTTAAACTTGGTTTAGTTAATATTAAATTCAAATGATCATTTAAATATTGTTGTTTTTTAAAATAATACAAAATATATTACATTTCGCCGGCAGAATCCAATTTTCGGACTGTGTTAAACTAAGTTTAAACTTAATCCAAACCTCAAAAACTCGGCCTTATAAAATTAAATTATAAAAAGGAATAACTGAGGTTTTCAATATAGTTTAAAAAAAACTTGTAAAAATGATTAATAAAACATGAGTAATAATGTAGAACATTTCTTAACAAACATTACTCAATACTGAAAACTTATAATTAGGGATGAGATTTTCATGCACTAAAAAATCGAAAATATGCGATTAAAATATGCGCTAAAAAATTCAAAATATGCACTAAAAAACTTGAAAATATGCACTAAAAAATAAAATGTGTGCAATAAAAATCTTGTTTTCATAGGAAAAACTTCTAGAAAGCAAAAAGTAACGCCGGGTTTATATAGTAACATTTAAAACTTTGTATAAGCAAGATTTTTTAGAAATTAACACAATCTATAAAAAAAATTAAGAAAAAAATATTTTTTCTTATTTACAAAATAGTTTTTTAAAATTTCAAATAGTTTTTGAAACAAATAAATTTCAACTTGGGTTTTTGATAATTTATGCCAAAATATGCAAAAACTTGCACTTTAAAGTTGGAAATATGCACAAAATATGCATTTTAAACCAAAATATGCAAAAAATATGCATTTTCACCAAAATATGTAAAATATGTAAAAACACATCGATGCCATGTTAACACAAATTTCTTGATTCGGAAAGATAATTGGTCGGTATCGTTTTTAAACTATCGACAAAAAACATGCATTTGCATGGAAATCTCATCCCTACTTATAATTAAAGTTTTATTAAAAATGTTAAATAAAAGTTAAACAAATTCTAAATTAATATTTAATTCAATCTATCAATAAAATCTGGTTAAAATGGGATTTGAAATGCCATTTTGTATGAGAAATGATATTTTAAATGTCATTTTAAGTGAATTTTGTTACCAGTGTAAATTACGATTAAGTTTAAACATTTTATTAAATTTCCAAAATAACTTTCTGTTAATTTATTCAATATTAATATGGTACATTTCAAATTTTTTATACCCTCCAACCACAGCATGCGGGTATACTCACTTTGTCATTCCGTGTGTAACGCATCGAAGTATCGGTCGGGGACCACATAAAGTATATGGGGTATTTCATGTCAAACCGAACACTTTAAATTTTTTTTTTAACAGTTTTAAGTACACTTTTTTACACAGAAAAAGTCTCAGATTCTGAGAACTTTTACTATAGAAAGAGTCTCATATTTTAAAGAATTTTTGAGATATTTTTACTATAAAAAAGGTCTCATATTATTAGATTTGTTCGTACTGAAAACGTTTTGGATTCCGAGACTTTCGAAAAAGTTTCAGACCTTTTTCCTATAGAAAAAATCTCAGGTTCTGAGAGCTTTTTCATAAAGAAAAAGAATCTGAGCTGCGAGCTTCTACCAATTCAGTAAGTTTCAACTTCTGAGACAATTTTTCAACAATTAAAAGTCTCAGACTTTGAGACTTTTTTCTTTTTAAAAAAGACTCAGATTCTGAGACCTTTTTCCTTAAAATAAGTCTTAAATTCAGAAATTCTGAGACCTTTTCCCATAGAAAAATTCTTCTGCGACCTCTTTTCTGTAAATAAGTTTTGAGACCTTTTTCACATAAAAAAAGACTCAGATTCTTATTAAAATTTTCAGATTTTTTTCTATGAAAAATTTTTGGACTTCGAGATTTTTTTCCTTCGGAAATTTTTTTAGAAAATTTCCTTCTTTCTTTTTTTCTTTCCTTTTCTTTCTTAACCTCTTTTTTTTCTTTTCGAAATTTGGTCTGGGGGGGGGGGGAATTTCCCCTCCCCCCTTGTACCCACGCATGCTTTAAATCATAGAATGTGAAAAATGTAAAACTTTTCTAAACTTAAAAAAATAAAAAAAAATTGATGAATTTTAAGTAGATTTTTACTTGACACAATTAAAAACTTTATTAAAAAAAAGTAAAAAGTTTGAGTAGAGTTTTAATTGTGTAATTAAAAATTTACTAAAATTTTGTTTCATACATTTAATAAATTTTTATTAAAAGTTTTCTCAATACTATTAACTCGTTTACTGGTGCAAAATTGAGTAATTTTTTACTTTTTATTTTTTTCTGTGCACACAGAAAAAAAATATTTGCCAATGAACGATCTTGGCTGCTTTTCCATTCCGCATTTTCTTGTCGTTAAAATTTTTCCGTTATTTCAATATAAATAGCATCCAGGCCCCGATGCACGCCAGTCGTAATTGCAATTAATGGTAAAACTGCGTCCATACGAGCTTTCTGCATCCGCTTTCTGGTTTCCTGGAATATTTTGATGACCTGAAACCCAATCCTAAAGAGTGTTGTTCGATATATTTGATATAAAATCATGTATTCGAATGACTTAAAAATTGAAACTTAAGCCTAAAAAAATTGGTTCCACTTAAGACCTAAGGAGTGAGATCATAAAAATGTTAACACACATTTTTGCCTACAACTTTGGTGTAAAGCTTCCAAATTTTTTTTTTTTCGGCAGTTTACATTTTAAAAATATGTCAGTTAATAAATTAATTTACATCATGAGTTTTAATTTGCAATTTTTTACACAATGGACGATGAAAGAAAAGTGCGTTCAAAAATAATTAAATATTTTCAACAAAACCAAACATGGACATACAAAAAAATTGCCAAAAAAACTAATGTATGCCGCCAAACAGTTTCAAAAGTGGTAAAAAGGTATCTGGAACACCTAACAATTGAAAGGAAGCCGGGAACAGGAACAACGACTGGTTATCGTAACATTGGTAAGGCATATAAAGTTAAAAGCATCCTTAAGAGAGCTCCTAACACATCTGGCAGAAAAACAGCTCGGTTAGCCCAATGCTCAGACTTTTTTGTACGTAAAGTGAAACGTAAGGCGGGACTAAAGTCCTACAAAGTTCAAAAAGTTCCCGATAGAAACGCTTTTAAAAATTTGGAGGCCAAAACCAGAGCTAGAAAATTGAAATCAAATTTTATAAAAAAATACAACTGTTGTGTAATGGACGACGAAACTTATGTCCTGGCTGATTTTGCGCAGCTCCCTGGTCAAGAATTTTATGTTTCCGATGTTCGAGGAAATGTTGCGGAAAAATTTCGGTCAAAAAAGCAAACGAAATTCCCCAAAAAATTCCTAGTATGGCAAGCCATATGTAGCTGCGGCCAAAGAAGCCAGTCATTTGTGACATCTGGCTCTATAAACAGCGAAATTTATATCAAGGAGTGTTTGCAGAAGAGACTTCTTCCGTTCTTGAGTCAGCACAATGTATCCACTTACTTTTGGCCCGATTTAGCATCTTGTCACTACAGCAAGAAAGCGCTGGAGTGGTATAATGATAATAATGTGGTTTTTGTACCAAGAGAGGCAAATCCACCAAACTGCCCGGAGCTCAGGCCAGTGGAGAGATATTGGGCTCTTGTTAAAAAAGAATTAAAGGGCACAAAAAAGGTCTCCCAGGACATGCAAGATTTCAAACGTAGATGGACCACCTGCTCTAAAAAGGTGACAGAAACTACCATAAAAGCCTTAATGGGAGGGTTTCCGGAAAAAGTGGATAACTTTGTTCGTAGTGGTTAGAGTTCCATGCGGTTTTTTTGTTATGATTTTGTATTAAATTTTATTTAATAAAAATTTGGTTTGAAGTCTTAAAATTCAGTAGTCTGTTTTTTATTTAACTTTATGTGTGTTAACATTTTTATGATCTCACTCCTTATACCCCATACAAACGATCCTTTGAATTTTGCTTTAATTACTCTAATGACCGTATTATAATAGGTACCGATTTGAAATTAAACGTAACCTAATCAAAACTGAATATAATTGAACCATTTTTGGACTAATATTTGCCAATGATCGAAATATATAGTATTTATGGTAGTAATACTCATAATTCCACGATCTAACTGGGCTAAAAAATTTGTAGAAGCGATTGAAGCTTTCCACAAAAAAAATTCAAAGAGTACAAACATTTTCTAAAATGAAATTTAACTTTAAAAGTTAAAACTCGCATAATAGAAAATTGTTTATATTTTGTTTGTATTTTTTTCTAAAAAAGTACGTAAAAAAACAAAAAAAATATTGAATTTGAACCAAAAGTTCCCCCTTGAAGAACTTAACCAACCTCTAAAAAACACAATTTTTGACAACTTTTTTTTATTTTTTTTTAAACAAATGAAACATTTTTATGTCAGACGACGTTCAAAATCATCAACTTCGACCAAGAGGACTAAAAATTTAATTTTTGTTGCACGCCCCCTTTTGTGGGCGAGGATTTAAAAAATTGTTTTAATAATGATAAAAATTTTTATTACTTAAGGGCAAAAATCATAATAAATTAATTTTCCAACATTTATCGAGAGGGAAAAATTGCCCCCCCAAAGAAAAACGCTCCTGACATTTTTTTTGCAAATTTCTACATTTTGAAGGGTATAGAAGATTCGGCTCAGCCGAATTTAACACTCTCACTTGTTACTACTGAATTTAAACAGGCAACGAAATCCAATTAAAATTAAATTTTAAATGATACTTGAAATCTCGTTTTAACTGGATTTCGTTGCAAATGTAAATTGGGAATAAATTTAGAAATTTCTTAAATTTCCAAAAACCAGTTTTTTTATTTGTTTAATATTTAAAGAAATATTTTATTTTAAGTGTTTATGATATTTGTTTTTTTCAAGAAATTTATCAATGGTTTTCTATAAAAAAAATGTAAAATTCAAAATAATTGTTTAAAGTTATCGAAAGGTTTGTAAATAACCCCTTGAAAAAGTTCTTGAAAAACAATTTTTTTTTATAAAAAAATTAAAACTTCAAAATAATGGTTTTAAGTTATCGAAATTTTTAAAGAAAAACCCTTGAAAACATTTTTAAAAAAAGAAAGTATCAAGGATTTCGTTAAATTTTCAATGAAAATTTTAATTTCTTTTTATATTTATAAAATCTATATGAAATTTGTTAATTAACCTTTAAATTCAATAAATATTTTTATTAAAACTGAACAAAATTCTAAAATAGAATTAATTTTTCATTAAATATTCGATAGCTATAAAAATTATTTATAGCACGTGATTTTTCTTCATAATTGCTAATTTTTTTATAAAGCTGGTTTTTTTTTTTAATTTCAATACCCTCATCATTATGTCAAAGTCATATGAGAGTTTAAAATGAAATCGTGTACACAACACAGCCAGTGTTGATTTTTTGAACGTTTGTTTTTGTATTTTCGTTCGTTATTTAATGACTGTTTACAAAATTGTTAAAAAGAAAAAAATTCCAGTAGTATGAGTTTTTTTTAGCAACTTCTCCTAACACCCCACAACTATCCTCTCACCTCATTAGCTCCACACCCAGAATCTGTATAGGTTACTCTGTTTCCAATTGTATGACAACTAAATGAGCACAACAAAAACTACTTTGAATTCATATCTCCAACTTTTATTTGTGAGTGTGTTTTTAGTAAGGTGGTGCTAACTTAGCGATTAATTGAGTACAGAGCTGAAACAATTCTCTAATATATTTACGTATTTTCCATACAGTTGTAAAAAAACTTTGAAATTTTAACAAAATTATTTAACACATTTTAGAACTTTAAGCTGAAAATCACTTTTAGTGCTTTTTGCTTAGTAAAAGTTGACATCACTAAGTTCTAAGCTCTTCTCAACACGCACACTGTTGTGTGTTTTTGTGTGAGTAATGTGCTGTTCTCACTTACAGCTAAAAAAACGGTTTTTAAGAAAATATTTTTAGCAATTTCTTTATGCTATTACAGTATAGTGACAGATTAAAACAAAAAATGTTGCTAAAAACAGAAAATTAAGCAAATTTTTATTAACAAATAAATTCCACACATGAGGCATTCCACACCAAATGTCCCGCTACAGAAAAACATGTGTCCCGTAAACTTCTGAATAGGTTGTTTGGATAGCCCTATATGTGACTTAGAAAATTGCGTTTTTGGTTTTTCAAATTTTCGAAAACTGGGCTTAGGAGGCGTGGTCAAATATTGGAAAAATGGTAAAATTTGTGGCGAGTTGCCTTGATTAAATATTTATCACATTAATACGGAATGCACCACAATGTCAAAAATGTACGTTCTTATATAGTTTTGTATGGGCTATCGATTAAAATTTTTTGTTTTGGAAAATTTTCAGAATCCGTTCTGAAATTTTCCATTTTTTAAAAAAGTAAATTTATCAAAAATCTGGCCACTTTTTTTTTTCTTTTTTATTTATTTTTTTAAAAGTTTAGATATTTGTCCATCCACACAAAAAAAATCAGAAACACGTTCATCTTTTTTTTCGAGAAAATCGCATTTGAACTTTAAATTTCATAACAATTTTGTTATTTGCTTGTATTTCTTTGTTTTAAAGTTACGAATGAGTAATATTAATTGCATAAATATTCGTCATACGCTCTGTTGACACAAGAAAATACAAGCAAATTATAAAATTGTTATGAAATTTAAAATTCAAATGCGATTTTCTCGAAAAAAACGAAAAATACATTTCTGATCTTTTTTGTGTGGATGGAGAAACATCTAAACTTAAAAAAAAAAAATTAAAAAAAAAAGAAAAAAAAGTGGCCGGATTTTTGATAAATTGACTTTTTTAAAAAATAGAAAATTTCAGAACGGGTTCAGAAAATTTTTCTTGGAAAAAAATTTTATTCGATAGCCCATACGAAACTATATAAGAATGTAAATTTTTAAGATTGTGGTGCATTTCGTTTTAATGTGATAAATATTTAATCAAGGCAACTCGCCACAAATTTGACCATTTTTCCAATATTTGACCACGCCTCCTAAGCCCAGTTTTTGAAAAATTTAAAAACCGAAAACGCAATTTTCTAAGTTCCATATAGGGCTATCCATACAAGCTATTCAGAAGCTTATGGTACACGTGTTTTTTTTCGCTGGACATTTGGTGTGGAATGCCTCACATTTATGAACTTTTGTATGTAAACCTTTTTTGCTAGTTTTTGTTTAGTAAAAGTTGACATCACTGTTAGTGTCTTGTCAATTTGGGCTCTTCTTAACACGCACTCTGTAAAATATGTATGTGTGAGTGAGGAGGGTTTTAGCAAAAAAACAGTGACGGTTTTGCATAATTTAAATGCCCAGTGATCATGTGATTTGTGAAAAAAGAAAAATTTAGATTGGAAACGAAGATTCTTTAAGTAAATTTTACTCTCAATTAATTAAAACTTTAATTAATGCACACACAAAATTTTGTTGTTGTTTGTAAATACGGACCTTGTTCGGTTTATTTGGAATACATCAAATTGTGTTTCAGTGCTATTCGCGTTAACGTTAACGCATACAAAATTGTCAAAAGTGACAGTTATGTATTTACGTTAGTTATGTTAAATTTATATAGGTTAAATAACCATTCTTGAGTTACGTTACGTAATCCAGATGTACTTTAGCCTATTTTCTACTAGCGTCGTCATGTGACAGTAAAAGTAAATTTAAAAATTTAAATTCAGCCTTGCCGTTTGTATGAATACTCTCCACTAGAGATGGGCACATGAGCCGATTAGAGCGTGATTTACGCGTGGTCACGCGTAAGTGTGACTGAATTCAATTTTACTCACGTTATTGTGAGTGGTGAAAAAAATTGCGTGTGTGAGTGTGCGTGGGTAAGATTTTTTGCATGAGTGAGTGTGCGTGAGCCGATTTTTTGCGTGAGTTTGCGTAAGTTAATTTCTCTTCATATTTCCTTTCGTACCAAAAAAGGTACAAAAAAATTGTAAAATTTGGCTTAACTTTAGATTTCATCCCATAAAAAGCAAAAAAAAAATGTAAAATTTCTCTGAACTTTAAATTTAAAATTTTGAAAGATTTTTCAAAATTTTAGTTTTTGAAAATTTTTTTTGTATAAATAAAGGTTTCCTGAGTGTGAGCCAACATGAGTGTGACTGAAGTTTGCGTGAGTGTGAGTAGTGTTAAATTTACTCAAGTGATTGTGAGTAAGTGTGTGTATGCTCGTGAGTGAGTGTGCGTGATTCAAAAATTCCTGTCGTGAGCGTGAGTGAGTCAAAAATCACTCACGCGCCCATCTCTACTCCCCACAATGTAAAAAGATTATCGCAAAAAAGTTTATTTGAAAAAAAAAATTGTTGAAAAAAATTTTGTTATTTATTTAAAAAAAAATTTGGTGAAAAAAATGTGGCCCAAATTGTTTTGTTACAAAACATTTACGCGAAAAAAAGTTGTTGCTTAAAAAATAAAAATTTTGGGTGACAACTAGCAGCCAAATTAAAGCATTGTGTAGTTTTAGGTTATGTGGAATGTACCAACATTTTCTAGGTGTTCTTACATTTTCATTCATAACTTTTTAACCGCTAAACCGATATCGCTCATAATTTTTTGTGTGTATAATTTCACTTATCATTTCTTTGAAAAAAGCTATTGCTACTTTTTAAAAACCATATGACAATTTAATATTTTATCTGTAACCATAAATAAATATAAAAAATTTAAATCGAAAGCTGCCAAACATATGCTTAAAAGCTTAACAATTATATAATTTTTCAAAAATATAATCGATGGGATCATAAATTTAATAAAATACTAACAAGGAAGGGTTCTTAGAAATTCTCTCCGATTTTAATGAAAATTGATTCCCAATTTTTTTTTCGGTTTTGTTAATTACTATTTTCATTTCTTAATGGGTTCCCCCAAATTAAAAATAAACTTTAAAATTTTATTTTTAAAAATACATATTGGTTTCACACTACACACAAAAAAAATGAAAATAAGTTTCAATCACTAAAATGATTAAATCAATTATTATTTTAATTGATTTTGCACCTATCACAAAGTGATAGTATTTATTACTAAAATTTTGTAAAATTTGTAAAAGTTTAACAAGGAAAAATTGCATTTATTCTCAATTCACAGAAATTTGCGAAATCAATTAAAAAAATTTAATTACAGCAATTAAAAAAATGATCAAAAACTAAAATGAACTTTTTAAAAATTTGAACTAAAAGTTTTTTCCTGTTTTTCTGTGTAGATAGTTATCTTATATTGGATATCGATTTTCGCAGCCAGGTGGACATCGCTAAATCAAATTAATATAAGTAAGAACATTTTAGTCAGTACCGCCCAAATAATACTCTACACCAGTGCTTGGTGGAAAATGGGAATCATTTTTCAAAAATAAACCGATTGAACCTATATTTCGTTAGATCTTTAATAGATCATTTTTGTAGTTCATTTTTCAGAACTTGAGAAAAATTATTTTTTTAAAAAACTTAAAATGGCATTATCTTAAAAACTAAGCCAGATACAGCAAAATTGACCAAAATGTTAAACTCAATAATACCACCCTCTTCAAATGAGGTCCAAATTTTGAATTAAAAAAATATAACTTTCGTACTAGCGTAGCAGACAAAAATTTTGAATCAAGATCTATGGCGACCCAATGGGGTCTGCCGCAACCAAGGGACTATTGTAGAAGTTGTTGGAAAGTGGAGGAAGAAGAGTCAGTGAAGCACTTGTTATGTTAATGTCCGGTTCTGATAAGAAGCCTCCTTACGAATTTGGGGCAAAGATTTTTATATGACCTGGATTGCCTAAACGGTGTCTCATAAACATCTCCAGCAGAATATCTTAGAAAATCGGAAGGTTTAAGTAGTAAAACTTTTGTATCTGACGGGAAGCAGGGAAGTAACAATTAAGGGAATCACAATGGGCCCTATGGCCTTCAAATTCGCAAAATTGGCAAATTCAACCGAACCTAACCTATATCGATATTTTTTTAAGCGAAACGATCTCAACTAGTATCTAGTTGCTAACCTCTCATGATAATTTTAAATTGTCATTTGATCTATGCATAATAAATTTGCTAATCGATCGATTTGTAAATAGAATAAGAGATAACAAAGAAAAATATATTTAAACAATAAAATAATAAATAATTTTTAATATTAGTTTATCAATTGCTGGCCATGTCTACGTCATAACTTTTAATTTTGCACTGTGATTTATTTGAAACTTCAGAAAATTTGTTAGATGTTTACTATAATCCACGACATATTAATTTATGATTCACAATTTCGAAAAAAAACGGTTTGTTCAGTTACTGATTAAAATTAAAAGTTGATTATAATACGGCGTTCACACTTGCTGTTTTGAAGTGTTTAAGAGTGAGATGTTTAAAAAAGTCTTTGTTCTGTGTCCATTATGTTTTTATTCTGCTACTGGTGTTTTGTTAAACAACTTGTTTAACGTCGCTAGTGTGAACTCCATATAATGCAATACATTAACTTATCTTTAAAAAATTATAAAGATTTTTTTTTTTAAATTTAAAAATCAAAAAATTGTTCTAATTTTAAAAATATTGCTTACTTCATACAATCACGCATGATGGAGTTTCCATTAGGACAAGAGTACAAAAAATAATCACATTTTTAAATGTGGAAAAAATTTAAGTACTAAATCTTTTTTTTTTTTAATTTTATGATGGTTGTGATTTATGACATTTAATAAGTGCTATTAATTTGAAAATACAAAAAAAGAATAGTTATTAAATACCTTTATTAAAAGAAAAAAATATCTTGATTAAAATGTTAAGTAGCCAAGATAGGCAATAATAATCACTTAAACCACAAATTTTCTATTATAAAAGTTATATAAAATTAAAAAAGTACACGCCGACAAAATCAATAAATAATTTTATAGTTTCATTTTGAACCAGTACAGTTTGTAGATTTGATAAATCGGAACTAAAATGTAGGACATAGTAGATACACAACCTTTTTCTGAATTAATTTATAGAGAAAAGATTTTTAAATAATCATTTGGTATCTGTTTACCCTGCAAACAAAAGTTTTGCTGGATTAAAACAAATTTTTAGGATTAAAACAAATTTCGGCAAAATTTTGGCCGAATATTAGCCGAAACCGAAACTTTTTGGTATTTTAAAAATTATGTAAAAAAGTCGCTGAATTTTTTGATTTCGTATTTCATTACACTTGTTTCAGTTCAATTGAAGAAAATGTTACAAGTTTATGCAATAAATGTAAAACTGTTTCAGTTCAAAAATTATTTTCTCCTAATCTACAAACGAAATATACAATTTTTTTGTAAGTTTTTTAAAAAACATATTTTTTTTTCAAAAATACAACAATTCCTATGGTTTAAAAGCATTATATGCTGTATATTTATCTTTAACAACTTTTTAATAATTTTATTAATGCCAGGCGGTAATTTTTTTTTAAGTTTCGGTTTCGGTTCGGTTTCGGCCGAATATTACTTTTTCGGCCGAATATTCGGTTCGGTTTCGGTTCGGCCTCGAAAAGTGGTTTCGGTCGGACTCTACAAATTTTAAAAAAACCAAAAATTTGACAAATTTTTAAAAGGACTTTATGACAAAAAACGGGGAAAACAAAGGTATTTTCGAGGATTTTACCTAAAAATGGCTTTCACCCTTTCATAAATGAGTGAAAACAAGTAAAAAAGTTAAATTCGGCCTTGCCGAATGTAGTGATACCCTCCACAATTTTAAAAAGATTATTGCCAAAAACTTTATTTAAAAGGAAATTACTTTTGAAAAAAAAAAATTGAAAAAAAATTTCCGCGAAAAAAAAATTTGGTAAAAAAAAATCCGCGATTTTTAACTTTTTTTGTCAAAAAATATGTTCGTACTTGTTTAAGTGCCATTTGGTGTTCAATTATGTTCACATATGTCAACCAGAAGCCGAATTAAAGCATTTTGTATTTTTAGGTTATGTTGAATGTACTGAAATTTTTGAGGTGTGCTTACATTTTCGCTCATAACTTTTGAACCGCTGAACCGATATCGCCCAAATGCAATACCAAACTTCTCGGGATAACTTCCAATAAATATGTTAAGTTTCAGTCATCTCTGTGCAATATTTTGTCCGTGATAGCATTTTCCACAGACAGACAGACGGACATCGCTAGAATGTCTTAAAATCGATCGGGCATCATGAATATATATACTTTATGGGGTTCCAGACCGATATTTCGATGAGTTACAAACGGAATGACAAACTTATATATACCCTCTATCACTAAGTGGAGGGTATGAAAAATATGGCATCTTTTTTTTCGTAACTCTCTTTCTACAAAATGATGTACATGGTTCGATACACACAAAAAATTATTGGCTTAAAAATTTCAATTAAATCTATTAATCAACAAATTTTAAATGAGTCAATTATTGTCTTGATCAACATTTTTGTTATTTTCTGTAACTATCAAATTACAAATTTTTAACATACCAATTTTTTTTTTCGCTTTAATTTTTTTGAATACATTAATTAAAAAATATATTTTATACTCGGGTTTTAATTTTTTTACTGTCGGCAACATGTTGGAAACCAAAAACTATAAATTTTTTCATAATTTTGTCATAAGCTTAAACTTCATTTGTTAAATCAATCATTATTTTCATTGACTTTAAATAAAAAATTGATCAAATTTTTGATCAAAATCGAAAAAGTGATTGATTGAAAAAAAAAAAAATCAATTAATCACTTACAATTTGATGATTATTATTACAATTTTCTTCATCGGAGGAGTTTCAATTAAACAATTAATAGAATACGCGTTTTTGTGGATTCAATTCTTTCAATTCTTTCTGTGTATTACTAGTTTGACATTTGTCATAAGTAGGGATGAGATTTCCATGCAAATGCATGTTTTTTGTCGAAAGTCTAAAAATGATTTTGACCAATTATAATTATCTTTCCGAATCAAGAAATTTGCTTTAAAATGGCACCGAATTGAATTTTTGCATATTTTTGTTAAAATGCATATTTTTGCATATTTTAGTTTTAAGCACATATATTGTGCATATTTCCAATTTTTAAGTGCATATTTTTGCATATTTTGATATAAATTAGCAAAAACACAAATTGAAATTTATTTGTTTCAAAAACTATTTTAAAAAGTAAGAAAATTATAGTAGGTCAGGACCGACCATATAATACCCTACACCAGAGTTTCCCGGAAAATGGCTCCCTTAAAATGGGTCCCATGGACCGATTAGATCTATATTTTGTCAAATCTTTAATAAGTGTATAAAACACTTACAAATCAAATTTGAGTGAAATAAACTTCTTTTTGTTGAAAATAAACCGCTTTAACTGAATATCAGGCGAAATTTTTATATGGGTCTTTAGGTCCAAAAATGGTCCGATGATAATCAGATTTGATAAGGTTATTAAAGTACGCGTTTAACATACACAAACAGATTTTTAATTAAATATTTTCTATTTTCATAAAATTCGAGAGATTTATGTGAAAATCGGGAAGGTGGTTTGTATGGGGGCTATTAGAAGAACTGGTCCGATTTAAAAAATTCAGAACGGTGATTTTTAAAATTCAAAACGGTGATTTGTGTATATAAAACATAATAATGCGGTTATTAGAGCCATTTAAGTCAAAACTAAATTGGACCTTTGTATGGGGCTAGGTCTAAATACGGAACGATTTTTTCCAATTTCAACAGGCTTTGTCCTTGGGCCAAAGGAGGCTTAAGTTTCAAATTTATAGTCAATTGATTAAAAATTGCGACCTGTATTGTGTTTACACCGTTTACAAGTAGTTGACCCCAAAACAACTTACAAAGTAGTAAAATCAACTGACATTTTCAGTTAATTTTATTTACATAATTTTTTGAGTGTACGACTTTCGCAATTTTTGCATGTTCAACCGCGATAACTTATATTCTAGACGTGATAGAAAAAATTTGGAGTACAGGTTCGGAATCAGTGAGTCAAAATTTAAAAAAATGTTCTATGAAACTTCAAACGGAGCCAAAAACCTTCGATTTGTTAATATGTTTTTAAATAAAAACAAGTAAGAAAGTTATGGCCGGTCTTGACCGATACCCTACACCAGTGTTTCCCGGAAAATGGGTCCCAAGTTAAAACATGGACCGATTTGATGTTTCTTATGTCAAATGTTTAATAAGTATAAAAAACACTCACAAACCAAATTTTAGTGAAAAAGGGTTCCATTTGTGGCCAATAAACCGATTTAATTGAATATCGGCTGAAATTTTCGTATGTGGCCTAAGTCCAAAAATGGTCCAAATATAATCACTCTGGATAAGTTTATTAAAGTACGCGTTAAACACACACAAACAAAATTTTAATTAAATATTTTCTATTTTCGTGAAATTTGAGAGATTTATGTGAATATCGGGAAGGTGGTTTGTATGGGGGCTATAAGAAGATCTGGTCCGATTCCTTTTATAATACGTGTATTAGAGTCATTTGAGGCAAAATTAAAGAGGACCTTTGTATGGGGGCTAGGTCTAAACATGCACCGAATAGGCTTCATCCATGGGCCAAGAGAGGCTTAAGTTTCAAATTTCAAGTAAATTGATTAAAAATTGCGACCTGTATCGTGTTTACACCGTTTACATGGACAGACAGACGGATGGACGGACGGACATCGTTAGATCGACGCAAAAAGTGATTCTGAGTCGATCGGTATACTTAAAAGTAGGTCTAGGGCAGTGGTCGGCAGAAAGAGAAAATACTAATGCAATGGTATATGAAAATTAACATGCATGTGTTGGTGTATTTCTCAAACAAAGCGATATCAACCAGCTTGTTGTTGTATTTTTATGCTCTTAGTTGTGAATTTTGTTGACATTCGTGTTGAATACATGTAAATAGCCGAATGTGTTCGGGATCCATGTGCAATTGATTGATTGAATTGATGCCTAGGGCCAATATTTCGGGTAGTTACAAACATCAGCACAAACTCATTCTACCCTGTACCACAGTTGGGTGTAGGGTATAAATATTAAACAAAGCCGAATTTTAACGAGGTTACCATGGGATAGGCATTAAAAATCCGTTCTTCCCATATAAAAATATCAAATAGTTTCTTAGGAAGAAATATATAAAAAAAACGAAAAAATCGCAATTTTTTTACCCCGAAATTCCCGATGTGGCCGGATATCAGTGATGCCAATTTTTTACAGGTGATGCCAATTTTTTACAGGGAAAACGCGCAAAATAGTGACTCAAAAAGCGCTAAATTTGAATAAAGTAAAAAGCGCCAGAAAGCGCTAAGGAAACTCTGTTTAATTTAACGGTTTTAATATAAATTGTTGTACAATCATCAGGCCTATTCGCAGAATAAGTATAAAACAAGTAGAAAAGTTAAATTCGACTTTGCCGAATCTATGAATACCCTCCACAATGCATTTTTTTAAAGGATAGTACATTTTTTAACGTGAAAAAATTAACAATTTTGATTAGAAATATTTTATTTTGAGTAAAAAACTCTTTTTTTGTCATTAAAAAAAAAAAATAAAATTTTTTTTTTTGAGTGTAAAATTTTTTTCGAGTGTAATGTTTTTTTAACTGTAAAAATATTTCTGAGTGAATGCACGTACGTATGTACACAAAATCTTGTCATTTTTGTAAAAAAAAACTAATTTTTTTTTGTGTACATTTTTTTTGAGTGTAAAATTTTTTTTGAGTGTAAAATTTTTTTTGAGTGTAAAATTTTTTTCGAGTGTGGTTTTTAAGTTACCAATGCTTTTAAAACAAGTTTAAAAAGCATTGCTTTAAAATTAAACAAGTTTGAAAAGCATTGTTTAGTTACCACCAATGCTTTTAAAACTTGTTAAAACACGTGGCATTTTAGATGAAACTAATCTGAAATTCAGGGTTTTGCTTATAACTTTTAAACCACTGGACCGATTGAGCTGAAATTTAAAACCAAATAGACTCCGGGAACGGCAAAGATACATGCCAAGCTTCAGTAGTCTAATTATTGTCTTTCGAAAGTTATCGTGTTTTTTATCTCGTAAATTTGCGTAACACCCTTGCCGAAATTTACTCTTTTGCTCATAACTTTTGAACCACTGGACCGATTTGGCTGGATTGCAATACCAACCTGACCAGGTAAATGACAAACATATATGTCAAACTTCAGTAGCCTCTGTGAAGTCTTTCAAAAGTTAGCGTGTTTTCTACGGACAGACAGACAGACGGACGGACGGACGGACGGACGGACGGACGTCGTTAGATCGACTTAAAATCGATCGAGGATCATAAATATATATACTTTATGGGGTCCTAGACCAATATTTCGAGGTGTTACAAACGGAATGACAAACTTATATATACCCTCTATCACTAGAGTGGAGGGTATAAAAATGGCTAAACATAATTTTCAAAATAAATTTTTTTCTGTTTTTATTATAAAAACCACATTTTTTTTAATTTTTAACAAATTTTCACATTTCTATGGTTGTACTACAGCATTTACGAGAAAAATATGGATTTAAGACTGTTATTATGACGTTTCTGTTGTAAAATGTACATTTTTTCATGTATTGATTAGTTGTAGAAAATAAGCGCCAAAGGCGCTAAATGAAAAAGTGAAAACGCGCCAGTTTAGCGCCTTTTTTAAAAACGCGATAGATTTAAAAAATTCGTTTTTTGGGAGGTCAGAAAGCGCTTAATCTAGCGCGAAACGCGCTGAGTTGGCATCGCTGCTGGATATGCCGAGACATCCAACTGTAAAATCGTATATTTTAAGTTTGAGGCAAATCGGTGTCTAACGGTTGGGAGACTTCCCTTGTACGTGGAGGATAAAAATATTTTTTTTCAAAAAAAGGCAACCCTGTTTCCATTTAGTTTTTGGTTTAAACCGCCACTGCTTATTTTTTTATTGCTTGTTATTTGACCGTGTCATCAATAACTAAACCAGCATAGTTAGTTTTTTCATTCAATTGAAAATTGATTTTTTCAAGTAATAAATTTTTAATATTTTTTTTTTTTGTTATTGTTATTGAGTTTTACAAATTGTCTATTCTCGATGTATAACATGAACTAGTTTGAAAGGGAAAACGATTAATTGTTTAACATTTTGTAATAGTTGAAATAAATAAATTGTATTGTTATTGCCATTTTTCGCAGCTACAAAAATAAAATTTCAATACAATAAAAATTTGTATATAGGAAGTATTTTGTTTGTTTGTACTTACATTATAAAATTAATGAAATATTCTCGTACTCAATTAAGATTTTGTTTTTTCAAATGTTTTTTCTTTTTAATAATTTTTACCACATAAACCAGTGACGATATAGAGAAACTGAACACAGATCAAGCACGGCACGGAAATTATCATACAAATTTGACAGTCAAAATACAGGTTTTTCTCAATCTCCCTCTTTCATATTAAATTTCAATTGTAAATCGAACATTTATATTTTTCAAGTTTTAGAAATAATTACGTAAGTTTTTAACAGTTTTTAAATCATGTGATTGAATAATTTCTTGCCAATTTTTTTTGTTAAATAAATTTTACAACAATTGAAGTTAAACACAATACAAGGTCATTATTTATAGACTTAATAATACGTGCATATTTTTTATTGAAACATTTACACGTTCGTAAGATTCTAATATATAGAAACAAAAATGTTTAATTCTGACACCCCTATTTAAGCAAGTTAATGTTTTGTAAAATAATGACAAAATCGGTTAATTGCACTCAAAATAAGTACTCTGTTAAATACTCTGTAAAATGACCGTAATCTTAATTCGACAGACATTTGACAAAGTTATCTGCCGAAATACAGATTTTTAGAAAATACTTCGTATTTTCTTGTGACCGAAAAACAAAGTTTTATCTGTAATTTAACTTTTTACTTTGTAATTTCTATTTTACAGATAATAAACAGAGTTTTTTTAGTTAAAATACAGATTTTTAGAAAAACAATTTTTTTTTTTCGTAACCAAAATACTAAATTTCATTTGTAATTTTACTTATTGCTCTGTAATCAGTGTTGCCACCAACAAAATCGAAAATTACACATGGGTCATGCCAAAATTACACATGAAATCACGAATTACACATGGATCATGCCAAAATTACACATGCAATTACACATGTTTTTTTTTTAATAACGTTTTTTTTTTGTAAATTTTCAAAATATAACGGTTAAACAATGTCTGGTTTTTACTGCTCAAAAAACCTACGATTTATATTTTTTACGAAATTTCTGTCTGGATAATCTAAGTCAAATCCGAAGAAAATCTGAAAAACAGCAAAAAAAATATACTGATTTCAGCTGATAATCTGCTCAAAAAAATTTTAAGCATAAACGAAAATATTGCAAAATTTTAAACGACAGAAAAGGTTGCTTATTTCACAGAAACAGTTTATTGTATTTTTTCTTTTTTTTTCAAAACGTCAATTTTTTTTTAAATAAAATTAAGAAAAATACAAATGATAACTAAGTATTCTTGTAAAATTAGCAAAATAGTCTGCTATATATTAATTTTGACAATTTTTAATCGTTAAAATTTCACAAAAAAAATTCTGTAAAATTTTAAAATAATTACCTGAAATGTTCATAAAAATATTTTTGTAAAATCAGCAAAATAATTAAAAAACTTCTGTTATTTTTTAAAACTGAATGACAGAGAATTTCGTTAAAATATCCATATCTGCAGAAAAATCTGCTAAAAGTTTTGTTAAAACAAATTATGAAAAAAAAATGCTCCAAAAAGTAAAAATTTCAAATTACACATGCAGACAATTACACATGGGCTACACATGAAAAAAAAATTACACATGATATGTGTAATTACACATGAGGTGGCAACACTGTCTGTAATAGAGTTTTCAAATAAAAATCTCTTCTAAAAACTTCAAAATATTTTAACCCCTCTTTAAAAAGCGTCTTAAATTGCAATAAAAGCTAGTAAAATTTACGAGGATGTCTTGTAAAATTGGAGGTACTCGTAAAAAACTCATAATTTTCACAAAAAATAAAAAATGAGCTCATAAAATGCATTTAACTAAAACGTTGTAAATTTTAAGAGTTTTTTGGTAAAATTCTAGTCGTTTTTATCAACATTTTACAGATAACTCTGTTAATTAAAATTTTTTTTTTGTCGAAATCATATTACAAAATTTACTTCGTAAAATAACAAAAAATCTTGCTGGTTGGAAATCTATGGTATTTTCAGCTGACTCAGTAGAGTATCTTTGTAATTTAACAAAATGATTATTTTGAGTGTGCATTTCATTCCTCTATATTTAGAACGTTAAAAATCGTTAACACCAAAATCTTAGCTGATCCTGATTTACCGATTTTACCAATATTTGACAGTTTTCCTTGTCTTTTAACAAACAATTTTGGATCGAAATTTACATTTTTTTTTTGTAATTTTTTTTGTAATTTTTATTTTTTTTTATTATTTTTTTGTAATTTTACAAATTTTCAACTTTTTTTTACAAAAAAATCTAGTAAATTCACGAAAATTCCTTGTAAGTTTTAATGCGCTAAAAAAGTTGTAAATTTACAATTTTATTGGCAAAAAGCTTGTAAAATTACAAAAAAGTTCATAATTTTTACTAGGAATTCTCGTGAAATAGAAGGTAGCAAAAAATCTAGTAAAGTCACGTGAATTCCTTGTAAATTTTATTGCGTCAAAAAAATTTTAAATTTACAATTTTGTTGGTAAAAAGCTTGTAAAATTACAAAATTATTGGTAAAAAGCTTGTAAAATTACAAGAAATTCTTGTCAAATAGAAGTTATCAAAAAATAAAAGTTACAAGTTTTTCATGTCATTTTACAAGGTTTTTTTTGGAGTGTAGCGACCTTATTTGTAAACATTTCTTGCTAGGAAAAGGTGTCCAAACGTCCCCAACCCCAAAAACGGCCCTGCAATTTTTATTTTATTTTTCTTACATTTTCGAGGATCTAAAAAATCGGCACTTTTTTATATAGGAAAAAAGTTTCACAATCTCAGACCTTTATTGTAAAGGAAATATGTCTCAGAATCTAAGAGCTTTTCTATACAGGAAAAATGTCTCAGAATCTGAGACTTTTGCTACATAGGAAAAAAGTTTCACAATCTATGAACTTTTCTATACAGAAAAAATTTATCAGAATCTGATACCTTTTCTATATAGGAACAAGTAAAAAAGTTAAATTCGGTCTTGCCGAATGTAGTGATACCCTCCACAATTTCTAAAAGATTATTGCAAAAACTTTATTTAAAAGGAAATTAATTTTGAAAAAAAAAAAATTTGAAAAAAAATATCCACGAAAAAAAAAAATTTGGTAAAAAAAATTCGGTAAAAAAAATTCGCGATTTTTTTATTTTTTTGTCGAAAAATATGTTTGTACTTGTTTAAATACCATTTGGTGTTTAATTATGCTCACATAAGTCAACCAGCAGCCGAATTAAAGCATTTTGTATTTTTAGGTTATGTTGAATGTACTAACATTTTTAAGGTGTCCTTACATTTTCGTTCATAACTTTTGAACAGCTGAACCGATATCGCTCAAATGCAATACCAAACTTCTCGGCAGAACTTCCAATATATAAGTTTAATAACAGTCACCTCTGTTTGGTATTTTGGACGTGATAACATTTTCCACAGACAGACAGACGGACATCGCTAGAATGCCTTAAAATCGATCGGGCATCATGAATATAAGTATATACTTTATGGGGTCAGACCGATATTTCGATAAGGCACTAAGTGAAGGGTATAAAAATGTAGTAGAATCTGTAGAAACCTTTTTCTATGCAGGAAAAATTTCTAAGAAACTGAGACTTTTGCTATACAGCAAAAATGTCTCAGAATCTAAGACTTTTTATAAAGGAACAATTTCTCAGAATCTGAGAAAAATGTCTCAAAATCTAAAACTTTTTTTTTATACGAAAAAAATTCTCTTTAGAGTAAAACTTCCCTGCCCACACTTCATTAAATTTGCAGTTTACTTTGAAAAATCATCTTATTGTTCTTGAAAAAATATAACACTTATGTATATTGAACAACATTTTCTAATAAAAAAAAAATAACAAATACAATTATTTAACACTGTAGCTCTAATTAGTAAAATTAAATAGTAAATTAATTTTTCTATACATTTCTCCCATGATAGACAGAAGACACATGATCTTAATGTCTAGGCAACAGTATAATAAAAGTATCAGCTGACTTTTTAAATAATTTATTTGATCTCTTTTTTTTTTTTGTTAAATAAATACACAATGAGTTTACGCAATATGAGCTTATTTTATGTAGATACATATTTACTTTTTGAATCAACAATATAAAATATGATAACTTAATTAAACAATGATATGAGCATTTAAAAAAAAATTAAGTAAATAGAGAAATTTTAAAAGATTTTCAACGGGGAAGGGTGCAGTTTAAAAGTATTTTTTTATACTCTTTACATACACACAAAAAATTATTGGCTAAAAGTTTTCAATTAAATCTATTTATCAACAAATTTTAAATGAGTCAATCAATGTTTTGATTAAAATTTTTGTAATTTTTTTTAACTGTCGAATCACAAATTTTCTTTTACTCGGATATAATAGAACTTATCAGATACAATTGATATAATTAGATCTTAAAATATCAGTCAGATCTAATCCGTTTGTAATCAGATACGATCATATATAAAAACACATAAACAGATCAGATAAGATCTAATCCATTCTTTACACGGGTAGCCAGTTTTTAGGAGATCAATTTGGACAGATAATTTTTTTATATGTCCATGCATTTTTAGTTATGATAAGATATCAAAATGTTTTTTTTTTTATAAAAATAACTAAATTTTGTTTGTTTAGCAAACTTGACGTCATAATTTATGTATTTATGATAAAATGGTATTAACTTGTTAGTTATTAACTATTTGCTTCATTTCAAATCACATGCTATTTAATATACAAAAAAAAATATTAAATCCATTTAATTTATATATTACGGGTATTATGTGTGACTTAAGATAACAAAAGCAAAAAATATAAAAGCAAACAATATATTTATATATGATTACATAAATATGAAACTTCAATTTCCGGAAATGTATTTTCAAATACAAAATATTTCCTTCACAATCACTATTAGCTGGTATCATTTTACAATAGTAATTAAGAGATTGAAATTAAGAAATTTCAGTTGAGAAATTATTCATCAATTATGATGAAACATTTTATTATATTGATACAAAAAAGCTTAAATTTCAATTAAATCTATTCATCAACAAAATTGAAATGAACCAATCATTTGTTTTGATCAACATTTTTGTTATTTTCTTTTAATGACGAATTGCAATTTTTCAACATACCAGATTCGTTTTTATTTTTTTGAATACATTAATTGAAAAAATATACAAAATATTTGGGTTTTACTTTTTTTCCTGTTACGTTTCTTTGTAATTTTATCATAAGCTTACAAATTATTCGGAAATTAATCATTATTTTGATTGACTTCAAGTTTGTGATCAAATCAAATTTGTGATCAAAATCGAAAAAGGTTTGATTGAAAAAATATTCAATTAATCACCTATTAATAATATGTTATAATTGGTATAACAGTTTTCTTCATCGGAGGAGTTTCAATTAAAAAAATTTATCGAAACCGCATTATTCGAGATTGAAATTAGTTTTCAATTCTTACTGTTCCATTTGTATTGAAGTTGAAAACCAAATTATGTGAACTTTTAATTCGGTTGTATCAACTTTTACTTCGTTTGTTTAAATAACAATCACCACTTATTTTGAAATTCAAAAAAAAAAAAAAAAATACAAATAATAATTCGTTAAAAGCAGATAAGTAGTTTTAAAATTTTTAAAATCTCAAATATTTAATTTAGCATTATTAAAGTAACTCATTTGAAAAATTGACAAATATTTTATGCATAAAATTTTTTTTATTATGTATGAATATACAAAAACAAATTCGCCAAATCATAATGTGAATGTGCTAATGAAAGGTCATAAACACCCTAAAAACAAAAATAAGTATAAAATTTGTGTATTTTTAATAGGTAGACAAAATAAAAACCAACAGACGACAACAACAAATTGTATACAAAATATATTTCAAAAAAAAAATTTGAGAAAAAAATCAACAAGAATTTGTTTTTGGCTAAAAACGTAGTGTCTGTCTGGTGGCCAACATATATAAACAAATGGAAATCAAAGGCAACAACTGACAAAATACGGAAGACACTCAAATAACGTGCTTTGCTAGGAGAAAACACAGCGGTTTTTAGCTCGTTTTACGCTAACATGGCAACACTTTCTACGACTTAGGAGTGAGTGAAACAACAAAAACCGATCTGGCATCCATTTTTCTTATGGCGCGTTATATCAGTTTTCTTTTTCTAACCTAATTCGTAGAATAATTTGAAAATATTAACCATATGGTTAAAGAATACTTTTTTGACACCTATCACTTATGTCGAGTCGGTATTAGTCTGTGCTATAACATTTATGCTTGTGTGGGTAGTAGCAAGCGAAAAGTCAACAAATTTGCTCAAGCAACAGAATTTTATAGTGTACAAGTGTCGACAGCGAACAAGCAGCATTTTAAGCCTATTCCCGCGGGAATAGAAATTACAAAAATGCGCATGACTGGTTTAAAAATACAACTTTGCACTTTTTCTGACAAAAAATTGTTTCATTTGTTAAACAAAAGTTGCAAAAACTCTAGAAAAATTGTGTTAATCAGATGTTATTTCTTTAAGGGGGTTACATTTTTCCCTCTGGTCAAAATTTGGGCATTCACAAACTTAATTAGACTATAAACATAAGACTTATTCGTGAAAAACTTTAGGGGAAGCACTTTTCGTTTATTAAACATAAGTAATGATTAGGGAAAATAGTTGCATATTTTGGTATAAATGCATATTTTTGCATATTTGCATATAAATGTGATTTTTTAACATTCTACCAAAAACTCAAAATTGTACCATAACCAGATCCCAAAACAAACCAATTTCTTGTAGAAAAATAAGTTTTTCTTATAAAAATGAGATTATGATTCTCACTGAAAACTCCCAAAAGTATTTAGCATTTGGCGCCCAACTTGGGGCCCATCAACTACACTTTTTATACCCTACACCAGCGGTTACCAACCTTTTTGGCTCGCGTACCCCTAATTTTAAATTTTGTCAGCCGCGTACCCCCCAACGAGCTTTTTTCGTTAAAAAACTTCTCATAAAAATATTAGAGTTAATTTTGAAATTTTTGATCTGCGGATATTATCATTTTTTTGAAGGCTTAGGGGAGATCAAAACAATGGTGGTATTGCTTGGAAAAAATTTTCGCTTCTTAGGTGGTTTAATGCATCTGAAAACGCGGATTTTTAGCTGATTTTTCTGCAGAGTAAAAACAGCTGAAAATATTGCAAATCTCAGTCGATTCTACACCACAATTTAAAACAACAGACGTTTTCTGAACTCTTAACAAAAGTTCCAAAAACACATCACAGAGGGCGGAAATATAATGTTTTTTAATATTTTTTAAAATGTTTTTTTAATACAATAATTCAACAATTCCGTGACTTTTCGAATGACACACCCTCGTAAAGGGAATTTTGAGCTTAACACAACCCGTCTCAAAAATGCCCAAAAACACGTTTTTTTACAACTTTTACATACATTTTCTCAAAAACCTGACATCATAGAAACATTTGGGAACTATATTCGGAATCAGCATCGAAAGGTTAATCGAAAGGAAGTGGTCAGATATCAAAATATCGCAAAAAAATGCTCTCTAAATTGCACAAAAATAAGTTTTTTTTGTAAACTTTGACCTCAACTTTCTTAAAAACCAGACGTTATGGAAAACTTTGAAAGCCAGATGCGGAACCAGCATTAAAGGTTGTAATAACTCACCAATTCAATAAAACCGAACTACAAAATATTTTACTAATTCAATTGTTTTTTATTTATATGTTTAATAAAGTTAATAACACTTATGTACATTTCACTAAAGACACATCTGTTCAGCTCCAGCGCTGTTCGACAACTAACTAAACTCAATCAACAGCGTTGCCAGATCTCCACATCCCTCCAATGTTTTTTAGCTTCAGCGTCAACCTCGGGTTAGGGTTCTCCAGTTCCATGTGTGTCTCCAACGGCTCCGACAAAGAATCAAATGCTGCAGAATCACCATAGTTAGGCTCCGACGTTGTTGGCAATTTCTTCAAGTGGCTAATGTTACGCCTGTACTCTTTATCATTACCGCGGACAATTACATCGTTCCCTTTTCGCTCAACCACTTCAAATTCATCTGCACCAAATGTCGGAGTCAGTTTATTTGGAAAAATAACATTCTGCAGTAATACTTTGTCTCCAACCTTTATACTGTTGTCTTTCGCCCCACGATCTTTGTCTGCCTTCTGTCTCCCTTTTTCTTTATTAACAGTATCCATGTCCCTAGCTTCCGCATCTAAAATATTCTCGTTGACATCAAGGATCGATGGTATTTTGTCTCGAATTACGCGGTTGAACAACAGTTCCGTTGGGGCCTTCCCAGTTGTTCCATGGGGAGTGACATTGTACATCAGCAAGAATTTTTGAATTTCCTTTTTGTAGTCTGTTCCATTACTATGAGCTATCCGTAGCCGCTTAACGATAGACCGATTCATGTTTTCTACCTCCCCATTTGCCTGTGGCCAGTATGGCGGGGACGTCATAATTTCAATGTTTTTGTCTGAACAGTAGCTTTTGAATTCATCACTAACAAACTGACGCCCATTATCCGTAGTAATTGATTTTGGGTAGCCCAGTCGCACAAATACTTCGTCAAGAAAATCAATTATGGCACTCGATGTTATTTTCTTCAGGAACTTTACTTCTTGATATCTTGAATAATAATCGATAACCACAAAAATAAAATCATGATTGGGTAACGGTCCCAGCAAATCCATTGCCAGACATTGCCAAGGCCCCTGTGGGAAAACGCGTCGGCTCATTGGTGCTGGATGTGTCGGTTTTGACACTAATAAACAATCTCGACAGTTTTTAACATATTTTTCGACATCACGATCAATTAAAGGCCACCATACTTTTGATCGTACGCGCCGCTTCATCACCGTTTCGCCTGGATGACCTTCATGTGCTATCGCTAACACTCTTGTTCTTAACGAAGATGGTATCACTATTTTGGTTCCCCGTAGCAGGATATTTCCCAAAGTACATAGCTCGAGTCGAAAAGGGAAGAATTTATTCGAAGTATTTATGCTCCAAGAATCGTTTTTCACATTTTCCACCGCTTCAATCAGTTCTGGATCGGACTGATTATTTTCCACGATTTCCAGAATCGAGAGCGCCCGCGGTATAGATCCTTCTATAATAGAACAAATACTATTTTCTGAATGTTGATCGAAAGACATACAATTTTCAATTTTGCACAGCCTGGACAAGGAATCGGCGATATTATATTTACCAGCCTGATAGATGATCTTAAATTTGAACGATTGAAGCCGTAGGACCCAACGCTCGATTCGGGCAGGCGGCTTTGACGTGGGCTTGAAAATCGCCTCCAAGGGCTTGTGATCCGTGACCAGTTCGAATTCAATGCCTGCCAAATAATAGTAAAAGCGTTCTACTCCCCAAACTAAAGCGAGGCTTTCTTTCTCCGTCTGCGAATATCTTCGTTCGGTCTCAGTCAGACTTTTACTTGCAAACGAAATCACTCGAGGAAGATTATTGTCGAATTGCAGTAGAACAGCTCCTAGCGCTACGGGACTTGCATCAGCTATTAATCGAGTGGGACTCTTCGGATTAAAATAAGATAATGTTGGCATCTTGGTTAGTTGTTTCTTGAGCTCTTGAAAAGCAACATCTTGGCATGTACTCCAGGTGAACTTAGCGTCTTTTTTAATCAATTTTCTGAGCGGTTCTGTCAAATTAGCTAAATCCGGTATGAACTTTCCAAGGTATGTTACCATGCCCAAGAAACTTCTTAACTCTTCCTTATTGTTTGGTGGTCGAAATTTCATTATAATATTAATTTTTTCAGGATCGGGATTAATTCCCTCGTTAGAAAGGATATGCCCCAAAAACCGTAGTTTGTCTGTTTTCCAAACACATTTTTCATTGTTCAGCAAGACATTCGCTTCTTTAAAAATTGCCAGCACCTTTTCCAAATTTTTGTCGTGTTCAGTCTCGGTGCTACCAAACACAATAACGTCATCCAGATAGTTCACAACACAATTACACGGGGCCAAAATGCTTTCCATGATTCTTTGAAATATTTCTGGCGCTGAATTTACACCAAACAGCAGTCTTTTGTATCTGAATAGCCCTTTAGACGTAATGAAAGTAGTTATTTCACGACTCCCTTCGTCCAGCTCAAGTTGGTGGTAGGCATTTTTGAGGTCGAGTCTTGAAATATATTTTGCTCCTTGAAGTTTGGTCATAAAGGAGTCGAATGTTGGAAGTGGATAATTCTCCCTCAATATTGCCAAATTTGCACGCCTCATGTCGATGCATAGACGGATATCGCCGTTCCCTTTAAATACAACCACCACTGGAGATATCCAAGGGCTAGGTCCTACCACTGGCTCTATGATATCTTGTTTAGTTGCTTCGCTTAATTTTTCTTCGACCTTTTCCTCCAACGCCGACGGTACTCTACGCAGTGGTTGTTGGACTGGCTTCACGGATTTATCAATTGATAGTGAAATTTTAATGCCTTTTATTTTCGGAAATATTTGGCTATCTTGGATTTGATTGATTCCAGGGCCTAATTTTAAAACGTTTAATTTTATGGCGGTATCTCGACCCAGCAAAGATTGACTCCCATTCTCAATAACATAGAATGAGGCAATCAGGTTTGAAGTTAAGTCTAGACCTATTACAGCCTCGAAAACTGTCTTAATCTTGAGCAGATCGTTTCCAGCATACGCACGAAACTGATTCTCAGATTCAGTTCTAATGTTCCAAACAGTGGCATGTTCCCTGCAGAGATACTCCCAATCATTCTCACTCAGCAAGTTAAATTTTGACCCAGAATCAATCAACATCGAAATTTTCAAGCCTCCTACATAGCATCCTATTATTTCATTCATATGTTCGCCTAACTTGTCCGTTACTTGAAAACAATTGTGTTCCGTCCACTCACTCTTCATGGATCCAGTTTCCGGCTTTTTATCATTTGCCACAAATTGAATGTTGGAATACGGGCCTCTTCGCCTTTTCGGATCTGCATTTTCAAAATTTGACTGTTTGCGCTTAGTACCCTTCGTCTTACACTTGCGAGCAAAATGGCCTATGAACCCACATTTGTTGCATTTTGAATTTTTAGCGGGGCAGCCAGCACTTGTGCCAGTATGTCCTCGTTGCCCACATCTGCCACATTCAATATTTTGATTCTTGCTCTCAATTCTGTTGATATCTAGAGATGCATTCGGCAATTTCATTGTTTCAGACTGATTGTTTATTTGTTCGTAAACGTGGCACATTTCAATGGCTTCTGTAAGCGTGAATTCTTTTTCTAAGAGTCGTTTTTTAAGATCATTCGGAGCCCAGGCATCAATAAGTTTATCTTTTAAGTGAATCGCCAATATTTGTTCTTTTGTTTCTCCGAACTGACATTTTGCGGCTTGGTTCCGCAATCTTACAAGAAATTTGTTTAAACACTCGCCCCCTTCAGGTTTCAATGAACGAAACAAATGTCTTTCGAAAGTAGAGTTCCTTTCGGGCGAAAAATATTTATTGAGCTTTTCAACAAGGACTTCGTACACGTCTTTACCCTCAGCCACATTTTCAGCTTCCACAAGAGCTCCGGGAATACTGTACACCACCTCTTGAAGTTGCGTACCACCCAAATACAATAATTTATTCCTCTTCTTCTTTGCATCCTTGATTTCTTCCGCTTCAAGATATATGGAAAATGAGCGAAGCCATTTCTCCCATTCTGAACGAAGAAGAGATTTATCTATGGCATCACACAGAAAAGGTGGTATACTTGCCGCACTCATTCCACTTCCTTTTCGCAATTTAATGCAAGTCAATTTCAAATCTTCCTATTACGCAATTAAATGCAAAACAATAAAATTAGCAAAAGAAACCCAGTCAATGTTTGTTTTCTTACCAACTTCCAATTAAATGAAATTCGACTAATTCAAATAGACAATCCTTACAATTTAATGTAATTTTACTTGTTGCCTTTGCAACGTTTTAACAATTTAATGTTCCGTCTTATCTGCAATTAAATGCAAAACAATTCAATGCTTTTCTTTTGTTACAATTAAATGTACCACCAACTCACATGGTCTCCTCTTTGTTTGATCTTTTTTTTTTTCCTTTGTGTGTTCTTCTTGTTTACCAAAAATGTGCAATATCAGTTATAGATGCGATGCTAAAAAAAACAACACAAATCATATATGTATGTGTGTATGTACGTATGCATGCACGCATCATATTTCAATTTATTTTTAATAAAAACATAATTTACCTCAGTCGCCATTGTAATAACTCACCAATTCAATAAAACCGAACTACAAAATATTTTACTAATTCAATTGTTTTTTATTTATATGTTTAATAAAGTTAATAACACTTATGTACATTTCACTAAAGACACATCTGTTCAGCTCCAGCGCTGTTCGACAACTAACTAAACTCAATCAACAGCGTTGCCAGATCTCCACAAAGGTTAATCAAAACGAATGTCCAAATTTTCTAAAATTTTGCGTACCCCCGCGGACAGTTTCGCGTACCCCCTAGTGGTACGCGTACCATAGGTTGGTAACCGCTGCCCTACACCACACTTTGGTACTGGGTATAATGAGTTTGTGCTGATGTTTGTAACTACCCGAAATATTGGTCATAGACCCACCTTTAAGTATACCGATCGACTCAGAATCACTTTTTGAGTCGATTTAGCGATGTCCGTCTGTCTGTCCGTCTGTCTGTCTGTCTGTCTGTCTGTCTGTCTGTCTGTCTGTCTGTCTGTCTGTCTGTCTGTCTGTCTGTCTGTCTGTCTGTCTGTCTGTCTGTCTGTCTGTCTGTCTGTCTGTCTGTCTGTCTGTCTGTCTGTCTGTCTGTCTGTCTGTCTGTCTGTCTGTCTGTCTGTCTGTCTGTCTGTCTGTCTGTCTGTCTGTCTGTCTGTCTGTCTGTCTGTCTGTCTGTCTGTCTGTCTGTCTGTCTGTCTGTCTGTCTGTCTGTCTGTCTGTCTGTCTGTCTGTCTGTCTGTCTGTCTGTCTGTCTGTCTGTCTGTCTGTCTGTCTGTCTGTCTGTCTGTCTGTCTGTCTGTCTGTCTGTCTGTCTGTCTGTCTGTCTGTCTGTCTGTCTGTCTGTCTGTCTGTCTGTCTGTCTGTCTGTCTGTCTGTCTGTCTGTCTGTCTGTCTGTCTGTCTGTCTGTCTGTCTGTCTGTCTGTCTGTCTGTCTGTCTGTCTGTCTGTCTGTCTGTCTGTCTGTCTGTCTGTCTGTCTGTCTGTCTGTCTGTCTGTCTGTCTGTCTGTCTGTCTGTCTGTCTGTCTGTCTGTCTGTCTGTCTGTCTGTCTGTCTGTCTGTCTGTCTGTCTGTCTGTCTGTCTGTCTGTCTGTCTGTCTGTCTGTCTGTCTGTCTGTCTGTCTGTCTGTCTGTCTGTCTGTCTGTCTGTCTGTCTGTCTGTCTGTCTGTCTGTCTGTCTGTCTGTCTATCTGCCTGTATGCCCATGTAAACGGTGATACAGGTCTCAATTTTTAATCAATTGACTTGAAATTTGAAACTTAAGCCTCTCTTGGCCCAAGGACGATGCCTATAATAGGCATCTTTTTGAAATTTAGCACGTAAACGTGTTTTGTCTTCACAAATCACCACTTCGAATTTTAAAGAAATCGGACCAGTTCTTCTTGTAGGCCCCATACAAACCATCTTCCCGATTTTCACATAAATCTCTCAAATTTCATGAAAATAGAAAATATTTAATTAAAATTTTGTTTGTGTATGTTAACGCGTACTAAAATAACCTTATAAATCCTGATAATCATCGGACCAGTTTTGGACTTAGGCTCACTTGTGAAAATTTTGCCCGATATTCAGTTAAAGTGATTTATTGTCAACAAATAGAAGCCTATTTCACTTAAATTTGATTTGTGAGTGTTTTTTACAGTTATTAAATATTTGACAACATATAGATCTGATTGGTTCATGGGACCCATTTTCCGGGAAACTCTGGTGTAGGGTATTATATGGTCGGTCTTGACCGACAATAATTTTCTTACTTGTTTTTCTTTACTTTGACTTCACCAATATAAAATATTGGGTTCTGCACCAATTCTTCAAGTATAATGCACATATTTTCCATTTTAAGATGCTTGAAAGTACTTGTCCTAGTAATGATATTCTCATAGAATAATTCTGTTTGGGTCGTCAAAGATTTTCATTTAAAATCACTATGCCATAGGGTTTTTATATTTCTTGTAGAAAAATATTTTTTTTTTCTTATAGATACGAGATTATTATTCTCCCTAAAAACTCTCAAATGAAATTTCAGCATTTGGCGCCCAACTTGGGGCCCATCAACTACACATTTTTTTCTTTGCTCCATCTTTTAGTTTGACTTCACCAATATAGAATATTTGGTTTTGCATCAATTCTTCAAGTATTTCTAAACAATAATGCACACATTTTCCATTTTTAGATGCATAAAAGTCTTTCCCTAGTAATGATATTCTTATAGAATAATTTTGTGTGGACACAAACTCTAAAAAAAATTGTATGTTATTCGTGTTGTAATCCACTTTGCTTAAAAAAAGGATGATTTTTTTTCGAAAGGCGTTAACCAAGTGGTACCTGTACCTAGGTAGTGGCTATAGTTCATAATCACATCACCAGCACACATGGCACACTTTTTTTTATTTTATAACGCAAACACGCAAATATTTTTTTTTTTTTTGACCAACAGTCTATAAATCTTTTATAATGTGCGTTCTAATGTTTAATTTTTTTCTTTCTTCTTTTGCAGGGTTTTCAGTTAAAAAGTCTTCATCATGGGGGACATGTTCCGCAGTGAGGAAATGGCTTTATGCCAAATGTTTATACAACCAGAAGCGGCATATACATCGGTTTCCGAATTGGGTGAAACTGGTTGTGTACAATTTCGTGATGTAAGTAGAATATTTTTAAAATGATCTCCAAAAAGGAATCAAAACAAATTTCAGGACCGAAGGTTAAACATTAGTATCGAAAATCTTTCGTTTGCAACTCAAAATGATTAATCTTTTAACTAAACTGAGTTGAGACAACGCATTCTGTCAGTATAGTTTTGGAAAAGGTCTTTAAAAAAAGTCCTAGTGGATTGTTTCTTGAGTTTGTCTAGTCCCAAAATAACCGACAAATTCTTTAGTTCTGAATAATTTTTCGGTTACAATTTTATTAAGTTGAAACAACTTATTTTATTATGTGGGGTTTACACTTACGGCCTTAAACATGTTGTTAACAAAACACTAGTAATAGAATAAGAAAGTTATTGACGCAGAACAAAGACTTTTTTAAACACCTCACTCTTGAACACTCAAAAACAGCAAGTGTGAACCCCACATTAGCGTAGTTTTAAAAAAAACTTTGCTAAGACCCGAAGTAATGTTTTTGAAATCACATTGAGACAACTTATTCTATCAGCGTAACTTTGGAAAGGTTCCAGTGAACTGTGTCCCAAATTTGCTAAGTTTTGATTCCGAAAAATAAATTTGATTGGTGAAAGATCAATTGAAATTTGAAGATTCTATTTGTAACTCGTATATTTCAATTGAAGTTTAAAGATTCTACTTGTAATTTGAAAACTCAATTTGCTAATCGTCAATTGCTATTGTAGTTCGATGATTCCAATTCATTAAAATTCGAAAAGATCAATTGTAATTTGTAAAAGATAAATTCTAATTTGATCAAGATCAATTAAAGTTCGCCAAAAGCTAATTGAAATTCAAAGATTCCAATTGCAAATTACAGATGCCAATTGTATTTCCCAAGTGTACAATAGGATGGCTCGTTTTTGGGCTTTTCTCTCTGATCAAATTCTAATACCCGCCAAAAGTGTCGGTCCCCTAAGGGTAACTCACATGCAAAATATCACCCCGATCGGAGTTTATCTTCTGTCTCCACTTTGAGCCTCAAAATTGGGGTTTTTGGAAAAAAGGACTTTTAAAAAAAAAAAAAAAAAAATTTAAGTTTTTTTATTAAAATAATGAAAAAAAAATGTTTGTATAATATTTGATCATAATTACTTAAATATGAAATATAAAGATTTTACGGTTTCATTAACCCGTTCAAACTTGATACCAAAAAAATGGCATGATTTTGGGGGCGTTCTCAAAACACCTTTTTTCAAAATTTAAAAATTTTATTAAAAAAAAATTTTAAATATACCATTTTTTCTTTCTGAATTCATTAAGAACACCTTGGAGAAGAAAAATGTGAAATATGGCGGATATCCGTCGAGCCACTTTTTGGGAATCGCGGGGGGAAGTTAGCGGATTTCAAGGAAATGTTGGTTTTATCAATAATTTGTATTAATAATATCTTATAAATTTCATTTTTGGGCAAATTAACTGTTTTTTAGTGTCGTGGCATTCTATTAGATAACTTTAAGTCTGTCAAAAAATTATACCGATCTAGGACGTCTTTAACCCACATTGGCTGGGGGTCAAAAATGACCCCCGCAAGAAATTTTAAGTTTAGAGCTTAAATTTTGTGCTATAAACAAGTATAAAACGACTTTTGTGTGTTTTACCTCAACTATTATTTCGTATTAATATATTATCTTTAAAAAAATCGTTAACCCTTCTTGGTAGGGGGTCAAAAATGACCCATTCAATAAAAAATATAAATTTTGTTGATATCAAAAAATTCAAGCACTATGCCGAAAAGTTTTTTCCGGGGTCATTTTTGACCCCTGACCAATGTGGGTTAAAGATATCTTAAACAGGTGAAATTTTAGGGCTGATTTAAAGTTATCTAGTAGACTGCCACAAATTAATTTTCTATAAAAAATATATACTTTTTATTGAATGGGTAATTTTTGACCCCCTACCATGAAGGGTTAACGATTTTTTTAAAGATAATATATTAATACGAAATAATAGTTGAGGTAAAACACACAAAAGTCGTTTTATACTTGTTTATAGCACAAAATTTAAGCTCTAAACTTCAAATTTCTTGCGGGGGTCATTTTTGACCCCCAGCCAATGTGGGTTAAAGACGTCCTAGATCGGTATAATTTCATGACAGACTTAAAGTTATCTAATAGAATGCCACGACAACAAAAAACAGTTAATTTGCCCAAAAATGAAATTTATAAGATATTATTAATCCAAATTATTGATAAAACCAACATTTCCTTGAAATCCGCTAACTTCCCCCAGCGATTCCCAAAAAGTGGCTCGACGGATATCTGCCATATTTCACATTTTTCTTCTCCAAGGTTTTTTTTTTAATAAAATTTTCAAATTTTGAAAAAAGGTGTTTTGAGAACGCCCCCAAAATCATGCCATTTTTTTGGTATCAAGTTTGAACGGGTTAATGAAACCGTAAAATCTTTAAATTTTATATTTACCCAATAAGCACATTTAAAATTCAAGTGCAAATCAAGTATAAATCAAGTGTAAATCAAGCCCTAAATTCCAGCCCCTGCTTGATTTATACTTGAATTACACTTGAATTCAATAGCATACTCCAGCAAAACGGACACTGGAATTCAAGCCCTGTTTTTACAGCCTTTTCCCTGGTTTTCAAGCGTAAAAACAGCGCTTGAATTCAAGTATCCGTTTTGCTGGAAAATGCTATTGAATTCAAGTGTAATTCAAGTATAATTCAAGCATAGACTGGAAATAAGGGCTTGATTTACACTTGATTTATACTTGATTTGCACTTGAATTTTAAATGTGCTTATTGGGTAAGTATTTATGATCAAATATTATACAAAATTTTTTTTTCATTATTTTAATAAAAAAACTTAAATTTTTTTTTTTTTTTTTTTTAAAAGTTCTTTTTTCTAAAAACCCCAATTTTGAGGCTCAAAGTGGAGACAGAAGATAAACTCCGATCGGGGTGATATTTTGCATGTGAGTTACCCTTAGGGGACCGACACTTTTGGCGGGTATTAGAGTTTGATCAGAGAGAAAAGCCCAAATACGAGCCACCCTAGTGTACAATCAATTGATCCTTTTCGAATTTCAACTGGAATCTTTGAATTACAATTGATCTTTAACGAATTACAATTGACCATTAACGAACTTTAATTGATCTTTTTCGAATCACAATTGATCATTAACGAATTACAGTTAATCTTTTTCGAATTTTAATTGATCTTTTACGAATTACCATGGGCGAAGCACAACAGTCTGGCAGTTAATCCCGCCAAAACCGAACTCGTCTTGTTCACAAAAACAGGACACAGTTAACAATCGGAATCTTCAAATTAAAATTGATCTTTTACCAATTACAATTGACCATTTACGAACTTTAATTGATTTTTTTCGAACCACAATTGATCATTAACGAATTACAGTTACCATGGGCGAAGCACAACGGTCTGGGAGGTAATCCCACCAAAACCGAACTCGTCTTGTTCACAAAAAAAGGACACACATAGACAGGTTTGTCTTTCCCAAATTAAATCGAATCAATCTGGAACTACAATCTGGAACTACCTAATGATGCGAAATAACTGGGTGTGATCCTAAAAAAGGAATACAGAGGAAAGGATGAAAAGTTTTATACCAGCAGAAAAACTTTCGGAAGACGGTTGGGCTAAAACCGTATACTATCCACTGGATTTATGGTGCCATATTTTACCAATACTGACCTATTGTTCCGTCGTGTGGTGGAGAGCAGTGGATAAGAAATCATATCTATGCAACCTACAGAAGGTACAACGACTGGCGTGTGTGGGTGTCACTGGTGCTATTTGATCGGCACCCCAGGCCGGATTGGAAGTAATACTAAATATTCAGCCCGTGGATATCTACATCAAGAGCACAGCAGAAAAATTGGCTCTCAAGTTAAGAGAGTCGCGAAAGCTTAAGCAACGCTCTTGGGGACACTCGACCATATTAGGTACGATTGGCGGGGCGGAACTGGAAAAGAAAACCGACTATATCTCAAACGAACTTTGACAGAACCTTCGAACTACAAGTACCAACTAGGGAAGACAGGGCGGAAAACTCTGTTATAACAGAAAATGTGATCTCAACTTTTATGGACGGAAGAAAGACTTAGAGGGGAACAGGTTCGGGAGTATTTTCTGAATGCCTCGAAATCAGGGCCTCATTGAGACTTCCAGACAAGTATAGTATAGCATTTCTTGAGCACTCTTGAAGCTCTGAAGGCATTGGAATTAAACAATGTAAAATCTGGAATCTTTAGGAACTGTATATAATTCCTTCTATAAATTAGTCAGCACAAAGTCAAGCTAATCTAATCTGGGTCCCTTGACATATGCAGTGGGGTCCTGCAAACGATTTGGCAGATGAGTGTGCGAAAATGGCTCTGAGTCGGTGTGGGAACAAGTTGAACCTGTAATCTCGGTTCCTATAGTAGAATGGATGAACGAAATTAAAAGGATATCAGAGAATAGAATGAAGAATAGGTAGATATCACTGACTACGTGCAGAAAATCATGAACCCTTTGGACACTGCCAAATCCTAAGAAGACAAAAAGTCTTCTTACCTTTGGCAAAAGGACGGTTATCCAACACTCAAAAAATTATGTAGGTAAATTCCAGTGAATATTCACTTAAAACAAATGAACTTTTATTTAAAAACCATTCCAGTGTTTTTTCTTTTAAAATAAAAACACAATACAGTCAATTTTAAATGTTAATTTAATGACTAACCAAAACATTAAAAAACTAGTGAATATTCAGTTATTTTGTATTGAAAAACAGTAAAAATATAAAAGAAATTTTTTACTGCCGAAATTAAATGTAACAGAAAATTCGTTTTTAATACAGTAAATTATTTTTTTTAAACTACAGAAACAGTAAAAAATAAGAAGTCCATAATAAAATTAATGATTTTTCTTTTAAAATAACTTTACTGATTACTTTTTAAAATAACCTACAATCAGTTAATGACATAATTTTCTTAGTGAATCAATGGGAGTACTGACAGGTCTGTATAATTGGTCAAATGGCCATGCATAGGGAATCTTTGACAGGGACTATTGTAGAAGTTGTGGAGAATTGGAGGAGTCACTATTTTAGATCTGATGAAGTGCAGCATTAAGCATTTGGGGCAAATAATTTTCGATGACCTGGAATTCATAAACGGTGACTCATTGACTTCTGCAGCAGAATATCTTAGGGAATCGGGGTGTTTTAAGAAGAAGACCTTTGTATAAGAAAGGGAGTAGGGAAATAACTATTAAGGACATCACAATAGACCTTATGGCCTCCAAATGAATTCGCCAAATGACGGACGCCCATCCTTCTTAACATACGAACTACGACTGACTGTTTAAGAATTACAATCGGAATCTTTGAATTTGAATGATATTTTTCGAATTGCATCTGTTAATGATGTATAAGAAATTGATGTGAAAACTTTACTATTCCTTAACTACACTGACAGAAAAAAATTGTTGTCTCAACCGCGTTAAGTTCAATCCCGATTATTCAACTGTCACAGCTGAATAATTATTTAGTTGTAATGTCAATTTTGTTGGAATTTAGTAAAAAAAATACGGAAATAGCAGTTCTTTAAAAAAGTATATACATCATTAATATTTTTTTCTCTCTCTCTTTACAGTTAAACTCCGGAGTTAATGCATTCCAACGTAAATTCGTCACCGAAGTACGTCGCTGTGATGAATTAGAACGTAAGATACGTTACATTGAAGCCGAAATCAAGAAGGATGGCATCAATTTACCCGATATTTTGGATGATATCCCTAAAGCTCCCAATCCAAGAGAAATCATTGATTTAGAAGCACATTTAGAAAAGACCGAAAATGAAATATTAGAATTGGCACAAAATGAAGTCAATTTGAAATCAAACTATTTGGAATTAACCGAATTACGGAAAGTATTGGAAAATACCCAAGGATTCTTTTCCGATCAGGAAGTACTTAATTTAGATAGCAGCAATCGTGGTGCCGGTGGTGTGGTGGTAGATGATGCTGGTGCTGCTCAAAATCGTGGTCGTTTAGGTTTTGTTGCCGGTGTTATTAATCGTGAACGTGTCTTCGCTTTCGAACGTATGTTATGGCGTATTTCACGTGGTAATGTTTTTCTGAAACGTTCCGATTTGGATGAACCTTTAAATGATCCCAGTACTGGTCATCCCATATACAAGACCGTCTTCGTGGCCTTCTTCCAAGGTGAACAATTGAAGAATCGCATTAAGAAAGTATGCACTGGTTTCCACGCCTCTATGTATCCTTGCCCCAGCTCTCATGCCGAACGTGATGAGATGGTTAAGGGTGTCCGTACTCGTTTGGAAGATTTGAAATTGGTTTTAAGCCAAACGGAAGATCATCGTAGCCGTGTCTTAGCTACCGTCTCAAAAAATTTACCATCTTGGTCTATAATGGTCAAGAAAATGAAGGCCATCTATCACACTTTGAACTTATTTAACATGGATGTTACCAAGAAATGTTTAATTGGTGAATGTTGGGTACCCACCAAGGATTTACCTGTAGTACAGAAGGCCTTGTCCGATGGTTCAGCTGCTGTTGGTAGTACCATACCATCATTCTTGAATGTCATTGATACCAATGAACAACCACCAACATTTAATCGTACTAATAAATTTACTCGTGGTTTCCAAAATTTGATTGATGCCTATGGTATTGCCTCGTATCGTGAGGTTAATCCTGCACTATACACTTGTATTACATTCCCCTTCTTGTTCGCTGTGATGTTTGGCGATTTGGGTCATGGTTTTATTTTGACTCTTTTCGGTGGCTGGATGTGCATGTATGAAAGATCTTTAGCTCGCACAAAGGGTGGAGAAATTTGGAATATCTTCTTTGGAGGTCGTTACATTATCTTACTCATGGGTCTGTTCTCCTGCTACACTGGTTACATTTACAATGATGTCTTCTCCAAGTCCATGAACATATTTGGCTCCACTTGGACAATACGTTTCAATACCTCAACTGTGCTGTCCAATCCCTCATTACAATTAAATCCTCAATATCATGTCGAGGGTGTCTATCCCATGGGTATGGATCCCATATGGCAATTGGCTGATAATAAGATTATTTTCTTGAACACCTACAAAATGAAACTGTCCATCATTACTGGTGTTATCCATATGGTATTCGGTGTTTGCATGTCTGTTGTGAATTTTGTACATTTCAAACGTATTTCAAGCATTTTCTTGGAATTCATACCACAAATTCTTTTCTTGATCTTGTTGTTCGGTTGGATGGTCTTCATGATGTTCTTCAAGTGGGTACAATATAATGCCCAAACAGATTTCCAACCCCATACACCCGGTTGTGCACCATCCGTTTTGATTATGTTCATTAACATGATGTTGTTCAAGAATACACCACCACCAAAAGGTTGCGATGAGTACATGTTCCCAGCTCAATCCGGCATTGAACGTATCTTTGTGTTTATTGCTTTAATATGTATTCCCTGGATGTTATTGGGTAAACCATTGTACATTAAATTTACACGTAAAAATAATGATCATGTAAGTAAAGTTTTAAGATAGATTTAAGAGTTTTATAGAAAAAAACAAAATTTGTAATCTTCGAATCTCAATTCATCTTTCTTTGAATGGTAATTGATCTTTTTTTGAAATTTAAATAGAATATTTAAGTTTTAATTGATCTTTTAAGAATTTTCATTGATCTTCTTTGAATTTCAAATGAAATTATATTAAATTTACCGTTCCATTTTTGGGATCTAATTATGTCTAATAATATAAAATTTGATATAAGATATACTCATATATTTTCGGATCCTCCATTTTTGGATAATGCGCCGTATTATTTCTTTTAGTCGGGATGTTGACCAAATCCGAGATATGATTAGATCTCGATTTTGGCTAGTTAAGCTATAATTACCCAGGCAGAAAAATACGAACGGGAGAGCGCTGGCAAAGTACCTTTTATGGTCGCTTGTGTGCTGGGAAAGCATCACAGTTTAGTACTCTCCCAGCGTCCAAAATGATAACCACGGTAAACGGTATGCCGTTGCTATTTTAAAGCGCTTTGAAAGCGCTTTAAAAACAAAAAATATGGTACTATTATAGCACTTTTAGAACAAAACAAGTAAGAGTGTTAAATTCAGGGGCGTTTTACTTTTTTCTGGGGGGGGGGGGTCAGGGGGTCGCTTGGGGGGGGCAAATTTTCCCTCGAATTTGTGTTTAAAAATTAATTCTTATGCTTTTTGCACTAAAGAAATACAAGATTATCATTATTTTAAAAAAAATGTTTTATTCCACGCCCATAAAAGGGGGCGGGCCGAAAAACGACATTTTCTAATTCTCTGGGTCCAAATGCAGGACTTTGAACTTTTTGTGGTATACAAATGTGCATTTGTTAAAAAAAACACAAAAAATCATGTAAAAATATGGTATTTTTCAGAGGTTGGTTTAGTTCTTCAAGGGGGAACTTTTTTCCCCCTGGTCCGATTTTGCTCATTTCCGAACTTAACCTGCCTATGAACATAAGACATATTCGTGCCAAATGTCGGGAGTCTAGCTCTTTATTTTGGACTGCATCGTGTTAACTACAGACGGACGGACATCGCTAGAATGTCTTAGAATCGATCACTGATCATAAATATATATACTTTAAGGGGTCCTAGACCGATATTTTGATGCGTTACACACGGAATGACAAAGTGAGTATACCCCCATACTGTAGTTGGAGGGTATAACAAGTAAGAGTGTTAAATTCGGCTGTGACGAATCTTTTATACCCTCCAACACGTTTAAAATTAAAAAAAAATCGCAGGTGCGTTTTTTTTTTATTGGAAGGGGGAGGTCGGCGGAGTTGGTGGGGGATACCTGTACCCCCGCTATATTTGTTTATGATATTTACGCTTAAATAATAAATTTTTATCGTAATTTTTAATTAATTTCTATAACCACGCCCCCAAAGGGGGCCGGCCTGAAAAAAATCTAATTTTCTAACCCCCTTGGTCCAAGCGCAGGTCTATGAACATAATATGGCATACAAATGTTACATTTGTTAAACAAAAATTAAAAAAAAACTCATAAAAATATCGTATTTTTTAGGGGTCGTTTTAATTCTTCAAGGAGGAACTTTTTTCCCCCTGGTCCGATTTTACCCATCTTCGAACTTAACCTTACCAGTAACATAAAAGATATTGTTGCCCAATTTCAGGGGTCTAGCTGTTTTGGTTTGGACTGCATCGTTATTTCTACAGACGGACGGACGGACATCGCTAGAATGTCTTAGATTCTATCATGGATCAATATTATATATACTTTGTGGGGTCCCCGACCGATATTTCGATGTGTTACACATGGAATGACAAAGTGAGTATACCCCCATACTGTGGTTGGAGGGTATAAAAATGGGACGTATCTAAATTGTATAAGTCCCGAAGACACAACTGTTTTTGGTGTTTATTTTAATAAAGAAATTTATTAAATTAGGATAAAAAATTAATTGACTAATTTATTAGGATAAAAAAATTTTAGACATACTTTGAAATATTTTCGAAGTCCCGGAAAAACGTTTAAAAGTTTTTCAAGTCCCAGACACAATTTTTTTTGGCTTTATTTTCATATGCTTATGCTTATGTTTGAAACTACCCGAAATAATAGTCCTAGATTAACCTTTTAGCAAAAGTCCCGAAAAAGTGATGTATTGAACCGAAACGTTCCAAAGGTGACATTTCCAAAGGTGACATTTCACATGTGATGTATCCGGAGTTTAAGACACTTCCTCACAAAAGAAATGTGTTTTTATATAAAAGGTGTCAAGTTTGTGATAGGCATTGTGTCTAACTGACATATCACAAGAACTATCAAGGACCAATAACTTTTCATGCAGGGAAATGAAAAATATTCCACTTGTTAGGAAAATTAATAAATTTTAATTACAAATTATACTTTGGACGGATTTAAATAGAAAACATTGGCAAAGCGCTTGCAAAGCACTTTTTTTTCATACTACCTTATACACAAAAAATAAAGTGCTTTGCCGAGACTTTTTCTGTGGAACGTTTGGCAGTTTCTGCCTGGGTATATGCAATCAGATACGATCACATGTATATACAAGTATATATGAACAGATCAGATAAATTCTAATAAATTTTTACATGGGTGATCAAATCCGACAGATCTCGAATTCAGACAACATTTTATATAGATTAGATCTGATCCGAACATATAATCTAATCCATTTAAACATGCTAAAATCGACTTATACACCCATTATAATAATTTCGCATTTTTCTTTAACAGGCAAAACATAATGGTGAATTAACCGGTAATATGGAATTAAATGAAGGTGAAACTCAATTACCAACTGCCGTCGAAAGTCACGAAGGTGGTGGTGGTGGTGATCATGATGATGAGCCAATGAGTGAAATTTATATTCATCAAGCCATTCATACAATTGAATATGTGCTCAGTACCATCTCTCACACTGCCTCATATTTGCGTTTGTGGGCCTTGTCTTTGGCTCATGCTCGTAAGTTTTATAAAGAAAAATTATATATAACATGTTTTTATTAATTTCACTTTCTTTTTTTTCAATAATTTTAGAATTATCTGAAGTATTATGGAATATGGTGTTGTCATTGGGTCTTAGACAAAAAGGCTATGGTGGTGTTATATATATTTTCATAATTTTCGGTGCTTGGTGTCTATTCACATTGGCCATTTTGGTCATGATGGAGGGATTATCTGCCTTCTTGCATACCCTACGTTTGCACTGGTATGATTACGAAATATGATTACATCTTTTATAAGGTTTTATTAATTTTTTTTTATTCTCTTTCTCTTTACAGGGTCGAATTCATGAGCAAATTCTATACAGGTTTAGGTTATGCCTTCCAACCATTCAGTTTCAAACTTATATTGGATAGCGAAGAAGAGGAATAAGTTTTTCGATCATAAACTTATTTCAATATTCCAGTATTGTGGTACTCTTCCCACTATTTATTTGTTATTTAAAAAAAAAAAATCCAAAACTTATTGTTTAACATTTCAATTTTCTGTCCATTTTTAATTTTTGTTTGTTATTCGTTAAATGTTTAATATGATATTATCGTTATAAAAAAAAGCAATATATATATTTTATTTAAGATTTTATTCAATAAAATCATATTAAGAAGAGAACAGCAAAATATGTGAATAATCTGAAAATTTTATTTTAACTTTTTGGTGGAATTGCACTTTATGGGGGGGGGGGGGGGGCAGGAGAACCCCAACCATAGTTAAAAACATGTAAAGAATTTTTAGTTTATTCAAAAGTTATAAAAATAGTACGAATTTTTTTCTTTTACCCCCAATTTTGTCAAAATTTTCATAATTTTAGGAAATCAAAAAGAACCACACATTATTAACACAATGTAATTTATTTCTATATGTAGTGCAATGAAATGCATATAACTCATGAACAACTACACATTAGGGTGGTCCTTAAAATTTGTATACCCTACACCACTCTGTTTTACAGGGTATAATGAGTTTGTGCTGATGTTTGTCACTACCCGAAATATTGGTCCTAGACCTACCTTCAAGTATATCGATCGACTCAGAATTACTTTTTGAGTCGATTTAGCTATGTCCGTCCGTCCGTCTGTCCATCTTTCTGTTTAAGCACGATACAGGTCGCCATTTTCAATTAATTGACTTAAAATTTAAAATTTAAGCATCTTTTGGCCCAAGGACGATGAAATTGGAGAAAATTGAAATTAGAGAAAATCGGTCCATGTTAAGACCTAGCCCCCATACAAACGCCCATTTGCATTCGGCTTAAATGACTCTAATAACCGTATTATAATAGATATCGCTTTGAAATTTAGGAGGTAATCAACTTTTGTTTGCACGAATCATCATCCCAAATTTGAAAGAAACGGGTCAGTCCTTCTGGTAGTCCCCACACAAACCACCCTGCCGATATTCACATAATTCCCTTAAAATTCATAAAAATAGAAATATTTGATACAAATTTAATTTTTAGGTGTTAAACGTGTACTTTAGTAACCTAATCAAATCGGAATACAATTGGACCATTTTTGGACTTAGTCCCCCATATAAAAATTTCGACCGATGTTCAGTTAAATCGGTCTAGTGGCAAAAAATAAACCAATTCCACTAAAATTTTATCAGTGTGTGTTTTCCACACTAAATAAAGATCTAACAAAAGACAGATCCAATCGGTCCATGTTTGGACTTGGGACCCATTTTCCGGAAAACACTGGTGTAGGGTATTATATGGTCGGTCTTGACCGACTATAACTTTCTTACTTGTTTTTTTTTTTAATTTCTTCACGGTACGCTCCCTTAGTTTATTAGGATTCATGACAAAATCATACCATATTCTAAGGACGACTCTAATACACATATAAAGACCGTATATCCATAAAACCCTTTGTACTGACGTCATCTTTCATGGGAAATTTGGAGAAACAAAATCTGTTCACACATTACAGAGAACACGTATATTCCATGCCAAATCGGACACGTTGAAGTTTTTTTACCCTACACCACACTGTGGTACAGGATATAATGAATTTGTGCTGATGTTTGTAACTACCCGAAATATTGGTCCTAGACCCACTTTTAAGTATACCAATCGACTCAGAATCACTTTTTGAGTCGATTTGAAATTTGAAACTTAAGCCTCTTTTGGCCCAAGGACGAAGCATATTGAAATTGAAAAAAATCGGTCCATATTTAGACCTAGCCCCCATACAAAGGTCCTCTTTAGTTTTGGCTCAAATAACTCTAATAGCCGCATTTTAATAGGTATCTTTTCGAAATTTGGCAGGTAATCATGTTTCATCTACGCAAATCACCATTCTTAAAGAAATCGGACCAGTTGTTCTTGTAGTCCCCATACAAACCAACTTCCCGATTTTCACATAAATCTCTCAAATTTCATGAAAATAGAAAATATTTAATTAAAATTCTGTTTGTGTATGTTAAACGCGTACTTTAATAACCTTATCAAATCTGATTATCATCGAACCATTTTTGGACTTAGGTCCCATGTGAACATTTCGCCCGTTATTCATTTGAAGCGGTTTATTGTCAACAAAAAGGAGCCTATTCCACTCAAATTTGATTTGTGAGTGCTTTTTACACTTATTAATGATTTGACAAAATATAGATCTAATCTGTCCATGTTTGAACTTAGGACCCATTTTCCGGGAAACTCTGGTGTAGGGTATTATATGGTCGGTTTTGACCGAATTAAATTTTCTTACTTGTGTTTTTAGATTTTCTCAATTTTTTAACACTTTTAAATACCCTTCGAAAACTTCTTCTTTTACACTTTTACTACTTGCGGAGCATAGGGTCTCCAACTTTTTTCCACTGCTTTCTTATCTTTTTACAAGAATCTTTTCCTCGTGGTTCTTGACCGACATTTTCTTCAACTTCCTTCTGGATTCCAATATAAAGCTTGACGGCATATTTCACTTGGATCCTTTCATAAAGTATAGCCAATCTTTTTCCATTTTCTTCTTTTTATAATGATAAGAATTGCTTGAATATTACAGTTTTTATATAACTCATCATTGCTTATGACATTTGGCCACCAAATCTTTAAGATTTGGCGTAGGCATCGGTTTGTGAATCCCTGTAGTTTGGAATTTAGGACTACTGTTGTTAACACCATGTTTCGAAAACTCTTTCCTGGTAAATTTTCAGATTTTTTTTGATGACCCGTTCAAATGATATCAAATTTTATAAAAAAATCTGAAAATCACTAGACCGATTTTGCTGAAATTCGATAACAACCAGACCTGGGGATATACAAAGATATATGCCAATTTTCAGCTGTCTCAGGATTGTCTTTCGAAAGTTAGCGTTTTTTATACCCTTCAACCACAGTATGGGGGTATACTCACTTTGTCCTTCCGTGTGCAATCCATCGAAATTTCGGTCGAGCACCCCATGAGGTATATATATTATTGGTCCTTGATCGATTTTAAGACATTCTATGAATTTCCGTCCGTCCGTCTGTCTGTAGATAACACGATACAGTCCAAAATAAATGAGATAGACTCCTGAAGTTTGGCACAAAAATGTCTTGTGGTCCTAGGAAGGTTAAGTTCAAAAATGGGCAAAATCGGAACAGGGGGGAATAAAAGTTCCCCTTGAAGAACCAAAATACTTTGTAAATCAACACGTACATTTAAGGTGAAACCAATCTGAAATTTGCGGTTTTGATAATAACTTTTGAACCACTTTACCTATTTGGCTGAAATTCAATACAAGCCCCACCGGGGGAACGACAGATAAATTCGCGAAAACCACTTGGGATTTTGGTGGGAATCGAACCTACGACCCCTGTTTCATAGGCTAGCACGCTACCAACTAACCTACACGGCCCCCTATGCCAAACTCATATAACCCTCTATCACTAGAATGGAGGGTATAAAAAAAATTTTAAATTTTTACCATTTTTAAAGAAGTTATAAGTAAAATAAGTTTGAGTAAACGAACAAGCTCCGAATTTTTGAAAATTTCATATCTTTTGAACGGCTCATCAAAAAAACCTGAAAATTTACCAGTAAGAAATTTTCAAAGGGTACTTAAAACTGTTAAAAAATTGGGAAAATCTAAAAAAAAATTTCAAAGTGTCCGATTTGACATGGAATGCCCCATATACAATAGAATCAAAAGTTTTCAGGGCGGCATAAAATTCGGGCTGAATTAAATATCAAAAATAGAATTTCGTTGACCAATGAGTAATTAAAAAAAAAACAAGTGAGAGTGTTAAATTCGGCTGTGCCGAATCTTTTATACCCTTCAAAATGTAAAAAAATTAAAAAAAAAATTTGTCGGGGGCGTTTTTTTGGGGGGGGGGGGGGGGGTGATGGGGGTCAGTGGAAGACGTGTAGAGCACCTTCCCATCGCTATAAATATACCAAATGTTTCTTTTATTTAACAAAAATACAAAAAAAACATGTAAAAAAGTGTATTTTTTCCGAGGTTGGTTCAGTTCTTCCCCCCGATTTTGCCCATTCACAAACTTAACCTGCCTATGGACAGGAGACAGATTTGTGCCAAACTTCAGGAGTCTAGCTGTTTTATTTTGGACTGCATCGTGTTATCTACAGACAGACGGACATTCATAGAATGCCTTAGAATCGATTATGGATCAATAATATATATACTTTATGGGGTCTCCGACCGATATTTCGATGCGCTACAAACGGAATGACAAAGTGAGAATACCCCCATACTGTGGTTGGAGGGTATAAAAAATAATATCATATGTTGACTGCCTTAGGGAGATTTATTTTTACTAAATTTAACTTAAGTCTCATATATTTTGTATAAATAAAGTAGAATAATTATAACAAATGATTTTCCATATAATTTTGACCACACGATATGTAATATATATAAATCTTTAGTTAATTGAAATACTTTGTTGATTACGGAACTGTCTAGCAAAACATTTTATAAAATAAATTGGTTTTCGCTAGAAATTTTAAGAGATTTTAAAAAAATTTTGATATAACTATTACTTGGAATGTACTGATTTCGAGGAAGTTTTATCATAAGCTTATTAATCTATCACAAAGCTTACGATTTCCAAAAAATAAAATAAACACTATGGGACACTTATTTCGCAGTGAGAAAATGTCCTTATGCCAGATTTTTCTGCAACCGGAGGCAGCCTATGTCACTGTTGCCCAACTTGGAGAAACTGGTTGTGTACAATTTCGGGATGTAAGTAAAATTATAAATCTAACAAGTGAGAGTCTTCAAAATGTAAAAAAGAAATAAAACAAGTAAGAAAATTATAGTCGGTCAAAACTGACCATAAAATACCCTGCACCAGAGTGTCCCGGAAAATGGATCCCAAGTCCAAATATGGACCGATTGGATCTGTCTTTTGTTAGATCTTTATTTAATGTAGAAAACACACACAGATCAAATTTTAGTTGAATTGGTTTATTTTTTTGCCAATAGAAAGATTTAACTGAATATCGGTCGAAATTTTTGTATGGGGACTACCAGAAGGACTCACCCGATTTCTTTGAAATTTGGAATGGTGATTTGTGCACACAAAATTTGATCACCTGCTAAATTTTTTAAAGCTATATCTATCATAAAACGGTTATTAGAGTCATTTAGGCCGAATCCAAAGGGGGGTTTGTGTGGGGGCTAGGTCTTAACATGGACCAATTTTTTTCCAATTTCAATAGGCTTCGTCCTTGGGCCAAAAGATGCTTAAGTTTCAAATTTCAAGTCAATTGATTGAAAATTGCGACCTGTATCGTGCTTAAACCGGTAGATGGACAGACGGACGGACGCACAGTGGGTTCGATGGTACCCAAAATGGCGATTAATTCAGATAAGCAGTAGTTTTAGAATATTATATTTTTTTATTGATGACATAATATAAACACGTAAAAATACACATTTTGGAAAAAAAAAAATTGAAAAAAAAAAAAATTTTTAACCTGTTAGGCGTTTTTTTGTTTTTCGGAAAAAAGGGTTATAGTTCACAATTTTTGCTGTAACTTTGGAATGAAAAGCGATAAATTAATAAAAAAAATGTAAATTAAAGTGCACATAATGTGCTGTCAAAGTAATTAAAGAAAGAACGCATAATATGTATTTATATTATTATAATTTTTTTTTAAAATCCAATTTTTGTTTTTCACAAAATCTCATAAATGTACAAATTTATCTGAAAAAAGTGATTTATGGGAATATTATAGTTTTTTATTAAGGAATTATCATAAATTCATAAAAACACAGCATTTTAGAAAAAAAAATTTAACAAAAAAAAAATTTTTTTAATCTTTTAGTCGTTTTTTATGTTTTTGGAAAAAAGCACGAAACCCTTGAACAGGTAATAAAGCTACAAAAAACAAATGGAGGGGACGTTTTTTTCGCGTAGGGGGGAGGGTTTACCGGGAGACTATGGGGGACACCTTCCCCTCGCGATAAACGTTGCCAAAAAAATAGATGTCAGTTTTTGCACCTAATTAATACAAATTTATCATTATTTAAATTATTTTTTCTATACACGCCCCCAAAAAGGGGCGGACCGAAAAAATTGGCATTCCTGATCCCCCTTGGTTCAAATTCAGGTCGATGAACTTCACATGGCATTAAAATGTTTCAATTTTTGAACAAATATACAAATAAAACTTGTAAAAAAAATATTTTTCTGGGGTAGTTTTAGTTCTTCAAGGGGGAACTTTTTCCCCCCTGGTCCGATTTTGCTCGTTCAAGAACCTAACCTGCCTATGATCATTATACATATTTGTGCCAAACTTCAGGATTCTAGCTCTTGTTTTATGTACTTTATGGTGTGCTCAACAACAGACGGACGGACGGACACACGGTTAGTCACAGAATGTCTTAGAATCTATCAGTGATCAATAATATACACTTTATTGGGTCCTAGACCCATATTGCGATGCGTTACATACGGAATGACAAAGTGAGTGTAAGCCCATACTGTAGTTGAAGGGTATAAACACACATATAATGGATTTGTATAATAAATGATACCCAGACTTTTTACACAAAAATGGGAATAAAAAAAAAGGGCCGGGCATTGTCCGTACTTTTTTTTCTTTAAAATAAAAGCTGATATCCTATACTTTTTTAAAATCCACAAAACTAAATCCAACTATTACTAACTTAATATGTGTGGCCCATTAAATATGAAAAATATCCCAATTTTGGACCCTTTTTAAAAAAATTATTAAAAACGTTGAGACACAATTTTTATAAACAAAAAAAATTTAAAAATTTAGCTTAATCCCTGGTGTTTAAGGTTCCATTATAAAAGATTTTCTTTTAAAAGACTTAATACCACTAATAATCGCTTGAATTGTAAAAAAATCCAATTTTTTTACTTTTTTCAAAAACTGCAATAATTTGTTAACTTTGACAGCTCACCGAAAAAAAAGTAAACAACTTAGTTGATTGATTTTGATAACCAGTGTTGCAGAATTTTATCTACTTTTACGCCATACCAAATTTTATAACAAAAACTTAATTTATAAATTTCAATTAATCGCCACTTTGGCACCATTTGAACCCAATGTGGGACGGTAACAAGTAAGAAAATTACAGTCGGTCAAGACCGGCCATGTAATACCCAACACCAGTGTTTCCTGGAAAATGGGTCCCAAATTCAAACATGGACCGATTGGATCTATCAAATCTTTAATAAGTCTAAAAAACACTCGAAAACCTAATGTGAGTGAAATAAGCTTCTATTTGTTGCCAATAAACCGCTTTAACTGAATATCGGGCAAAATTTTCATATGGGGCCCAACTTCAAAAATGGTTCGATTATAATCATAAGGTTATTAAAGTACAAGATAAAAACACAAAAAAAAAATTAATAAAATATTTTGTATTTTCATGAAATTTTAGAGATTTATGTAAATATCGGGAAGGTGGTTTGTATTGGGGCTAGGTTAGGTTAGGCTACAAGAAGAACTGGCCCGATTCCTTTGAAATTTGGAATGGTAATTATTGAGTACAAAACACGTTTACCTGCCTTATTTCGAAAGAATACTTATTATAATACAGTTATTAGAGCCAATTGAACCAAATTAAAGCGGACCTTTGTAGGGGGGCTAGGTCTACACATGGACCGATTTATTCCAATTTCAATAAGCTTCGTCCTTAGGCCAAACGAAGCTTGAGTTTCAAATTTCAACCAAATCAAGTGATAATTGCGACCTGTATCGTGTTTACAACGTTTACATGGACGGACGGACATCGCTAGAATGACTTAACAAGTTATTCGAAGTCGATCGGTATGCTTAAAAGTAGGTCTAGGACCAATATTTCGGGTAGTAACAAATACAGCACAAAGTCATTATACCCTGTACCACAGAGTGGTGTAGGGTATAAAAATGGGTTGCCACCTTATGAAAAAATATGCCCTCTCGGGAAAATCTGCATAAAAGCCGAACTAGCAGAAATTTCGCCAAATGCAATAATATGAGTCAGCTTAATTATACCCTACACCACACTGTGGTACAGGGTATAATGAGTTTGTGCTGATGTTTGTAACTACCCGAAATATTGGTCCTAGACCCACTTTTAAGTATACCGATCGACTTAGAATCACTTTTTGAGTAGATTTAGCGATGTCCGTCCGTCTGTCCGTCCGTCTGTCTGTCCATGTAAACGGTGAAACACGATACAGGTCGCAATTTTTAATCAATTGACTTGAAATTTGAAACTTAAGCCTCTTTTGGCCCAAGGGCGAAGCCTATTGAAATTGGAAAAAATTGGTCTATTGAAATTGGAAAAAACCTAGCCCCCATACAAAGGTCCTCTTTAGTTTTGGCTCTAATGACTCTTATAACCGCATTTTAATAGGTATCGAAATTTGGCAGGTAATCATGTTTCATCCACACAAATCTCCATTCCGAATTTTAAAGAAATCGGAACAGTTCTTCTTATAGCCCCCATACAAACCACCTTCCCGATTTTCACATAGATCTCTCAAATTTCATGAAAATAGAAAATATTTAATTAAAATTTTGTTTGTGTATGTTAAACGCGTACTTTAATAACCTTATCAAATCTGATTATCATCGGACCATTTTTGGACTTAGGTCCCATGTGAAAATTTCGCCCGATATTCAGTTGAAGCGGTTTATTGTCAACAAAAAGAAGCCTATTCCACTCAAATTTGATTTGTGAGTGCTTTTTACACTTATTAAAGATTTGACAAAATATAGATCTAATCAGTCCATGTTTCAACTTGGCACCCATTTCCCGGGAAACTTTGGTGTAGGGTATTATATGGTCGGTCTTGACCAACTATAATTTTCTTACTTGTAGAGATTATTATATATGATTTTGGGGGTCGTACATCTACATATAAACTACCCTAACGTTTATATATTTTTGACAATAACCGATAGGGCATTAGATAGCACCGCTCTACAAATCTGAGGTTTGTCGCTGCGTTTTGAATCAAACCAAAAAAAGTTGATAGGGGTTGGTGCCCCGATTCCAAAACAGTCACTCAAATTTTTCTATCACGTCACAATTTTGAGAAAATCGCGGTTAAAGTGTCAAAAAAGGCCTATTTTGGCCATTTTTGGGCGCCTATAAAATAAGATCCTGATATGCGATTGACTTAATATTAAGCTCATTCGAAATTGCGTAATTTTCTCTTTAAGACCAAATAAAATTTTCTTGGAATTTAATTTTTTGTAATGGTGAAAAAATCATTAGCCACAAGTGCTTTAAATCTAATATTTACGTGTGTATTTGTATGGAAATTTGTTAGAAAACACTGTGTAAATAAACTAAATATTTAAAAAATGGAAGGTTTTTTGTTAATGATTTTTTTACCATTTTAGAAAATTAAATTTGAAGAACATTTTATCTTGTCTTATAGAGAAAATCACATACTTTTGAATGAGCTTGATACCAAGTCAATCGCATGTCAGGATCTTATATTATAAGCCTTCAAAAAGGGTCCAAAATGGCCTTTTTCGGCACTTTAACCGCGAATAACTAAAAATCCTGACGTGATAGACATATTTGGGTTGCAGATTTGGAATCAGCGCAACAAACACTACCTAAATCCCTTACCAGAATCCAATACGCATTTTCATGTTGAGCTGTGTAGTCCTTCAAAAAACCTTTCGATCTGTATTAAATGTTTCATATAGTATGTTTTGAAGAAATGGGAAAAAACCTCAAAAATACCGTTTTCCCCCTCCCCTTTGGCCCGCTAAATGTGAGATTGGGCAGCTAAGAAAAAACAGGTAACTCTTATTTTCATGCCAGTTTCAGGACAATCGTGAGGTGCCCTGTGAAAGACCTTCCTATTAAGTTTATTTCTAATATTCTTTTATTTTTGAAAAATTAAACAATCTATTTCAATATTATTTTCTCAATTACTAGATGAATGAAGGTATAACATTATATCAACGCAAATTCGTATCCGAAGTCAGACGTTGCGAGGATTTAGAACGAAAAATTCGTCTCATCGATACAGAAATTAAAAAGTATAATCTTTATAAGTTTTTATGTTACACTGAACCAGCGGCTCCTAAACCAAGAGAAATTATAGACTTAGAAAGCAAACTGGATAGATGTGAAGTCGAATTAATGGAATTGGCCCAAAATGAGATGAAATTAAAATCGAATTTCTTAGAATTAACCGAAATGCTAATAGTTTTAGAATGCACACAGAGATTCTTTTTCGAAGAGTCGATAATTAATATGGAACTAACTGATGACGATCATGGTCAAAGTGGTAATTTGGAATTTTTAGCCGGCGTAGTAAGTGTAGAAAGACAACATGCCTTTGAAAGAATGCTATGGCGTGTGGCACACGGTAAGGCATTCATAAAAACACAACAATTAAATGAATCTTTAAAGGATCCCAAAACTGGAAGTCAAATGTATAAGACAGTATTTGTGATATTTTTTCAAGGTGAACAATTGAGAAATAAAATAATGAAAATATGTAACGGTTTTCATGCCTCTCTCTATGCATGTCCTCAAAAATATGCCGAAAGAGAGGAAATGATTACGGGCATACGTACTCGTTTAGATGATTTAAATGTGGTTTTAAAACAAACTTCAAATCAACGTCAATCCGTTTTATTAACTGCCTGTAAACGATTAGCGAAATGGAGCATTATGATTAAGAAAATGAAAGCCGTATATCATACTTTAAATATGTTAAGTGTAGATGTCACTTATAAATGTTTAATTGGGGAATGTTGGATTCCTGAAGGAGATTTGAATAATGTCCGTTTAGATTTAGCTACAGGATCGGCGGCATCTGGTAGTACCTTAACATGTTTTTTAGATGTTTTAGAAACAGATGAAACACCGCCTACTTATAATAAGACTAATAAGTTTACCCATGGTTTTCAAAATCTTATTGATGCTTATGGTGTGGCCAGTTATCGTGAAGCAAATCCAGCTTTATATACTTGCATAAGTTTCCCGTTTTTATTTGCTGTAATGTTTGGTGATATGGGTCATGGTTTAGTTTTATTCCTCGTTGGTATTAGCATGGTCATTTGGGAAAAATCTTTAGCTCACAAGTGGAATGGTGAAATTTGGAAAATTTTATTTGGTGGTCGTTATATAATATTGCTAATGGGATTATTTGCCATCTATACCGGTTTCATTTATAATGATATATTTTCTAAATCATTTAATATATTCGGCTCATCTTGGCGCATTCATTACAATACGTCTACAGTTTTAGATAATTATAAAGTGGGTTTAACTTTAGATCCTCGTTATGCGGTCGATGGTGTTTATGCCATGGGAATGGATCCTATATGGCAATTGGCTAAAAATAAAATTATTTTCTTAAATACCTATAAGATGAAATTGTCCATTATTATTGGTGTTCTTCATATGGTATTCGGTGTTTGCATGTCGGTTGTGAATTTTGCCCATTTCAAGCGTTATGCCAGCATTGTTTTGGAATTTTTACCACAATTGATATTTTTGCTACTGCTATTCGGTTATATGGTGTTTATGATGTTTTTCAAAATGTCAAAATATTCGGCGAAATCTGATGAGCAGCTTAATACACCCGGTTGCGCTCCTTCCGTGTTGATAATGTTTATAAATATGGTATTGTTTAAAAGTTCTACTGTAGAGCAGGGATGTGATGAATTAATGTTTTCAAATCAATCGATAGTACAAATAGTTTTTGTAATACTGGCTGTTATCTGTATACCGTGGATGTTGATGGGAAAACCTTTGTATATACAATACACTCGAAAAAATAAATTAGTGGTAAGTTTTATTTTTTTAAAGATTGTCATTTTTAAAACCTTTTACATATTGTAATGTTTTAAATAATGCATTACTATGAAATGCATAGGCTAAAATAATATAAAACAAGTAGAATGTTGCATTACAACCGATTAAGGATTGGTTTTTCTGAATCCAGGGATTCGGGATTGAAGAAAAGTTTTCGACATATTTAAATTCTCAGGATTTTTTGAAAATTTTCGGGATTTTTTTTAAATTTTTCGTAAAGAAAAAGTCTCAAATTCTAAGACATTTTTCGTATAGCAAAAACTCAGATTCTGAGACATTTTTCGTATAGAAAAAGTCTCAGATTCTGAGACATTTTTCGTATAGAAAAAGTCTCAGATTCTGAAACATTTTTCGTAAAGAAAAAGTTTCAGATTCTGAAACATTTTTCGTATAGAAAAAGCTTCAGATTCTGAAACATTTTTCGTATAGTAAAAGTATCAGCTTCTGAAACATTTTTCATTTAGAAAATGTCTCTTATTGAATTATATTATTTTTGCCAACATATAACATTGTAATGCATTACGTAAAACATTACCATAAGGTTTTGCTGGAATAGTAAAATTTTTCAAATCATCCAAATAATTATTTCTGGTTGAGTAACAAATTAAAACCGTTAGAAATAACACTGTGCAACACATTTTGAATGGGACCAACAACAAAAATTAAAGTACACCTTGAAGAAAACTTAGCTTGAGTGTTTTTTTATGGCCCACTGAAGTTTTTTTTTTTTTAAAGGCGTTTGGAATTATTCGAAAAAATTCGAACGATTTCAATTTTGATCAATTTCATTAAAAATCGAAATTCGAAAAGTGCACAGAAAAAAATAAAAAAAAAATTTGAGTAAATTTTTAATGCTATTGAGTAAAAAATTACTCAATTTTGCACCAGTAAACGATTTAATAGTATTGAGTAAATTTTTAATAAAAAATTATTAAATGCTTACTAAAAAATTTTTAATGGATACTATTAAAAACTTACTTAAAAATTTTTAAATTTTTTAAGTAATTTTTTAATTGTGTCAAGTAAAAATTTACTCAAAATTTATCAATTTATTTTTTTAAAAAGTTTAAAAAAGTTTCACATTTTTTTTTTCGAAAAAAATGTTTTTTCAAACTTAACCAAATATATTTATGTCTTGAAGACATTGGAAAATTTCATAAAGATGATTTCAAACTTTCATATACATACACAAAATACTATAAACTAAACGAGAATTCAAAACAGGAAGAGAATAAAAAAAAAATAAAAAAAATTATTAAATTTTATATTAAATTATTTACTCAATTTTTTTTCTAGTTTTTGAGTAAATTTTTAATTGCGTCAATTAAAAAATTACTCAAATCTTATTTAAAAATTTAAACAACTGATTACTCAAATTGTTTTTCTCAATATTTTTTTCTGTGTGAAAGGAAAAGCCAAAATAACTTGAAATTGTTTTTAAAGGCTTGAGTATAATCAAATATGTGAATTCATTCAATTTTATCTCATTGTACTTATAAGCAGGGCAAGGAAGTTCATGCACTAATAATCGCGTGTTTAGTGCTAAAAATATGTACCAAAAACTAAAAAATATGCTGTAAAAATTGGAAAAATATGCATTTAAAAATTGATTTATTTATTGTTAATAAAAAAATACGTAAAAAACATTTAATTCAATCCCATTGAGAAAATTTTTATGTTCGTGTAAAATATTTACAGATATGAACCCTTTTTGAGGAAAAATAACGAAAAAAATTGACAAAAACAGCTTTTTATTCAAAATTTTAGTTAAAAAAAACTGAAAAAAAAAAACTTAAGAACATTCCCTTTCGTCTTTTAGATGCTACCCATCATCAAAATTGCTGCATCCCAGGTAAAAATGAAATATTTACGATCATATATGAAGATATATGGATTATATATTAATTTATATAACCACATATTATCATATATGCCTCCATATATATTTATATATGATCTGAGCTCATATCGGGCAACTTTTTGGATCAGATTATATATAAACCCATATGAAGGCATATATGATAATATATGGTTATATAAATCCATATATGATCCATATATCTTCATATATGATCATATATATTTCATTTTTACCTGGGATGGGAATTTTATTAATATAACTATCGCGCAAATTTATCTTTCAATTTTTTGACAAATAAAAATATTTTTTTACCAAAATTCATCTTTGGAAGCTAGTGGTATAAACAACCTTTTAGACCAACATTTTTTTTCGTTATTTTTCCCATAAAAGTGTCTTTCATAAACGGGCTTATTCGCTCCAAGCCAAAAAAAAATATAATTCGGGACGGGCTACATAGCACAGGAAAAACTGTAAATTTAAACTGAAGATTTATTTACATAGAAGTTTTTAAGTTTTTTAAGTTTTCATGTGCAAACCCAGTCGGCAAAAAAAATCGCCCCTGACATACTACTGACTCTCCCTTTATAAAATTGCTGACATCTTTATAAAATTTTTCCAAATTTCCCCAAGGACATGTCAGCAGTTGATCATCGATACTAGTGTTCACTGCTGACCAACTGCTGACATGTCATTGGGGACATTTGAAGAATTTGCCAAATGGGAAACTCATTCGGTTTGATTTCAAAAAAGTTTCATAGATTGAATTTTTTTTTTAATTTTTGAGCTGACAAGCTTTAAATATTTTCATGTCTAGATTTTTTTTATATGCAAAAGAAATTTTGACTTAAAAGCACTTTTCTTCCCAATCGAATTACGCATTTACCACCAGGCTTAATTCGGTATTTTTTTGGAGTGGTAGAAAATCTTTATATTTAAATGTCATGGTTGGAATTCACAAAAATAACAAAAAAATAAATTTTTCTTTAAAAATATTAAAAAATATGCAAGAAAACATGTAGTTTAAGCAAAATATGCAAAAACATGCATTTTCTTCAAAATATGCAAAAATATGTGCTAATATGCAAAAATATGGCATTTCTAAGCAAATTCGATGATTCGTGAAGATAATTACTTTATGTTGTTCTCGGGCTAACGGCCCCCTTGCCCTGCTTATAAGTATTTCAAAATCATCGAGATTGAAAATTCAAAAACGATCGAATTTAAATCGAACGATTTTCATCACATGGGGGATAACGCCACTTAAATGTGCGTTCAAAGGGTTATAATGTTCTATAAAAATTTTCACTAGAAGTTGTCAAAGGTTAAACTTTCGTGCGAAATTGTAAAGTATTATTATTTAAACACAATTATACTGGCCGTATTTATTTAAACTCGTATACATCAAGTATACCGTATAAACTTACCAAACTTATTTTTTATAAATGGAGTTTGACATAAATTGTATAAATATACCAGACATACACGGTATACAAGGTGTTTATACGTTTAGATGAATACCACTACTATTTTAAACATTTTGTTTATATTATACGAACTTTGGCCTTTGACAATCTCTATGAAATTTGATGCAGAACACGTTTTTTTGAACGTTTTAACCCTTTAAACACACGTCTTTGCGGTGTTCTGTGAAGATATTTGTAAAAGGGACTAAAATGATCCCTAATGTGTTTTAAGAAAAGAATCCCCATCCAGTTTCATAAAAGACATCTATTAATTTTTTTTTATTTAGAATTAGACTTAATACATTTATTTCGACATATTCCAAACGACTTTATAAAAATTTCTGTGAGCCGCAAAATTTATTGACTATAGTTTTTTAAAACACTTAAGTAGGTGGGAGATCGAGAGCTAACATGTTCTAAGAAAAGAACCGCCATAAAATTTCACTAAAGACATCTGTTAACTTTATTAACCTCAGAACTAGAGTAAACCCATTAACAAAAAAAATAAACAAAAAAAACTTCAGTGGGCCATAAAAAATAAGTCGAGCTAAGTTTTTTAGTCCCTTTAGAAGTTTTGATCGGTGTCCCCATAGTTGCTGCACAATTTAAAATATAAAAAATAACAGTTTCAGCATCCCCAGGATTTCACTTCTACCGATAATTTGGAGTTAATCGAAGCAGCAAATGACTTTGTTTTAGAAAATTTGGATACCACCAGTAAAAATGTTATACATTTTAATGAGGATTACGAAGATGCCGTCGAAGAACCTATGAGTGAAATATGGATCCATCAAGCTATACATACGATTGAATATGTGCTCAGTACTATATCTCATACAGCGTCATATTTACGTTTGTGGGCTTTGTCTTTAGCTCATGCCCGTAAGTTAATTGGAAATTGTATTATTCAATAATAATAGATTTCAAAATATTTTATTTTTTTTTAATTACAGAATTATCTGAGGTTTTATGGACTATGGTTTTATCTTTGAGTCTCAAAACTCATGGTTATTTGGGGGCTATTGTCATCTTCTTTATTTTTGCCGTTTGGGTGTTTTTCACCATTTCCATTATGGTATTGATGGAAGGTCTATCAGCGTTTTTACATACATTACGTTTGCATTGGTAAGTTTTGAAGTTGTCAATATTTAAGTCAATATGTTTGTTATGATATCTTTTACAGGGTTGAATTTATGAGCAAATTTTACGAAGGCGCTGGCTATAGTTTTCAACCTTTTTGCTTTAAGACAATTTTGGAGGCTGAAGATGATCTTTAATTTATTTTTTTTTTTTTTTTTTTTTTTATTTATTTATTTATTTATTTATTTATTTATTTATTTTTATTATTCTTCAATTAAATAACTGAGCCCAAAGGGCCATACCCAGCAAAACTTGCATGACTTCTAGAACTAGTGCTGGAGTACTTCTTTTTTGCTCGACTAGTTCTCTATCTCGTTCTCAGAGTCATGATTTTTGTTTGAAATTGTCACCCTCAGAACTACTTCTAGGGAAGTAGTCTGGGAACAATCACCCCTCCTATGGAACGGTTCCATCACTACTTCTAGAACCAGTTCTTTATCCCATTCTTTAACCCATGATTGTTCTTTGAAATTGTCACGACAGGAACTACTTCCAAGAAGCTATTGTGGCACTAGTTCTCTATCTCGTTCTCAGAGTCATAATTTTTGTTTGAAATTGTCACCATCAGAACTAGTTCTAGGAAAGTAGTCTAGGAACCCATGTATGGAACGGTTCTTTAAGTCAATTCTTTATCCCATTCTTTAACCCATGATTTTTGTTTGAAATTGTCACCATCAGAACTAGTTCTAGGGAAGCAGTCTAAGAACATTTTGCAAAAAAAAACATTTTTGAATTATTTTTTGTTGAAAATATAACGCAATTTCAGCACTTTACTAAACAAAATTAGTAGTATTTTTTGTTTTTTTAGTCATAAATGCAATTTGAAATTATCTAGAAGCAGAATAAGGGATTTTTGAAAAAAAAAAAATATTGTAGGGACCAAAAAATACACGATTATATGCTTAGTTGGATTACTCAAATTGCTTACTATTTTTGCTACAATTGGAAAGTTTTGTTTACTTTTTGTAATAAACAATTCCAGCTGTAGTAAATAAAGTAGTTTATTGCAAATTGTAGTAAGGTAATTGAATGGATCTATAAAAACCTATTTGCACTAATGCCCCAATACTTAATAATACGAAACAAATTACCCAATACTTAATAATATTTTAAGGCCCTCTGTACATATTTCAAAAGGTTTGACTTTTTCCAAATAGAAGATGCAACAGAGAAATACGTAATCAAATATATATTTTTTTCTTTTTTGAAAAAAAATTATAAGTTTTTGAAACAGCTTCTAAGATGTTATTTGAGAACCAGTATTTGTTTCATGGAAGTGGTGCAGAAGTCATGTACGACTACTTCCAAATCACTAGTTCCCAAACTACCCCAAAAAAGCTCTTTGGAATCAAAATATTACCCTTTTGGATCACTTCTAGAACTAGTTGTGACATCACTAGTTCCAGGATGCTCTTTGAGAACCTATCATGACAAGCTTTGAAGTACTTGTAGAACTAGTTATTTTTGAATGACTCCGAAAAGTTTTGCTGGGATATATAGTTACAAAATACTACTCTAAGTATGTAAATAAATACCACAATGATATAATAAATTGTAATAATAAAAAAATTTAAATTTAACCTAACGAAAAAAAAAAAATTATAAGATAGAGCTAAAGAATGAAAGAGAATGGAAAAGAAAAGAAAGAGAGAGAGAGAAAAAAGGCACTGTGAAGTGACAAGAAAAAATCATGTCGTTTCAAAAGTTTTATAAATTTTTATCCTTAAGATGAATCAAAATTTTGCGTTTAAAAGTAAGGTATGAGAATTCAAGGGACTTGAGATTTTTAGGCAAGCCATTAAAAATTCTAGGTACTCTTACGTGAAATGATCGTTCCAAAATGGAAGTTAATTTTAGAATCTGAAGTTGACGATTACGTTTAGAACGGTTAAAAGTGAAAAATGAAATTAAGTAGTTTATATTTCCGTTTTTGTAAGCATTATAAAAACAAATCAAAACTCTAGACTTAACGTAGTTCACAAAAGAACAACCTAAAAATCTAGAAACATATACGGATAATTGACTAATTTAAGTTTTGTTTTAAAATTTATTTATTTTAATAAATAATTTTGACTACCTGTGAAAAAACAAAAAAAAATGATTTGATCTCGTCAGATATGCTCTACAGACGGACACACGGATTGACAAACTGCACTCAAAAAATTATGTTAGTAAAATCAACTGAAAATGTCAGTTAAAATAACTACTTTGTCAGTTGTTTTGGGGTCAACTACTTTTTCAGTTAAATCAACTAACAATGTTAGTTATTTTAACTGACAAAAAACAACTGACTTATGTAGTAAAAACTACTTACATTTGTAGTCAAAACAACTAAAATGTAGTAAAAATAAAATAATCAATATATATTTTTTTTTTCAAAACATTTTTCAAAAAAAAATTGAAGACCAAATTTTTTCCAAGTTTTTTAAAAAAAAAAAAAATAAAATTTTTATTTGTTGGAAAAAAACTTTGAAAATTTTTCAGAGATAAAAAAAATAAAATTAACTTCTTTAAATAACTGTTACTACATCACAGTACTTTTTTGTTAGTTGTTCAAAAAAACGACTTAAAATAACTAACAGAAATAGTTGTGTGATATTTTTCATACAAAAACAACTGACTTTGCAGTTGAAAACAACTAACTACTGTAAAATATACAAATAACTAACATGTAGTAACTTACATAATTTTCTGAGTGTGTGTATACCCCTATATTGTGGTTGGAGGGTATAACAAGTAAAAAAGTTAAATTCGCCTTGCCGAATGTATTGATACTAGAGATGGGCACATAAGCAGATTAGAGCGTGATTCATGTGTGATCACGCGTGAGTGTGACTGAATTCAATTTTACTCACGTGATTGTGAGTGAGTGTGAGTGGAGAAAAAAATTGCGTGACTGAGAGTGCGTGAATAAGATTTTTGCGTGAGTGAGTGTGCGTGTGTCGATTTTTTCGCGTAAGTTTGCGTGAATAATTTTCTCTTCATATTTTCTTTCGAACTTAAAAAAGCAACAAAAGAATTGTAAAATTTGGCTACACTTTAGATTTCGTCTCGAAAAAGCCAAAAAAAAAATTAAAATTTCGCGGAACTTCAAATTTTGCTGAAAATTTTGAAACATTTTTGAAATTTTAGTTTTTGAAATTTTTTTTTGTATAAATAAAGTTTCGTGAGCGTGAGCCAACATGAGGGTGAGTGAAGCTTGGCTGAGTAAACGTGAGTGTGAGTTGTATTAAATTTACTCACGTGATTGTGAGTGAGTGTGAGTCGAAAAAATATGCTCGTTAGTGAGTGTGCGTGATTCTAAAATGCCGGTCGTGAACGTGAGTGAATTGATACCATCTCTAATTGATACCCTCCACAATTCAAAAAGATTATTGCAAAAAAGTTTTTAAAAAAAATCACTTAAAAAAAAAAAATTTTAAAAAAATCCGCGATTTTTTCAATTACTTATGTTCACTAGGGTGGCAGCTATTTTGAAAAACTTTGAATTTGAAGGAGTGCACCCCTAATTTTTATTACATTTGGTCTAAAAATGCTATGCTAAAAATTTCAGCCAAATCGGACAACGTTAACACGAGGCTCATCGAGGTCAAAGGTCAAATGTCAAAAAATACCCATATTTTGATGAAAATCATTAAATAAATAGTGTTGTTTTTTGAATATATAGCTAAAAAGTGGTACACGAGTTGTTTTTAGTATAAGAAGATAAATTAAAAATTTTTGGGTTTTCAAAAATTAACCCTTGTAAGTCTTTCGGGGTCAAAATGACCCAATTTTCACAAAATGACCCCTAAAATACAAAAATCAGCCCCAATTTTCTAAATTTATTGAAATAAACCAATGTAAGCCCATATTTATATTCTATTCTATCATAAATACTCAGATATGAAATACTGTCTTTCTAGGATGTCATTCACCCGTTTCACGGTAAGGCCAAAAATATGCATTTTATTTGGCGTGGTTCTCAAAACTGATATTTTGGTTTTTTCAAAATTTTCTTAAACAAAGTTATACAAAATGCTGAAAAAACCACAGAATCTTATAAAATATATGTTGAAATATAAAAAAAAAAATTTTGGGGGATATCCCTCGGATAGTTTGGCTGGGGCATCGATTTAAACTCAGCGGATTTCGAGGAAAATGCCTTTTTTGCCCACAATTTATTCAATATGGAAAAAATTTGGTAAATATTTTAAAATTTGACAAAGTCAGGGCTATAAATTATTAAAAACTATGTTAGACATTAACCCTAAACGTTTTAGGAAAATTGAATAATATTTACCCGGTTTTTATTCGGGTCAAAGTTTAAATTTAGGGATATTTGGATTTTTTTGGAAAAAGGCATCTAAATATGAAATGTTTATTGCTATTTTTTAATAAAACTTGGTATAATTATTGTAAGAGCTCAGAAAAATAATTATTTAATTTTTTTTAAATTAACCCATAAATAAACATTGGGTCAAAATGGCCCAGCACATTAAAATTTCTTTATATAGATTTTTATATTTTCTTTCGATTTAATAAAACTTGTTATGATTATGTGCAAGGTCAGAAAACTAATTATTTGATTTTTTTTAATTAACCCATAAATGAACATGGGGTCAAAATGGCCCAGGACGTTAAAAATTCTTAATATAGTTTTTTTATTTTTTTTTTCTATTTCTACAAAGCTTGGTATTATTTGTATGCGACGTTTGAAAAAATAATTATTTGAATTATAGAAAAAAAAAAACATATTAAGAATTTTTAACGTGATGGGCCATTTTGACCCCATGTTCATTTATGGGTTAATTAAAAAAAATCAAATAATTAGTTTTCTGACCTCGCATAACAAGTTTTATAAAACAAGATTTATTAAATCGAAAGAAAATATAAAAATCTATATAAAGAAATTTTAATGTGCTGGGCCATTTTGACCCCATGTTCATTTATGGGTTAATTTAAAAAAAAATAAAAAAATATTTTTCTGAGCTCTTACAATAATTATACCAAGTTTTATTAAAAAATATCAATAAACATTTCATATTTAGATGCCTTTTTCCAAAAAAATCCAAATATCCCTAAATTTGAACTTTGACCCGAATAAAAACCGGGTTAATATTATTCAATTTTCCTAAAACGTTTAGGGTTAATGTCTAACATCGTTTTTAATAATTTATAGCCCTGACTTTGTCAAATTTTAAAATATTTACCAAATTTTATCCATATTGAATAAATTGTGGGCAAAAAAGGCATTTTCCTCGAAATCCGCTGAATTTAAATCGATGCCCCAGCCAAACTATCCGAGGGATATCCCACAAAAATTTTTTTTTTTATATTTCAACATATATTTTATAAGATTCTGTGGTTTTTTCAGCATTTTTTATAACTTTGTTTAAGAAAATTTTGAAAAAACCAAAATATCAGTTTTGAGAACCACGCCAAATAAAATGCATATTTTTGGCCTTACCGTGAAACGGGTGAATGACATCCTAGAAAGACAGTACTTCATATCTGAGTATTTATGATAGAATAGAATATAAATATGGGTTTACATTGGTTTATTTCAATAAATTTAGAAAATTGGGGCTGATTTTCGTGTTTTAGGGGTCATTTTGTGAAAATTGGGTCATTTTGACCCCGAAAGACTTACAAGGGTTAATTTTTGAAAGCCCAAAAATTTTTAGTTTATCTTCTTATACTAAAAACAACTCGTGTACCACTTTTTAACTATATATTCAAAAAACAACACCATTTATTTAATGATTTTCATCAAAATATGGGTATTTTTTGACATTTGACCTTTGACCTCGATGAGCCTCGTGTTAACGTTGTACGATTTGGCTGAAATTTTTAGCATAGCATTTTTAGACCAAATGTAATAAAAATTAGGGGTGCACTCCTTCAAATTCGAAGTTTTGCAAAATAGCTGCCACCCTAATGTTCACATATGTCAATCAGCAGCCGAATTAAAGCATTTTGTATTTTTAGGTTATGTTGAATGTTTTGAGGTGTCCTCACATTTACATTTCCATGAGTTCGGGGGCTCTGGGCACGTGCCCAGTGTGCCCTAATGGTTAAAACGGTACTGGATCTGTTACTGTATCCGCCACAACCTCCCCCTTAGAGAAAAAGGTTGACTTATTTATTTTGCTGTTTGAACTAAAGTAGCAATTTCATTATTATTTAAACTATGTTTTTATATCCACGCCCTAAAAAGGGGGCGGGCCGAAAAAAACTAAATTTTTCAATCCTCCGGGTCCTAGTGCAGGACTTTGAATTTCTTCTACATTAAAAATATTTTATTTGTTTAGTTAAAATTTAATAAAACACGTAAGAATTGTGTTTTCAGAGATTGGTTTAGTTCTTCAAGAGGGAACTTTGTCCACCTGGTCCAGATCAATAATATATTGGCCATTTCACGAGTCATTTTAAAAAATCTGACCAAAGCTCTTCTAAATTTCTTTATATTTTACACATAGATTCTCTTTTTTTCATTAGTTTTCATCACAATTTTATTTTCTATAAGTTTTATGAAACATGTTTCATAAATTTATCATTGTCTCACTTCTAATGACATTTTTTACATACTAAATAATTGTACAATTTTAAAGATGGAATGAACTTAAATCGTAAAAAAATATTGGCCAATTGAGTCAATTATAAGCATTTGTGAATAAAATCGTTGGAAATTCTAAATTTAAAAAAAAACTTTCTAAACTACACGATCCCATGGCATGAACAAATTTCATAAATATTATTCTTCAACTTTCTGTCAAATACTTAAAAAAAAAAACAATTGCGCGCTGTTTTTAGTAAAACTATTATCGCCACTGGTCTAAATTTAACTAAATTGTTAATTAATTTTCAATTTTATATAAACCATTTTTTTTTTTGAAAAATAATAAGTCATAATTGTGATAATAAATAGTAAATTCCCAATTAGCAAAAACGTTGCACAGTGGTTCTAAATAAAAAGTTTAAGCGCAAAAGAAAATGCAAATAGATTTTAGGTTAAATTATTTTTCAATTGATTCGAAAATGTAAAAGAAGCAAATGTATATCAGCAGAAAAGGCATTTTAAAATTTTTAGGGGACTTTGAGAGCACCTTCCCATAGCGATAAATATACCAAATGTTTCATTTATTTAACAAATATACAAAAAAACATGAAAAAAGTGTATTTTTTCAGAGGTTGGTTCTGTTCTTCAAGGGGGAACTTTTTCCCCCTGGCCCGATTTTGCCCATTCACGAACTTAACCTGCCTATGAACATGAGACATATTTGTGCCAAACTTCAGGAGTGTAGCTGTTTTATTTTGGACTGCATTGTGTTATCTACAGACAGACGGACGGACAGACGGACATTCACAGAATGTCTTAGAATCGATCATAGATCAATAATATATGGGGCATTCCATGTGAAATCGGACACTTTGAAAAACTTTTTATTTAGATTTTCCCAATTTGTTTACAGTTTTTAGTACCCTTCGAAAACTCCTTCGTGGTAAATTTTCAGATTTTTTTGATGACCTGTTCAAAAGATATCGAATTTTTAAAAATTGGTAGTTTGTTCCTTTACTCAAACTTCTTTTACTCATAACTTCTTCAATAATGGTCCAAATTTAAAATTTTTTTTGTTCAAAATTTTTGTTTTTTTACAAATCCCAAAAAATTCTTAAAAGAGCTCTAGTATGCGATTTTAAAGTTTTAAAATTGAAATCCCATTTTTGAAAATGTTTGTACTCTTCGATTTTTTTGAAATTTTTTTGTGTAAAACTTCTATCAATTCTACAAATTTTTTGCCCAGGAAGATCGTGGGATAACGATTATTACTATTTTTTAAAATGTTTGAAAAAATTTTATTGTAATTTTCCAATCTTAAAATCATTTCTACTGCTCCAATGGTGCGTCATAGAGGGGTCCTTTATAAGACCGACCCCCATTAATTTTTACGTCTTAACATTTCTTTGGAACAAACTAATACCCTATCTCCAATTTCTAAGGGGGCTCCCACACAAAACGACATTTTTTAAAATTTGTTCCAACCGCTCTAACTGCCCTAATAGTGCCCTTAGATAAGGTGACCATACGTACTCTTTTTTAGAGGACAATACTCTATTTTGACTGGCTGTACTCTATAAAATTTGTGTCCTCTTTCTGTCCTCTTTTTTCAAAATCTGTCCTCTTTGTCCTCTTTATTTTTAAAAGCATGATCAATATTTGTTTTTATTTTTATAAATTAAAACAAAATTAAACCGGTTGTTACTGTCAAATCGTATGGAAAATGTCGCGACGTGCTTGTTCTGCATACTCCTACTGAATTTTCTTTTTATAAAAGTGACCATACACTTGCAGTATCGTTGTACAACTTGTTTGATGAACGTGTATTAGACCGACTCACCATATATGGACAAAAAAGGGTAAGTTGTACGCCCCACCCCCTGAAAAATAACTTAAACGTTTTTTATAATGATTCCCAAAATATTTGGGCTCTAGCGATAATTTAATCGTGAGCTAAACCTCGTCAAAAAAAGGTCCAAACCTGTATTTTTCATGAATAAAAAATTCGATAAATTTTTACAGACTCGAGATTACGAGATGTTTATGTTAGTTTCAATGCATTTCAATTCGATTTTACTGAAAATTATACTTTGCCATTTGTTGTCCGATTTTCACTTGCACATTGTTAAAAGGGTGTTAGTTAACCTGTAAAATATGTAAAAAATGTTGAATTCGAATATTTTTTTTTCTTTTTTCTTTATGTCCTCTATTTTGATTTTCAAAATCTGGTCGCCTTACCTTAGAGCAACAAAATGTTTGACCGACCCACAATATTTTTTTAGTCCAAACATTTTTTCTGAACACACCTCTATCTTTAACTGTTAAGACGGTCCCCATACAATTTTTTTTATTTTTTTGTAAATTTGTTTTATTTAATCAGCTTCTACCGGTCCAATGGTGCGTCCGAGAGGGGTCACTAGTGAGACCGACCCCCATTTATTCTTACCCTACAACATTTTTTTAAAATATACCTTTGAGTAAAGGAACAAACTACCAATTTTAAAAAATTCGATATCTTTTAAACGGGTCACCAAAAAAAATCTGAAAATTTACCACGAAGGAGCTTTCGAAGGGTGCTAAAAACTGTAAACAAATTGGGAAAATCTAAAAAAAAAATTTTCAAAGTGTCCGATTTGACATGGAATGCCCCATATATACTTTATGGGGTCCTAGACCGATATTTTGATGCGTTACACACGGAATGACAAAGTGAGTATACCCTCATACTGTAGTTGGAGGGTATAAAAAACAAGTAATAGTGTAAATTAGGCTGTACCGAATCTTTTATACCCTTCACAATGTAAAAAAATTTAAAAAAAATCAAATTTAAAGTGCACAGAAAAAAATATTTGCCAATGAACGAAATTCATAGTATTTATGAACAAATACATACATATTATGTACTTTTTCATTAAATTTTTGAACTTTTATGAAAATATGTTAAATAGTTCTTAAATTTCACATATTATGATTTATTCAAAAACATTTTGATGTCTTCTTTCATAATACATTTTATTTTTAAGATTATTCCTTTTTTGTACAGCAAAGAAAGTGCTAGTTATAAATAATAAGAAATAGAAGTTAATAAATTAAATAATTTAAAACAAAATAAACTCGAAGTAATTTATTTAATACACACACATTTTTTTTTCCATGAACGATTTTCATAGTATTTATGAACAAATTCATGCAATTTATTAACTTTTTCATAATATTTATAAACTTTTTCATAGTATTTATGAATAAATCATAATATGTGAAATTTAAGAATTTTTAAAATTTTTCATAAATACTATGAAAAAGTTTATAAATATTATGAAAAAGTTAATAAATTGTATGAATTTGTTCATAAATACTATGAAAATCGTTCATGGAAAAAAAAATGTGTGTGTATTAAATAAATTACTTCGAGTTTATTTTGTTTTAAATTATTTAATTTATTAACTTCTATTTCTTATTATTTATAACTAGCACTTTCTTTGCTGTACAAAAAAGGAATAATCTTAAAAATAAAATGTATTATGAAAGAAGACATCAAAATGTTTTTGAATAAATCATAATATGTGAAATTTAAGAACTATTTAACATATTTTCATAAAAGTTCAAAAATTTAATGAAAAAGTACATAATATGTATGTATTTGTTCATAAATACTATGAATTTCGTTCATTGGCAAATATTTTTTTCTGTGCACTTTAAATTTGATTTTTTTTAAATTTTTTTACATTGTGAAGGGTATAAAAGATTCGGTACAGCCTAATTTACACTATTACTTGTTTTTTATACCCTCCAACTACAGTATGAGGGTATACTCACTTTGTCATTCCGTGTGTAACGCATCAAAATATCGGTCTAGGACCCCATAAAGTATATATGGGGCATTCCATGTCAAATCGGACACTTTGAAAATTTTTTTTTTAGATTTTCCCAATTTGTTTACAGTTTTTAGCACCCTTCGAAAGCTCCTTCGTGGTAAATTTTCAGATTTTTTTTGGTGACCCGTTTAAAAGATATCGAATTTTTTAAAATTGGTAGTTTGTTCCTTTACTCAAAGGTATATTTTAAAAAAATGTTGTAGGGTAAGAATAAATGGGGGTCGGTCTCACTAGTGACCCCTCTCGGACGCACCATTGGACCGGTAGAAGCTGATTAAATAAAACAAATTTACAAAAAATAAAAAAAAATTGTATGGGGACCGTCTTAACAGTTAAAGATAGAGGTGTGTTCAGAAAAAATGTTTGGACTAAAAAAATATTGTGGGTCGGTCAAACATTTTGTTGCTCTAAGGTAAGGCGACCAGATTTTGAAAATCAAAATAGAGGACATAAAGAAAAAAGAAAAAAAAATATTCGAATTCAACATTTTTTACATATTTTACAGGTTAACTAACACCCTTTTAACAATGTGCAAGTGAAAATCGGACAACAAATGGCAAAGTATAATTTTCAGTAAAATCGAATTGAAATGCATTGAAACTAACATAAACATCTCGTAATCTCGAGTCTGTAAAAATTTATCGAATTTTTTATTCATGAAAAATACAGGTTTGGACCTTTTTTTGACGAGGTTTAGCTCACGATTAAATTATCGCTAGAGCCCAAATATTTTGGGAATCATTATAAAAAACGTTTAAGTTATTTTTCAGGGGGTGGGGCGTACAACTTACCCTTTTTTGTCCATATATGGTGAGTCGGTCTAATACACGTTCATCAAACAAGTTGTACAACGATACTGCAAGTGTATGGTCACTTTTATAAAAAGAAAATTCAGTAGGAGTATGCAGAACAAGCACGTCGCGACATTTTCCATACGATTTGACAGTAACAACCGGTTTAATTTTGTTTTAATTTATAAAAATAAAAACAAATATTGATCATGCTTTTAAAAATAAAGAGGACAAAGAGGACAGATTTTGAAAAAAGAGGACAGAAAGAGGACACAAATTTTATAGAGTACAGCCAGTCAAAATAGAGTATTGTCCTCTAAAAAAGAGTACGTATGGTCACCTTATCTAAGGGCACTATTAGGGCAGTTAGAGCGGTTGGAACAAATTTTAAAAAATGTCGTTTTGTGTGGGAGCCCCCTTAGAAATTGGAGATAGGGTATTAGTTTGTTCCAAAGAAATGTTAAGACGTAAAAATTAATGGGGGTCGGTCTTATAAAGGACCCCTCTATGACGCACCATTGGAGCAGTAGAAATGATTTTAAGATTGGAAAATTACAATAAAATTTTTTCAAACATTTTAAAAAATAGTAATAATCGTTATCCCACGATCTTCCTGGGCAAAAAATTTGTAGAATTGATAGAAGTTTTACACAAAAAAATTTCAAAAAAATCGAAGAGTACAAACATTTTCAAAAATGGGATTTCAATTTTAAAACTTTAAAATCGCATACTAGAGCTCTTTTAAGAATTTTTTGGGATTTGTAAAAAAACAAAAATTTTGAACAAAAAAAATTTTAAATTTGGACCATTATTGAAGAAGTTATGAGTAAAAGAAGTTTGAGTAAAGGAACAAACTACCAATTTTTAAAAATTCGATATCTTTTGAACAGGTCATCAAAAAAATCTGAAAATTTACCACGAAGGAGTTTTCGAAGGGTACTAAAAACTGTAAACAAATTGGGAAAATCTAAATAAAAAGTTTTTCAAAGTGTCCGATTTCACATGGAATGCCCCATATATTATTGATCTATGATCGATTCTAAGACATTCTGTGAATGTCCGTCTGTCCGTCCGTCTGTCTGTAGATAACACAATGCAGTCCAAAATAAAACAGCTACACTCCTGAAGTTTGGCACAAATATGTCTCATGTTCATAGGCAGGTTAAGTTCGTGAATGGGCAAAATCGGGCCAGGGGGAAAAAGTTCCCCCTTGAAGAACAGAACCAACCTCTGAAAAAATACACTTTTTTCATGTTTTTTTGTATATTTGTTAAATAAATGAAACATTTGGTATATTTATCGCTATGGGAAGGTGCTCTCAAAGTCCCCTAAAAATTTTAAAATGCCTTTTCTGCTGATATACATTTGCTTCTTTTACATTTTCGAATCAATTGAAAAATAATTTAACCTAAAATCTATTTGCATTTTCTTTTGCGCTTAAACTTTTTATTTAGAACCACTGTGCAACGTTTTTGCTAATTGGGAATTTACTATTTATTATCACAATTATGACTTATTATTTTTCAAAAAAAAAAATGGTTTATATAAAATTGAAAATTAATTAACAATTTAGTTAAATTTAGACCAGTGGCGATAATAGTTTTACTAAAAACAGCGCGCAATTGTTTTTTTTTTTAAGTATTTGACAGAAAGTTGAAGAATAATATTTATGAAATTTGTTCATGCCATGGGATCGTGTAGTTTAGAAAGTTTTTTTTTAAATTTAGAATTTCCAACGATTTTATTCACAAATGCTTATAATTGACTCAATTGGCCAATATTTTTTTACGATTTAAGTTCATTCCATCTTTAAAATTGTACAATTATTTAGTATGTAAAAAATGTCATTAGAAGTGAGACAATGATAAATTTATGAAACATGTTTCATAAAACTTATAGAAAATAAAATTGTGATGAAAACTAATGAAAAAAAGAGAATCTATGTGTAAAATATAAAGAAATTTAGAAGAGCTTTGGTCAGATTTTTTAAAATGACTCGTGAAATGGCCAATATATTATTGATCTGGACCAGGTGGACAAAGTTCCCTCTTGAAGAACTAAACCAATCTCTGAAAACACAATTCTTACGTGTTTTATTAAATTTTAACTAAACAAATAAAATATTTTTAATGTAGAAGAAATTCAAAGTCCTGCACTAGGACCCGGAGGATTGAAAAATTTAGTTTTTTTCGGCCCGCCCCCTTTTTAGGGCGTGGATATAAAAACATAGTTTAAATAATAATGAAATTGCTACTTTAGTTCAAACAGCAAAATAAATAAGTCAACCTTTTTCTCTAAGGGGGAGGTTGTGGCGGATACAGTAACAGATCCAGTACCGTTTTAACCATTAGGGCACACTGGGCACGTGCCCAGAGCCCCCGAACTCATGGAAATGTAAATGTGAGGACACCTCAAAACATTCAACATAACCTAAAAATACAAAATGCTTTAATTCGGCTGCTGATTGACATATGTGAACATTAGGGTGGCAGCTATTTTGCAAAACTTCGAATTTGAAGGAGTGCACCCCTAATTTTTATTACATTTGGTCTAAAAATGCTATGCTAAAAATTTCAGCCAAATCGTACAACGTTAACACGAGGCTCATCGAGGTCAAAGGTCAAATGTCAAAAAATACCCATATTTTGATGAAAATCATTAAATAAATGGTGTTGTTTTTTGAATATATAGTTAAAAAGTGGTACACGAGTTGTTTTTAGTATAAGAAGATAAACTAAAAATTTTTGGGCTTTCAAAAATTAACCCTTGTAAGTCTTTCGGGGTCAAAATGACCCAATGAACGAAATTCATAGTATTTATGAACAAATACATACATATTATGTACTTTTTCATTAAATTTTTGAACTTTTATGAAAATATGTTAAATAGTTCTTAAATTTCACATATTATGATTTATTCAAAAACATTTTGATGTCTTCTTTCATAATACATTTTATTTTTAAGATTATTCCTTTTTTGTACAGCAAAGAAAGTGCTAGTTATAAATAATAAGAAATAGAAGTTAATAAATTAAATAATTTAAAACAAAATAAACTCGAAGTAATTTATTTAATACACACACATTTTTTTTTCCATGAACGATTTTCATAGTATTTATGAACAAATTCATGCAATTTATTAACTTTTTCATAATATTTATAAACTTTTTCATAGTATTTATGAATAAATCATAATATGTGAAATTTAAGAATTTTTAAAATTTTTCATAAATACTATGAAAAAGTTTATAAATATTATGAAAAAGTTAATAAATTGTATGAATTTGTTCATAAATACTATGAAAATCGTTCATGAAAACAAAAAAAAAAATTTTGTGTGTATAGTCTCAGTTTATTACAAATAAGTTTTTTTTTTCACTTTCAAACCACTATACCAAAATGCATTTATCAACTAACACTCATGGCAAAATTTATATCAAATATTTTTTTTTTTCCAAAAATTGATTGATTTGTTTTGATTAATTATGAATTATTTTCCCATTAACAATTAGTTTTAATGCCAAATGTGTGTCTACATTATACAAAAACATAGTAATTACACTTAAAAAGAGTTAAGATAAAACTTAGGTTGCAATATTTTTGGTGCCTAGAACTGGTAGAGATAACACACAACAGCCAACCTATTTATCTTTTTACATAATTTTAAGCAATTTGACCATTTAATGGATAATTTTGAAATTTATTAGAAATCAGTTGACTTGAAGAAGTTCAACGGAAAAGTTGTCTTGAAATAGTTAGAAGAGGAAAAAACAAGAACGAAGAGAATTTTTTTTGACACAAGTTGTAAGTTTTTTTTTTTTTTTAAATGTGTATTGCAAATTTATTTTTTTACTTACTGCAAATTTAATTTTAGATCTAATAACGGCTTCATCATGGGGGACATGTTTCGTAGCGAAAAAATGTCCTTGTGCCAGGTTTTCTTGCAACCGGAAGCAGCTTATGCCTCTATTGCACAACTTGGAGAAAAGGGATGTGTACAATTTCGTGATGTAAGTATATTTAAAACATATGAAACTGAGAAAAACATTCAAAAGAAATTCGAGAATGTATAAAGAAATATTCCGAATTTTAATTGAAATTTTTTGAATTTTAGTTTTAAGTGAATCTTTAATTTTCTATTCACCATTTTAATCAAATTTTCAAATTTCGAATGGCATCTACGAATTTTAAATTCGACCTATATAAATTCAAAACATAGTTGTACTCCAAATTTTATTTTATTTTTCGAATTTAAATTGATCTTTTTCTAACTTCAATTGATCAATTTTAAAATAACTGTTTTAAATTTCAATTGATCTTTTTTTCAAAATTCGTAAAACATCAATAGAAATTCTAAACAGATAAATTTTAAATAAATAATATCAAATGAAATTCAAAAATGTTTAAAGATATATTGCAAATTTCATTTGATTTTTCGAATTTTAAATTTAAAGGAATCTCTTTCTTTCAACATTTTTAAAACTCTAAATGGGGTTTATGAGTTTTGATATAAAACATACGATTTTTAAATGAAATCAACGATTTTCAAACGAAAAATCTTTTCGTATAGAAAAATTCTCCACTCATAAAATTATGTAAGTTACTGCATGTTAGTAATTTGTATATTTTACAGTAGTTAGTTGTTTTCAACTACAAAGTCAGTTGTTTTTGTATGAAAAATATCAAAACAACTATTTCTGTTAGTTATTTTAAGTCGTTTCTTGAGCAACTAACAAAAAAGTACTATAATGTAGTAACAGTTAATTTAAGTAGTTAATTTTATTTCTTTTATCTCTGAAAAATTTTAAGTTTTTTTTTTCAAAAAAAATAAAAATAAATTTTCGTTTTATTTTTAACAACTTCCCAATCAGAAACTGCCAACCGTACAAAAAATATTGTACTGGCGGAGCACTGGATTTATTGGAAATGCCAACAGTGTTTCAACGTTGGCAATTACAAACAGAATTGTACTCCGCCAGTACATTTTATACAACATTTAACACCATTTAAGTACATTTTATACAACATTTAACACCATTTATTTTTTATTAATTATTTTTAAGCGGATGGATTTTGATTAAATATTGTTTTTATTACACCTTTTATTATATAAACAAAGATTTATTAAATAATTTACATATATATTATTAAAATTAGTGTAATAGAGTAATAGCAATTGTTTTATCATCACATGTAGTAAGAATACACTTGAATTCTACCATACTTATGTTAATTTCAGTGTTATTTTCATCTAATTTTCTAACATCATACAATCCTATTTCACTTGATAAAAGTGGATATTCCACAAAATCAGTAACTTCAAGAAAAACGTTGCCTTTAAAAAAAATATCATCACATTTGAAATTCGACACTTTCCTACTAAAAATTTCGTTAACCGTAATAACATTTCCATTTCTTAGTAAGCATACGTTATCAGGAGGAAGTGGTGAAATTTTATTGCCTTCGATGATAACAAAGCTAAAAGTAACTCCTATTTCCGAGGTTTCTAAAATTTGTCCAAGAGAATATTTTAAGCTTCTATTGATACGATAAAGCAATGGAAAATTATTTGATGAATCGTTTGATCGAAAAATATGAAGTTTTCTTTGAACTTCTCCGATGGGGTTGGTTGGAGAATTTATAATACTTTTTATAAAACCTAGGCTATTTTCGAAATCAAACGCGGAAAATTGAGATAGCGGCGCCCCTATATTAACAACGTCATCTGCGATATGAATGAGGTTGTGAATATTCACTGTATGTGATTTTGGTCCATAAAAATATGACATAAGTTCAACAAATTTCCTTAATAACTGCTTAGCATAATCAGCTTTCAATGTAGCTAATTTGCTAGATGACAAAATTCGACAAGCTGTAAAAAGAAGTAAAAAATGTCTGTACTGATTAGATTTCAATACATTTTTCAAAACTATCCCTCCGCCATATAATAAAAAAAAAACGATATTGTGTAGCTTTCCAATTTCCTGTATCCATTAAATCAAACGTTTTTCTTTGGAACTCAGCTGTAATATCTTTAGATATTTTTGAAAAATGTTGTTGCATATGTTTTGCCAGCAGTCTGCCAACACCAGAAAAAACAATTGGCCCGAGCCCCATCTGGCGTTATCAATCCAACAATAGCACTGTACAGTATTTTTTGTAAATCCGACTTTGGCACAGCGTAGTATTACTTAAAAATATGACAATGGTGATGTGCAATATTTTTTGTTTTGCCAACAGTCTGCCAACACCAGAAAAAACAATTGGCTGAGCTACATCTGGCGTTATCAATCCAACAATGCCACTGTACAGTATTAGTTGCAAACCGTGTTATCGGCCAACGTTGGTAATACTGGCACCAACGCTTTGCCAAGCTTGGCCCTTTTGTATTTTTCTGACTGGGTTCTTTAAAAAATTAAAAAACTTTGAAAAATTTGGTCTTCAATTTTTTTTCTGAAAAATTTTTTGAAAAAAAAAAATGTATTGATTATTTTATTTTTATAACATGTAAGTTGTTTTTACTACAAATGTAAGTAGTTTTTACTACATAAGTCAGTTGTTTTTTGTCAGTTAAAATAACTAACATTGTTAGTTGATTTAACTGAAAAAGTAGTTGACCCCAAAACAACTTACAAAATAGTAATTTTAACTGACATTTTCAGTTGATTTTACTAACATAATTTTTTTAGTGTATAGAAAGATTCTCAGTATTCTTTGCCCATATAGAAAATCAATCAGATTCTATAAAAGTTTTTGCTATAAAAAATTCTAAGATTGAGAGAAATTTTTCCGTATAGAAAAATTCTCCACTCAGAAAATTATGTAAGTTACTACATGTTAGTTGTTTGTATATTTTACAGTAGTTAGTTGTTTTCAACTACAAAGTCAGTTCTTTTTTATGAAAAATATCAAACAACTTTTTCTGTTAGTTATTTTAAGTAGTTTTTATGAACAACTAACACAAAAAGTACTGTAATGTAGTAACAGTTAATTAAAGTAGTTAGTTTTATTTCTTTAATGTTTGAAAAATTTTCAAAGTTTTATTTTCCAAAAAATAAAAATAAATTTTCGTTTTATTTTTATCAACTTTAAAAAAAAAAATAAATAAATAAATAAATAAATAAATAAATAAATAAATAAATAAATAAATAAATAAATAAATAAATAAATAAATAAATAAATAAATAAATAAATAAATAAATAAATAAATAAATAAATAAATAAATAAATAAATAAATAAATAAATAAATAAATAAATAAATAAATAAATAAATAAATAAATAAATAAATAAATAAATAAATAAATAAATAAATAAATAAATAAATAAATAAATAAATAAATAAATAAATAAATAAATAAATAAATAAATAAATAAATAAATAAATAAATAAATAAATAAATAAATAAATAAATAAATAAATAAATAAATAAATAAATAAATAAATAAATAAATAAATAAATAAATAAATAAATAAATAAATAAATAAATAAATAAATAAATAAATAAATAAATAAATAAATAAATAAATAAATAAATAAATAAATAAATAAATAAATAAATAAATAAATAAATAAATAAATAAATAAATAAATAAATAAATAAATAAATAAATAAATAAATAAATAAATAAATAAATAAATAAATAAATAAATAAATAAATAAATAAATAAATAAATAAATAAATAAATAAATAAATAAATAAATAAATAAATAAATAAATAAATAAATAAATAAATAAATAAATAAATAAATAAATAAATAAATAAATAAATAAATAAATAAATAAATAAATAAATAAATAAATAAATAAATAAATAAATAAATAAATAAATAAATAAATAAATAAATAAATAAATAAATAAATAAATAAATAAATAAATAAATAAATAAATAAATAAATAAATAAATAAATAAATAAATAAATAAATAAATAAATAAATAAATAAATAAATAAATAAATAAATAAATAAATAAATAAATAAATAAATAAATAAATAAATAAATAAATAAATAAATAAATAAATAAATAAATAAATAAATAAATAAATAAATAAATAAATAAATAAATAAATAAATAAATAAATAAATAAATAAATAAATAAATAAATAAATAAATAAATAAATAAATAAATAAATAAATAAATAAATAAATAAATAAATAAATAAATAAATAAATAAATAAATAAATAAATAAATAAATAAATAAATAAATAAATAAATAAATAAATAAATAAATAAATAAATAAATAAATAAATAAATAAATAAATAAATAAATAAATAAATAAATAAATAAATAAATAAATAAATAAATAAATAAATAAATAAATAAATAAATAAATAAATAAATAAATAAATAAATAAATAAATAAATAAATAAATAAATAAATAAATAAATAAATAAATAAATAAATAAATAAATAAATAAATAAATAAATAAATAAATAAATAAATAAATAAATAAATAAATAAATAAATAAATAAATAAATAAATAAATAAATAAATAAATAAATAAATAAATAAATAAATAAATAAATAAATAAATAAATAAATAAATAAATAAATAAATAAATAAATAAATAAATAAATAAATAAATAAATAAATAAATAAATAAATAAATAAATAAATAAATAAATAAATAAATAAATAAATAAATAAATAAATAAATAAATAAATAAATAAATAAATAAATAAATAAATAAATAAATAAATAAATAAATAAATAAATAAATAAATAAATAAATAAATAAATAAATAAATAAATAAATAAATAAATAAATAAATAAATAAATAAATAAATAAATAAATAAATAAATAAATAAATAAATAAATAAATAAATAAATAAATAAATAAATAAATAAATAAATAAATAAATAAATAAATAAATAAATAAATAAATAAATAAATAAATAAATAAATAAATAAATAAATAAATAAATAAATAAATAAATAAATAAATAAATAAATAAATAAATAAATAAATAAATAAATAAATAAATAAATAAATAAATAAATAAATAAATAAATAAATAAATAAATAAATAAATAAATAAATAAATAAATAAATAAATAAATAAATAAATAAATAAATAAATAAATAAATAAATAAATAAATAAATAAATAAATAAATAAATAAATAAATAAATAAATAAATAAATAAATAAATAAATAAATAAATAAATAAATAAATAAATAAATAAATAAATAAATAAATAAATAAATAAATAAATAAATAAATAAATAAATAAATAAATAAATAAATAAATAAATAAATAAATAAATAAATAAATAAATAAATAAATAAATAAATAAATAAATAAATAAATAAATAAATAAATAAATAAATAAATAAATAAATAAATAAATAAATAAATAAATAAATAAATAAATAAATAAATAAATAAATAAATAAATAAATAAATAAATAAATAAATAAATAAATAAATAAATAAATAAATAAATAAATAAATAAATAAATAAATAAATAAATAAATAAATAAATAAATAAATAAATAAATAAATAAATAAATAAATAAATAAATAAATAAATAAATAAATAAATAAATAAATAAATAAATAAATAAATAAATAAATAAATAAATAAATAAATAAATAAATAAATAAATAAATAAATAAATAAATAAATAAATAAATAAATAAATAAATAAATAAATAAATAAATAAATAAATAAATAAATAAATAAATAAATAAATAAATAAATAAATAAATAAATAAATAAATAAATAAATAAATAAATAAATAAATAAATAAATAAATAAATAAATAAATAAATAAATAAATAAATAAATAAATAAATAAATAAATAAATAAATAAATAAATAAATAAATAAATAAATAAATAAATAAATAAATAAATAAATAAATAAATAAATAAATAAATAAATAAATAAATAAATAAATAAATAAATAAATAAATAAATAAATAAATAAATAAATAAATAAATAAATAAATAAATAAATAAATAAATAAATAAATAAATAAATAAATAAATAAATAAATAAATAAATAAATAAATAAATAAATAAATAAATAAATAAATAAATAAATAAATAAATAAATAAATAAATAAATAAATAAATAAATAAATAAATAAATAAATAAATAAATAAATAAATAAATAAATAAATAAATAAATAAATAAATAAATAAATAAATAAATAAATAAATAAATAAATAAATAAAAGAAAAATTAAAAATAAAATATGTTTATATTTTTTATTTAATTAATTTTTTAACTCATGACCTTATGTCGAACAAAATCCACAAACTAAAAATAAAAAACTTTGCAAAATTTTGTTACCCGAGTAAAAAAATTGATATGACACAATATATAATTTAATATGGGTTCGTGTCTATTTTGATATAATCTTATACGAAAAATGGTTTCATAAGATTTGATCGAATAATATCTAATAATATCAGTTTATATAACTTTATATCGATTTTGATACGAGTTTTGGTCTAATCCAATGATATAAAATTATATCCAATTATATTAAAATTTATACAATTTTATAAACCGGATGTTTTTTTTTAGTTTTTAATAAAAAGTTGAAAAATTAAAATAATAAAAATAAGTTGTTCTTGAAAAAAACTTAGAAACATTTCAAAAAATGGAGTCATGTTAAATTTTATATAAAACACTTAGAAAATATTTTCAAAAAAATTTGTTCTTGGAAAAACTTAGAAAAATTTAAAAAAATGGAGTCATATAAAATTTTATATAAAACACTTAGAAAATATTTGCGATAAAAAAAAATGTTCCTTGAAAAAAACTTAGAAAATTTAAAAGATGGAGTCATATAAAATTTTATATAAAACACTTAGAAAATATTCGTGATAAAAAAGTGGTGCTTGGAAAAATCTTAGAAAAATAAAAAAATATGAAGTCATATGAAATTTTATATAAAACACTTTGAAAATATTTGCAATAAAAATACACTCATGATCATAATAATAGGTACACCACCTGAACTATTTTTGAAATGCCAATAACTGTCAAATTAAGATATTTTTTAATGAGCAAATGTGTTTTTTGTTTTGTATTTGATGCGGCAAAGATATTGTATATCAAAGCATGGCAAATCCATCTTTATTTATTGTGTGTCAGTTAACAGTTTATAAAAAGTGCTTCCAGCAGGTGATCATAATAATAGGTACACTCGAAATTTTTCCTATTTTTTTTCAATTTAAAGGTCATGTTTTGCAATTATTTATATCGATTCAATGAATTTGGTAAAAAATACTTGAAAAATACAATTAATTACCCAATAATAAGTGTTCATTTTGTTAGAAAATGACATGAAAAAAGCACTGTTCTTCTGATGAACGGACCATAGCTAAAAACTTTAAAAAATCTGGAAAATCTATATCAAAATGCTTGGGCCGGTACGTGAACTTCGTTCAAAATACCTTAAAAATGGAAAAAAATTTAGAAACACGTGTTAGATCATATTAAAGATCCTCGGTTGCTGATTGCCATATCATTTCCATTTCAAAAAAGGACCCATCGAAATCCTCAAAAGCTGTTTTTGCCGAAATTACAAGTGTAAAGGGCGCACCAACTGTTCACCGTCGTCTCCAGTAGGTTAAATTACCCAGCCAAATAGCACGAAGAGTCCTTCTGATGTGTAAGAAGAATATTAGATAGGGTTAAATGTAGGGAAGGAATACTTGCTCTAGAGCGGAATTTAAGGAGATGTTTCCCCTACTGAAATTGGAAGCAAAAAATATTCTTTGAACACTTTAACCCTTTACATGCACGTTTTAGAAGACCTATATAAGAGTATTTTAAAAGAGGACTAAAGTGGCCCCTGGAATGACCTCTTAAAATGAACAATAAAGGCTTAATATGCTCTAAAAAAATGAACCGCCTGAACAAGTTTTCCTTGCCTATATTTAACCCCATCTCATATTCTTCTGATGCATCAGTACGACTCTTCTAGCTATTTAGCTGAATAAATTAGCCTGCTGTAGACGTCGGTAAACAGTTGGCGCGCTTATAACGCTTGAAATTTCGGCTGAAATAGCTTTGTGGAACTTGGATGGGACCATTTTTTAAAAACGAAACGATATGGCGACCAGTGGTTGGGGATGTTTTATATGATCCAACTCCTGTTTCTAATTTTTTTTCATTTTTAAGGTATTTTGAACGAAGTTCACGTACCGGCCCAAGCATTTTGATACAGATTTTCCAGATTTTTTAAAGTTTTTAGCTATGATCCGTTCATCAGAAGAACAGTGCTTTTTTCTAGTCATTTTCTAACAAAATGGACACTTATTATTGGATAATTAATTTTTTTTTTCAAGCAATTTTACCAAATTATTTGAATCGATATAAATAATTGCAAAATATGACCTTTAAATTGAAAAAAATAGGAAAAATTTCGAGTGTACATATTATTATGATCACCTGCTGGAAGCGCTTTTTATAAACCGTTAACTGGCAAACAATAAATAAAGATGGACTTGCCATGCTTTGACATATAATATCTTTGCCGCATTGAATACTAAAAAAAAAATACATTTGCTCATTAAAAAATATCTCAATTTGACAGTTATTGGCATTTCAAAAATAGTTCAGGTGGTGTACCTATTATTATGATCATGAGTGTATGTTCTTGGAAAACACTTAAAAAAATTAAAAAATAATGGAGGCATGTAAAATTTTATATAAAACACTTAGAAATTTAAAATGATGCATGGAACCAGATGTTACAACATATAGTTATGTATGGCGATATCTTAAAAAATTCCACATCAAAATTTATTATATAAATTTATCTTGCAATACATAGTGTCACACATGATCATATATCAAATAATATGACTATATAAAAGTATATAAGATCATATTAAATTATTTTTACTAGGGTTGATTATTTTTTTTTTACTACATGTGTTAGTTGTTTTGACTACAAATGTAAGTAGTTTTTACTACATAAGTCAGTTGTTTTTTGTCAGTTAATATAACTTACATTGTTAGTTGATTTAACTGAAAAAGTAGTTGACCGCAAAAACACTTACAAAGTAGTTATTTAAACTGACATTTTCAGTTGGTTTTACTAACATAATTTTTTGATTGTCAGATTCTAAGATACTTTTTAAAACAGAAAAACTCTCAGATTCTGACACATTTTTTTTTGTATAAAAAATTTTCAAATTCTTTAGACATTTTTCCGTAAAGGTTTCTCAGATTCAGAGACACTTTTCGCGTATAGAAAAATTCTCAAATTATGAGGCATTTTTCCCGTATAGAAAATTTCACAGATTTTGAGACATTTTTCCTGTGTAGAAAAATTCTTAGATTCTGAGACATTTTCCGTATATCAGACTCTGAGAAATTTTTCCTGTTTAGAAAAAATCTTAGATATTTTTCCCGTGCAGAAAATTCTCAGATTCTGATGCATTTTTCCCGTATAGAATAATTCCCCGATTTTGAGACTTTTTTCCTTATAAAAAAATCTCGGAGTCTGCAACATTTTTCCGTATAAAAAAATTCTAAAATTTTGAGACATTGTAGAAAAATTCTCAGATTCTAAAAAAAATTTTCGGTACAGAAAAACTCTCAGATTCTGAAACATTTTTCACTTATAGAAAAATTCTTAAATTCAGAGATAGTTTTCCCGAATGAAAAAAATCTCAGAGTATGATGCATTTTTTCGTAAAGAAAACTCTTTTTAAACATTTTCCGTATAAAAAAATTCTTAGATTTCTAAGACCCGTATAGAAAAACTCTAAGATTCTGAGACATTTTTCCCGTATAGAAAAATTCTTAGATTCTGAGATATTTTTCACCGTTTAGAAAATTTTTCAAAGATTCTGAAAAATTTTTCTAAACAATAAAAAATTCTCAAATTCTGAGACAGTTTTCCCGTATAGAAAAATTCTCAGATTCTAAGACGTTTTTCCGTATAGAAGAATACTCAGATTCTGAGACATTTTTCTGTACAGAAAAAATCTCAAATTCCTGAAACCTTTTTCCGTATAGAAAAATTCTCAGATTCTAAGACATTTTTCCGTAAAGAAATATTCTCATATTCTCAAATTATGAGACATTTTCCCGTATAGGAAAATTCTCAGATTGTGAGATATTTTTCCCGTAAAAAAAAAAATCAGTTTCTGAGACATTTTTCCGTATAGAAAAATTCTCAGATTTCTAAGATTTTTTTCGTATAGAAAAATTTTCAGATTTCGGAAACATTTTTCTGTATAGAAAAACTTGGATTCTGATTAATTTTTCTGTACAGAAAAATTCTCAAATTTGGAGACATTTTTTCGGTGTAGAAAAATTATCAGATTCTGAGACATTTTTCCTGTACAGAAAAACTCTCAGATTCTGACACATTTTTCCTGTATAGAAAAATTTTTTCGATTTTTAGACTTTTTCTGAAAGCAACATTCTCAGATTATGAGACATTTTTCCCATACAGAAAAAATCTCAAATTCTGAGTCATTTTTCCCGTAGAGAAAAATTTTTAGGTTCTGAGATATTTTTCATGTATAGAAAAAATCTCGGAATCTCAGGAATTTTTCGTATAGAAACTTCCCAGAATCAACAGTATTATTCCCGTAAAGAAAAATTCTTTGATTTTTTAAAATTTTTCCGTATTCTCAGATTTCTTGGATTCAGAGGCACAATTCCCGTATAGAAAAATTTTAAGATTCTGAGACATTTTTCAGGTATAGAAAAATTCTTAGATACTGAGACATTTCACCGTTTAGAAAAATTTACAGATTCAGAGATTTTTTTGTATAGAAAAATCCTTAAATTCTGAGACAGTTTTCACGTATAGAAAAATTCTAAGATTCTGAGACGTTTTTTCGTATAGAAGAATACTCTGATTCTGAGACATTTTTCTATTTAGAAAAAATGTCAAATTCCTGAGACATTTTTCCGTATAGAAAAATTCTTAGATTTCTGACCCATTTTCCTGTATAGAAAAATTTTCAGATTCTGAGACATTTTTCTGTATACAACAATTTTCAGATTCTGAGACATTTTTCCCGCGTAGAAAAATTCTTGACTTCTGAAGCATTATTTCCGCACACAAAAAAATATTGTTTAAAAAATTTCAATTAAATCTATTGATCAACAAAATTTAAATTATTGATTTGATCAACATTTTTGTTATTTTCTTTAACTATCGAATTTCAAATTTTCAATGTACCAGATTTGTTTTCGCTTCAATTTATTTGAATACATTTATTCAAAAATATACTGTATACTAGGGTTTTAATTTTTTTTTATTGTCGGCAACCTATTGGAAAGCAAAAAATATGAATTTCTTTATAATTTTTCCATAAGCTTGAAATTCATTTGTTAAATCAATCATTATTTTAATTGACTTTAAATAAAAAATTTATTAAATTTTTGATCATAATCGAAAAAGTGATTAATCGAAAAAAAAATCAATTAATCACCTACAATTTGATGATTGATATAACTATTTTCTTTATCGGAGGAGTTTCAATTAAAAAATTAATTGAATTCGCGTTGTTGTTGATTGACTTTCGTTTTCAATTCTTTCTGTGCGCATAGAATAACTTTCAGATTCTGGGGTATTTTTCCGTATAAAAAAATTCTAAGATTCTGTGTCATTCTTCCCGTATAAAAAAATTATCCGATTTCTGAGACAATTTTCCGTGTAGAAAAGTTTTAAGGCTCTGAGGCAATTTTCCATATAGAAAAGTTTTAAGGCTCTGAGCAAAAATGTGAGACATATTTTCATATGAAAAATATTTAGATTTTGAGAAATTTTTTCATGTAGAAAATTTTTCAGATTCTGAGACAGTTTTCTATATAGAAAAATTCTCAGATTTTGAAAAATTTTCCATATAGAAAAATTCTCAGATTTTGAGATGTTTGTTTTTTGTTTGATATTTTTATCGTAGTTCTTCATATTTATTCCTTTCCCTTTGTAATTTCAGATGAACGAAGGTATAACATCCTATCAACGCAAATTCATTTCCGAAGTTAGACGGTGTGAAGAATTGGAACGTAAAATTCATTTCATAGAACATGAAATCAAAAAAGATGAACTTCATATACCACAATTAACTAATGACAATTTACCACCAGCTCCCAAACCCAGAGAACTGATTGATCTGGAGACTCATCTGGAGAAATGTGAAAAAGAGATAACTGAATTGGCACAAAATGATATTAATTTGAAATCAAATTTCCTTGAGCTAACCGAAATGTTAAGAGTTTTAGAAAAGACTCAGGGATTCTTTGCCGAACAAGCGGTAGTTAATATGGAACTTAGTAAACAGCATGATGATCATCAGCAAAGTGGGCATTTAGGTTTTGTAGCCGGTGTGGTAAATCGTGAAAGAGAATTTGCTTTTGAGAGAATGCTATGGCGTGTTACGCGTGGTAATGCCTACGTTAAGAGTTCACAATTGGAGGAAACTTTAAAGGATCCCAAAACAGGAACCATTCTTTATAAAACTGTATTTGTGGTTTTCTTCCAAGGTGAACAATTGAGAAGTAGAGTTAAGAAAATATGTACCGGTTTTCATGCTTCCATGTATCCATGTCCAAATGATCATGTAGAACGAGAAGGAATGATTAGGGGTTTACGTACCAGATTAGATGATTTGAAAATTGTTTTACAACAAACTGAAGATCAACGTAAATGTGTGTTAGTGTCAGTGTCCAAACAACTGGCCAATTGGGATGTTATGGTTAAAAAAATGAAGGCCGTCTATCATACTTTAAATATGTTAAGTCAAGATGTTACCAATAAATGTTTAATTGGTGAATGTTGGGTTCCCAAACGAGATTTGCCAGTAGTACAAAAGTCTTTGGCAGAGGGATCAGCTTCTGTGGGCAGCACGGTACCTTCATTTTTAAATGTCGTAGAAACGGATGATCTTCCTCCTACCTATACTAGAACAAATAAATTTACCCGAGGTTTTCAAAATCTTATAGATGCTTATGGTGTGGCCACTTATCGTGAAGCTAATCCAGCTTTATATACTTGCATTAGTTTTCCATTCCTCTTCGCTGTTATGTTTGGTGATATGGGTCATGGTTTTATTCTATTACTATTTGGTGCTTGGATGTGTATATGCGAGAAATCTTTGGGACGTACTAAAGGAGGAGAAATTTGGAATATATTCTTTAGTGGCCGTTATATTATATTGCTTATGGGATTATTTGCTGTTTACACGGGTTTCATATACAATGATGTATTCTCCAAGTCATTTAATGTCTTCGGCTCCACTTGGCGTATTCGTTATAATACCACTACCGTCTTAACTAATGCTCAAGGTTTGACATTAGATCCCAAATATGCTGTCAATGGAGTTTATGCTATGGGTATGGATCCGGTATGGCAATTTGCTGATAATAAAATTATCTTTTTGAATACCTACAAAATGAAATTGTCCATTATCATTGGTGTCCTTCATATGGTATTTGGTGTCTGTATGTCGGTAGAGAATTTTGTCTATTTCAAACGTTATGCCAGTATATTTTTGGAATTTTTACCACAAATAATTTTCCTGTTATTGCTTTTCGGTTATATGGTTTTCATGATGTTCTTCAAATGGGTTAAATATTCAGCAACATCTGATATTCAGGCGGATACTCCCGGTTGTGCTCCTTCGATTTTGATTTTATTTATTAATATGATGTTGTTTAAGAGTTCACCGGCCTTGGAGGGATGTGATGAATTTTTGTATACAAATCAATCCCAAATTGAGATGATATTTGTTATAGTGGCTGTGATTTGTATTCCGTGGATGTTAATTGGAAAACCATTATATATTAAATTTACTCGGAAAAATAAAGCAAAGATGGTAAGTTGTTTTTATTATGGGGGATCGAATAAATCTGCAAAGCATTCCATGCTAAATCAGACACTTTGAAATTTTTAGATCTCCAAGTTTTTAACAGTTTTAAGTAGCCTTTATTAACTCCTTCCTGTAGTGCGATTCAGTAACTTTTTTAACGAAATTATCGATATCGTTAACTAACGAGAATTGTTGGTTGTTTTAACGAATATGTGATTCTATAAATTTTTCAATTATCGACAAGAATTAACGACAAAAATAGTTAATTTGAAATTTGTTTATTTTGAAGTTGTATTGAGAACCGAAAATTTTCGTTAACTTTAACTTCAAAAAAATTTTTGTTGATAAGTTAACGATTTTCAACAACGACAAAATTCGGTAGAAAAAAGTTATAGAATTGCTTTCAAAGACAATTGTCGACAATTAACGATTTTTGACAATATAACTACCGATTTTTGTCGTTAAAAAGTTAGTGAATTGCGCTACTGGTAAAATTTCAGATTTTTTTAATGACTTGTTCAAACTACTTTTTTAATATTTTTATACCCTCCAACCACAGTATGGGGAGTATACTCACTTCGTCATTCCGTTTGTAACGCATCGAAATATCGGTCGGGGACCCCATAAAGTATATATATTATTGATCCATGATCGATTCTAAGACATTCTGTGAATGTCCGTCTGTTCGTCCGTCTGTCTGTAGATAACACAATGCAGTCCAAAATAAAAGAGCTAGAATCCTGAAGTTCGGCACGATTATGTCTTATGGTCATAGGCAGATTAAGTTCCTAAACGGGCAAAATCGGATCTGGGGGAAAAAGTTTCCCCTTGAAGAACTATACCAACCTTTAAAAAACTAAATTTTTTACATGTTTTTATACCCCCCACTTAGTGATAGAGGGTATAAAAGTTTGTCATTCCGTTTGTAACTCATCGAAATATCGGTCTGGGACCCCATAAAGTATATATATTCATGATTCCCGATCGATTTTAAGACATTCTAGCGATGTCCGCCTGTCTGTGGAAATGGTGATCACGACCAAAATACTATTGGAAGTTCTCCCGAGAAGTTTGGTATTGCATTTGAGCGATATCGGTTCAACGATTCAAAAGTTATGAACGAAAATGTAAGGACACCTCAAAAGTTTTTGTACATTCAACATAACCTAAAAATATAAAATGCTTTAATTCGGCTGCTGGTTGACATATGTAAACATAATTGAACACCGAATGGTATTTAAACAAGTACGAACATATTTTTTGACAAAAAAATCCCGGATTTTTTTTTAACAAAAATTGTTTTTTTCGCGGAAATTTTTTTACAATTTTTTTTTTTTTTCAAAAGTAATTTTCTTTTAAATAAAGTTTTTTGCAATAATCTTTTTGAAGTTGTGGAGGGTATCAATACATTCGGCAAGGCCGAAGTTAACGTTTCTACTTGCATTTTCTAAATTTGTTTTATTTAATCAGCTTCGACCGGTCAAATTGTGCGTCCTAGAGGGGTCAATAGTGAGGCCAATCGCAATTAATTTTTAACCCCTTACATTTTTTCGCAACCTATCTAACACCAAAATCCACTCCCTGAGTGCGCTACCATACAAAATTACATTTTTATAAAATTTTATCCCATTTGTAATTTTCTATAATCTTTTTTAAAATTCAAGCATCATCAAGAATTTACTTCAACTGATACCCTGGAATTAGTCGAAGGTGATACAGCTGTCGTCGTAGAAGTTATACAAACATCAAATAAAACATCCGCCGGTGGTCATGGCCATGATGAAGAAGAAGAACCTATGAGTGAAATATGGATTCATCAGGCTATTCATACCATTGAATATGTGCTTAGTACTATTTCTCATACAGCCTCTTATCTACGTTTGTGGGCTTTATCTTTAGCTCATGCCCGTAAGTCCTTTTATGAAGTTTTTGAAATTCCTTTGAGAAAATATTTTTAATTTTTTTCGTACAGAGTTATCTGAGGTATTGTGGACTATGGTTTTATCGTTTGGCTTCCAAATGAGTGGTTATGTTGGCATTGTTGGTATCTTCTTTATTTTTGCCATTTGGGTCTTCTTTACCATGGCCATTATGGTTATGATGGAAGGTCTATCGGCCTTTTTGCATACTTTGCGTTTACATTGGTAAGTTTTGAAAAATTTTGAGAGTTTTTTGGGAAATAATAATTTGAATTTTTTTATTTTTTATTAACAGGGTCGAGTTTATGAGTAAATTTTATCAAGGTGCCGGTTATATGTTCCAACCATTTTCCTTTAAGGCTATTTTGGAAGCCGAAGATGAAGATTAGTTAAATAAACTGTTTAGCTATTATGTAAATATTTTTGCCAAATAAAATTGTGCACACAAAAAAAAACTTATTCTGTAGGAATTGCTTTTAATACAATTTAAGCATATACAATTTCTATTGCCATTGCATTAATAAAAAACAAGTAAGAAAATTATAGTCAGTCAAGACCGGTCATATAAAAAATGGGTCCCATGTTCAAACATGGACCGATGGATATATCTTTTGTCAAATCTTTAATAAGTGTAAAAAACACTCACAAATAAAATTTAAGTCAAATAGGCTTCTATTTGTTGCCAACAAACATCTTTAACTGAATATCGTGCGAAATTTTTATATGGGGCCTAAGTCTAAAAATGGTGCGATTATAATCAGATTTGATTAGGTTACTAAAGTACGCGTTAAACAAACAAATACAAGCAAAATTTTAATAAAATATTTTCTATTTTCATAAAATTTGAGAGATTTGTGTAAATATCGAGAAGGTGGTTTGTCTGTGAGTTTAAGGTGAAGCGAATCTGAAATTACTAATAAAATAATGAACAACTGGACCGATTTAGATGAAATTTAATATGAACCAGGCCAGGGGAACGATAAATATATGTATATGCCAAGCTTCAGCATCCTCAGAATTGCCTTTAGAAAGTTATCTCGTAAAATCGCGAAAAACCCTTGCCGAAATTCACTCTTTTGCTCATAACTTTTGAACCACTACCCGATTTTTCTGGATTGCAATACCAACCCGACCAGGTAAACATATATGCCAAACTTCAGGAGCCTCATAAAGTCTTTCACAAGTTAACGTGTTTTCAACAGACAGACAGACTGACGGACATCGCTAGATCGTCTTAGAATCGAACGAGGATCATGAATATATATACTTTATACACACAGAAAACAAATTTGCTAATTTCCAACTGAAATTCAATTGTAGCAACAAAAAATCGGTGGATTCATTTGAATTAATGTTAAAACAACTAAATATCGGTAGTTACAACAAAATGTTGTTATTACAACTGTCATTTAATTGAAACAACTATAAAATTCGTTAGACACATCAAAATGTAGTTGCAGCAACCGAATTTTGAGTTAATACAACTGAAAAATTCAGTTGGAAATTTATTTTTCTCTGTGTAGGGTCTTATTGTTAGACGAATATTTCGAGGTGTTACAAACGGAATGGCAATCTTATATATGGGACATTTCATGTCAAATCGGACACTTTGAATATTTTTTTTTTAGATTTTTCCAATTTGTTGACAGTTTTTAGTACCCTTCAAAAACTCCTTCGTGGTAAACTTTCAGATTTTTTTGATGACCCGTTCAAAAGATATCGATTTTTGGAAAATTGGTAGTTTGTTGCTTTACTCAAACTTCTTTTACTCATAACTTCTTCATTAATGATCCAAATTGCAAATTTTTTTTCTTCAAAATTTTTGTTTTTTTACGTACTTTAAAAAAAAAAACCAGAAAAATTCTTAAAAATGCGATTTTTAAGTTTTAAAATTTAAATCTCGTTTTTGAAATGTATGTACTTTTTGATTTTTTTGAAATTTTTTTGTGTGAAATTTCTATTGATTATACAAATTTTTTGCCTAGTAGGATCGTGGGATAACGATTATTACCATTTTTTAAGATTTTTTGAAAAAATTTTATTGTAATTTTCCAATCTTAAAATCATTTCTACTGCTCCATTGGTGCGTCATAGAGGGGTCATTTCAAAGACCGACCCCCAATCATTTTTACGTAATAATATTTCTTCGGAACATACTAATACCCTATCTCCAATTTCTAAGGGGGCTCCCACATACAACGACATTTTTTAAAATTTGCTCCAACCGCTCTGACTGCCCTACAAGCGCCCTTAGAGCAATAAAATGTATGACCGAGCCACAATATTTATTTAGTCCAAACATTTTCTCTGAACACACCTACCTACCCTCTGTCTTTAACTATTAAGGCGGTCCCCATACATTTTTTTTTATTTTTTTGTAAATTTGTTTTATTTAATCAGCTTCTACCGGTCCAATGGTTCGTCCGAGAGGGGTCATTAGTGAGACCGACCCCCATTTATTTTTACCCTCCAACATTTTTGTAAAACATATTGAAGGTGATTAAATAAAACAAATACCCGGCTAAAAATGAATTGTATATGAGCATATATGAACACATCTGACCATACATCATTAATTCGAAAACATATATGATCATATAAGAACATATATTAAAATTGGCGCTTATTCAATATATGACCATATATGGTAAAAGATATGATAATATGCGATCATATATTGGCCCATCCTTAACAAAAATTATCATATATGATCGTACATGAGCTTGTATACATTATTTTTAGCCGGGTATACAAAAAATTGTATGGGGACCGCCTTAATAGTTAAAGATAGAGGGTAGGTGTGTTCAGAGAAAATGTTTGGACTAAAAAAATATTGTGGGTTGGTCATACATTTTATTGCTCTAAGGGCACTCGTAGGGCAGTTAGAGAGGTTGGAGCAAATTTTAAAAAATGTCATTGGGTGTGGGAGCCCCTTTAGAAATTGGAGATAGGGAATTAGTTTGTTCCGAAGAAATGTTATTACGTAAAAATTAATGGGGGTCGGTCTTGGAAATGACCCCTCTTTGACGCACCATTGGAGCAGTAGAAATGATTTAAAGATTGGAAAATTACAATAAAATTTTTTAAAAAATTTTTAAAAAAATAGTAATAACCGTTATCCACGATCCTACTAGGCAAAAAATTTGTAGAATCGATAGAAGTTTTACACAAAAAAATTTCAAAAAAATCAAAGAGTACATACATTTTCAAAAATGAGATTTAAATGTTAAAACTTAAAAATCGCATACTAAAGCACTTTTAAAAATTTTTAAAACTACGTAAAAAAAACTAAAATTTTGAAAAAAAAATTGTGATTTGGACCATTATTGAAGAAGTTATGAATAAAAGAAGTTTGAGTTATGGAACAAACTACCAATTTTTAAAAATTCGATGTGTTTTGAACGGGTCATAAAAAAAATCTGAAAATTTTCCACGAAGGAGTTTTCGAAGGGTACTAAAAACTGTCAACAAATAGGAAAATCTAAAAAAAAAATGGATTCAAAGTGTTTGATTTGACATGGAATGCCCCATATACACTCTATCACTAGAGTGGAGGGTATAAAAATGCTTCAGAATCTGAGAATTTTTCTATATAGAAAAAATGTCTCAGAATCTAAGAATTTTTCTATGTAGAAAAAATGTCTCTGAACTGAGAATTTTTCTATATAGAAAAAATGTTTCAGAATCTGAGAATTTTTCTATATAGAAAAAAAGTCTCAGAATCTGAGAATTTTTCTATATAGAAAAAATGTCTCAGAATCTGAGAATATAGAAAAAATGTCTTAGAATCTGAAAATTTTTCAATATAGAAAAAATGTCTCAGAATTTGAAAATTTTTCTATACAGAAAAAATGTCTCAGAAGTTGAGAATTTTTCTATATAGAAAAAATTTCTCAGAACCTGAGAATTTTCCTATACAGAAAAAAATGTCTCAGAATCTGAGAATTTTTCTATATAGAAAAAATGTCTCAGAACCTGAGAATTTTCCTATACAGAAAAAAATGTCTCAGAATCTGAGAATTTTTCTATATAGAAAAAACGTCTCAGAAACTGAGAATTTTTCTATATAAAAAAAATGTCTCAGAATCTGAGAATTTTTCTATATAGAAAAAATGTCTCAGAATCTGAGAATTTTTCTATATAGAAAAAATGTTTCAGAATCTAGAATTTTTTTTTATATAGAAAAAATGTCTCAGAATCTGAGAATTTTTCTTTATAGAAAAAATGTCTCAGAATCTGAAAATTTTTCTATAAAGAAAAAATGTCTCAGAATCTGAAAATTTTTCTATATAGAAAAAATGTCTCAGAATCTGAGAATTTTTCTATATAGAAAAAATGTCTCAGAATTTGAGAATTTTTCTATATAAAAAAATGTCTTTTTTACATGTTTTTTTTTTTTTATTTTTGTTAAATAAATAAAACATGTAGAAAATATGTCTCAGAATCTGAGAATTTTTCTATATAGAAAAAATGTCTCAGAATCAGTCTGAAAATTTTTCTGTATAGAAAAAATGTCTCAGAATCTGAGAATATTTTATATAGAAAAAATGTCTCCAAATCTAAGAATTTTTCTATATAGAAAAAATTTATAAGAATCTGAAAATTTTTCTATATAGAAAAAATGTCTCAGAATCATGAGAATTTTTCTATATAGAAAAAATGTCTCAGAATCTGAGAATTTTTCTATATATAGAAAAAATGTCTCAGAATCTGAGAATTTTTCTATATAGAAAAAATGTGAGATGGGCACATGAGCAAATTAGATTCACGCGTGATCACGCGTGAGTGTGCGTGAATAAGATTTTTGAGTGAGTCGATTTTTTTGCGTTAGTTTGCGTAATTTATTTTCTCTTCGTATTTCCTTTCGTATCAAAAACAAGTAAAAAAAGTTAAATTCGGCCTTGCCGAATGTAGTGATACCCTCCACAATTTCAAAAAGATTATTGCAAAAAACTTTATTTAAAAGTAAATTATTTTTGAAAAAAAAAAAAAAAAAATTAAGAAAAAATTTCCGCGAAAAAAAAATTTTGGTAAAAAAAAAAAATCCGCGATTTTTTTCTTTTTTTTGTCAAAAAATATGTTCGTACTTGTTTAAATACCATTTGGTTTTCAATTATGTTCACATATGTCAACCAGAAGCCGAATTAAAGCATTTTGTATTTTTAGGTTATGTTGAATGTACTGAAATTTTTGAGGTGTGCTTACATTTTCGTTCATAACTTTTGAACCGCTGAACCGATATCGCTCAAATGCAATACCAAACTTCTCGGGAGAACTTCCAATAAATATGTTAAGTTTCAGTCATCTCTGTGCAATATTTTATCCGTGACAGCATTTTCCACAGACAGACAGACAGACAGACGGACAGACGGACATCGCTAGAATGTCTTAAAATCGTTCGGGCATCATGAATATATATACTTTATAGGGTCCCAGATCGATATTTCGATGAGTTACAAACAGAATGACAAACTTATATATACCCTCTTTCACTAAGTGGAGGGTATAAAAATCAATGACTCAATGATTTGAGCCCAACACTGCACTATAGGGAATTTATAAGGAATTGTTGGCCAAAAGTCCATTTTTGATGTGTTCAAAAAAACTTTTTTCGGATGCCATTATACAGTAAACTATATTAAAGTAAGCTAGCACACATATTTTTGTACACCAAACTCTTTTACCGCTAGTACGGAGGCGTCAAAAACAAAATTTAATTTTTTATTATTTTTTTTTTTTATTTTGGAGAACATAACTTATTACAAAATTAACGTAGTTAAAATCCTGTATTAAAATCTTTTGAAATTAATTTCAATTATCAATAGAGCAAATAAATATATTTTGTACAAAGTACAAGTTTAAAATGTTGATTTATATATTTTTTTAATTTTTCTATTTAATTAATTTTTTTCTTTTTTAAACCAAATTTATTTGTGGACTGCTACTTTTTTTGCATATAATTGCATACTCCCATATCTCTATGAGATATTGGGGAACTCTTTGTGAGTAAGATGTATTCATCCGCTAAGCCATGCGCCTCCATGGGAAAAAAAATTTAGTGATGTCCGTCCGACCGTCTGTCGGTCTGACTGTCTGGGGAATGCACGATGCTGTCCAAACCAAAAGAGCTAGCCACCTGATGTTTGGCACGAATATGTCTTATAGTCTTGCGATGTTCAAGTTCGTAAATGAGCAAAATTGAAACATGTGAAAAAAAGCTCCCCCTTAAATAACTTAGTCTAGCTACGCAAAATCCCATATTTTACATTTTTTTTGTACATTTGCTTAAAAATTAAAAAAAAATACGCCACAAGAAGTTCAAAGCCCTGCACTTGGACCAAAGGCACTAGGAAAATTATTTTTTTGCACGCCCCCTTTTGTGGGCGTGGATGTAAAAATTATTGACAAAATTATATTACAAAATTGCATTAAAAACACGATTTATTAGGCCAGATCATGCCAATTTTTTATACAGAGCCTTAAAACTTACCGCCAAATAAACTTGCCAAATTTTGAGGCAGTATCCCAACTTTTGGAGTTTTGGCCAGATAATACCAGACAATTCCCTATAGTGCACTGGTTGAAACACAGCAAAGTCAAAGATTGTAATTCAGAAATGGCAAAAATTAAATTTAAAACAGCCGATTTAAAATTCAAAAAAGTCTAACTGACATTCAGAAACTCCATTTAAAACGTCTCAGAGTCTGGGAATTTTTCTATACGGAAAAATGTCTCAGAATTTGAGAAATTTTCAATACGAAAAAATGTGTCTCAATCTGTGAAATTTCTATACGGAAAAATTATTCAAAAACTGAGAGTTTTACCCAGAATCTGAGAATTTTTCTATATAGAAAAAATGTCTCAGAATTTGAGAATTTTTCTATATAAAAAAATGTCTCAGAATCTGACAATTTTTCTATATAGAAAAAATTTCTCAGAATCTGAGAATTTTTCTATATAGAAAAAATGTCTCAGAATCTGAGAATTTTTCTATATAGAAAATAATTTCTCAGAATCTGAAAATTTTTATATATAGAAAAGTCTGTCTTAGAATCTGAGAATTTTTCTATATAGAAAAAATGTGAGATGGGCACATGAGCAGATTAGAGCGTGATTCACGCGTGATCACGTGTGACTGAATTCAATTTTACTCACGTGATTGTGAGTGAGTGTGAGCGGAATAAAAAATTTCGTGAGTGAGTATGCGTGAGTAAGATTTTCGCGTGAGTCGATTTTTTTGCGTGATTTTGCGTGATTTTGCGTGATTTATTTTCTCTTCGTATTTCTTTTCGTATCAAAAAAAATCAACAAAAAAAATTTAAAAATTTGGCTTAACTTAAGATTTCGTCCCGAAAAGAGCAAAAATAAATTTAAATTCCGCTGAACTTTAAATTTTGCTGAATATTTTGAAAGATTTTTGTAATTTTAGTTTTTGAATTTTTTTTTGTATAAAAAAGAGTTTCGTGAGTGTGAGTCAACGTGAGTGTGAGTGAAGCTTGCGTGAGTGCACGTGAGTGTGAGTTGTATTAAATTTGCTCACGTGATTGTGAGTAGAAAAAATATGCTCGTGAGTGAGTGTGCGAGATTCAAAAATTCCTGTCGTGATCGTGAGTGAGTGAGTGTGAGTCAAAAATCACTCATGCGCTCATCTCTGGAAAAAATGTCTCAGAATCTGAGAATTTTTGTTTAAATAAAAAGTATCTCAAAATCTGACAATTTTTCTATATAGAAAATAATTTATAAATTTAAAATAATAAATTTGTCTGTAAGGACAAATATCTTAGAATCTGACTTTTTCTTTATAGGAACAATTTATCAGAATGTAATTTTTTTTTTTTGGAAAAATGTTTTAAAATCTAAAATTCGATCAGTTGTCATAAAATTTGACTGGTAGAACGAATCGGTTTTCTCAGTGTACAGTGTTAGTCAGCTTTTAGACATAATTTTAAAAATTTCTTTTATTAAAAAGTTTTTCTTTGTTATCACCATAATTCGCATTTTAACGCATTCTTATAAATATATTTTTGTAAAATAACCCTCAAAAATTGTTTGTAAAAAAACTAATAAAAAAACAAACTATAAAATATTTTTTTTAACACGTTTTTGAACTTGCTGTAGAATTCATCTAAAATTCAATGAACTTTTAGAGACTTTTTAAAAAAATAATTTTGCTGACAAAGCTAAAAATAAATAACTGCAATTATTAAGAAAATTCTATATAAACTTAAATGTTATTAAGAAATACAATTAAACTAGATTAAACATTTACATAAACCAACTAAAAAGTGATTGAGAGATCACGATCTCAAAAATTTGATAAAACAGTTGAAAAGTAAAAGTGACAGCAAAAAAGAACAAATTTCAGTGAAAATTATATGAAATAATAATAATAATAATATTAGTTAAAATGTCCTGGAGAAATTTATTAATCTATGGATTTATAGTGATTTTTGCTAAATTAACATGGGCTGATGTTATGGTACAATTAAATATTAATCAGCCCATTAATGATGTTAGTGATAAATTTATAAGTTTTACTATGAAACCGGAAGATTTGTATACGGCTTTGGATGGCTCCAGTAGGTTGGTTATATTGGGTGTTGTTTTATTAAAATACGTGTAAAATTAAAAAAAAAATATTTTTCAATTCTTTAGGAAAACTATAACACGCATGGCTTCTATGTTAGGTAATTCTCATGTGAAATTTGTGGGTGATTACTATTTTGCCTCCAATACTGATACTAAATTGCGTAATCCTACCAAAATTGTATGGAAAGGTTTTAATAGATGGACCAAGTAAGTTAAAACACAAGAATAACGGTGGAAATTCAAAACAATTGCTTTAGAATTGGATCGTAAATTTGATATACCTTTTTTTAATCATACCTTCCTTTTTAGAGCTGTAGATTGGTCCATGATTATACCAGTTCCCTATACACCCGAAAATTGGGATCCTATGCATACTTTAAAGATTTTAGGTAGTTCTCAAATGGTGGGTATTAATGATTGTATATGGCAATTGGGTACAGGTAAGTTTTAAAAAGAAGAGTTTGTTTTTGGTGCAATAGTTTCTTAATTTTTATTTTAATTACAGATTTTGGTTCTTCTCGTGCTTCGGACTATGTTTCCGAATTGAATACTTTCAAATTGATGATAGATTCCTATAAACAATCTGTAAATAATTGGCAACTTATCGGTGCCGATATTTCAGCTGGCAGTAGTCCAGATGAAACACGTCGTTATGTGGAAATGTCCAGAGATTTGAATGCGGCATATGGTTGGATACAGTAAGTAAACATATTTATATTTTTTTTAATTACTTATTGTTAGAGTATTTTAAATTTTGAGAGTTTCTTAAAAAAAAATACTAGAATTCTATGTCTAAGAATCTGAAAATCTGTGGCAGACAAATTTTTATACGAAAAATGTAATCAAAACTTGAGTATTTGACGCAGTGGCGGTTACAGCTTTTTGGGGGATTTTTTTTTTTATTTCGATTAGAAAAAAATCAATAATTTAATGTTGTCGAACAAAATTATGGACAAGCCATAAATTTATAAAATTTAGTAGTTTTTGCCGAACAACTGCAGCCGATTTTTTAATCAAAAAATGAGAACCCTTCTTAACAGGAGCTTTATTTTTCATGGTCATATTTCCGTTTAGATCAATTTTTTTAATTTGTTTAAAAAAAAATTACTTCTTTGTATACTTAGAAAAAGTCTCAGATTCCAACACATTTGTCATGTGAAAAATCTGAGAATTTTTCAATAGAAGAAGTTCCTCCTACATAGAAAATATCAGCTTCTGACACATATTTCTTAAAGAAATGCTTTTTCTATAGGAAATATGTCTTAGAATCTGAAACTTTTTGTGTAAAGAATGTAAAACATTTTTCCTATAGAAAAATTTTCGGATTCAACGAACTTTTTTACTATAGAAAAAGTCTCATTCTCTATAGCATTTTTGAGATATTTTTGATATATTTTTTCTATACAAAAGATATCAAATTTCTTTCGTACAGATCCATTTTTAGATTCTGAGAACTTGTTTCAATAGAAAAAGTCTCAGATTCTTAGGGTTTTTTTCCTATGGAAAAAGTTAGAGTTTCGGAGACCCTGTCCTCAGATTCTGAAAGGTTTTCCCATTAAATTTTCAAGTTCTGAGACGTGTTTCTTAAACAGAAAAAGTTTAAAATGGTGCCACTTTTTCTATAGAAAAAGTCTTAGATTCTGAGACATTTTTCCAATGGAAAAAGTCTTTATTATGAGATTTTGAGATCTTATTCCTAAAGAAAAAGTTTAAGATTCGAAGACGTTTCTCCTTCGAAAAAGTCTTAGATTCTCAGGCTTTCTTCCAGTAGAATAAGTTTTAACTTCTGGGACTTTTTTTTCAAAAGAAAAAGTCTCAAAAGAAAAGTTTCAAAAGAAAAAGTCTCAGATTTTGAGACTTTTTTCCCTTTCGAAAAAGTTAGATTCTAAAACCTTTTTCATAAAAAATAAGTCTCAAATTCAGAGATTCTAAGGCATTTTTCTTATAGAAAAAAGTCTCGAATTCCTAGGGTTTTTTCCTATCGAAAAAGTCTAGTTCTGCGACCTTTTTTTCTGTAATAAAAGTTTCAAAGTCTGTAAAAAAAAGGCTCAGATTCTGATACATTTTCCAATAGAAAAATTCTCAGATTCTAAAACATTTTTCGTATAGAAAGTCTTAGATTCTAAACATTTTTTCTATAGAAAAAGTAATTTTTACTAAAGTTTCAGATTCTGAGAGAATTTTCCTTAGATTGTGAGATATATTTCCTATAGAAAAAGTCTCAGACTCTGATACCTTGCTCCTATAGGAAAAATCTAACAAGGGAAGTATCTCAACCCTTATGAACCGATTTGCATGAAACCTTAAATATATATAAAAGAGACAATTCTAAGGTTGGGGTATATTGGCTTATCGGCCATTTCTGGGATTAAGACGAAAAAATCGTTTTTTTTTTCAGTCATTTCTTTGAAACTATATGTGGTTTTCATTTGAGAAGAAAGGTTTTTTTAATGCCTATCCAACGGCGCGCCGCGGCGGCATAGCCTCATAAAAATTTAACTTCACTAAATATTTTTTCATGAAAATGAGTAAATTTTGGGTGATATTTACGTGAAGACATAGGACTACGATATCGATATGAATACGAAATAATCTTTATTAAATTTAAGTCGACATGTATTTTGCTCTAGACGATATTCTTGTTAGTTTGGCAGTTATCGAAATTTTCCCGAAGGTCCACATTGTTTCAAAAGGTGACAACGAAATTTTTAAACACTGATATGGCCGATAAGCCGAGACACCCCAACCTTAAAATCGTCTCTTCATAAGGGTTGAGATACTTCCCTTGTAAGTCGCTTTATTATAACAAATTTGTCACGTCCACAACTTATTTTTCCAAAGAAAATTTAAGATTGACAGATATTTTTTCACAACGAATTTGAAATTTTGTCACATTTTTTCCTATAAAATTTTTTAGATTTTTCCTATAAAATTTCCCTTTTTCCCTCCTTGTACCCGCGCATGATTTGACATCATAAAAAATGTCCCAATGTTCTTAAGCGAAAACGTTATATGTCCTTTCCAGGAATCTATTTGATGATACTACATTTTAAATTTTTAGTTTATAAAACTATTATTTCGGAAGACAAAAAAAGTACCAAAGAGTTAAAACATGTCAACTCCACCGAAAAAAGTAACATTTTTGACCGTATCCCTTTCGAATTGGATGAAACTTGGAATATATTAGTTTAGCCTTTACAAAAAAAATATAGTGTCAACATTTTGGACTTCGATTTTGGATTTTTCTTCCCGAGATATTGGGTTTTGAAAATTGGGAAAATCGTATGTATTTGACAAAAGTGTTCTGACATAAATGACGTTATCTCATAAAAAAATAGGAAAACTAACTTAATTCAAGGAAAATTAATAATGACTTAGCTCCATTGCCATGTTTTCCTTCTTTTAAGTTCATATTTTTCTTAAAAATAAGAAAATTTTTTTTTTTAAATATTAGGCAAATTGGAACTAAAAAATGGGATACATTTTATTTCAATTTAGTTTATACACATTTAAGGAGCCGATTGGGTAAAGACCCTTATTGGGTTTGGACCCGAGAAGTTCAGACTAGAGATGGGCGCGTGAGTGATTTTTGACTCACGCACGCTTACGCTCACGAAATAAAAATATTGCTCACGCACGATCACGCACGAAATTTTTTTAACTGCTCACGTTCACGCACGCTCACGTGAGTAGCTCAAATTTTTCTCACGCTCACGAAATAATCACGCTCACGAAAACTCACGAAAAATAAAATAAACAATTTTTTTTTTTTACTTTTTTGATTTCTTGGATAAAAAGTAATTAATTTCCTAAAAACAAACATAAAAATTTATCAAAATCACAATTTTGTATTAATTAATTTGTATTTAATTATGATGAAGATTTTCATACTTATTTTCTGTTTTAGACAGCAATATACAATCACGCAAACTCACGAAACAAAAATTACTCACGCACGCTCACGCACGAAACAATTTTTTTTAATCACGCGCACTCACGATCACGTGATTAAAAATTACTTTTACTCACGATCACGCGTGATTCACGCGTGAATCACGTGAATCACGAAAAATTCGTGTCACGCGCGCATCTCTAGTTCAGACCCAGTTGGGTTCCTTAAGAATCGTCATAGTTGCTTAGTTTTTGAGATACGTGAATTTAGGGACTACTGGGATCTTGAGAATTTTAAAAACTCGATAACTTCAAAAATGGCCTCTATCTGGCTTAGTTTTCGAGATATCGCCATTTTAAGTTAAAAAAAATCCCTGAGTTATAAAAATTTTACTAAAATAGTGGGAAAAGCTTCCTCAAATCTAAGAAAATGAACTAATTGGTAGAAATTAACGTCCTAAAACTAAAGAAGAGGAATATGTCTTAAAAATAAAGATTTTTTTTCATATATTTAGGAAAAATTTCTTTAGCGGTAAGATTTTTTCCATGTATTACGGAATTCTATTTAAGGAAAATAATGGACTATTTAACAGAACATGAACTAAAATTTTTTCTAACAGTTAAGAAAATTTCCCTAATTTAAGTAAAATTTCACTAATTTTTCCAAAGATTAAGCTACGTCTTTTTTTTTGAGTGTACAAATCCAGGTTTCAAATTACAAGTTATGAGATAGCCTTAGAAATGGCATGCACCATGATTTTTTGAAAAAGGTCAAAGGTCACAGGTTCCAAGACCCTAATTCCAAGGTTCCAAGACCCTAATTCTTGGAAGGCTATATCTCAAAAAACGATATTTTTAAAATTTTGGAAAAAAAACATATGTTGTTAAGAATCCCATATAACGAGAAAGCGCATGAGCTCGCAACACAAGGTGCTGATGGTATTGGTACTTCGGTACATATCTATCCACCTATCCAATATTTCAGATCGAACTTTAGAAAGGCAATTTTGAGACTCCTAGATCTTGGCATATATATTTGTCGTTCCTCGTGTCTGGTTGGTATTGAATTTTAGAAAAATTGGTCCAGTGGTTTAAAAGTTATAAGCAAAACCGTAAATTTCACACTGGTAAATTTAACACCATAAATTTAAGTGTAGAAAACGGTGACAGGACATAATCCCCACGGACACTACCCCCATAACGGAAATGGGGATTATGACCGAATTCATTACGGTCATAATCCCCATAATAGTTGTGGGGACTATGACCGTTTCCAAAACGGTCACTATCCCAATGGGGATTATGTCTGTTCCTTGTTGGGGTTACGACCGAACTTTTTTCGGTCATAACCCCCATTCAAATTATGGGGAGTAAGTCCAAAGCAATTTTGGTCATAATCCCCGTTTTCTGCAGATAGGGTGGGTTTAATGCATGGAGTTTGTAATCCCTAAGCCCGGCCGAAGGCCGGCTACGCAGAAAAACTTTTAAGTAAAAAAAAAATCTTTTAATTTTGGGGATTATGACCAACTAGTATAGAAGACATAATCCCCATAATTGGGATTATGGCCATTTGTTACGTGGTTTATTTTATCCCCACAAATCTGGAAATTATGTCCTTTTTTTATTGGGATTATGTCCAAATAATTTTCGGTAATAGTCCCCACTACCATTATGGGGATTATGACCGAAATAAATTTGGTCATAATCCCCATAACGGAAATGGGGATTATGTCCGTGGGGATTATGTCATGTCACCGTTGAAAACCCGTTAAACAAGTTTTAAAAACATTGGTAAGTCAGAAAAATATTTTACAACGTACTTTTGTAACTCAAAAATATTTTTACACTAAAAAAAAAATTTTATACTCGAAAAAATTTTACACTCAAAAAAATTTTACACTCAAAAAAAATGTATTTTTTTTTTAAATTACTAAAATCGTTTTTAATCAAAGTAAAATATTTCTAATCAAAATTGTTAAATTTGTTCACGTCAGAAAATGTCATAGTGTAGGGTATTCATGAATTCGGCCAAGTCGAACTTAACTTCTTTACTTGTTTTTTTAATAAAATTCTTCTTCTTAAATTCTGATTAATTTTTATTAAAAATAAAAATTGTTTTACTCGACCTTTAAAATACTATATTTTGAGTAGGTTTATTTTAGCTCGAGGTCATTATTTCCTTTGATAATTAAAACTATGATATTCTCATAGAATAATTTTCAAGAACATTATTGTTCAATTTTAAATTTATTTATGTTGGTAATTTTTGCAAGACTTAATCGCCACGTATTTCGGAATTTGTCAGATTCTATTGTCAAGATTATTTAGTAAATATAAAAACCCTATACTACAAGTGGCAAAGTGATTTTTATGACAAATATTTTTAATATTAATTCTAAAAAAGTTAATATAATTTCTCATCACCTCATGTTATCTCCCTATCTCTTTCAGAACCAACGACATGTTTTTGAATAACAACTTAAATTCTCCCCTAATCGATCAAGATCCTGCTTTAAAGGTACTTTTTAGTGAAAATGTGCCAGTATGGTTAACTTTACCTAAATCTCAAGCATCATTAACACACGCTGAAGATGAAATCATTGAAGGTCTCAATTGGGCCCAAACTATGGGTGATACTGCACATTTGGGTTTCAATACAATATTTAAACACTTGACCCTAAATGATTTGGAAAAACCCAAGTACAGTTTTTATGTGACGGCTCTTTTCAAAAAAATTATGGGTTCCAGAGTTTATCCAGCCAGACCATTGGGTGCACATGGACGCACTAATAAGCTGTATAGCCATTGTGCAAATGCGGTTTCCGGAGGTGTATCATTTATGGTGGTTAATAAACATGAGAAACCATTACAAATTGCCATTAGATCTATGTCCAAATTAAAGGACACTGAATTGTGGCAATATGCTTTAACAATGATCGATGGTCAAATTATGTTAAACAATAAGAAAGTGAGTGTAAATTCCACTCTTGTGCCAGAGATTAAAAGAAAACATTCACAATCTATGTTACAATTAAAAACTCCGGCAATGTCAGTAAGTTTTTGGGTATTACCTAATGCCAATTTGGAACACTGTAAATTCACTGAGGTGGAAACACCCGTATTCACCGATACCGAAGATACACAAAAACAAAAACGTTATTCGTCTAGCGATCGTTTGTTAAAAGAACTTATTAAAGAATCATCTAAAACTCCGGATTTGTTGGGAGATCTGTTTAAACGACAAAGACGTTCTGTAACGGAAAAGGTGGATGATAGATATAAACGTTTTATTTTAGAAGATAAAGAATATGAAGAACAACAACAAAAACAACGAGAACAAGAACAACAAGAAGAAGAACAACAACCTTTAAAAAGTTTTGCTGAAAATATGGTAAAAGATATAAAAACACCGTTTAAAAAAAAAGAAATACTTTCACCAGAACGTAGACAATCTGCCATGAATTGGTTGGGTAACATTGGCAATATTGGCAACATAGGCAACATTGGCAACATTTTCAAAGAACCTTTAAATTTGCAAACCCCTTTTATAACACGTAAAGTACGAGAATCAGACAACTATAATGGTCCTTACTTTATGACACGAGATGGTAAAAAGACAGCATTTACTAAAAAAATAACAGAAATTAAGAAACCCGAAAAGAAAATCAATAAATTCTTATTTGATGATCAAGAATTTGATGAAGAAAAGTTCTTTAAAAATGTCGGTGTACAACCGGAACCTGATTATGTTAGATTTCCTGAGGGAGATATCTTTTTAAAGGATATTACTTCATTAGATGGTGATAATGATGATGGCATTACGAAGGCAGAATTAAAAATTGAAACAAAACCATTGGGTAGATCGAAATCGTCACCCAAAGAACTGGTTAATGAAATGAAACCGTTACGTTTATTACCTACAGAATTTTTTGAAGCTTTGCCAGCAAATACTAACAAACCCACGAATAATAATAATAATAAAGTAAATATTGGTTCGGCTTTAAATTCTTTAATGTTCTCTGAACCATTTGGTAAACAACATTCAAAGAGAAATAATGACAATAATAATATATTTGGTAATAGTTATGAATTAAAAGAAGAAACACCAGACACGGAAGATTCAGAACATCCAAAAGATTTAGATTTGGATTTAGAAAATCATAACGATGATGATGATTTTGTACAAGCTCAAATTGATTTAACACAAAATTCTTTAAAAAACAAAGCAGCCCAAAATCAAGAAGAAGATTCTAATAAAGATGTAGACGATTTATTAGAATCGACCGAACCTAAGACTAGTGAAAATTCTAAAACTTACTTTTCCGATATAATGTCATCTCAAAACTTTAACTTTTTCGGTAATTCTCAGTCAAAAAAGGCAGAAGTTGAACAAAAACCTACACAAATTGAAACTACTACAAATTCAAAATTTGATGAATTACCTTGGTGGGATTTAACGTCCTTGCGTATGAAACGTTCTTTAGATAGTCGTTATCCGGCTACATCTTGGCGCAATAATATGATTACTAAAGATGAAGATGCCGTCGTAGCAGCCGCTAATGAAATATCTCCCTTGCGCATGCGCAAATTTGAATATAATGTCGATGAAGCTGTACGCAGTACAAATAATAAAAGTAAAAATGATGATTCTGCTGGCTCAACACTTGTGAATACTTTTAAGGATCAAGTCATAAAGTTAGTGGATATATTTTCATATCATGTCAATGATTGGTATAATACAATATCGAAACAGTTGAATTCCGATGAGGACACTGCTAGTAAGCGTGCAGATTAAGTTGGTGAAATTTAAAAGTCGTATTCATAAGTGAACTTGAGAATGAAATTTCTTAAATTGAAAAAACATAATTGAGGCAATCATAATTTAAGAGAATCATTTTGTGCTGAATCATTGTATTATAATATGTTTATAAAAATCTTTAGGAACATAAAATGATTGCTACAAACATATCACAGTTGCTACAAATACAAAATGATACAATTACACTGTTGAGCAAATTCATAGAAATTTGCACTCCCATGAATCAGAATACATGAATTAAATAGTTTTTGACCTCCTGACTCCAAATCTGCCTTCCAAATTTTTCTATCACGTGAGGTTTTTAATTTGCGTTTGAATATTGAAAAAATACGCTAATTTAGCACTTTCTGGGTCTCCCCTGTAACGTATTTTTAAGTTGCTCACACAAGATATGACTAGATTTAGTGTAAATATAACCTCTTGATTCCAAATCTGTTATCAAAATTGTTCTAGCGCGAAATATTGGCGTTTGAAAAACTCAAACTGCACTGTCACGCCCCAATATTCTTTATGAATCACACTTAAATTTTCAAACGCGAGTATCTCGAAAACGAGCATCCTAGAACAAGGTCCAGGAGGTCCATTTTATTTTATATTAAGTCCTATTTTGTGAAAGCAACTTAAGAATACATAACATTAGACCCTCAAAAGTGCTAAAATTTGGATGGCAGAAGACCAAAATCTATAAGGACCAGTTAGACATTTCACTGGGAGGTTTTTGGTGTCAAACAGTGTTATCAATCTAAATATGAAACTTTGAAATTATGTTTGCCTGAAATTGTTTTATGAATACGACTGTCAAAAAAGTGTATATTTCATGTAGATTTAAGTAAATTTGTTAGAATATTTATTTCAAAAAATTATTTAAAATGTTAAAAAATAATTTATATAAAGATATTTATAATAAAATAAAAACAATAAAAAACCAGAAAAGTTTTTGGAATTTATTTATTACGGGTGATTCTTGGTGAAATCAATCAAAAATAGCTAAACATTTTCTTGACCCCCTCCGATTTTGATGAAATTTGGTTTAGTTGTAACGCTAAGTAATAAACTGACGCACACTTATTTTCAGCCCTCTAAGTAAGCAGTGGCCGAAAATACGGAGGGTCAAAATTTCCCCAAAAATCCTTCAGTCGCGACACTTTGCACCTTAAAAACTTCATATCGTTGTTTTTATTATAGCTAGAAAGTCCATTTATGTTTTTTTTAAAGCTTATAATATGCTCTACAACCCCTGTTATAACCAAAAAAATTTCGAAAAAAATAAGGGATACCTCCCTTATATTAAAGTCGTGATATAGGGAGGAGAAAATGGGGAGGATGGTATCCCCTGATATTTTTTTATTTGATAATCCTATAGAGAAAGTCCTAAAGAATATATTCTAAAATTTTTATGTTGGGACAACAATGGGATCGGTCAAAATAAAATTTTTTCATAATTTCCCCTAAAATCTCCAAATCGCAACACTCTTGAACCTTAAAAATTTAATATCATAAGTGCTTTAGTAGCTACAGAGTCCATTTTTTTTTTGTTTTAAAGCTTATAATACGCTCTATAAGACATACCATAACAAAAAATTCTCCAAAAAAGGAATTAGTGCCCCCCTTATTAAAAGGTCGTGGCAAAGGTTGGAGGAAATGGGGGGAAAGTATCCTCCGATTGGGACAACGATGGGGTCGACCAAAATCAAATTTCATCAAAAATTTTGCATTTGTTAGTTTTTTACGTAGTGTAAGAACTAAACTAAATTTCATCAATGATTGATTTCACTAAGACTGATCCTTACACGAAAATGTTCAAAAAAATAAAGTACCCTAGTGCAGTGCTATACTGCAGGAAAAGTGTGTCTGTAGATGCGAAATCACCTTTACCGCGACTGGTGAAAACGGGACATATCACTGAAATACCTATCACGTGACAGATGTTAATTGGACATATCACTAAATTGTCTCAAAAAACTTATCCCGTCACCGGAGACAATGGGACAAAATTAAATTTTCCAATTTACCAAATTTCGAACCAAATTTTAAAATTTTCTAAGTCCCAGACACGTTTGTGAAAGTTTTGTATTAAAAATCTTCATTAAAATTGATTTTAGAATAAAAAAAATTTCATAAATTTTGAAAAAGTCTTAAAATTTTTTTTGAAAATACCTTACAAATTTTTTTTTGAAAATTTTTTGTGTTTTGGAGTAACAAGTACTTTAAAGAAAAGAAAAATTTTAAAAAGGGAAGTAGCAAAACCCTTACTAACCGATTTGCATGAAACCTAAAATTTATACAGGGTGGTCCAATAACAAGTATCTTTTTAAAACATGCAATGAAATGAACAATACTCAATAGTTTTGGAACCTTATGGCTTTATTTGAAAGAGCAAATATTCCCATTATTTATGGCAAACGACTTCATTCATGCGGCTGCCTAGGTTAGCTCCGCAGTAGCTCATTATCGGCACCCATTTTTCTAATGTTTCTGGTTCTACCTCACGAATGGCTTGAACGATATTCGTCGAAAGGGCCTAGAACATTTATGGATTTCCCATGTTGCATGAATCTTTAACGAGACCCCTCAAAAAAAATTCTAAAGGTTTTAATCGGCAGCTCTGAAGAGATCAATTGTCACCGCGAATATGGCTACAAACACGATTTCCGAACTAAGTGCGCAAAATATCGATTGTTTGATGGACTGTGGGACATATTGCGACATCCTTCTACACTCAAAAAAAAAAAAACTGTAATGTTAGCAAAAAAAGCTTGTAAACCTACAAGAAAATTTGCTGATTTTGAACCCACAGTTTTTTTGCTAAAGTTAGCAAAAATGTTTTGCTAATAATTAGTTAACTAAATTTTTTTTTTGACACATTTGAGGACCCCATTGGGTTCGGACCCGATAGGTCCAGACCCCGATGGGCCTAGACCTAGTTGGGTTCTTTAAAAATCGTCATAGTTTTTGATCCAAAATTTGTGTCCGTTTCGCTCTACCTTGCTTAGTTTTTGAGACACGTGATTATAGGGGACCACTGGGGTCTTGAGAATTAAAAAACTCGATAACTTCAAAAATATTCTTTTTGCGGTCTTGTTCTACGTGTTGAGAGCTACGAAAATTCTTTTGGACTTTTTGTTGTGTCGGCAATATTTACCGAGATATGAGCATTTTAAAATTTTCGGGAATGCTAACTTTTTTGAATCCAAACTTAGGTCCCATTAGGGTCCACACATGTGAAGAGGACCGACGATACTATGGAGATTCTAAGAACCAAAAATGGCCTCCATTTTGCTCTATCTGGCTTAGTTTCCGAGATAGCGCCATTTTAAGTTTTCTGAAAATAAAAAAAAATTTACCATTTATTTTTGCTAATGTTAGCAAAAAATCTTGTAAAAATGTTGTCAACTCAATTTCAAATTTAGCAAAAGAAATTAGTTCAAAGTTTGTTTAAAATTGCTAATGTGCTAAATGAAGTTTACAAGAATTTTTTGCTAACATGCTAATCTTAACTAAAAATTTGCTAAAAGTTAGTTTACCAGCATTAGCAAAAAAAAATTAGTAAATCTACTAACGTATTTTTTTGAGTGTATATGCAGTGGTCCGAGATTTGTTAAAAAAAAAAAAATTAACCCAAAATAATGTTTTAGGGCTTGATTCGTTTTTTTTAACGTCATAAATCTCTACAGAGATTGCCTTAAGTGTAGGAAAAAAAATTATTAACATTTCTAGTTTTTTTGTAGAATTAAGGAAAATATCAGTTACACCATTTCCAATTAAATTCAAAGATTTTTTATTGAATTTGCAAAATAAAGAAAAAAGTGAATAATTTGTCGTCACCATTTCCCAAAACTTTTCTGAAACTAAGTAAGTCATTTACACCATTTCCATATTTATATAAAAAAAAATATATATATAAAAATTATGTGCGTAGATTTACACTCAAAATAATAACTCTGTAAAATACTCTGTAAAATGACTGTAATCTCAATTCAACAGATATTTGACAGAGTTTTCTGTCAAAATACAGATTTAAAGAAAATACTTTGTATTTTGATGTGACAAAAAAACAAAGTTTCCTCTGTTATATTACTTTTTACTTCGTAATCTTAATTTTACAGATAATTAACAGAGTTTTCTGCTAAAATACAGATCTAAGCAAAATACTTCGTATTTTTTTATAACCAAAAAAGTTTCCTGTTTTGAGTAGTTTTTGTTTTTGTTACCAAACATCAAAATTTTATCAGTATGTTTCTTTTTTTGAGAAAAAGTTGAAAAAGTAGCAAAAGTTATCAAAATTTGTTTTTCGGAAATCTTATAAAAATTTTACAAAATAACATGCATTTAACTAAACTCTGTAAATTTACAGAGTTTTTTCTGTAATTTTTTTTTTGCATCAAATGTTTTTTACAAATATATGTAAATTTACATCGTTTTCTTTGCTAAATGGTGGTTCATTTAAGCAATATTTTACTAGAAACTCTGTAAATTAACAGTTTTTTTGTCCAAATCATTTTACAGAGTTTTATAGTAAATTTACAGAGTTTTCTCTGTAAAAAAGCTTTCATATTTAACCAATATTTTACTATAAACTCTGTAAATTAACAGTTTTTTTCTGTCAAAATCATTTTACAGAGTTTTTTAGTAAAATTACCAAGAAATGTTGTTAGCTGGAAAAGTATGGTGTACTCTGTTAAATTAGCAGAGTTTTTCTGTAATTTAACAGAGTTATTATTTTGAGTGTAACTTCAGACATTCGTAATACTCTTAAAACTAATTTTTAGTTAGATCAGACAAAGTTAAAAAATCTAGCCGCCATATTGAATTTTATCAGTTCGATTTTAAGATAACAGACCCGGAAATGTACTAGGCCACACTTTCAGCTAGCTTCAACAAAGAAAAGGAATATAACTGTTTTTTAATTACTTGTAACAAACTTTACTAAGCATATTTAGTCCGCTATTTTATTTTTCAAAATTCATGCCAGAAATTCTGATTCAGTAACTCCAAGATCCCCTTAAAACAAAATTTGAGTTAAATCAATTATTACAAAAATTTGTCCTCCATATTGGATGCTCCATTTGGATTTTTTTTAGTTTTTAGTTAAATTTTGAAATCAGCGACCCCGAAATACTCAAGAAGCACATTTTCAGCCAGATCCAACAACGATAAAGACTTTTGGCCGGAGTTGGATCATTCTTTAAACTTTAAGAAGTATATTTAGTCCGCCATTTTGTTTTTCAAAATTCGGAGTAACAATTCTTATTCAGTAACTCCAAGAACCGTATAAAACAAAATTTGAGTTCAATCGGACAATTAAAAAAAAATTGTCCGCCATATTGGATCCGCCATTTTAATTTTTTGGTTTTTAGCTAAATTTTGAAATCAGCGACCTCGAATTCCTCTAGAAGCACATTTTCAGACGGATCCAACAATGATAAAAACTTTTGGACGGAATTGGATCATGCTGGCCCTGTGAGCACGGGACCGATTTGGCGGAAATTCAATACATCACTAGCGAAACACAAAAAAACAGCAACATATAAAATAACACGAATTGTAAATTAATTAACCAGCAGTTTCTGTAACACGAACGCAATTCGTCCACGACGAATTTTCATGTACAGTCAAACCCGGTTATAACGAACTCCGAGGGACCAGTAAAAATAGTGCGTTATAAGCGAAGTTCGCTATAAGCGGGGTATATTTTATATCACCCTAGTTTTATTTCTAAAAAAAATGCTCCAATTTTGTTTTAATTGACGTTTTTTTGAAAGTAAACTACTTATTGAGAAGAAAACATTAAAAAGATAAAAAAATTTGATCAAAATAATAATATTAACCAACAATTTCTAACCATTTGTGAGTTTGGTAAATATAACTGCCGCAAATTTCAAAAAATTTGTGGGAGTTCGTTATAAAAAGGTAAATATACATGAAATTGTGTTCGTGGGACCATAATAAGTAGTTCGTTTTACCCGAGGATTCGTTATAACCGAGTTCGTTATAAAAGAAGTATTTTGTGTGAAAATTGTTGCCAAAACGTCGGGACTTTATAATTAGTTCGTTATAACTTATAACCGAGAATTCGTTATAACCGAGTTCGACTGTATTTTATTATTGTAACAAAAACAAAATACATGCAAATTCGACGCAGACGAATGACGAATTCGTGTAACAGAAATTAATTTACAAAAATAATTCGATATTCCTTCGCCGATACCACTGAAGTATTGCAGAATGTGATGAAACTCGGGTGTCGAAAGTGAAACTCCTTCGACGTCGAAGTAATTCGCGTATTTAGTAATAGGTATGACTATCATGTTAAAAAAAAAAAACATTTTTTGTTTGTATAATTTTTTTCAGGCCAAAAACTTTAACCTTTTGACGATCATACATTTTCTGCCGGAGCGATTTACAGTTTCTGTTCATTGTCGTGATCTGTGACCTAATAATAGTTATGAAACAAAAAATTGGACCCCTAACCCCTATTTTTCCCTTTTATTTTAAGTGGATCAAGTTAGACACTTACCGAAAACTAGACTTTTTCTGCCCAAACACCATTTTAGCACATTTACCGTATCTTTTACCTAAACAAAAATAATCTCCAAAAACTCTTTGGCAAGTATACTTGCCCGTGGTCGTTAAAGTGTTAACGGCATGGTTTAAAGTTGTCTGATTTGGCTAAAAATGTAATCATCGAGTCAAAAGAAACCATTCCCGGCAATCATTGAAATTCGAAAAATTTCAATATTTACTCTAGTGTAAATATTTTCAAAGTTTGAACTTTAACCCAATACCTCCTCAGTGACCCCTATCATACACAAATAACCAGCAAATCTTCTTAAAAAAACAAAAACTATACTTGCACAAAGTTTTGTTAAAAATTTCGAAGAGTTTTTTTAATCCAAGAGAATATGGGTTAACTCACAAAACAAAAGACTTGAGTAACAAACTTGATTTCTATAACACATACAATATTGTTACACAAAACGATAAAAGAAACTGAGAAAATAGTCAACAGGGTTTATAAAAGTAACAATAATAATAATGATCATTACAAAAATGTAATCAAACGCGAAGAAGATGTATAAAAACAAACAAATAAACTCTCAGAAATACAAAAAAAAACGAAAAATCATAACAAAATGCAATTGAAAAATAAAAGTTAAAAAAGTGGTATCTACTCACATTTACTCACTCCCAAAGTCGTGTTGAAATAAAATGCAATCTCAGCATGTTGATTTGATAGTTAGTGTTTTTAACAACCTGTTACTATTGATGGGGGGAAAAGTCCACAATATAATGCGAAACAACGAAAGAAATAATAATAAATAAAATAATAATAAAAAAAAAAACCGAAAAGACGTGGCTTAAGTTAACAATAGAGATTCCACATTATAGAGTTACGCTTAATTCACAACTATTTGACCAGTCTTAAAGAAAACGTTCAAGGCGAAGGTTGTTAAATTTATATTTTTAAACTGATTTTCAGTCGAAATAATCAAAAAAAAAAAAAGTTTACTAGAAAGAAAATACAAAAAAGAGATATTTTTTAATAAATTTTAAATAAATTTACTTACAAGGTAAGTTAATAAAAAGAAAATTATTAAATAAAATAAATTTATTTAAACAAATAAACTACAGGAAAAAAATTATAAAAAAATTGGAATTCAACATTAATTTCAAATAAGTGAAAAATTTAAATAGTGTCAAATCAATTATTGTGCAAATTGGTAAAATATCGTTATCGGTAACTGTCATTTCAATTGAGGTCATTTTTAAATACTACAATTTTGAAATTGTTGTGAAGTTTAAAGAATTTGCTATTTTTCCCATACTAATTTTTTAACGGAAGTCTCCATTATCTTGTTCTTTTACATTTAACAACTAATTATGAGGTACATAAATCTACATATTTTTCAATGACGTGGACGATTTTTGATTTTCTTGTGTATGCATTCCCTTTATGTGTATACGATCATTAACCATTTTTTTTTAGATTTGGAATTATCTTCTTCTTTTTCATTGTTTTCTTTTTTTTGTATTTACCGACATTGAACTTTAATAAACTTAATGTTGGTGTAAAATATTTGTCTCATAAGTACAGCTGTGGTCACAAAAGTAGTAACATTTTTTTTAGAAATTAAAAAATTTAATAAAACAAATTATTTTCCCAGATTCTGAGACATTTTTTCTATAGAAAAATGTCTTTGAATATAAAATTTTTCTATAGAAAAAATGTCTTTGAATCTAAGATTTTTTCTATAGAAAAAATGTCTTTGAATCTTAGAATTTTTCTATAGAAAAAAGGTCTCAGAATATGAGAATTTTTCTATAGAAAACATTTCTCAAAATTTGAGAATTTTTCTATAGAATAAATGTCTCAGAATCTGAGCATTTTTTCATACAAAAATGACTCAAAATCTGAGACTTTTTCTATACGACAAATGTTCAGAATCTGAGACTTTTTCTATACAAAAATGTCTCAGAATTTGAAACTTTTTCTATGCTAAAAATGTGTCAGAATCTGAGAATTTTTCTTTGTGAAAAATTTCTCAGAATCTGAGACTTTTTCTTTACAAAAATGTCTCAGAATCTACGACTTTTTCTATACAAAAACGTCTCAGAATCTAAGTCATTTTCAATACGAAAAATATCTTAGAATCTGAGACTCTTCTATACGAAAATCGTCTTAGAATCTGAATTATCTAAATTATTTAATTAAAAAATGTATATTACTATTTTTGTGACCACAGCTGTACTTATAAGACAAATATTTTACACCAACATTAAGTTTATTAAAGTTCAATGTCGGTAAAATTTGGAAAAACTCTCATATTCTGAGACATTTTTTCTATAGAAAAATTCTCAAATTCTGAGACATTTTTTCTACACAAAAATTCTCAGATTCTGAGACATTTTTTCTATAGAAAAATTCTCAGATTCTGAGACATTTTTTCTATAGAAAAATTCTCAGATTCTGAGACATTTTTTCTATAGAAAAATTCTCAGATTCTGAGACATTTTTTCTATAGAAAAATTCTCAGATTCTGAGACATTTTTTCTATAGAAAAATTCTCAGATTCTGAGACATTTTTTCTATAGAAAAATTCTCAGATTCTGAGACATTTTTTCTATAGAAAAATTCTCAGATTCTGAGACATTTTTTCTATAGAAAAATTCTCAGATTCTGAGACATTTTTTCTATAAAAAAATTCTCAGATTCTGAGACATTTTTTCTATAGAAAAATTCTCAGATTCTGAGACATTTTTTCTATAGAAAAATTCTCAGATTCTGAGACATTCTTTCTATAGAAAAATTCTCAGCTTCTGAGATATTTTTTCTATAGAAAAATTATCAGATTCTGAGACATTTTTTTCTTTAGAAAAATTCTCAGATTTTGAGACATTTTTTTTTTTTTTTAGAAAATACATACATTTTTTTTTATAGAAAAAATCTCAGATTCTGAGACATTTTTTCTATAGAAAAGTTCTCAGATTCTGAGACATTTTTTCTATAGAAAAATTCTCAGATTCTGAGACATTTTTTCTATAGAAAAACTCTCAGATTCTGAGAGATTTTTTCTATAGAAAAATTCTCAGATTCTGAGACATTTAAGGAGCATTAATTTCAATTTAAGGCTGAAGTGTACTTTTAGTACGTTTTTGGAATCTGATATAATGGTCAAAGAAATTTTAAATGTAGGATCTTCGGTAAAAAAAAACATTCTGGAAAAGGTACTTTTTGAAAATTCCGTTTCTAAGGGGGGGTTAAAGGGATAAAAAAAAATTCTTTTGGTACGTTTTATATTTCCTTAAATAACGGTCGCAGAAACTTGAAATTTGGAATGTAAAATCCTTCGAGAAAAAAACCTTCTGGAAAAGTACTTTTTTTAGAAATTTAATTTCTTGGGGTAAAAGGGGTAAAAAAGTGTACTTTTTGTACTATTTATAAGGAGTGAGATCATAAAAATGTTAACACACATTTTTGCCTACAACTTTGGTGTAAAGCTTCCAAATTTTTTTTTTTTCGGCAGTTTACATTTTAAAAATATGTCAGTTAATAAATTAATTTACATCATGAGTTTTAATTTGCAATTTTTTACACAATGGACGATGAAAGAAAAGTGCGTTCAAAAATAATTAAATATTTTCAACAAAACCAAACATGGACATACAAAAAAATTGCCAAAGAAACTAATGTATGCCGCCAAACAGTTTCAAAAGTGGTAAAAAGGTATCTGGAACACCTAACAATTGAAAGGAAGCCGGGAACAGGAACAACGACTGGTTATCGTAACATTGGTAAGGCATATAAAGTTAAAAGCATCCTTAAGAGAGCTCCTAACACATCTGGCAGAAAAACAGCTCGGTTAGCCCAATGCTCAGACTTTTTTGTACGTAAAGTGAAACGTAAGGCGGGACTAAAGTCCTACAAAGTTCAAAAAGTTCCCGATAGAAACGCTTTTAAAAATTTGGAGGCCAAAACCAGAGCTAGAAAATTGAAATCAAATTTTATAAAAAAATACAACTGTTGTGTAATGGACGACGAAACTTATGTCCTGGCTGATTTTGCGCAGCTCCCTGGTCAAGAATTTTATGTTTCCGATGTTCGAGGAAATGTTGCGGAAAAATTTCGGTCAAAAAAGCAAACGAAATTCCCCAAAAAATTCCTAGTATGGCAAGCCATATGTAGCTGCGGCCAAAGAAGCCAGTCATTTGTGACATCTGGCTCTATAAACAGCGAAATTTATATCAAGGAGTGTTTCCCAGCAAAACTTTGGTAATGGGTAGTGATTATATAACACATTACCAGGTAATGTATATACCTTATTTGTAGCATTATTTTAGGATGTCTTATCAAACATTTGTTCCACAACGTATTATTTTCAAGTGAAAAATAATGCATTACTAATAATTTGCTACGTAATGCATGATTATTGGAAAAAATGTATTTCATAGTTATTATTTCTAAACATTAAATCATGGATGACTTATATTTGGTTACATTATGTATTATTTGAAAGTTTGAAATAATGCATTATTTATAATTGGAAGCATAATGCATTACAATAACATAAAAAATAATTATTTTATAAAGAAATGCATAAGTTTAAACTAGAGACAGGAAACTTTCACGACAGGAAATTTCTAACGACACACACTCACGAGCATATATTATCTACTTACACTCACTTACAATCACGTGAGTAAATTTAATACAAAATTACTTTTTCACTACTCGTAACACCTTATATATTATCTTCTGGTATGCTATATTATTTCATTTCTAGTAACCTATAAAATATCATATATTTTACACCTTACTTGTATTCTTCGTTATAAATTTATGACTTATTTTATACCTTACTGGTATTCTTTGTGATAATGTGGATGCATTACTTTGAGTCTCATCGCCTGTTAAAATCATCAATGCTGCAATGTATAAAATAAGAGATCCTATACCATATTTTATACCTTATTTGGTGATTTAAGTTTTGCTGGGTTGCAGAAGAGACTTCTTCCGTTCTTGAGTCAGCACAATGTATCCACTTACTTTTGGCCCGATTTAGCATCTTGTCACTACAGCAAGAAAGCGCTGGAGTGGTATAATGATAATAATGTGGTTTTTGTACCAAGAGAGGCAAATCCACCAAACTGCCCGGAGCTCAGGCCAGTGGAGAGATATTGGGCTCTTGTTAAAAAAGAATTAAAGGGCACAAAAAAGGTCTCCCAGGACATGCAAGATTTCAAACGTAGATGGACCACCTGCTCTAAAAAGGTGACAGAAACTACCATAAAAGCCTTAATGGGAGGGTTTCCGGAAAAAGTGGATAACTTTGTTCGTAGTGGTTAGAGTTCCATGCGGTTTTTTTGTTATGATTTTGTATTAAATTTTATTTAATAAAAATTTGGTTTGAAGTCTTAAAATTCAGTAGTCTGTTTTTTATTTAACTTTATGTGTGTTAACATTTTTATGATCTCACTCCTTATATCCTGATATATATAATACTCCTAGACACTTGTTTTTTAGAATGAAGGATCCTTCTGCGAAAAAAACATTTTGGAAAAAGTACTTTTTGGAAATTCCGTTATTTGGGGGTAAAAAGTGCACTTTTGGTACTTTTTATATATTCTGAAATAATGATCCCTAAAACTTGAAATTTGGAATGTAGAATTCTTTGGTAAAAATAAATATTCTGGAAAATAACTTTTTGAAAATTCTTTTTCTAAAAGGTGTAAAAAGGTTAAAAAAATTTTCTTTTGGTACTTTTTATATTTCCTGAAATAATGGTCGTAGAAACTTGAAATTGTGAATTTAGGTTTACTTCCTGGAAAATAGATCCCCTAAGGCTAGGTTTTTGTCAATGTTGATTCTAAGGGGGTGTCAATGTTGATTCAAGGGTAAAAAAGTGTTGTTTTGGTACTTTTTTATTTCCTAAAATAATGGTCATACAAACTTGAAACTTGGAATGTAGAATACTTAGGTGAAAAACATTCTGGAAGACGTACTTTTTGAAAACTCCGTTGGTACTTTTTATGTTTTCTGAAATAACGGTCTAGAAACTTGAAATTTGGAAAGTACAATTCTGGAAAAGTACTTTTTGGAAATATCGTTACTAACAAGAAGTGGAGTAAAAGGAATATAAAGTGTACTTTGGTACTTTTTATATTTCCTAAAATAATGGTTCTAGCAACTTGAAATTTGGAATGTATAATCCTTTGGAAAAAAAGCATTCTGGAAAGAAATTTTTGAAAAAAAGTGTGCTTTTGGTACTTTTAATATTCTCTGAAATAATAAAACTACACAATTAAAATTTGGAATGCAGGATTATTCGGTAAAAAAAACCGTTCTGGAAAATGTACTTTTTGGAAACTCCGTTGGCACTTTCTATGTTTTCTGAAATAATGGTCTAGAAACTTGAAATTTGGAAAGTAGGATTCTGGAAAAGTACTTTTAGGAAATTCCGCAAGGGAGTAAGAGGAATAAAAAAAGTGAATTTTTGGTACTTTTTTTATTTCGTGAAATAATTGTTCTAGAAACTTGAAATTTGGAATGTAGGATCCTTTGGTGAAAAACATTCTGGAAAAGTACTTTTTAAGAAAAGTGTGGTTTTGGTACTTTTAGTATTTCCGGAAATAATAAACCTACACAATTAAAATTTGGGATGTAGGATTATTCGGTGACAAAAAAAAACCGTTCTGGAAAATATACTTTTTGGAAATTCCGTGGTACTTTTCGTGTTTTCTGAAATAATGGTCTAATGGTCTACTAGAAACTTGCAATTTGGAAAGTAGGATTCTGGAAAAGTACTTTTAGGAAATTCCGTAAGGAGGTAAAAGGGATAAAAATGTGTTAAAAGTAGAAACTTGAAATTTGGAATGTAGGATTTTTTGATGAAAAAAAAAAACAATTTGGAAAAAGTACTTTTTAAAAAGGGTGCTCTTGGTACTTTTAATATTTCCGGAAATAATTATCCTAGACACTTGAAATTTGGAATGTAGAATTCTCGATGAAAAAAATCATTCTGGAAAATGTACTTTTTGGAAATTCCGATGGTACTTTTTATGTTTTCTGAAATAATGGTCTAGAAACTTAAAGCTTGGAAAATAGGATTCTGAAAAAGTACTTTCTAAGGGGGGTAAAAGGAATAAAAAAGTGTACTTTTGGTACTTTTTATATTTCCTAAAGTAATGGTTCTAGAATCTTGAAATTTGGAATGTAGGATCCTTTGGTTAAAAAAAAAAAAAAAAAAAAAAATTCTGGAAAAAGTACTTTAAAAAGAAAGGTTTCTGGAAAAAGTACTTTTTATTTCCTGAAATAATTGTTCTAGAAACTTGAAATTTTGAATGTAGGATCCTTAGGTGAAACAATCATTCTGGAAAATGTACTTTTTGGAAATTTCGATGGTACTTTTCGTGTTTTCGGAAATAATGGTCTAATGGTCTAGAAACTTGAAGTTTGGAAAGTAGGATTATGGAAAAGTACTTTTAGGAAAGGAATAAAAAAGTGTTAAGAGTAGAAACTTGAAATTTGGAATTTAGGATCCTTTGGTGAAAAAAAACATTCTGGAAAAAGAAATTTTTAAAAAGGGTGTTCTTGGTATTTTTAAAATTTCCGGAAATAATTATCCTAGACACTTGAAATTAGTAATGTAAGATTATCGGTGAAAAAAACCATTCTGGAAAATGTACTTTTTAAAAACTCCGTTGGTACTTTTTATGTTTTCGAAATAATGGTCTAGAAACTTAAAATTTGGAAAGTAGGATTCTGAAAAAGTAAAGGAATAAAAAAATGTACTTTTGGTACTTTTTATATGACCTAAAATAATGGTTCTACTAGAATCTTATAATTTGGAATGTAGGATCCTTTGGTGAAAAAACATTCTGGACAAGTTCTTTTTGAAAAAGAGTGTGCTTTTGGTACTTTTTGGAAAGTAGAATTCTGAAAAAGTACTTTCTAAGGGGGTAAAATCAATAAAAAATTGTACTTTTGGTACTTTTTATATTTCCTAAAATAATAGTTCTAGAAACTTGAAATTTGGAATAAAGGATCCTTTGGTGAGCAAAATATTCTGGAAAAGTACTTTTTGGAAAAAAAAAACTTTTGGTACTTTTAATATTTCCGGAAATATTGATCCTAGACATTTGGAATGTAGGATTCTCGGTGAAAAAAAAAATCATTCTGGAAAATGTACTTTTTGTACCGTTTCTAAGGACGATAAAAGGGATAAATAAGCGTACTATTGGTACTTTTTATGTTAGCTGAAGTTTTGGAAATAATTGTGGCCAATACAATTTTTTTTTTTCTGTTTACATTACTTTCAAGTGGATCATCTAAAAACCTTTTGTTTTTTGAAAATTGCTAAAAAACCTAAAACACAACACCATGACATACAAACACAAATTAAAGTCAATGAATTTTGTTAAGAAATCATCACTTTTATTTTCATTTAAAACTGCGAACAAGACAAAAAAAAATAATTTTTTTTTTTAAAGCCAACACTAACAACAAATTAAAAAAAAAAAACAACCAAAAACTAGTTTGCATAATTTATAAAAAAAAAAATTATATAATCTAAAAATATATGTAAATACATGTGTATTATATAGAAATTTCGTGGTTTTAAAATTATTAATGATGAATATTAATTTATATTGTATACAAAATTATTTATATTTTATAGATGGGTCTATTGGGTTGGTTACCAAGCGATCATTATATACGAGATATTGGCATAATGGCGATAATATCAGCAATTGTTGCCACACTGCTAAGTGTACGTTTTTATTTACGCATAACAGCGGGAAGATGTTTTACGGAGGTAATTTTTACCCCAAAAATTGTAATTCCCTGTGACTTCTCCCACCATAAGCCAATAAGTACAGACATTTTTTTTTCCAAATTCCCTCTATTAAAAAACAATGTGGTTTTTTAATTGTAAATAATTTTCCATTTAATTTAAATAATAAAAACATTAATTTAATACAATAATAGCATTTAATAATAATTAATTACTTTGAAAGCTATATCACAATTATTAAGCAATAACTTTTAACACAGTACGACAAAATATGAATTTTTGTTGCACTTGTGATTAAATTGAAAAGATAACCTATTGACAGTGGCCTATCAGCAAAATGTCGGTTATCACGACATACTAAATGGATTCTGTGTTTTTTGTCTCGACTACAATTTCGTAGTAATTTATTAGCTTTAAAAAAATCGTTAACCCTTCTTAGCTGGGGGTCAAAAATTACCCATTCAATAGAAAATATATATTTTTTTGTGGCAATCTATTAGGTTAGGTTAGGTAGCCCTAAATTCTTACCTATTTAATATATATTTAACCCATATTAACCAGGGGTCAAAAATGACCCCGGAAAAAAAGTTTTGATATTAACAAAATATATAGTTTTTATTGAATGGGTCATTTTTGATCCCCAGCCCAGAAGGGTTAACGACTTTTTTAAAGATAATATATTACTAAAAAATTGTAGTTGAGTCAAAAAACACAGAACCCATTTGATACTTGTTTATATCACAAAATTCAAACTCTAAACTTAAAATTTTCTTTGGGGGTCATTTTTAATCCCCAGCTAATGTGGAACGTCCTAGATCGGTAAGATTTCATGACAGACTTACAATTATCTAAGAACACCGTGACACCAAAAAACCGTTAATTTTCACAAAAATGTAAAACTATTAATAAAACAAACATTTCCTTGAAATCCGCTAACTGCCCCCGCGAATTCCGAAAATAGGCCTGACGGATATCCGTAATATCTATTTTTTTTCTTCTCCAATGTGTTCTTAATTTTTTTTTTAATAAAATTTTGAAAAAAGGTGTTTTGAGAACCCTCTCAAAATCATGCTATTTTTATACCCTCCACTCTAGTGATAGAGGGTATATATAAGTTTGTCATTCCGTTTGTAACACCTCGAAATATTGGTCTAGGACCCCATAAAGTATATATATTTATGATCCTAGATCGATTTTAAGTCGAGTCTGTCTGTCTGTCCGTAGAAAACACGCTAACTTTTGAAAGACTTTACAGAGGCTACTGAAGTTTGGCATATATGTTTGTCATTTACCTGGTCAGGTTGGAATTGCAATCCAGCCAAATCGGTCCAGTGCACAGAGGGGTGAAATGCATCCAAAGTGGCGATTAATTCAATAGATGAACGTTAACTTTCACAACCGTGTTTGGTACCAGGTTAAAGTAGATAAAATTCAACATCAATAATGGCAAAAATCAAAGTTCTAAGTTGTATACTTTATTTGCAGTGTGTGTTTAAAGTTCAATTATTTTTATTATTTTTGCGCGCATTGATTTAAAGTGAAAATTTTGATATTTCAAGTAATTATATTTTGTATAAAGACTTCTAAAATTGAAAGCTTCATAATGGATCAGTCTACTTTAGGTATTTGAGCATATAAAAAAAATGTTTTGGTTTAGATAAATGTTTTGGAAATATTAAAAAAAAAAATAATAAAAATGCTCTAAAAATAGGGTATTTTTGATATAAATATTGAGTTTCAACAACTTTGTCTGTGAAAGAGTGAAAATCCGCCTATATTGTCTTTAAATATATGATTTCATCTAATAAATCCCTGAATGCCCGTTTGCGGTTTTTTGCGGTTTTTGACTTATCAATTTTTTTGTGAAAGAACTCCAGTTGCTAAAAATCTATTTGAAAAAAAAAAGACTAAAAATCAAGTTGTTTTCATAATATTTTGTCCTTATATTCCGTATGGTAGTTGTAACTGCAGCTCATGAGTGTACTGTTTATAAGAGATGGGTGCGTGAGTTATTTTAAATCACGCACACGCACGCCCGCCCCCTTTTTGGGGCGTGGTTATAAAAACATATGTAATAATAATGCAATTGTATTACTTAAGTGCAAAAACCAATAAAAATTAATTTGCAACGATTAATCGCAAGGGTGAAAGTGCCCCCTACGTCCCCCTCCGAGCCCCTATCAAAAATGCCCCCCAAATTTTTTTGTAGTTTTGTAACGTTTTGGATGGTATAGAAGATTCGGCACATCACTCTTACTTGTTGTGTTAAAATACTCTCAATTTCCATATTTTTGGTATTTTGATGTTTTTTGTTTTGTGAGAGATGAGTGCGTGAGTGATTTTGATGAAGATACACCATACATAACCTCATCAACTAGACCTTAAATTATTCTGTTCTGATCCTTTAAAAATTTTTGTCTGTAAATTTTTGAGATAAATGTTCACATTAACTGAATTAAGTGAAAAATAAAAACTTGATTATTTTATTTTAAGTAGATTTATTCTAGCTCGAGGTCATTATTTCATTTACCAACTAAAACTATGATATTCTCATATTTTTTTTTTGCTAAATAATCTTGACAATGGGATCTGACAAATCCTGAAACACGTGTCGATTAAGTCTTGAAAAAAATTACCAACATAAATAAATTTAAAAACGGAAAAATTAATTTCTTGAAAATTATTCTATGAGAATATCATAGTTTTAATTAGTAAAGGAAATAATGACCTCGAGCTAGAATAAACCCACTCAAAACATAATATTTTAAAGGTCGAATAAAACCATTTTTATTTTTTAATAAAAATTAATCAGAATTTGAATACATATTTTATTTATTTTATATTTATTTACTTATTTTTTTGATGTCAAAGTTACAGCGAAAATTGTGAATTAGGCTTTTTCCGAAAAACAGAAAAAAAGTTTAACAGGTAAAAATATTTTTTCCAATTTTTCTTCTGAAATGCTGCGTTTTATTAAATTTTGATTATCCATTAATAAAAAATTTTTAATCTTCTGTTTCGGAACTTTTTGAGATAAATTTGTACATTAATGAGATTTAGTGAAAAACAAAAATCGAATTTTAAATTAAAATTATACTAATAAAAACACATACGATATATTTACTTTTTTAAGATTTTAATAGCACATTAAGTTCGCTATAATGTGCCATTTTATTTATAAATGTAAAGCTTTTTGTTCCAAAGTTACAGCAAAAATTGTGAAATAAGATATTATATCCGAAAAACAATAAAGCGCCTAACAGGTTAAACAACATTTTTTTCCAATGTTTTTTTTTTCGAAAATGCTGTGTTTTTATGTGTTTAAGATGTCTCATCAATAAAAAATTATAATATTTTAAAATTAAGTCTTCTATGTATTAATCGCCATTTTAGGTATCATCCACCCCACTGTGCAGTGGTTCAAAAGTTATGAGCAAAAGAGTAAATTTCGGCAAGGGTGTTTTTCGAATTTACGAGATAAAAAACACGATAACTTTCGAGAGGCAATAATGAGACTACTGAAGCTTGGCATAAATCTTTGCCGTTCCACGGGTCTGTTTGGTATTAAATTTCAGCTCAATCGGTCCAGTGGTTCAAAAGTTATAAGCAAAACCCAGAATTTTAGATTAGTTTCATATAAAATGCCACGTGTTTTAAAAAGTTTTAAAAGCATTGGTGGTAACTAAACAATGCTTTTCAAACTTGGTTAATTTTAAAGCAATGCTTTTTAAACTTGTTCAGTTTTAAAAGCATTGGTAACATAAAAATTACGCTCGAAAAAAATTTTACACTCAAAAAAATTTTACATTCAAAAAAAATTTACACTCAAAAAAAATTTAGTTTTTTACAAAAATGATAATATTTTGTGTACATACGTACGTGCATTCACTCAGAAATATTTTTACAGTAAAAAAAACATTACACTCGAAAAAAATTTTACATTCAAAAAAAAAAAATTAGTAATTTTTCTTTTTTTTTTAAAAAAAATGACAAAAAAAGAGTTTTTACTCAAAATAAAATATTTCTAATCAAAGTTGTTAATTTTTTCACGTTAAAAAATGTACTACCCTTTAAAAAAAATGCATTGTGGAGGGTATTCATAGATTCGGCAAAGTCGAATTTAACTTTTCTACTTGTTTTTTTTTGAGAAAATGTTAAAAAAGCACCAAAAATTTTTTTTTAAAAATCTTTTTAAAAATTTTACAAAATAACTTGTATTTTACTAAACTCTGTAAAATTACAATTTTTTCCTGTAAAATTTTGGTTGCATCAAGTGCATTTTACAAATATATGTAAATTTACAGAATTTTTCTTTGCTAAATGATGTTTTATTTAGCCAATATTTTACTTGAAACTCTGTAAATTTACAGTTTTTTTTTTTGTCAAAATCATTTTACAAAGTTTTACAGTAAAAATACCAAGAAATGTTGCTAGCTGGAAAAGTATGGTGTACTCTGTTAAATTAGCAGAGTTTTTCTGTTATTTAACAGAGTTATTATTTTGAGTGTGGTCTTAAATAAGGCCAAAACTCCATTTTTGCAGTTTTTGACCACAATTTAAGACCAAAATACGATGTAACAAAAAAAATAGAAATTAGAAATTTAATATATGCTTGTAAAAACTAAAAAAAAAATTTTTGGAAAATTTTTAGCGGAAGCACCCAACCAGCCTTAATTTTTTCGAAGTCCATTTTGAAATTGAAAAACTAGTCCGATCGAAATGAATTGTTTGCACTTAATAAGCTAATAAAGCTTACTAATATTCAAAAATAAAATAAAAAATCGAAAAAAAATTATTGCTTGCATGGAAAGTTTTTTTTTACCTTGTGAACTTTGGCCACAATGGGGCACGGGTTAAATTTATCCAATTTGGCTCAAATTCTGTCCACATCAGTTTTAGACTATTTGACACAATATTTTGACCCGTAAGTAGAGGGTATAAAAATGAGATTTTGTGTAGTTTTATCGCGAGTGCGAAATTGTGTCGTGTAGTGTAATATGAATAAAAGTTTTCAGTACGTTGAATTTTTTTTTTGTTTTGAACTTTGGTACCAAATTTATATTAAGAAAGACCTTCATGTAACTAATATAGTTAGACCTACTTATAAATATATTAAGTTGTAATATTAAACACAATAATAGGTGTGTTTTTCAAAAAAAAAATAGATTTGTAAATACTGTAATAAGCTCAAGTTACAATTATCAGGCTAATATACAAAATTAATTTACATTTTTAAGGAAGTCTGATTAAAAGACATAACAAATATTGCATTTGAACCATGTAACAAATTTTTATATTTCTATCAAAAGTATTTACTAGTCATCATCGTTATCATATTGTTTTAAAACGCAATTTGTACTTTATACGGTCTTTCAATGACGTTTTAATAGTTTTTTATATGAACTAATAGAAATTGTGACATTTTTGTAATAACAGCAATTTGTTGATTACACTAGTAAACATTTTTTTTTACATTTTCCATTGCGGCATGTTTGACGACAATCTGGTTTTAAAAAAATTCCATCACATGAAAACTCTGGGAAAATAAACCATCAGCACTTGCGACTAAAATGGCCATGATTGTATTTAAATATGAGCTAACAATGCAAAAATGTGTATCTGTGTACAGAACACATATACGCAAAAAATTATTGGCTATTAAATCTCAATTAAATCTATTGATCAACAAAATTTAAATGAGACAATCAATGTTTTCATTAAAATTTTTGTTATTTTCTTTAACGATCGAATTACAAATTTTCGACACACCAGATTTTTTTCGCTTTAATTTTTTTGAATGCATTATTTCAAAAATATATAAAATAATTGGGTTTTACTTTTTTTTATTGTTTGCAACATATTGGAAAGCAAACAAGATTTATTTTTATTTAAATCAATAAATATTTCGATTTCGATTTCAAAATTGTGATCAAAATCGAAAAAATGTTTGATTAAAAAAATATGCAATTAATCACCTACAATTTAATGATTGATATAACAATTTTCTTTATTGCAGGAATTTCAATAAAAATATTGATAGAATCCGCGTTTTTGTTGATTAAAATTCGTTTCAAATTCTTTCTGTATACATAAATAATAGCTTATTTTATTGGTCTATGTTCAATTAAAACGTTATGATAGTCACAACAAATTTATTTGTAGTGACAAATAAAATAATAAAATACAATTAAACTTTTTCTTAATGTGTCAAAACAATAATTGACAATGAACCAACATGATGAAACATTTTTAAAAACCAGATCCGTGCTTCTCATGAGTCAGGGAATATAACCCGACATAATGCATTTCAGTCTTAAAATTATTGTTGACTAGTGTAATTAACGCGGTTTAAATTATTGATTTATAAAGTATGTATAGTTAATTTTGTAATGGAATAGTTTGAAATTTATAATTTCTTAAACAGGTATTGTGAATGACGGAATTTATTTTTATCCATTAAAACAACTTTATGCCTATTAAAATTTAAGTATTTTATAAATTACTTTAATTAAAACAAAAATAAGTGATAGTGTTAAATTTGCCTATGACGAATCTTTAATATGCTCCACAATGATTCGGGGGGATGCGTCCGGACGTTGAAGGCATCTTCCCTGTTAATATAAATAACTGATTTTTGGTGTTTGTGCTAAGTTTTTTTATGACCAACATTTATGTAGAACATTTCATCCCCGCTCTTTCCCTCTTTCGGAGTGTTTTTTACGATTTGTTAGAAAAGAGCCAAGAAATACCGTTATGAGAGGCAGTTAGAGGGTTAATATGTTCCACAAAAAATTTTGCCATAATAATTTCTACAAAGTTGCTGAACATACTATACACCTCAGATGAAAAACATAGTTTTATATACCGATATGTTGCAAGAACAAGCCAAAGATGGGAAACTTTAACCGTCTCTAAAATAAAATTCCGATGTGACCTTGCAAAACACCAATACACGTGTATCTTATTTTTGTCTCTTCTACCAGAATCAATCGTCGGAACACCGTAGTTTTGGAAAAAATTTGAAATTAATTTTATCATTATTTTTTACTATTTTCTTTGTTGAGCAAATATACAAAAAAAATAAATCAAGTAAAAAAGTTAAATTCGGCCTTGCCGAATGTAGTGATACCCTCCACAAATTCAAAAAGATTATTGCAAAAAACTTTATTTAAAAAGAAATTACTTTTGGAAAAAAAAAATTTTTTGAAAAAAAAATTTCCGCGAAAAAAAATTTTGGTAAAAAAAATCCGATTTTTTTCTTTTTTTGTCAAAAAATATGTTCATACTTGTTTAAATACCATTTGGTGTTCATTTATGTTCACATATGCCAACCAGAAGCCGAATTAAAGCATTTTGTATTTTTAGGTTATGTTGAATGTACTGAAATTTTTGAGGTGTGCTTACATTTTCGTTCATAACTTTTGAACCGCTGAACCGATATCGCTCATATGCAATACCAAACTTCTCGGGAGAACTTCCAATAAATATGTTAAGTTTCAGTCATCTCTGTGCAATATTTTGTCCGCGACAGCATTTTCCACAGACAGACAGACGAATATCGCTAGAATGTCATAAAATCGATCGGGCATCATGAATATATATACTTTATGGGGTCCCAGACCGATATTTCGAAGAGTTACAAACGGAATGACAAACTTATATATACCCTCTATCACTAAGTGGAGGGTATAATAAAGTTTTTCAGGAGTTGTTGTAGTTCCTCATGTGGGAAATTTTTCTCCGGTTTTTCGATTTTGCCATTTAAAGAATTCTCCAACTTATTAAATAAACCCTTTCTTCCCATATAAAAACATCATATAGTTTCTTAAGAAAAATGGCTAAAAAACGATTTTTTCAACATTTTTTGAACCCCTCAATCCCCGATATGTCCGATAAGCCGAGTCACCCCAACCTTAGAATTGTATCTTTTATATAATATATTAAGTTTCAGGCAAATCGGTTCATAAGGGTTGAAATGACTTCCCTTGAAAGAGTACATTTTTTTTTTGAGTAGGTGTATTCTAGCTCGAGGTCATTATTTTCTTTACTAATTAAAACTATGATATTCTTATAGAATAATTTTCAAGAAAATTATTTTTCTATTTTAAATTTATTTATGTTGGTAATTTTTGCAAGACTTAATCGACACGTGTTTCGGAATTTGTCAGATTTCATTGTCAAGATTATTTACCAAATATAAAAACCCTATACTACAAGTAACAAAGGGGATTTAAATGACAAATAGTTAATGTTCTAACTGAAATATTTATACATATTCGACTGTACTTCTATTGGGAATTAGAAGACGATATTTGTAAAATCGTAAAAAGATCACAATCGTTATATAACCAACAAACAATAAATATTGAAAAATTACCAACTTAAATAAATTTAAAACAGAAAAATTATTTTCTTGAAAATTATTCGAAAGAATATCATAGTTTTAATTAGTACAGAAAATAATGACCTCGAGCTAGAATTAAACTACTCAAAAAATAATATCTTAATGGTTGAATAAAATAATTTATATTTAGTAATAAAAATTAATCAGAATTCGAAGTAAATTTTTAAGTGATCTCAAATTTTAGGAAGTAGACAATAAAATTAGTAAACCCTAGTTAATACTTGTGAAATGTAACAACTTTAATAAATTTAAGGCAAGGTTGCAAAATAAGTACTTAGATCAGAGTTGATGAAGGAGAGGAGGACGAATGATGATTACTAAAAAATTGAATTTATTCACCATAATGCAATTTCACCTTCTTCTGTACGAAAAAACAACAGCAACAACCACACATGAATTGAAAAATCATGATTTAGTTGATACTTGCTTAACAGCCAACTTAGCGTATAGGTCTAGAGTGATCGTACCTAAGAGGCAGTTAATAGCAAAACATTAAAGATCATGGGGTCAATCCCTGGCGGCTGCGATCTGTTAATAATTTTCACATATAGAATAAAATTGACTATTAACTGAATAAATTTGACATTAAAAGTTTTTCTGATGATTATAATAACTGGATTATTTTATTTTTAGAAAAATAAATTTTTCTTTCACACCTTTCTCAATTCAAACCATATATATTAAAACACAAAAATTATTTTCTTGAAAATTATTCTATGAGAATATCATAGTTTTAATGAGTAAAGATAATAATGACCTCAAGCTAGAATTAAACTACTCTAAAAATAATATTTTAAAGGTCGAATAAAGCAATTTTAATTTTTTAATAAAAATTTATCAGAATTTGAAGTAAATTTTTAAGTGATCTCAAATTTTAAGAAATAGACAATAAAATTAGAAAACCCTAGTTAAAACTTGTGAAATTTATATAACAGAAATTATTAGCAAAATTACTAATAAAATTGAGTTGTTTGGTAACAAAAAAATCATGGATATTTTGCTTTTAACAGTATTTTTGCAAATTTTTATTACAGTCACTCGGCAGAGCTACTATTTTCACTGTAGTAGTAATTCGAAATCCCCCACTAATCAATTCAAAAACTCTCCATAAATAAATCTCCATTAATATCTCTTAAAACATTTTTTATACAACCATATTAAAAATTTCTTTTTTTATTTCAGACAAAAATGGAAGGTAAAACTGTTCTCATTACTGGTGCCAACAGTGGTATTGGCAAAGAAACCACACGTGATTTAGCCAAGAGAGGTGCTCGCATTATAATGGCTTGCCGTAATTTGGAAACCGCAAATCAAGTCAAAGGTATTTTTATTACTATTTTATAAAAGTAAAAAATATTAACTCCATTTTCTAAAATCTTTACAGAGGAAATTGTTAAAGAAACTGGCAATAATAAATTGATTGTTAAGAAATTGGATTTGGGCAGTCTTAAATCGGTTCGTGAATTTGCGGCCGATATTGTTAAGAATGAAAAGAAAATTGATGTTCTTATTCACAATGCTGGTATGGCTTTAGCTTTCCGTGGTCAAACAAGTGAAGATGGTATTGAATTGACCATGGCCACAAATCATTATGGTCCATTTTTGTTGACACATTTATTAATTGATGTCCTCAAGAAGAGTGCTCCAGCACGTATTGTTATTGTAGCCTCAGAATTGTATCGTTTGGCTTCTGTGAATGTCAATAAATTGAATCCAATTGGTACCTTCCCTGCTGCCTATTTGTATTATGTTTCGAAATTCGCCAACATTTACTTTGCCCGTGAATTGGCTAAGCGTTTAGAGGGTTCCGGTGTTACTGTTAACTATTTGCATCCCGGTATGATTGATTCTGGCATTTGGCGTAATATTCCCTTCCCCTTGAATTTGCCAATGATGGCTATTACCAAGGGTTTCTTTAAGACAACAAAAGCTGGAGCTCAAACTACCATCTATTTGGCTACTTCTGATGAAGTTGCCAATGTCAATGGTAAATATTTTATGGATTGTAAGGAAGCTACTTTAAATCCAGCTGCTATGGATGAAGAGAAAGGTTTGCAAATCTGGGAAGAATCAGTGAAATTAGTCAAATTGACTCCACAAGATCCTAAAATCTAAAAAAAGATTCGACTGAATTTTAATTTTTTTTAAGTAGGTTTGATTATAAATGTAATTTGTGGTATCTACAGTTCTTTAAACATGTATTTTAAGTTTTCTTTTATTTTTATTTTTTTTTAATAAAAAATTTTAAATTTTAAATATTTTTGTGTTGTTATATTTTGTAATTTAGAAAAAAATTAAACAAAATTTGATGATCACCACAAAATTTGGTTAAAACTTAATCAATTTATGGAAAAATGTTTATCACAGACCAATTTTTTCATGAATTTCTTTATATAAAAATTTAAAATTGGAGAAAACAGCAAAAATTGGTGATCACTCCTTTTTCACAATAAAAATTACTTTTTGTATAAGAAAAGAAAAATTCTAAATTTATAATAAATAATGATCACCGTTGTATATTTGTAAAAAAATATTTTTAAAAACTTTAATTTTTTCTTACCCATGGGAATTGAGAAAATAAAAAAAAAATTTATCATCGCTAATTTATCTTCTAAAATCAAATTTGATAAAAACGATCCAATGATTTGTTAAGCGAATTATGGCTATATTTGCCCTAGGACTTCTCCACCATTTGTAATTGTATTTTAGAAATTATCAATTGAAGGACTTACTGCAAGAACTTGATAAGCAACATTCTATTTTTTCGTGTTTTTCGCCTTCTGCTAATGTTCCATTGACAGATTTTTAGCAGAAGTCTTGCTTTACCCTTCGTACAAGTATATTGAGAATAAAAGTTGTGCAAAAGTTATATTTTCCACATTATTTTAAAAGTTTTAAGGCAAAAACCACCATAAAATGAAATGTTGCTTATCGAGTTTTTACCAGGGTTGGCAACCGATACCCACCTAGAATAACGGTATTTGGCTATTGTACCGCAACCAATAAAGGTATGGGCATTTTTAAAAGCGATTATGAAATATGATGAAATTTCCAGTATTTTAAATGCGTCACTTCGTGTTTCTACCGGTTCGTTTTCGAAATATAGGTCAATACCTTTATAATACCGTTTGAAACGGTATTATAAGGGTATTGGCCTATATAACTAGAACGAACCGGTAGAAACACGAAGTGACACATTTAAAATACTAGAAATTTCATCAGCTTTCATAATCGCTTTTGAAAATGTACATTAAGGGTGGGATAGTGTTGTGTGAGATTTTAAGCAGCAATATTTGGAAGCGCTAGAACCGCTCATTTTGTGAGGTTGGTAAAAAAAGTGTATGAGCCAAAAAATGGGGGAGGTCGGATAGGATCTAGGGGTCGCTCATCGGGGTCAAAGTTGGGCGTAGAGGGGGAAAAATCCACAAAAAGCCCCAAAACTCCCCTGGTTTTGCTCCTAGAGGGGTCAAATGTGAGACCGGCCCCCATTATTTTTTCCCCCTGCACACTTTTGTCAAACATACCTAAGCCCTATCTCCAATCCCTAAGGGGGGTCCCATACAAAGGTTCAATTTTAAAAAAATCTTGCTCCTACCGCTCTAGCTGTCCTAGAAGTCACCCTAGAGGAATCAAATGTTTGACCGACCCCCAATATTTTTTCAACCCCAACATTTTCTTAGAACATACCTACCCCCTATCTTCAATCCTTAGGGTGGTCCCCATGCATTTTTTTTTATTTTTTCTTAAATTGTCATATTAAATCAGCTCCTACCGGTCCAATGGTGCCTCCTAGAGGGGTCATTATCAAGACCAACCCCCATTAATTTTTAGCCCCAAACAATTCTTCTGAACATACCAATTCCATATCTCCAATTCCTAAGGGGTCTCCCACACAAAACGACATTTTTGTAAATCTTGCTCCCACCGCTCTAACTATCGCAGGGGTGACCCTAGAGAAGTTAAATGTGTGACCGACCCCCAATATTTTATCAGCCCCAACATTTTCCCCAAACAAACATACCCTCTATTTTTAAGCCATAAGGGTGTCCCCACACAATTTTTTTTTTTTAATTTTTTTTATAAAATTTGCGCCTACCGCTCCCACTGTGCCTTTTAGGGACGGGAAATGCAGACTGACCCCCATTAATTTTTGCCCCCTACATTTTTTCTGAACATACCTACGCCGTATTTCCACTTTGTAGGGGTGCTCCCCTGGGGAAAACTAAATTATTAATGTATGTAGAGAAGTCAAATGTATGACCTGCCCATATATTTTTTTAGCCAAAACATTTTCTTCAAACATACCTACCCTCTATCTTCAAGGTGTTACCCCACAATTTTTTCATTTATTTTATCGAGAAATCCGAGGTCTTTAATTTGTAATTTAATAGTAAGTAACTTTTGTTAAGCGTAAAAAAATATTTTTTTTAACTTGAAAATAATAAAAAATTATAAATAATATAACTATAAATCAAATTAATTTATTTTTATCTTGTGATGGATATTGTTTCCGATTTTCGGCCACGACCTGAAGCAAAACTATTTTTTCCTCCTCGTTACGGCACAACACGTTGTTATAGGTTTCTATTAATTTTACGCCTCTTTCGGCAGCGTCGTTGACAACATGTAATTTACGTAATATTTGCAGCGCTCGCTGGTTGTTATTCCGAAGCGTGCAAAAAATTTTGGAGTCTCAGGTGTGACGTAGTGGCTTAAATCAGTTTTCATGAGTTCTTGATTCACTTGTTTCGATGCTATGTTAATTCTTTTCACACCTTCGAATCCAACAACATGTACTGGAGGATTACAATCCTTGTTGCCACTGTCGCCGCTATCCTCTGAGGCATCTTCTTCCCCGATATCATCGTCATCTTCTTCCTCGCTGTCTTCGTTAGACGATTCGTCCATCTCATCGTCAGATAACTCTTCCTCCAATTCCTCTTTCTCTTCTTCAAATATACGAATTGCATTCGACATTTTTCGTTTTATTTCACAAGAGATATTCGGAACAAATAGTGCGAGAGCAACATCTTCGCCACTGAGATACCAGAGATGTCCACAGAATCTCTTGATCAATCGTTGCGACAGAATCTTATCAATTGAAGCATAATTGGCAATCGCTTTAAAAAAATTCAAATCATTATTTGGAGCTTCTATTGCTTTGGTAGCGCTAAACCAAGCTTTTACGTAAATTGTTATGATGAAAACGGTCACATCAAGAAGTGCATTTAATTCTTTTTTGGCCAAACCGATATATTTTCGGAACAAAAACATTTTTAGGCAATATATGGCTTTTGCCATCCATCGAGCATGACTGATGGGTCCTGGTGGGCTAAAGTGCTTATTAGGAATATTTTCGCCAAGGTATAATAAAACAATTTCAAGAAACTCCTTGTAGTCGTATCTGGGTTGCTTTTCTTTTATTTGAGCCCAACAAAACAACTTGATGTCAGTTTGGACTTGAGCTGGTATGTTTCCTGCCACTTCCTTCCACCAAGACTGTACGGTTTGTCTTTTATATTTTCCCACTGCTCTTTAAAACGTGCAAACATTAGCACTCCTGGTCCAGACGTTTTGCCGAATTTGGTTTCAAACACTTAGTTTTCCCAAGGGGAGCACCCCTACAAAGTGTAAATACGGCGTAGGTATGTTCAGAAAAAATGTAGGGGGCAAAAATTAATGGGGGTCAGTCTGCATTGGAGCGGTAGGCGCAAATTTTATAAAAAAAAATTAAAAAAAAAAAAATTGTGTGGGGACACCCTTAAGGCTTAAAAATAGAGGGTAGGTTTGTTTGGGGAAAATGTTGGGGCTGAAAAAATATTGGGGGTCGGTCACACATTTAACTTCTCTAGGGTCACCCCTGCGATAGTTAGAGCGGTGGGAGCAAGATTTACAAAAATGTCGTTTTGTGTGGGAGACCCCTTAGGAATTGGAGATATGGAATTGGTATGTTCAGAAGAATTGTTGGGGGCTAAAAATTAATGGGGGTTGGTCTTGATAATGACCTCTCTAGGAGGCACCATTGGACCGGTAGGAGCTGATTTAATATGACAATTTAAGAAAAAATAAAAAAAAAAAATGCATGGGGACCACCCTAAGGATTGAAGATAGGGGGTAGGTATGTTCTAAGAAAATGTTGGGGTTGAAAAAATATTGGGGGTCGGTCATACATTTGATTCCTCTAGGGTGACTTCTAGGACAGCTAGAGCGGTAGGAGCAAGATTTTTTTAAAATTGAACCTTTGTATGGGACCCCCCTTAGGGATTGCAGATAGGGCTTAGGTATGTTTGGCAAAAGTGTTCAGGGGGAAAAAATAATGGGGGCCGGTCTCACATTTGACCCCTCTAGGAGCAAAACCAGGGGAGTTTTGGGGCTTTTTGTGGATTTTTTACCCTCTACGCCCAACTTTGACCCCTATGAGCGACCCCTAGATCCTATCCGATCTGCCCCATTTTTTGGGCCATGCATTTTTTTTACGAACCTCACAAAATAAGCGGTTCTAGCGTGTCGAAATCGAAAACTCGTGCACTATCCCACCCCTAATGTACATATCTTTTTTGGTTGCGGTACAATAGCCAAATATCGTTATTCAAGGTGGGTATCGGTTGCCAACCCTGGTTTTTACAATAAGCCCTTCAATTGTATTTCAGAAATTATAATTTGTATTTCAGAAATTATCAATTGTATTTTAGAAACTGAAAATTTTTTTCAGAAATTATCAATTGTATTTCAGAGATTATCAATTGTATTTCAGAAATTATCAATTCTATTTCAGAATTTATCAATTGTATTTCAGAATTTATTAATTGTATTGATAAATTTCAGAAATTATCAATTGTATTTCAGAATTTATTAATACTTAGTATGTATTACTATTATTACTATTATTAATAAATTCTGAAATATAACATAGCTGTATTATTGATTTTTTTTATTTGGATTTTTTGGAAAAAAATAAAATACTTTGATATTTTAGTTGGCTATCAAAAAATAAAATGTTTTGTTATTTTATTTATTTTGGTTTGAATAAAATAAAATTTTATTTTATTCAAATTCATAAAAATGAAATAATATTTCTTTCCAAAAAAATCAAATAATTTTTTCTGATTGCTTATTCAAACAAACAAAATAGAATTTTTCAAAATAATCAACAAAAATTTGTGATTTTTTTTGGATATTCACAAAAATTCAAATGAATAACGTATTATTTAAACAAAAAAAAAGAAATATTCTTGAAAATTTTGTGTTTGAAAAATAATTTTTTTTTTATTTATTTTGAATTTTATTATACAGTAAAACACACAATTATTCTTACAAACCACTATTGTTTTACTTATTTAAGGTTTTCTTTACTAAAACATTAATTAGATTATTTTTAATTTTTTCCCAAATTGACTTTTACTGATTATGGAAAATACTCTTGTTGATTAGACTTTTCGATATTTTTCTTAAACAATAAAAAGTCGTGAAAGGATGTATAATTACTTAAATACCCTTAATTGTAAAGGTTTATTTTGCAAAACATTGAGATTTTTAAGGGTTTTTGCTTTGGTGACATTTTTAAGAAAATATTCTTTAGTATTAACTGTGAAATGTTTCTACTACACAAAAATTATTTTAATCGAAAAAAATTTCATTCTTTATACAATTGAACATTTTTGCAATAGAAAATGCATTATTCTATTTTTAAAATTTAAATGCATATTTGCTTATAAATATTTTTTTTATTTTTGACTACTTTTGAGATAAAACTGATGTTGTACTGATGATGTAATTTATTGTGATTCTCTAGCACATAACGATCTATCCTTCTATCCCTCATTGAAGTCTACCAAAAGGCAAAAAATATTCTACGAATTAGTGCATGAAATTTCACTGGGGAAGTATCATATTGAAAATAATTAAAATAATAAGTTATAATATATCAAAAATGTTTCAAATTTACTTTATAACTATATCACATAGGCCAGGTAAAATTTGTGACTTTGACCAACCAAGTAAAACACGGGTGGTTGGAAACAGTTTTTGCCTAAAAGTGCGAATACTATATTTTCTTTTTTGAATACGTATTTGGAATGTCTAAGAATAATATAGGAACAAAAACCAAAACATCGATCGAGCACTTTTTTCAAAAATCGCGGTTGAATTGCAAAAGATTATTATATTCGAATTTTCTCGAAAACTAGAGATATCAAAAAAAACAAATATTATTTGGAATTATGCATTTATATAAAGTATTCAAAAAAATTTACATTGCAGTATTCAAACGGTCAAAAAATAAACATAATTATTTTGAATGTATTTTATATGGTATGGAATTGGGCACATTTTTAAGCGCGAAAAACACAAAAACGAAACAAGCTACAGCATTTTAGATGACAGATTTGGATTCTACAGGTCCATATTATATAAAATCCACTCTTAGTTTTTGACATTAACGCAATAATGTCTAACAGTGGTGCTACAAAAACGCTTATAAATAACATTTTTTAAATTTCTATTCCGAATATCTCGAAAACGAGAAGCTATAGAGAAAATGCATATTTCATAGAGTATGCGGTACGTTTACGTTTTTAGACTAACAACTTACAATTAGACCTTAATGGTCAAAACGTACTCTGAAAATTTAAATACTTTTAGGCATTTCTTTTAAAAAAGGGAAAATGGAAATTAATTGTTGATGTCTTGTAAGAGTCCTAACACCTTAAATGGGAAATGAAGTGTTGATTTTTTAGAATCCTAACAGGTATTGCTTAGACTTTTAAGCTCTTAATTTCCTTAGTTTTTCTCTTCCTTGCTTCTGCAGAAACAAGGTCAGGTCAAAACAAGTAGAAAAGTTAAATTCGACTTGGCCGAATCTATGAATACCCTCCACAATGCCCTTTTTAAGTGATAGTAAATTTTCTAACGTGAAAAAATAACATTTTTGGTTAGAAATATTTTATTTTCTGTTAAAAAACTTTTTTTATTAATTTTTGAAAAAAAAAAATAATTTACTATTTTTTTTTGAGTGTAAAATTTTTTTTGAGTGTAAAATTTTTTTTGAGTGTAATTTTTTTTTTGTGTAAGTGTAAAAATATTTTTGTGTGACAAAAATACCTTGTAAAATATTTTTCTGACTTACAAATGTTTTTAAAACATGTTGAATTTAAGGTGAAACTAATCTGAAATTTACGGTTTTGCTAATAACTTTTGAACCACTGGACCGATTTGGCTGAATTTTAAAGCGACCCGGACCAGAGGAACGGCAAATATATATGCCACACTTCAGCACCCTCGGAATTGCCGTTCGAAAGTTACCGTGTGTTTTATCTCGTAAATTCCAGAAAAACCCTTGCCGAAATTCACTCATTTGCTTATAACTTTTGAACCACTGGACCGATTTCGCTGGATTGCAATACCAACCTGACCAGGTAAATGTCCAATATATATGCCAAACTTCAGGAGCCTCCGTAAAGTCTTTCAAAAGTTAGCGTGTTTTCAACAGACAGACAGACAGACAGACAGACAGACAGACAGACGGACAGACGGACAGACGGACGGACGGACATCGCTAGATCGTCTTAAAATCGATCGAGGATCATGAATATATATACTTTATGGGGTCCTAGACCAATATTTCGAGGTGTTACAAACGGAATGACAAACTTATATATACCCTCTATCACTAGAGTGGAGGGTATAAAAAAAATATGTATATCGTTGACTGTGACTTTTCATATTTTTTTTTTAACTATCCCATTATGCCAATAGTTAATCGAGCTGGAGAGAAATTGGCATCGGCCTGACCAATTTTGCTAGGATGCGGCTCAATTTTTTATTTTTTTTTGTAAAACATAATGGCCGGCTTTTAAGCCGGTTGGTTTGTTGTCTGATGCCAAAGTGGTCCTATATTACATAAATACGCCCACGAAGACTTTTCGAGATTTCTTAAAACTATATAATCATACTGATGGCCAGGCAACGATATGTAGTTTTGGTTCACTTACGTCAACGTTACAAAAAATTTCTTCTGTTTCTGTTGTATGTTTCAATAAAAATATTTGAAATTCAAAAAAAAAATTTTTCGCAGTCTAGCTCTTTTATTTTGGATTGTATCATGTCTTCCACAGACGAACGGACGGACATCTGCAGAATGTGTAACAATCGATCACTAATAAATAATATATATTTTATGGTTTGTTAGATAGATATTTCGATGCTTACACACGCAATGACAAAGTGAGTATACTCCTTAAACCAACCTATGAAAGTCGCCAATTTTTACAGATTCTTATACTTTTCTTTAAAAAAAAAGTTTTGTTAAGTAAATATTTGCATAAGTTTATAGCTCTGCACTTGGAATTTCCTAAATCACAACTTAACTTTTCTGAATTCAAATGGACTTTTTATAAATTACAATTTATAAGAACCTGATATTAAAACAAAACTGTTTTGTAAGAATAATTTTTTGTTAAACTGTACAAAATAAATAAAATAGTTTTTTTTTCAAACACAAAATTTTCAAGAATATTTATTTTTTGTTGATTGAATAATACGTTATTTATTTGAATTTTTGTGAATAACCAAAAAAAATCACAAATTTTTGTTGATTATTTTGAAAAATTCTATTTTGTTTGTTTGAATAAAAAAAATCAGAAAAAATTATTCGATTTTTCGTTATTCAAATAAAATCAAAATAAATATTATTCATTTTCAAATATTTAAATAATCTGTTATTTGATTATTTTTGAAAAAATATTGTTATTTATTCATTTCGTTATTTCAATCATAGCATACAGCTATGAAATATAATTGATAATTTCTGAAATACAATTGATTATTTCTGAAATACAATTGATAATATCTGAAATACAATTGATAAATTCCGAAATACAATTGATAACTTCTGAAATACAATTGACAATTTCTGAAATACAATTTGCAGTTTCTAAAATACAATTGATAATTTCTGAAATACAACTGATAACTTCTGAAAAACAGTTGATAATTTCTGAAATACAATTGATAGTTTCTGAATAACAATTGATAGTTTCTGAAATACAATTGATAATTTCTGAAAAACAATTGATAATTTCTAAAATACAATTGATAATTTCTGAAAAACATTTGATAATTTCTGAAATACAATTAATAACTTCTGAAAAACAATTAATAATTTCTGAAATATAATTGCTAAATTCTGAAATACAATTGATAACTTCTGAAATGCTACCCGTGTAAAAATCGATTTGATCTAATTTTATATGATTATATCTCCCTGTATATAATAGTATGTGATCAGATATAATTAAAAGGCAAATTTGTGCCGATATTAACCAAATCCGAGATATAATTAGATCTCGACTATGTCCATTTATTTTTGCTCTAGCACTTTAGTTGACTTATACACCCAGTGTTGCCACTTCTGGGAAAATTATCCAAAAAATGGATAATTTAAAATTTTTTGGAAACTCTTTGGATAACTACATTTTTGGATAATTTATGGATAATTTTATCATTTACAATTTTAAGTTTTACATGGACAAAATATAATTTTTCAAAGAAAACAAAAACCGATTTACGAAATAAATTATCATATTTTGAGGATGTTTATTCTGGCTCGAGGTCATTATTTTCTTTACTAATTAAAACCATGATATTCTCATAGCATAATTTTCAAGAAAACTATTTTTATACCCTCCAACCACAGTATGGGGGTATATTCACTTTGTCATTTCGTGTGTAACGCATCGAAATATCGGTCTAGGACCCCATAAAGTATATATATTATTGATCAGTGATCCATTCTAAGACATTCTGGCGATGTCCGTCTGTCCGTCCGTCCGTCCGTCTGTGGAAGACACGATACAGTCCAAAGTAAAAGAGCTAGACTCCTGAAATTTGGCACGAATATGTCTTATGGTATTGGGCTGGTTAAGTTCGAACATGGGCAAAATCGGATTAGGGGGAAAAAAGTTCCCCTCTTAAAAACTAAACAAACCTATAAAAAAAAGCCATTTTTTTTAGGTTTTTTGAACTTTTGCTTAGCAAACAAAATATTTTATGTCAAAAGAAGTTCAAAGTTTTGAAGTTGGACCCAGGAAGGTTGTCTCCCACCGACATAACCCCCCCCCCAAAAAAAAAAAAAAGACGCCCCTGTTTTTTTTTTTTACGTGTTGGAGGGTATAATAGATTCGGCACAGCCGAATTTAACACTCTCACTTGTTTGTTTTAAATTTATTTATGTTGGTCATTTTTGCAAGACTTAATCGACACGTGTTTCGGAATTTGTCAGATTTTATTGTCAAGATTATTTAGCAAAAATAGAAACGATTTACTACAAAGTAGCAAACGAGTCTAATCACAAATCGTTTGTGCACAAACTAAAATATTAGTACATATTCGACTCTATCCACAATGGGAATTAAAAAGACGAAGAAATTGTACTATACTAGTAAAGCAACGGTTGTCAATAACCTACAAAAATATTTAAAACATTTTACATATAATAGTCCATTGGACTACAACAATATGTTATTTGTTGTTGTGAATGAAATAATACCATATTAGGGTTATTCATCACTATGGCGTGCCATAAACGATTTGTCATTAGACTCGTTTGCTACTTTGTAGTAAATTGTTTCTATTTTTGCTAAATAATCTTGACAATGAAATCTGACAAATTCCGAAAAACGTGTCGATTAAGTCTTGCAAAAATGACCAACATAAATAAATTTAAAACAAAAAATACTTTTCTGGAAAATTATGCTATGAGAATATCATGGTTTTAATTAGTAAAGAAAATAATGACCTCGAGCCAGAATAAACATCCTCAAAATATAATATTTTAAAGGTCGAATAAAACAATTTTTATTTTTTAATAAAAATTAATCAGAATTTGAAATAAATTATCTTCAAATACTGTTGCTCCAATTCTTTTTACAAAAAAAGACATGGAAAGAAATGGGGGTACAAATTTTGAACCCACAAAAGAAATGTTAAAAAAAAAAACTGAAAAAAGAACTACACCATTTTTAATTGAAATTGAGAAAATTCCAAATAAAATTGAGAACTTCTATTTGAAATTGAGAAAATTTCAAATGAAAATGGAGCTTTCCATTTGAAATTGAGAAAATTTCAAATGAAATTGTGATTTTTCATTTGAAATTGAGAAAACTTCATTTTAAATTGAGACTTTCCATTTTAAATTGAGAAAATTTCATTTGCAATTGAGAAAATTTTATATGAAATTGAGAAAATTTCAAATGAAATTGAAAAAATTTCAAATGAAATTGAGAAAATTTTTATATGAAATTGGGACTTTATATTTGAAATTGAGAAATCTACATATGAAATTGGGAAAAGTACAATTGAAATTGAGAATATTTTCAATTGAAATTGAGAATATTTTAAACGAAACTAACACTTTTCATTTGAAATTGAGAAAATTTCAAAAGAAATTGAAATATTTTCAATTGAAATTGGGAAAATTTCAAATGAAATTGAGAAAAATTCAAATTAAATTGAGAAAATTTTGAATGAAATTGAAAAAATTTCAAATGAAATTGAGAAATTTTCAAATTAAAAACTATGGAGATTTTCCCAATTTCATTTGAAATTTTCTTAATTTCATTTGAAATTTTCTTAATTTCATTTGAAATTTTCTCAATTTCATTTGAAATTTTCTCAATTTCAATTGGAAATATCTCAAATTCATTTGAAATTTTCTCAATTTCAAATGGAAATTCTCAATTTCAATTGAAAATTTTCTCAATTTCAATTGTACAATTCCCAATTTCATATGTAAATATCTCAATTTCAAATGTAAAATCTCAATTTCATATGAAAATTTCTCAATATCATTTGAAACTTTTTCAATTTCATTTGAAATTTTCTCAATTTCATTTGAAATTTTCTTAATTTCAAATAAAAATTTTCAATTTCATATGAAATTTTCTCAATTTCAAATAGATATTCTCAATTTCATTTGGAATTTTTTCAATTTCAAATAAAAAATCTCAATTTCATTTAAAATTTTCCTAATTTCAAATGGAAAGTCTCAATTTCATTTGAAATATTCTCAATTTCAAATGGAAAATCTTAATTTCAAATGGAATTTTCCCAATTTCAAATATAAATTCTCAATTTCATTTGGAATTTTCCCAATTTCATATAGAAAGCTCTCAATTTCAATTGGAAATGGTGTAGTAATACTATTGTTATACAATATTTCTAATTCTGAACAGTACAAACTGTATGACCCGTACCATAGAAAAAAAAGTCTATTTTAACAAAAGTTTTATTTTAAATTTCAAATTTCCTATACAATTTATGAAGTCGATTTTAAAAAACAACAAGTAAAAAAGTTAAATTTGGCCTTGCCAAATGTAGTGATTCCATCTACAATTTCTAAAAGATTATTGCAAAAAACTTTATTAAAAAAATCAGCAAGTCTAAAATTTTTGAGGTGTCCTTACATTTTCGTTCATAACTTTTGAACCGCTGAACCGATATCGCTCAAATGCAATACCAAACTTCTCGGAAGAACTTCCAATAAATATGTTAAGTTTCAGTCATCTCCGTGTAATATTTTGGCAGTGATCATCATTTCCACAGACAGCCAGACGGACATAACTAGAATGTATTAAAATCGATCGGGGATTATGAATATATATACTTTATGGGGTCCCGACCGATATTTCGATGAGTTACAAACGGATTGACAAACTTATATATACCCTCTATCACTAGAGTGGAGGGCATAAAAACAATTTGTACGGTAATAAAATTTAAAGTCGATTCTATGATTCTTATTTAAAAAACAATTTCATGTAAAAATTAAAAAAAAAACACTTTTGTTTCGTTAAAAAATCGTTTTTTTTTATATTTTTTTTTTTTTGATAATTTTTGGGATTTTGGATATTTTCGGACAAACTCCTGGATAATATTTTGGTTCACTGGTGGCAACACTGTATACACCTCTAGTTAACTAACAAATTTTAATTAATGTTTTTTTTTGTAATTTATGTGTAAATGGATTTTTGGAAATTTTTAGTGCTGATCACCAATTTTAGCTTTTTTTGCTCTAGCACCTCAAGTTAACTCATAAAATGCCATAAACGTATTTAAAAAAAAAAATCTTGTTAAAATGGATTTTTGGAAATGTTTACTGATGATCCCCAATTTATGATCGTTTTGCTTGAAAACTTTCCATTAACTTATAAATTGCATTTTTTAGAAAACTTCATGCAAAAATTTATTTTTATAAATTTATAGAGATGATCCCCAATTTTTGATATATTTTCTCTATTAACGTCGTTTTAAGTAACAAATTGCAATTTAAGTTTTTATGAAAATTCATTAAAAAATAATTTTTGAAAATTCAAGCGATGATCCTTAATTTTTGATATTTTCCCTCTAACCCTTTTAGTGAACTAATAAATTGTTTTGTTTAGAACAATTCAGGCAAAAAGGGTTTTTTTTGAAAAGTTTTAGCGTTGATCATCAATTTTTGCAAATTTTGATCATAATATTTTTGAAAATTCAAGCGATAATCCTTAATTTTTGATATTTTCCTTCCAACCTCTCTAGTTCACTAATAAATTGTTTTGTTAGGAACAATTTAGGCAAAAAGGGATTTTTTGAAGATTTTTAACGTTGATCACCAATTATTGCTTTTTTGCTCCAGCAACTTTGTTTAAGCCATGAATTTCAGCAAGTAAATTTTTTTCAGAAAAAATTTATATCAAGAAAGGATATTTTTCAACATAAATTTATTTTTTTTTTAATTTTCAATCAAAATTTTTAAATTTACTTTCCCGTGAATTTCTTAATACCAGCTAAAAACATTGTCAAAACCGTCTTAAGTATCGATTTTTTTCAAATTAAGTACCCAAAATATAAAAATCACAGCCAAAATTTTCTGAGAACTATTAAAAACAACAATTCACAACAAATTTAAGAAATATGATATTTTCAGCTAAAAATCAAGTACTTGAAATTGCAAAAGTACACTTACACGACTTTTAAAACTCATAAAATCTCAAAAAAGAACACAACAAAAACTGGTTTAACAACAAATTAAATGAAATTAACTTGTAAAGGATATTAATAAAAATATCCTTTTTTAAACCAGAAAACAAGACCAACAACACACACAAAGAGAACAACAAAAAGTTCCCACACTCCTGGTAGTTTAACAAAGCAAATAAAAGTACAATCACTGGATATTAGCAGTAGCAATAAAGTGACAACTTTGTTAAAAGTAACCTGTTGAAATGATGTAAAAACCACCACATCATAATATCAAAGGAGGTCTGCTAAATTTTCATAATGTCGAACAATATTCCCAAAGGACAACGGGATACCAAATATACATAATATGAAGGAGAAGGTAAAGATTAACAGATAATAAAAATTGTGTATTACAAATACACCCCTTTTCAACACTTCACATAGTAAGAATAGCAAGAATATCAAGGATACTCTTGAAAGATGTATAAATGATGTCGACAATATGTTATGTGGTTGATTATAACGCAGTAATAATTGAGCAGCAGTGATGATACTGCACCATGACACATGTCATAAGGCTTTTAATTCTGCGCAAGGAGAGTTTACAACATATTACAAAGATTATGATCAACAAATAATGGTAATTTACTGCTGGTTACAGTAGTTTTTATTAAATTTAATCACCATAATTGAAATTCAATATTTTGTTAAAAGATTAACTAACTGTTAAATTATTATCTATATTTTTGCAAATTTTAATCAATGACATGAAAGTGTGTGGTAAAATATAGAAGGATGATGATGGCAGAGAGAAGACAAAATAATTATAGTTATTTATTTTAGATTTGTACTTTATTATTTAAATACATGTTTAAGAATATAAATAAACAATTTAAGATTATTTTTGGAAAATCTTACTGAATGTGAGAACTTTTGAAATTTGTAAGAAAAATTATTTGATGGGAAAATTTGTTTGATGCGTTCTATTTTATACTTTTGAAAAACACTGTGCATTAGGGTGGAGCAAATTTAGCTTTTTTCGAATTTCAAAAAAGTCGGGGTGGGGAAAGTTGGCTTTTAGGGTCGATATTAACATACAAAAATATTGGACCCGTAGGACAATGGCTTTGGGTTCCCTTTTTTGACTTGAAAATCGAAAAGTTCCGAACTAAGTGAAAATAATAAAAACAAGTAAAAAAGTTAAATTCGGTCTTGCCGAATGTAGTGATACCCTCCAAAATTTCTAAAAGATTATTGCAAAAAACTGAATTTAAAAGGAAATTACTTTTGAAAAAAAAAAAAAAATAGTTTTTAAAAAAAAATTTCCGCGAAAAAAAATTGGTAAAAAAAACAAATCTGCGATATTTTTTTTTGGCAAACAACATGTTTTTACTTGTTTAAATACCATTTGGTGTGTAATTACAGTGTTGGAAAAAATAATAGGGACGACGAGCTTAAATTTAATTAATTGTTATAAACTTTTTCATAATTGTCTATTTTTTTTCGCTTCAACTGAAAAATTTTCAGTAATTTAACGGGATTTAATAATCTGTATAGCTTTTAACGATTCTGTTTTAATTTAAATTTTTATTGGCAGAATAGTAAGAAAAGTATTGAATTTACCTGGAAAAAATAATAGGGACGAAATGCTTTAAATGAATTAAAAGTTATTTTTAATTGTGTTAACCTTTAAGTTCTTAAATAATATTAATAAAAAAAGCAAAAAATAAATTAAAAAAATAGTTCTGTCCATTCTTGACTTGTTTTAGCCTCTTTTATACTCGATAATTGTTTAGGTTAATGGATACGGGTGCCCGTTGTAGGAATTATAATCGAAAACCCAGTTTAAGCATAAAAGCGAATAGGATATCTATGATGTGAAGGTTCGTAATAATAAATTGTTCCGAAACAAAGCATTTACCTCGTTTGGCTCAAAGAATGGGCCTAAAACCAGGGGTAGAGACTGAAAAATATCAAAGCATTTTGACCAAATTCTTGGTTGTCATTTGAAAACTACCCCTTATATGGCATCTTATGAACTTAAATATGAGGTTTCTGCTCCGGTGACGAGTCGTAAAATAAAATATTAACTCCTAAAATCTGTTCTAGAAGGTCGAAGTCCAAGAGAAGAACCACCGCTGAACTTACAATTAATACAAAAAAGTTCAGTATTTGCCAGAAATCACCTTGACCGTAAGAACTGGTAATATCTTCCATTGCTCGATGAAACAATGATTAACTTGTTTGGATATGATTGAAAAATGTTTATTGGCCGTCAAATAAATAATTTTCATTTAGATCCAAACAAATAAGCCTTCGTTTTATCGGGCAATGGAACATATCACTAGTCCTTACGGTCAAGGTGATTTCTGGCAAATACTGAACTTTTTTGTATTAATTGTAAGCTCAGCGGTGGTTCTTCTAGAACAGATTTTAGGCCCAGCAGAAATAAATCGAGATTTTGGCGACACAGCATCTGTTTATAGCATACCGTAGCGCATCCAAAGAGCGCTCTTAGGGATGCAATAAAAGGAAGGGGAAAAAATTTTAATTTTTTTTAAAGATTTTTTATGTAAAACTTATAATGTGTAATTATTTTTTGATAAAATTTCACACTTGCTTTCCTTTTTAATATTTTTAACACTTTTTGAATAAAAAAACATGAGTTTTAGACAAAGACACATGATTTGACTGCATCATTATTGCGCATTAATCAGCGCTGCAAAGAGCGCTTCAATCATAGCATCTTTGACCGCTGTTCCCAAAAAAAATCCCCAAAAAAATGTGAAAATGAAAATTTCCGATATTTTTTTGATGTTCACTTCCGATTTTTTTTTTTTTTTATTTTGTTTCACATAAATAAAGTTTTGTAAAGTAAAACGAATGAATTTTTTTGTTATATTTTTTTAAATTTTAGTTATTTGATTTCAACTTTGAACAGACAAGGAAAAAATTCGAATTTTATTTAAAATTCATAAGGTATTTGAAATAAAATTTTTGTTTAAATAAAATTCTCAAAAACATTTGAATTTTATTATTTCCAAAAATAAAATTCTCAAAAAAAAAATAATTTTATTTTTGGTTTGAATTTTATTTTTGAATTTTATTTTTGGTTTGAATATTTATTTGTTCAAAATATATTTGTTATTATGGAAATAAAATTCTTTTTTTTATTAATAAAATTCTGTAAAGAATTTTAAATAAAATTTTTTTGAATTTTATTTCTTCTAAGAATTTAAAATAAAATTTTTAAGAATTATATTTAAAATTCTTTCTTGAATTTTTTGAAAAATTCAAAATTGAATTTTATCAATAACGAATTTTAAATTTTATTGTTTTTGCTTGTCTGACTTTGAATGAACCCGTAAACAAACACCAAACTCGATTTCATGTGATTCGGAAAATATTATGTGATTTGAAAAGTTTTGAAAGACATAACAGAGGCCTTTAACACATTTTAAATAATGATAAATAGGCCAACCAAAAAACAGCCAATGCTTATTTGTTATTTCGATGAATAAACCGATTTGGATTAAACACAAACTCTAATCACGAAAAAACAGAAAAACTAAGATCCATTTGTTATAACTTCTTTTGAATATTTTTTCATTTATTGGTAAATTTTTTGTTTTTTATCTCATTTTTACAAAAACTAAAAAGATACATGAATTTACAGCATCTTTATTCTGCTTAAATCAGCTCTACAAAGATACATGAATTCACTGCATCTTTAATCTGCTTAAATCAGCGCTAAAAAGATACATGAATTTACAGCATCTTTATTCTGCTTAAATCAGCGCTCTAAAGACACGTGATTTCAGTGCATCTAAAGAGCGCTGTTTCTGTGTATCCAACTAGCGCTCTAAAGTGGGACATCGCCTTAGAGAATCATGCATGAATTCAGCGCAATTGGATGCGCTCCTTTACTCAAGTTCCCCTTCCAAAAGCTGCTGAACGTTCAGCAAAATTTCTGCTGGGGGAGTTAATATTTTATTGTACGACTCGTCACCGGAGCATAAACCTCATATTTAAGTTCATAAAATGCAATAAAAGGGGTAGTTTTCGAATGACAACCAAGAATTTGGTCAAAATGCTTTGATATTTTTCAGTCTCTACCCCTGGTTTTGGGCCCATTCTTTGAACCAAACGAGGTAAATGCTTTGTTTTGGAACAATTTATTATTACGAACCTTTACATCATAGATATCCTATTCGCTTTTATGCTTAAACTGGGTTTTCGATTATAATTCCTACAACGGGCACCCGTATCCATTAACCTAAACAATTATCGAGTATAAAAGAGGCTAAAACAAGTCAAGAATGGACAGAACTATTTTTTTAATTTATTTTTTGCTTTTTTTATTAATATTATTTAAGAACTTAAAGGTAAACACAATTAAAAATAACTTTTAATTCATTTAAAGCATTCACTAAGAAAATTATGTCATTAACTGTTTGTAGGTTATTTTAAAAAGTAATCAGTAAAGTTATTTTAAAAGAAAAATCCATTATTTTATAAAGGATTTAATTTTTTTACTATTTCTGTAGTTTAAAAAATATAATTTACTGTCTTAAAAACGAATTTTCTGTTACATTTATTTTCGGCAGTAAAAAATTTCTTCTATAGTTTTACTGTTTTTCAATACAAAATAAGTGAATATTCAGTTGTTTTTTAATGTTTTGGTCAGTCATTAAATTAACATTTAAAGTTGACTGTAATGTGTTTTTATTTTAAATGAAAAAACAGTGGAATGGTTTTTAAATAAAATTTCATTTGTTTTAAGTGAATGTTCACTGGAATTTACCTACATAATTTTTTGAGTGTTTCGTCCCTATTATTTTTTCCAGGTAAATTCAATACTTTTCTTACTATTCTGCCAATAAAAATTTAAATTAAAACAGAATCGTGAAAAGCTATACAGATTATTAAATCCCGTTAAATTACTGATAATTTTTCAGTTGAAGCGAAAAAAAATAGACAATTATGAAAAAGTTTATAACAATTAATTAAATTTAAGCTCGTCGTCCCTATTATTTTTTCCAACACTGTATGTTCACATATGTTAACTAGCAGCCAAATTACAGCATTTTGTATTTTTAGGCTATGTTGAATGTACTAAAATTTTTGGGGTGTCCTTACATTTTCGTTCATAACTTTTGAACTGATATCGCTCAAATGCAATACCAAACTTCTCGGGAGAACTTCCAATAAATATGTTAAGTTTCAGTCATCTCCGTGTAATATTTTAGCCGTGATCACCATTTCCACAGACAGATGGACGGACATCGCTAGATCGTCTTAAAATCGATCGAGGATCATGAATATTTCTACTTTATGGGGTCCTAGACCAATATTTCGAGGTGTTACAAACGGAATGACAAACTTTTATATACCCTCTATCTATTATTATTAAATTTAACTTATGTATACCCTCTATCACTAGAGTGGAGGGTATAAAAAAACATACGGCGCCAGCCAGCATCAAACCTTCCGATTTGAAACACTACTTAACCACTGAGCTTCGGAAGCATGTACTTTTATGTTGTGTATGTATGTTGTTCGACAATTTTATTTACACATTGTGTGTAACATATTTGAATTAACGGATAATATTTATAATTTGCTGTGTTTAATTTGTTAAAAATTCAACAAAAAATCTATGAACAAAATCTCATACCCCATCTGGACCCAGCTTTGCAAGCTTATCAGCCTTTTTGTTTCCATCTACTCCCTTATGTCCTGGTACCTACATATATCACCGTCCGACACACTTTTGTACACATGGACCAGACCGAAAAATTCTGAAAGTAGGGCTGAAAATAAAATTCACGTGTCTCTCAGTTTTTCTAGATCAATTCGCGTTTTCGCGAAAAACGCCAATAAAAAAAGTTGTGTTTTTCCAAAGTAGTGTGAAATAAGTCAAAAAATTTATTAAATCTATTTGTGAGCTAAATAATGTTTAAGGAGTGAGATCATAAAAATGTTAACACACATTTTTGCCTACAACTTTGGTGTAAAGCTTCCAAATTTTTTTTTTTTCGGCAGTTTACATTTTAAAAATATGTCAGTTAATAAATTAATTTACATCATGAGTTTTAATTTGCAATTTTTTACACAATGGACGATGAAAGAAAAGTGCGTTCAAAAATAATTAAATATTTTCAACAAAACCAAACATGGACATACAAAAAAATTGCCAAAGAAACTAATGTATGCCGCCAAACAGTTTCAAAAGTGGTAAAAACCCAGTATGCAATGTTTCGAGTTAGTTCTTTATTTCGAACTTTTCTCGAATCTCCTACGAAAAAATGAATCGTTTTCAATACGATATCAAGTCGATTTTTTTAAGTATTTCAAGTTTTAAAATTCAATCGAAACAATGAATCTATTTCAATACGACATCAAGTCGATTTTTTTTAAATATTTAAAGTCTTTAAAATTCTATCGAAACAATGAATCTATTTCGATGTAATAACAAGCCTAATTTTTGTTAAATCTTTGTTTAGGTATTTTAGTATAAAAAACCGAAAAACTGTTACTGTGTTTTACGTTTTCGAGTGCATTTTGTAATACATTAAATACCCTGGAAAAAAGTCATTACCACTTCCTAGTGGAGTGCTTTAAAACTACAACAAATGTAATCGAATACAACAAAAATAACAAAAAACACAAGAAAAAACGCCCAGGCAGAATTTTCTACTCCATAAAAAGTAGATATTCACCTCTTAACTCATTACCTTGCGCGACACTCCCATACAAAACGAAGTGGATATTCAGTAGATAAGAAGTTCTCCGGGAAGTAGTTGGAAGTTGTTGAAAAGCTCGGAGTACTTCTTATCTATGTATTTGCTTTAATACTAATTTAAAAAAAAAAGTATTTTTCAGTTTTTATATTATATTTGTAACACCCATTATTCCAGTTTATATTATTTTTGTAACACCCATTAGCCCAAACTCGTCCTAGTAAATGTAGTCAAAATTATCCATCACTTTTTTCAAAAAGAAAAACAATTTAAAAAATTATAAAACATCAACCTCAATTAAAAACGAATACAACATTTAAACAAAATTCACTAAAATAGCAAATCAAATTCGAAAGAAATGAAAAAAGAAGGTAAGATATGAAATACTAAACATATAAAAATATGTTAAACATTATCTTTATCAGATCTGTTGCGTCAAATTCAAGAATCCCTCAAAGAGTCAGAGCGAAGAACGGCGTTAGTAATACGCCAGCTTACGGAAGAGGTTTTACTAGCAAAAGCTGAAATCAATGACCTCAAGGAAATGATGGTAGCTCAAATGGAGAGGTCGCAAATTTTACCAGCTGAACCATTTTCTACTTTAGACCAATTTCAAATTTTTGATGACAGTCTAAAAGAGAAAAGTGAAAATATAACTGCATTGGTACGTATATCTAACATGACCCAAATACATTAACATGGACACAAAGTTGTTGCAATCCAATATGTATTTTGTAAAACTTTGAAAAAAGTTGACTTGCAACTTTTTCTACTTCGGTTTGTGTCTTAGAATGCGTTTTGTTCACAACTCAATCGCAATGATAAGGGTTGTATCTTAACAAAGTATGTAATTTTAACTATACAATTTGTCTTCGACACAAACCGAAGTTGGAAGCCAACCAGTTTTTTCTTAAAAGTTGCACTTACCTATTTTGGAACTCTCAACTTCTCAAAAAAGCTTTATAGTCCTCGCGTTAATTTATCGTATAGATTACTGACCCAAACGGTTATCTATGTTTTGCGAAAAAGGAGTGCATACTTTTAGGCTTACAACAAAAACCCCAATTGATTAAGTAGTGTATAAAAACATGTTTCCATATACTACTGACAATAAGTCGATTGGTTTTTTCAGTAAGCCTAAAAGTATGCACTCCGTTTTTACGCTATTATATTTTGATTGGCAACAAATGGAAGTATGGAATGGAACGTAAAATATATAATTTTAAATCTGTTTACAGGAGAAAGAATTTTATATGTCGAGCGACAAAGGAACAAAGGATTTTATTCGGCGCAATTGGCGCAAAGTTTTTAATGACAACGTAGCCAAACAGTTCGCATGGACAGGAACAATGAGCAAGAAATGTCTACGAACATCGTTCACGGCAACTGCGCTGATGTTGTATTTTAAATTTGTAAATAATATGTTTCTAATTTTTATTACATATTTCTAACAGATGCTTTTAGATCTCGTTTCAAAAATGTTTCTGATTATGAGTTTGAGCAGATTTCAATGAAACACATCCAATGTGCAGGTGATAGAATCAAAAAACTAAATAAATACCATAAAAAACTTCCAATCAACAAAACGAGCAAGATGAAATTAATATAGAAGAACAAATTAATATAGAAGAACAAATTGATATAGAAGAAAGAGCCGAGGTAGAAATTGGAGAAACCAGTAATAAACGCAAAAAATCAAAAAGGACATTAGAAAATGAAAAAAAATCAAATAAAAAGAAACACAAAAAAAATTAATTTTATCATATAACTATTTTAATTTATTACATATTTTACTTTAGTTTTGTAACATACTTTACTTTAGTTTTATATATCATATCTACTTACATTTGTTTTTTATAATTTTGTTATTCAATAAATATTTAAAAAAAACAATGTGCACAGAAAAAAATAAAAATGAATTTCAATTACGAAATTCGTTGATTCAATTAAAAAATTAATTGATTTCAGACGTATCACGAAAATGCGCATATTAATTACTCATTTTGTTTGAAAACAGTTTTAAACTTAATTAAATTGTTAATTGAATCAATTAAAGTTTTAATTGAAAATAAAATGGAAAACCAATTAAAATTGTAATTAAATAAACTAAAAAAAAAAATAATATAAAATTAAAAATCAATAATATAGATTTATTGATTCACATAAAATGTTTAATTGAAAAAAGATCACAACTCAATTTAATTTTAAAGTTAAACTTCAAAAAATGCCCTAAAATAAATAAACATAGAATTTTTTTGTTTTTTATTATTAAGATTTTTTGTTTCTTTATTAAATATAAACAGTTGGTATAGTTTTGCATAGAAACATTATAGTAGTATTTTAAAATATCAATAACTATTTAAAACTACATTTTTATTTTTAAATCTTGTTATTGCATGCTTTTTTGTCGCTTTAGTAAGTTGAAACAAAAAAAAAATTGTATTATATTTCAATGTGCAAAACACATCATATAATTTTTTTTTTGTTTCAACTGTACAAATTTTATCAGCAAACAATTTATCCGCAACGACCAGTCGCCTTAAAGAAAACAATAAAACTAAATTTTGTTCTTGCGTTTTTATGTATTCATTGGCTGCTACCACCAAAATATACAAAACAATAGTTCAAAAGTTTTTTTTTTTTTTGTTTTTTGCATTTTTATTTTTTCATTGGCTACTAACACTAATGCATACAAAACCGGTTTCGTTTGTTTATTTTATTTTTGTTTTCAGTAAAGTCAAGAATTCAATTAAAACATTAATTGAATCAATTAAAATGTTTAATTGAAGTTAAATTTAATATCAAATCCATTTTTAATTAAAAAAAAAATTACGATATTATTTTCTGTGTGTGTTGTTCTTTGTGGAATAAACATGGGTGGAATTATGTGGTAAGTAGCATAGGAGCTAAGGAACATCCACACTCTGCAAATCTATATAAAGTCGAAACATGTATCCCTTTTTGGCTACATTTCGTAACGATATACTGTCGATATAGCATGTTTTTAGACTCTAAATAAGTCCAACTTTTCGAATTGATTTCACATCAGTAATTCATCAGAGTTTCGATTCTATATCACTTTACATAATATTAAGGAAAACACTACTTTTTTCGATACTATATCGAATTCGATATCGAGTTAATTTTACGAAAAAATGATATTATTTCGATACGATTTCGAGTCATTTTGCATACTGGGAAGGTATCTGGAACACCTAACAATTGAAAGGAAGCCGGGAACAGGAACAACGACTGGTTATCGTAACATTGGTAAGGCATATAAAGTTAAAAGCATCCTTAAGAGAGCTCCTAACACATCTGGCAGAAAAACAGCTCGGTTAGCCCAATGCTCAGACTTTTTTGTACGTAAAGTGAAACGTAAGGCGGGACTAAAGTCCTACAAAGTTCAAAAAGTTCCCGATAGAAACGCTTTTAAAAATTTGGAGGCCAAAACCAGAGCTATAAAATTGAAATCAAATTTTATAAAAAAATACAACTGTTGTGTAATGGACGACGAAACTTATGTCCTGGCTGATTTTGCGCAGCTCCCTGGTCAAGAATTTTATGTTTCCGATGTTCGAGGAAATGTTGCGGAAAAATTTCGGTCAAAAAAGCAAACGAAATTCCCCAAAAAATTCCTAGTATGGCAAGCCATATGTAGCTGCGGCCAAAGAAGCCAGTCATTTGTGACATCTGGCTCTATAAACAGCGAAATTTATATCAAGGAGTGTTTGCAGAAGAGACTTCTTCCGTTCTTGAGTCAGCACAATGTATCCACTTACTTTTGGCCCGATTTAGCATCTTGTCACTACAGCAAGAAAGCGCTGGAGTGGTATAATAATAATAATGTGGTTTTTGTACCAAGAGAGGCAAATCCACCAAACTGCCCGGAGCTCAGGCCAGTGGAGAGATATTGGGCTCTTGTTAAAAAAGAATTAAAGGGCACAAAAAAGGTCTCCCAGGACATGCAAGATTTCAAACGTAGATGGACCACCTGCTCTAAAAAGGTGACAGAAACTACCATAAAAGCCTTAATGGGAGGGTTTCCGGAAAAAGTGGATAACTTTGTTCGTAGTGGTTAGAGTTCCATGCGGTTTTTTTGTTATGATTTTGTATTAAATTTTATTTAATAAAAATTTGGTTTGAAGTCTTAAAATTCAGTAGTCTGTTTTTTATTTAACTTTATGTGTGTTAACATTTTTATGATCTCACTCCTTAAACATGTCTTTAGTGAAATTTTAAGACTGTTCTTTTCGTAAAATATATTATCCCTCTATCTCCCATTTTTAGGGATAATTTTTTTCCTCATTTCTAATGCTGTCCTAGAAAACCATAAAATCGTGCATTAAAATGTTCTACAAAAATGTTCTGCATCAAATTTCACTAGGAGTTGTCAATGCTCAAAAAAGTAAAATTGTAAAGTATCTTTAGTGTAAAACAATTTAAAAAAATATGATACTTTACAATTTTAATTATTTAAGCATTTTGCTAACATCTTACGAACTTTTGGCCCTTGACAACCCCTAGTGAAATTTGATGCCAAACATTTTTCTGAAACATTTTAACCCTTTAAACGCACGATTTGTAGGTTTTCTAGGAGAGTTTGAAATAAGGGCAAAAATTAACCCTAAAAAATTGCAGATTGAGGGTTAGTATATTCCAAGAAAAGAACCGCCAGTTAATTTTACTGAATACATCTATAACACTATTTTTCTCAGAAGTAAATTTTCTACATTTTTTTCGACTTATTTCTCACTTTTTTGTGAAACACAATTTAACATTATATTTTGTTTACATTTTTCGAGAAAAACGAGAATTGATTTAAAAAACCTGAGAGACACGGTAATGTTATTTTTATACCCACTTTCTGACTAGAGTAAATTTTTTTTAGTCCAAAAAGTTTTTTTTTTTGCATTTTTCACGAAAACGCCGTACTCTCAGAATTTTTTAGTCCGGTTCATGTGTACAGCCAAAATATGAAATTTGTCGGACGGTTTATTAGAGAAACAAGGTTAGTTTCTTAAGATTCTCGTTACACTCAAAAACGACTTTTGATTTTATACGAAAGCCTCTTAGAGCTTTTTAGTGCAGCCTGACTGTCGACGTAAAAGTTTATTATTCTCTCCGAGTTGTTAAAGTCAACTTAACCGGTATTTTTCGCGAACTCAGAACATTTTACCCCTCCAGCAGTCACAGTATCATAACAAATTGACATCATCCTCCCAAAGATAATATTCCTTGTTCAAATTTCCTTAGAATGGCGATATTTTTTTCTTAAATATGTTTTGTATAATTAAAACATTGTCTTCATTTACGCCTTTTGCATATATTAACCCTCTCGTTCGATCTTAAGTATCACATTTCACGCACAGAAACAATAAGTAAAAAAAAAAATCATGTTATTTGGCGCGCTTCATTCAAGTGTACTTGAATTGGTTGCAATAACACAATTAATTTTTTTTTTTCCTTCAAAACTGTAGTCTTTCAAAATGTATTTGAAAAAAATGCGTCACATTTATGAAGACTATAATGAAATTTAATACTTTTTATTAACACAATGATCGATTTTTTTTTTTTTTAATATTAGCCACCGTATTTTTTCCATGTTTCAAAGTGACAATCACTCAAATATTAAGTGCTACAGTTCAAGAGAAAGATATTTTTATTGAAAAAAAAAATACTGAAATTTAAAATTAAAAATTTATTTCCTAATAATATAGAATAGTTAGTTGGAGTGGGGGAAAAAGAATTAAAAACCATCGTAGACCAGCTGTCACCGATAGTTGGTTGGTTGGCTGTTTGGTATGTATGACTAGAATCCAAAAATTAATTTGGTATTGTGGTGTTGACAGTTGCGAATGGTCATTGATACTTTATAATTTTATTTTTAAAAATAAAGTAACATTCGGAAATGTCATAAGGTCTTAAGGAAACAATAAGGTGGAGTTGGTGAGTATGACAGTTGTTTTAATTAAAAAAAAAAATAATATATAACATATTTTTGTAATATTTCAATGAAATAAGTAAATTATTTGATTCAAAATCGTGTTTATTACAAAGATCGACACCTTTCTCCTAGCAATAATTTTTTTGGGAAGGATTTGAGGCCATGCTGGCAGCACACTCAAAAAAAAAGTGAACTAAAATCTGGGAAAATTAACTCAATTTTGAGAAAAATAGGAAATGATTTGGCTCCAAAGATTTTTTTTCTTGGTTTTAGTTCATAATTTTCCCAAAAATAAGGAAAACAAAGTTATTTAATTTTAAGCCAATTTAAACTAGAAAATGGGAAAAATTATACTTCACATTTTAGAAATAGATTGGATCTAGACCCTGGACCCATGGGATCGGACCCATTTAACTCGAGACCCCGTTGGGTCCTTTAAGGTTCCCCATAGATTTTGAACCAAAAGTTGTGTCCGTTTCGCTCTAACTTGCTTAGTTTTTGAGATACGGTAATAAGGGGCCTGATAGGGTCTTGAGAATCTTAGAAACCGGATAACTCAAAAACTATTAATCGGAGAGGGTATTTTGCGGAAATGTTCTACGAGTCAAGAGCTACAAAAATGCTATTGGACTTTTTCTCGTGTTGGCAGTATTTACCGAGATACAGTGGGCGACAATACATTGGAAACTTTTTTATAGTAGATGAAATTTGTTAAAGACAAAGTTAACAAAACTAAACGTTATAATTATCAAACAAGTATTATAAAAAAACGTTATGTAGGTAATTTATCAAGCTTTAATTTAAGCTTAATAGCGTCCAGATTGGGAAAATAATGAATGTGTTACGAGGGTCGATGTGGAAAATGAAAAAATTTATAGACATTTTTCAGAACATTTTTAAAAAATATTTCTGAGTAGATTTTTTCCAAGTTAAAACATTAGAAATTTAAAAAAAGGTCCAATAGTTTTTATTCAGTGATCAAATAATGTTTCCAGCAACCCAAACAAACAGTGGAATTTTTTAAGTACAGTATCAAAAATCCACATTTTTTGACCTCCAATTCTTTTGACCACCAATTTTTTGTTAACAAAGAGAAATTAAAATTATCTTAATATATCCTTAGCATATACTTAAGTGTACTAAAATTAATAAACAATAACATCTTTTCTTTGTTTATAAAAAATTGGTGGTCAAAAGAATTGGAGGTCAAAAAATGTGGATTTTTGCTACTGTACTTAAAAAATTCCACTGTCTGTTTGGGTTGTTGCAAAAATTACTTGATCTCTGAATAAAAACTATTGGACTTTTTTTAAATTTCTAATGTTTTAACTTGGAAAAAATCGACTCGCAAATATTTTTTAAAAATGTTCTGAAAAATGTCTATAAATTTTTTCATTTTCCACATTCATTATTTTCCCAATCTGGACGCAATTAAGCTTAAATTAAAGCTTGATAAATTACCTATATATCGTTTTTTTATATTACTTGTTTGATAATTATAACGTTTAGTTTTGTTAACTTTGTTTTTAAAAAATTTCATCTACTATAAAAAAGTTTCCAATGTATTGTCGCCCACTGTATATGCATATATAAAATCTCGGGAATTTCAAATTTTAGATCTAAAATTAGGGTCTTGAGACACCGACAGATATGCAGAGCTAGGCTATTCCATATTTTTCTTTGTAGTCTTTCTTTTGAAAATTTCATCCGTTTCGCTCTATCTCGCTTAGTTTTCGAGATATCGCCATTTTGAATTTTTAACTAAATTCTAAGAAATTATTTGCTAAATTCTCAGAAGTCATTAACTAAATTCTAAGAAGTACACTTTCTCAATTCAAAGAAGAGAAATACGATGATGTTTTTTTTAGTAAATTTTAACTAAACTTGAACTAAATTGTTTTTTAAGAAATATGTCTTAAAAATAAAGATACGATTCTTAGATTTGTGGAAAATTTCTTTGGCAGTAAGAATTTTTTCCCTAATATTAAAAAAATCCATTTAAAGAAAACTATGAACTAATTATAAGTAAATGAACTAAAATTTGTTCTTCATAGTTAAGAAAATTTCTCATTTTTAAGTTAAATTTAACTAAATTTTAGGAAAATTCATGATAAATTTTCAAAGACATTTTTTCCTTAATTTTAGTTATGTCTTTTTTTTCAGTGCACCACTGTCAGGATCGAATACAGAAGCCCAATCATCTACTCATCTTAAATCAACTGAATACCGAAAACTTAAATAATGTAGAGGCCCTATGCTCCTTATAGGAACTAAAGAAGCCAATATACAGTGCCGGTCAAAAGTATTCACAGAGCTATAGCACCGTCCGACAAAAATGAAAAAAAGTCATTAAACACAAACTGGATACTATACGCTTGAAACTAGAGACTAAATGTGGTAAAACTGCATTCTTACAGTTTTTCATTTTGTGATCCTGTTTCCTTTTAAAAGGACTTTTATTCATTTTATAAAATATTTTTTTAATATTTATACTTATCCTAGTATGCCACTAGTGCTAGCAAGTGAAAGAGGAGGATCTTTTCTAGTTTTCCTATCTTATAATTTTTACATATCAGGAAAAAGGAGGTAAGTTACAACCTTTAAAAACTTTATCTTTTAATATCATTCAAAATTTTCAACAAAATATTTTGATGAAGTTTTCAAATGACTTTATTTATATCATTTTATTCCAATATGTCAAAATAAAAAAATCGAGAACTTAGGGGAGATTCTCCTCTTTCATTTGCCATCACCATTGGCATCCTAGGACAAGTACAAATTTTTCAGAAATATTTTACAAAAATGTATCCTTTAAAACTTTGAAGTCCTTTTAAAAGGAAACAGGATCACGAAATTAAAAACTGTAAATGCTGGTTTTCTTCATTTGATATCTACTTTAAGACGTATATCATCCGGTTCATGTTTAATATTGGCTGTCGGACGGTGTTACACTCAAAATACTACATTAGTAGATTTATTATTTTTTTTTGCTAATGCTAGTAAGCTAACCTTGAGCAAATTTTTTTAGTTGAGATTAGCATGTTACAAAAATATCATGTAAACTTCATTTAGCGCATTAGCAATTTTAACTATTTTTTTTTTGCTAAATTTAAAATTGAGTTGACCAAATTTTTACAAGCTTTATTGCTAATACACTGTGGAACAAATTCAGGTTAGCAAAAGTTAGGTCGATTCTGAGAGTGAGGGGTGTAAATAGAGGCTAAATTAGAAGACACGTATCGCGGCGTTTGTTTATGTTAGTTCGAATTTTTTTTTAATCGACCTTCGAACTTTGGAATCAAGTCAAATGCCGATTTTCAGCATGTTTATATGGTTTTTTGGCTATAACTCGTCGACTAATTGATATTTTTCAATCTGTAAAAGCCAAATTATTGCAAGAGACCTGTCCAACAGTTAAAATTTTTTAAAAAATTGATTTAGAAAATTTTTGTGGTGCTTATGATTTTGCTTCATAAGCACCACAAAAATGGAAAAATTATTTTTTTTCACACTCAAAATATTTTGTAGGCAAAACCAAATGAAAACACATTTAAAACCAGTGAATAAACAATTGAAAACCATCCCAATAATTATTCATTTATTTTAACAAACACCAACATTTATTTTTTACTGTTTACAAAATTTTCTAAAATAAATAACATTAAACATTAAAAAATTACGTTTTCTTCATTCATTTTTACCAACAAATTCGAAAAAAATAACATACGAAAACATTAAAAATTAATGATAGTTCTGTTATTTTTACCAACAAATTCCAAAAAAATAACCTACGAAAACATTAAAAATTAATGATTTCGTAGGTTATTTTTTAAAATTTTCTATTGATATATTTTTTTAAAAATTTTTTAATAAAATTTTGGGGAATCGATCCCGCAATCAACTATATTCTGGCCAGACCTTCTACCCATCGTACCAAAGTCACTTGATACAAACATGTTTTTATATTTCTATAAATATTTTTTTGAGTTTTTTTTTCTACAAAAAAATAACCTACTTGTGTAAGTAAAAACTAATGATATCTCTTTAAAAAATACCAACAATTAAAAAAAAAAATTACTTACACAATTCATTAAAAATTTAAAGAATAATCAGTAGTTTTTACTTACAGAACAAAAATAAATGACTTTAAAAATTAAATGTTAATGAAAGTCTTTATATTTTAGTGTGTTATTTTTGAAACAAAGGACAGAAGAAGTCATTAATAAAAACTGAACATTAAATAAATGTTTTTTCTTTTAAAAACGACTAAACCTAAATTTTTTAAAATAAACTACAAACAGTTAATAACATTATTTTTTAAGTGCATGCTTTTTGAAAATATGTTGCTTCATAAGCACCACAAAAAATTTCTAAATCAATTAAAAAAAAAAAAATTTAATTGTTGGACAGGTCTCTAGCAATAATTTGGATTTTACAGATTGAAAAAATATCAATTAGTCGACGAGTTATAGCCAAAAAAGCATATAAACAATATGCTGAAAATCGGCATTTGACTGCAAAGTTCGAAGGTCGATTAAAAAAATTCGAACTAACATAAACAAACGCCGCGACACGGGTCTTCTAATTTAACCTCTATTTTCACCCCTCACTCTCAGAATCGACCCAACTTTTGCTAACGTGAATTTGTTCCACAGTGCTATTAGCAAAAAGAAATTGTATTTTTTTTTTTATTTTCAGAAAACTTAAAATGGCGCTATCTCGGAAACTAAGCCAGATAGAGCAAAATGGAGGCCATTTTTGGTTCTCGGGATCTAGTATCGCCGGTCCTCTTCACATGTGTGGACCCTAATGGTTCCTAACTTTGGATCCAAAAAAGTTAGCATTCCCGAAAATTTTAAAATGCTCATATCTCGGTAAATATTGCCGACACAACAAAAAGTCCAAAAGCTTTTTTGTAGCTCTCAACACGTAGAAGAAGACCACAAAATAACCAAAAGCTTTCCCAGTAATATTTTTGAAGTTATCGAGTTTTGTAATTCTCTAATCTCGTATCTCAAAAACTAAGCAAGGTAGAGTGAAACGCGCACAAATTTTGGATCAAAAACTATGACGGGTTTTAAGGAACCCAACTTGGTCTAGGCCCATCGGGGTCTGGACCTATCGGGTCCGAACCCAATGGGGTCATCAAATGTGTATGAAATAGGGATGCCAAACGGGATTAACATTTACAAATCCCGGGATTCGGGATTTTAAAATCCTAATCCCGGGATCCCGGGATTTTTCGGGATTTCGGGAGTAATTAAAATTAAGCATTTTTACGTTATATTTTTATAATTTTTTTTCATAAATAAATATTCAATTAATTCATAACCATTGAATAATAATCGTAAAGTTTAACATATTAGCACAGAAAACCGAAAATTTAGGAACAACTATGACCTCAAATCGAACACCTATGACCTCAAAACTTGAGCGTTGTCCGTCTGTGAAAGACGCGATGCAGTCGAAATCAAAAGATTAGAAAACACATTTTTTTCTGTCGTCCTCTTTTTTAGACGTGGATATAAAATATTTGTTTAAATAATGATAAAATTGTATTAATAAATTTGTTAAAATTTCTAGCGAGGGAATGGTGTCCCCCAATGTCCTCTGCCGATACAAAATTCGTATTAATTGGTAGGCGAATCACAATTTAACAGTTTCCTTCCCTTTGCAATAAATGTTTACAAATGCATTTAAATAGCTTCAGTAACAGAATTTTATCGTTATTTAAATTATTTTTTATATCCACGCCCACAAAAAGGGGCGGGACGAGAAAATTGGCATTTTCTGGCTAGGTGAACCTTAAAAATGTGTCATTTATTAACAAAAGTACAAGTTGGTAAAAAATTTTGGGTTTTCAGAGGCTGTTTTGGTTCCAAAAGAGTAAGAGAATTTAAGCCCAACATGTCTCAATTGAAAGATATTTCAAACACCTTTTTAACGATATCCATTTTGTTACCATCGGACAACAAACACTGAAGAAATAGTCAATTTTTATTACAAAATTTGACAAAAAAAAATACCGAAATCCAGGAATTTTTCGGAATTTCTCAATCCCGGAAAATCCCGAAAAATCCCGGGATTGAAAAAAATAAATCCCAGGATTCGGTATTTGTCAATCCCGAAAAATCCCGGGATTCGGGATTTCCCGTTTGGCATCCCTGCACAGAAAAAAATAAAAAAAATATTTGAGTAAATTTTTAATACTATTGAGTAAAAAATTACTCAATTTTGCACCAGTAAACGATTTAATAGTATTGAGAAAAATTTTTAATAAAAATTTATTAAATGTTTGAAAAAAATTTGAGTAAATTTTTAATTGACACAATTAAAAATTTACTCAAAATTGATCTATTTATTTTTTTTTAAAGTTTAAAAAAATTTTAAATTTTTTTACAAAAAAAAAAAAAAACAAAAAACTTGTTCTCAAAAACATAGGAAAATTTTATAAAGACGATTACAAACTTTCATATACATACACAAAAAACAATAAACTAAACGAGAATTAAAAAAACTATGAGAGTTAAAAAAAAAATAAAAAACTATTAAATTTTTATTAAATTATTTACTTAAATTGGTTTTAAAATTTTTGAGTAAATTTTTAATTGCGTCAATTAAAAAATTACTCAATTTTTGTTTTTAAATTTAAACAAGTGATTACTCAAATTTGTTTCCTTCATATTTTTATACCCTCCACTCTAGTGATAGAGGGTATATATAAGTTTGTCATTCTGTTTGTAACTCATCGAAATATCGATCTGGGACCCCATAAAGTATATATATTCATGATGCCCGATCGATTTTAAGACATTCTAGCGATGTCCGTCTGTCCGTCTGTCTGTCTGTCTGTGGAAAATGCTGTCGCGGACAAAATATTGCACAGAGATGACTGAAACTTAACATATTTATTGAAAGTTCTCCCGAGAAGTTTGGTATTGCATTTGAGCGATATCGGTTCAGCGGTTCAAAAGTTATGAACGAAAATGTAAGCACACCTCAAAAATTTCAGTACATTCAACATAACCTAAAAATACAAAATGCTTTAATTCGGCTTCTGGTTGGCATATGTGAACATAATTGAACACCAAATGGTATTTAAACAAGTACGAACACAAAAAAAAAAAAAAAATCGCGGATTTTTTTTACCAAAATTTTTTTTCGCGAAAATTTTTTTTTAAAAAATTTTTTTTTTTTTTTTAAAAGTAATTTCCTTTTAAATAAAGTTTTTTGCAATAATCTTTTTGAAATTGTGGAGGGTATCACTACATTCGGCAAGGCCGAATTTAACTTTTTTACTTGTTTTCTGTGTAGTATGAACTAATTGTAAGTTTAAATGAAAAAAAATTCAGTTAACTAATTTTTGGCAAAACATTTTTGCTAACTTTACCAAAAAAAAGTGTGGGCTCAAAATCAGCAAATTTTCTTGTAGGTTCACAAGCTTTTTTTGCTAACATCATAGTTTTTTTTAGTGTCTTTTGAAACTTTAACGACATTTTTAAATGGATCAAAGAATTAAAAACTGTAAACGCTGTTTTACTCCCATGTCCTCATTAAAGTCCGAAATGTTCTCGTCAAACATCTATTTTTGATTTTTAATATATTTGCAGGGAAAAGTTCTCCCTCTCTCACTTTATTGAACTACAATTGAACTTTTCTAATTTAAAATTGAAATTGGAAAATTCCTCGTATTTCAGCTAGAGACATCACCGTCATTACCCTCCTGCTACACCTTTCATAATTATGTAGCCATAAAGCAACAACCACACACAAAACAAAAACAACAAACAAAAATTTGTTCTTGTTGTGTGTGTGTTTGTTGCTTTATGTCTACATAATTATGGAAGGTGTAGCAGGAGGGTTACTTCTATTAAAATTTATTCCATTTTGTTCTTTTTAGATTTCCAATTTTTTTAAACATTTCAAAAAAAGTTTTACATTTTCAACACATAATAATCACTGATTTATTAAATTCCCACACTGTTTCTTTTTTTATTAATAAAAAAATACTAACAAAAAACCGTTTTTATATTGATGATATTTATCAAAAAATTTAGTCAAGTGTAAAGGCATTCGATGAAGATCACACTCGACCATATCATATTACTTGGTGGGAATAATTTTACTCTGTCTCATGTCGTCTACATACTTATATTGTAAGTCAATGAAAAAAAAAATATCACTCACAAAACAGAGACCTGGAAACTAACGAACAAACAACGTGTGTGACAACGTAAAATCGTTGTTACTGAGATTTTAACATAGATTGAACCGGTTTCAATTAAACTCAAGTCTCTATAAAACAAGGTATAAATTACAGTGTTGACAGAACAGGGTTTAAAAATGATTTATTCTCTAAGGGTTTAAGTTGAAAAAATGCAGAAGAAAAATTGAATTTCTAAAAACTATAGACATTTCTGTTATTCCCATACCGGTTTCAAACACTCCAGTTAGTGTTATCATCAGTAAGATTTTAAATGTCGGTTTGTCTTGTAAATGGAAATTATTTTTTTTATATCACTTTTCCCATCAAACAGCACGAGAATAAGGGTATTTTTTGACCTGGTGTCTTCAAATTTTGTTCATATTGTGTACAAAGATACCCTACGGACCCATTTAGATATTCCCATTTACAGTTTAATTAAATTCCAAAATCTTGCGATTTTATTCGCGGTTTTTAATTTTTTAAAAATCACAAAAAATGTAAGTAAATATCGAATTTTGATAATCGAAATTGAAATTAAAAGCTAAAGACCTCTACTTTAAACATAAAAGTTAAAAAAAAAAAATTGTGTCATTAAAAAAATGCATTCTAAATGCAAATGCATTTTTGGGGTGCATTTTCGTCCCCTTTTACCTTTTACCCCTTTTGATTTTTTTTTAGTTAACATATTATTAAAGTACAACATTTTCGCAAACAAGGTCAGTCATCATTTTCATGGCACACAAAGGTCTTCTATTTTTAATATATTTTTTTAAAAATTTTGCTTATTTTTTTCCATACAAAAATTAAAAAAAAGATGGTTTTTTTTGTGTTTCAAAATTTTGTAAGTAAATGTTTTCTAAATTGTTTTTCAATGAGTTTTTGAAGATCCATAACTCTTTAAGTAAATATCGGATTTCTATTATCATAATTAAAATGGAAAGCTAGAGTCCTCTACTTTCAACGAAAAAGTTCACAGAAAATGTATCAACATAATAATGCGTTTAAAATGCAATTGCAAATTTGTAATGCATTAAAAATACATTGTAATTATTTTGACAAAAAACTCTGTTAATTAACAGAGGTTCTAGTAAAGTATTGGTTAAATAAAACACCATTTAGCAAAGAAAAACTCTGTAAATTTACATATATGTAAATTGTAAAAAACTCTGTAAATTTACATATATGTAAAATGTATTTGATGCAACCAACATTTTACAGAAAATAAAATTTAAATTTACAGAGTTTAGTAAAATACATGTTTGTAAAATTTTTATAAGATTTTTGAAAAGATTTGTTTGGTACGTTTTTAACATTTTCTCAAAAAACTCTGATTTTAACTATGAAATTAAGATTACATAAAAATAAGTAAAAATATAGATAAAACTTAGTTTTTTAAAAAATACAGATTATTTTGCTTAACTCTGTATTTTAGCAGAAAACTCTGTTAATTACCTGTAAAATCAAGATTACAAAGTTAGAAGTAATTTAACAGATGAAACTTTGCTTTTTTGTCACAACAAAATACAAAGTATTTTCTTTAAATCTGTATTTTGACAGAAAACTCTGTCAAATATCTGTTGAATTAAGATTACAGTCATTTTACAGAGTATTTTATAGAGTTATTATCAGGGAAACCAAAAATATGCAGTATCATGTTTTTTCCTGCGCATTGTATTAGTTAATGGGTAAGGTATTTATCCGTTTCAGAAGATTTTAAGAAATCTGGCATCGATTTGTTAGAGCATATTTTTGCATATTTTAGCCTTAAGAGCATGTTTTTGAATATTTTAGGTTTAAGAGCATATTTTAGCATAAGATAATTTTTTACAATTTTTAGAGCATTTTTTTAATTTTTGCGGGATTTTCTTATTTTTTAATTTTTGCAGTTGTATTGAAATGTTTGTTTTGGTTTTGTTTTCTTGTCAGTTTTAAATGTCTGGTAACTCTGCTATAAGAAAAAAATTACAACGGACAACATTTTCAAACTTTTTGAAACTTTTTGAAAATAACATGATTCCCCTTTGACCTGTTCGTGCTAAGATATAAAGAAACTGTGTTTTTTTTTTCAGATCTAAGTGTAGGGTATGTTCAGCACCTTTGCAGAAAATATTAAGGCAAATATTTTTGTGGAACATATTAACCCTATAACTCACCCACATAACGGTATTTTTTTGGGTTTACTCTCTAACAAATTGTAAAAAACAACGCAAAAAAGAGGAAAGAATTTTTTTAAGAGCATATTTTTATTGTTTTTAGAGCAGATTTTACATTTTTAAGGGCATTTTTTAAGCGCATAAAACGTGTTTTTTAGAGCATATTTTTGGTTTCCTTGGTTATTATTTTTAGTGTAGGGTGGTCCTTAAAAAAAAAATTTTCAAAATTTTCAAAAATTTTCTTACGGTCGCGACGGGCTCTTGAAGTTCGAGGCCTGGAGCACAATAAACGATAAAAAAAATTTATAAAAAAAATTTAAATAAATCATTATGAAACCAGTTTTCTTTAACAATTGAACCTAAGTATTGAATTTAAAATTTATAGATTTTTTGGACATAGTTAACTCTTTACTACATATAGTCCAAAAAAATTTAATTTTTATGAGATTATGCCCAAAAAGCCAGAATTTCAAGAACATTGGCGAAAATTAAAAAAAAAAATTTTTTTGATCACTTTTTCATGAATCTTAATAAACTGAGGAGGCGTCCCGTGCAGAAATCGAAAAACTTTTTTAAGGACCACCCTAATGAGTACCCTCCACAATGCCCTATTTAAAGGATAGTAAATTTTCTAGCGTACAAAATTTACTATCATTTTTGTGAAAATAAAGAGAATTACTATTTTTTTATTCTGAGAGTAACATTTTATTCGAGTGTAAATTTTTTTAGTGTAAAAATATTTTTGAGTGACAAAAATACTTTGTAAAGTAATTTTGTGGCTTACCATGTTATTAAAGCTCGGTTTTTTTCACAGCGTGAATTTAAGGTGAAACCAATCTGAAATTTACGGTTTTGCTAATAATTTTTGAACCACTGGACTTCAGGAGCCTCCGTAAAGTCTTTCAAAAGTTAGCGTGTTTTCAACAGTCAGACGGACATAGCTAGATCGCACAGTGGTTCCAAGTCCAAATCTAGCTGGACAAAATTATTTTATCACCGTTTTATATGTTTTTGGGGTCGCTGAGCTCAAAAAACATGTTTAAATATTTCTGAGTCGATTACACTAATCGACAACTTTTAATTTTTTTTTTCTAATTTCAGTAATTCATTAATGACAAAAATTGTTTATATGCAGAACAGAAATATGAAATGCCAAAAATTTATTTTTTGAAAGTTTTGTAATTTCTAAAAAAAAAAAAAAAATTTTGTCAAGAAGTGTAATTGAAAAAAAAAACAAGTAAAAGTGTTAAATTCGGCTATGCCGAATCTTTTATACCCTCCAAAATGTAAAAAATAAAATAAAAAACCAGTGAGAGTGTTACATTCGGCTGTGCCGAATCTTTTATACCCTCCAAAATGTAAAAAAAAAACAATATAAAAAAAAAAAATCCAAGGGCGTCTTCTTTTTTTTTTTGGGGGGGGGGGGTTGGTGGGAGACGTTAGGGAGCACCTTCCCCTTGCGATTTCGAACTTCATCTGAGAGAAGAATGTTGCATTTGCTTCGCAAAAGTACAAAAAACCCTGCAAAAAATGCGATTTTTCTTAGGTTGGTTTAGTTTTCCAAGGGGTAACTTTTTTCCACTTGGTCCGATTTTATCCATTTCCGAACTTAACCTGCCTAGGAATATAAGACATATTCGTGCCAAACTTCGGGAGTCTAGCTCTTGTATTTTGGACTGAATCGTGTCCTCTACAGACGGGCAGACGGACAGACGGACGGACATTTTTGAATTTAGTCGAAGTGTGTAATTGGCCGCGGTTTAATAGGAAACATCACATTTAATGCTTTATTTAAGCTAAGCATAATTATAATACTTAAAAGTTATCAAAAGCTTACAAAAATTCGATACTTTATTTAGAAAAAAAATTTAGGCGAAAATCTATTTTCATAAAAACTGTGATTAATTTAAAACCTGTAAAAACCTGCAAGAAATGTCTGCATGACAACGTTCAGTAATAAATTACCTATAAGTTGTATGTAGTAATTCGACAGGATATGCCTGGATTCGGTTTTGGCAAGCTGCGGAAGTTTCATAAGTCCTCAAAAATATTGTTATTATTGACCATACTTCAAAGTACAAAAAATGTAAGAAGAAGATCGATAATAAATTTCTTATTAATGTCCAGAATAAGTATAAATCTGTAGCTTTCTTGTACATAAACCGTTTTGAAACCATTGAGTAACATGGATAGTATGATGTTATTAGTTGAACACTTATATAGTATATATATATTTTTTTTAATATTGGATACCAAAAATGTTATTTCATTCGCATATTTAACAAAGTTAAAGACCTATTTTCAAAAAATGGTTATTAGTTTGATCAGAACACACCCTTAGCTTGCCCCTAGCAATATTAATTCCCAATTTTAAGGACACTAATTTTTGGACTTTTGTCCAGCTAGATTTTAATTTGGAACCAATGTGGTCGTCTTAAAATCGATGGGGTCCTAGATCAATATTTCGTGGTGTTACACTCTATCACTAGAGTGGAGGGAATAAAAATTATTTTCTTGAAAATTATCAAACGAGCACTCAAAATATTTTGTAGACAAAAATAAATGAAAAACACATTTAAAACAAGCGATAAAACAATTGAAAACCATCCCAGTAATTATTCATTTGTTTTAACAAACATCAAAATTTATTTTTTACTGTTCATAAAATTTTATAAAATAAATAACATTGAACATTAAAAAATAACTTCACTTTAATTTTTTTACCAACAAATTCGAAAAAAATAACGTACGAAAACATTAAAAATTAATAATTTGTGTGTTATTTTTACCAACAAATTAAAAAAAAAAAAGTTACCAACGAAAACAATAAAAATTAATGATTTCGTAGGTTATTTTTTACAATATTTCTATTGAATTATTTTTAATAAAATGTTGGGGAATCGATGCCACAATCAACTACATTCTGGCCAGACACTCTACCCATCGTGCCGAAGTCGCTTGATACAAACATGTTTTTATATATCTATAAATAATTTTTTGATTTTTTTTTTTCTACAAAAAAATAACCCACACAAGCAGGTAAAAACTAATGTAAAATACCAGCAATTAAAAAAAAATAGCGTACAATAATCATTAAAAATAAAAGAAGAATCACTTATTTTTACTTACAGACACTAAGAAAATTATGTCATTAACTGTTTGTAGGTTATTTTAAAAAGTAATCAGTAAAGTCATTTTAAAAGAAAAATCACTTATTTTATAAAGGATTTAATTTTTTTATTGTTTCTGTAGTTTAAAAAAAATAATTTACTGTATTAAAAACGAATTTTCTGTTACATTTAATTTCGGCAGTAAAAAATTTCTTCTATAGTTTTACTGTTTTTCAATACAAAATAACTGAATATTCACTTGTTTTTTAAAGTTTTGGTTAGTCATTAAATTAACATTTAAAATTGACTGTAATGTGTTTTTATTTTAAATGAAAAAACAGTGGAATGGTTTTTAAATAAAATTTCATTTGTTTTAAGTGAATATTCACTGGAATTTACCTACATAATTCTTTGAGTGGAACAAAAATAAATGACTTTAAAAATTTAATCATAATGAAAGTCTTTATTTTTTTATGTAGTTATTTTTGAAACAAAGAACAGAAATAGTCATTTAAAAAACTGAACGTTGAACAAATGTTTTTTCTTTTAAAAACGACAAAACGTAAAACTACAAAAGGTTAATGACATAATTTTTTGAGTGATTGAAAAATTCAAAAACAAATGAAAAAACACATTTAAAACAAGTGATAAAACATTTGAAAACCATCCCAGTAATTTTTCATTTGTTTTAACAAACATCAAAATTTATTTTTTACTGTTGATAAAATTTTCTAAAATAATTAACATTGAACATTAAAAAATAACGTCACTTTCATTTTTTTTACCAACAAATTCGAAAAAAATAACGTACAAAAACATTAAAAATTAATGATTTTTGTGTTATTTTTACCAACAAATTCCAAAAAAGTTACCTACGAAAACATTAAAAATTAATGATTTTGTAGGTTATTTTTTACAATTTTTCTATTGAATTATTTTTAATAAAATTTTGGGGAATCGATCTCACAATCAACAACATTCTGGCCAGACACTCTACCCATCGTGCCAAAGTCGCTTGATACAAACATGTTTTTATATATCTATAAATAATTTTTTAATTTTTTTTTGTTCTACAAAAAAATAACCCACACAAGCAGGTAAAAACTAATGATTTCTCTTTAAAAATGCCAACAATTAAAAAAAAAATGGCGTACAATAATCATTAAAAATAAAAGAAGAATCACTTATTTTTACTTACAGAACAAAACTAAATGACTTTAAAAATTGAATGCTAATGAAAGTCTTTATTTTTTATGTTGTTATTTTCGAAACAAAGAACAGAAATAGTCATTTAAAAAAAACTGAACATTGAACAAATGTTTTTTCTTTTAGAAACGACAAAACGTAAAACTTTTTAAATAAACAGTTAATGACAAAATTTTTTTAATGTGTAAGTAAAATGACCTACATATATAAATTTAAAACAGAAAAATTATTTTCTTGAAAATTATTCTATTAGTAAAGAAAAAATTACCTCGAGCTAGAATAAACCTACTCAAAATATAATATTTTAAAGTGGTCGAATATTGGACGAATCGACAGTTTTAGCATTGACCAAAGTCTGATTTTTTTTACATTTTTATATTCAAAGAACGAATTCCTTTGAAAATCTGCTTATTAGCGTTAAAACAAAAAAAAGTTGCTACAAAGGAGACACAAAAAAAATGTTTGCTTCTGATTGTCAATATGAATTAAATATAAAAAGCCCAGAAATGCACATTTTTAAATGGCGTTGACATTATTAATTTAGCAAATACAACATTAACAAATAAGCAAATACAGGTGTAAAATGTTCACCTGTGTAAATATAATAAAAGATTTTGTTTAAAAATCAATCACAACACTATGGTAACATTAAATTAATTAAAAAAAAGATTGTAACAAATTTGAATGGGCTAATATAAACCACAAATCAAACCACCCTCAAATTTCATATCCGTTTGTATTATAAGCTTCCGTCTCCTTACTTCCTGATTACAACCCCCTCCTCAAAAGAATAAGTTCATTCATACCAATAAGAATTTAAACAAACTCACAAAAGTAAAAAAAATTGGTTGTTGCACATTGTGTGATGTGGATAAAAAAAGGAAAACCACTATCATCCGGTACTTTCGCTTTCATCACTACTATAACAATTTTTTTGGCTTTTGTTCTTCTTAAATTTTTGTTTAAATATTGTTTGATTGACTTAAAATGATACCTGTAGTATTGAAGTAGTGGTAGTAGTATCATCATGGATACGACAAACGATTCTTTTGACTTTTTTTATGAAATACATGTGTAACAACATGTAATCATCAACCAGAAAATCCTTCTTTTGAATTTTTTGTTCAAATAAAGTATTCTTTAGAAACTGTTGTACTACATTATATATATTTTGTTTATTTAATTACACGTGTTAAATTAATCATGATTTTTCAAAGATGATAATAACACTATGCAACAAATAAAGGCTTTTTGAAAAACACAAGAACTCGACTATATACACTCAAAAAAAAAAAAATTTGTAAAATTACAAGTAAAAGGTCTTGTAATTCTATTTTACTAATATTTTTGTCTTTTTACATAAATTGTTGTATATTTAATAAATCGAAAACTACAGTTAGCTTTGTAATTTTACTATTAAATGTTGGTAAATTAATTTTACAAATTTTTTAGGTAAATTTACAAAAAAGGTAATTATTTTACAAATTAAAAAAATATTACAAGGTGTTTAGTTTTTTTACACAAGAAAACTGTAATTGTACAACAAAATTTTACTTGATGTATTTAGTCTTTCTACCAAAAAAAATGTTTATTACAAACCTTTTTTTTTAAGATTTTTTAAATCATTTACAAGGTTTTCAGTTTTTTAACACAAACAAATGTAATTAAACAAAAAAATATGTATTGAAAAGTACAAAATTCCAATGTAATTTTACAAAACTTATTTTATTACGAGAATTTATGTTGTTTTACAAAAAAAAATATAATTATGCAACAATAGGACACACAAAAATGTTCTAAGTCCATTTTTTTTTTCCTTTTGGAGTAAAAAAATTTTGTTAAAATAATTTTTTATAAATAAAAAATTTCATGAAAAAAAATTTTGAAAATTTTAAAGTTCCGGACCAAAACATTTTTTAACTAATTGTTAGCTTTAGCAAACAAATTTAATTTTTACACAATTTTTTGGTAATTTGCTTTTAAAATACCACAATTTTTATGTGTTTTTACCAATGTTGGCAATTGATACCTTTTCAATACCGTTATCAGTTTCAAAACCTTTAAATTGAATACCGGTACCAATACCGAAACTCAGTTTTGGTATCGGATGCCGGTATCCAAAACCCTTTTCCTTCGGTACCGGTACGTACCGGTATTGAAACGGTTTTTTCTTAAAAAACATGTTTTTTTTACAAAAAAAAAATAATAGAAGGTTTGTAAATTTTTCGGTTTTTGTAAATGAAAAATCAAAAAAATCTTTGGGCACCCACATCGTGGATTAAGAAAAAATTCCCCAAAAAAGCCACACTTGAAACGCGATGCGGGATCAGAAGAAAATTATTGATTTTCACGAAATTTTTATGGAGTCATTTTGTCTCCCAATAGAAACTTTCTGAACCCCTTTCGTATAGTATAGTTTTTTTTTAGGATTTTTCTTTAATCTGCGATGTGGGTGCCCACACTCAAAAGAAAAACTCTGTCAAAAAATCTGTAAAACGACTTTCAATTTGAATTAGCAATCTTTTAGCAGATTGTTCTGCTGAGAAGGATATTTTTAGTAAAATCTCTGTCATTCAGTTTAAGAAAATAACAGACATTTTACTATGTTTATACTGATTTTGTTTGCTGAATTTCATTATTTTTTCAAGAGATTTTTTTATATAAAAAAAAACAGAACAGATTGTCAGCAGATTGCTCAGCTGAAATCAGCAGATTTTTCTGCTGAAATCAGCAGATTATTCTGCTGAAATCAGCAGATTGTTCTGCTAAAATCAGCAGATTTTTTGCCAAAATCAGCAGATATTTCTGCTAAAATCAGATTTCTCTGCTGTCGAACAACACACATGTTTAATAACTAAAACGCCAGATAAAAGTATAAGCTTCCGTAGCCTAGTGGTTAAGAAGTGTACTTTCAAATCGGAAGGTGGCGAGTTCGATGCTGGCTGGCGGCGTATGTTTTTTTTGTTATATTTATTCACCTCTTATGACAGATATTTAGCAAACCGTGTCTACTAAAATCAGCAGATTTCTCATATGGCTCAAAATGGGTGTATTTTCAGCAGATTTTTCTGCTGATTGGACAGAGAATTTATTTTGAGTGCAAGGATTTTGTTGATATTTATAGGACTTCGGGGAGGCATTTGGAATACTAGCAGGAGGTTTTCCACCAAAGTATAATTTTTTGTAAGTGGCTAAACTCGTAGAAATTTTTTATTACTTAAAAGTGTCATAGGTTAGGTTAGGTTGTAAGTGGCTGCTGACGTTTTACGTCAACACACGTAGACTCTGAGGTCCATTGTGATACCACGGGATCGTAATAGGTTTCCCTACTAGTCCCTGTCGTTAAACCAGTTTGAGCTTCTTATGAAACTCCTTAGATGTTGAATTTTGACATCCGACAAATCTGAAAGATCGTACAGCTCCCTAGATCCCAGTGAAGCAAGTCGCTGACCAGAAAGTGCCGGGCAATGGCAAATAAAGTGTTCGATAGTTTCCAACTCCTCTTCATCCATGCAACTTCGGCAAAAGTCATTCGACGGCACATTTAACCGCTCTGCATGCTTCCCTATAAGACAGTGTCCGGTAATTATAGAAACCACCGCACATTGGGTTCAAATGGTACCAAAGTGGCGATTAATTGAAATTTATAAATGAAGTTTTTGTTATAAAATTTGGTATGGGGTAAAAGTAGATAAAATTTTGCACCACTAATTGTCAAAATCAATCAACTAAGTTGTTTACTTTTTATTCGGTGAGCTGTCAAAGTTAGCAAATTATTGCAGTCTTTGAAAAAACTGAAAAAATTGGAATTTTTTACAATTCAAGCGATTATTAGTGGTATTAAATCTTTTAAAAGAAAATCTTTTATAATGGAATCTTCAACATCAGGTATTATACTAAATTGTAAAATTTTTTTTGTTTATAAAAATTGTGTCTTAACATTTTTAATAATTTTTTTAAAAAGGGTCCGAAATTGGGATATTTTCCACATTTAATGGGCCACAAATATTAAGTTAGTAATAGTTGGATTTAGTTTTGCGGATTTTAAAAAAGTATAGGATATCAGCTTTAATTTAAAAGAAAAAAAAGTCCGGACAATGCCCGGCCCTTTTTTTTTATTCCCATTTTTGTGTAAAAAGTCAGGGTATCATTTATTTTACACGACAATTATATGTGTCTTTATACCCTTCAACTACAGTATGGGCTTACACTCACTTTGTCATTCCATATGTAACGCATCGAAATATGGGTGTAGGACCCCAAAAAGTGTATATTATTGATCAATGATCGATTCTAAGACATTCTGTGACTAACCGTGTGTCCGTCCGTTCGTCTGTTGTTGAGCACACCATAAAGTACATAAAACAAGAGATAGAATCCTAAAGTTTGTCACAAATATGTATAATAGTCATATGCTGGTTAAGTTCTTGAACGAGCAAAATCGGACCAGGGGGGAAAAAGTTTCCCCTTGAAGAACTAAAACTACCCCAGAAAAATATTTTTTTTACAAGTATTATTTGTATATTTGTTCAATAAATGAAACATTTTAATGCCATATGAAGTTCATCGACCTGAATTTGAACCAAAGGGGATCAGGAAAGCGAATTTTGTCGGTCCGCCCCTTTTTGGGGGCGTGTATAGAAAAAAATAATTTAAATAATGACACATTTTTATTAATTAGGTGAAAAAACTGACATCTATTTTTTTGGCAACGTTTATCGCGAGGGGAAGGTGTCCCCCATAGTCTCCTGCTAAACCCTCCCCCCTAAGCCAAAAAAACGTCCCCTCCATTTGTTTTTTGTAGCTTTAATACATGTTCAAGGGTTTCATGTTTTTTCCAAAAACAAAAAAAACGACTAAAAGATTAAAAAAAAAATTTTTGTTGAATTCTTTTTTTTCTGAAATGCTGTATTTTTATGTATTTATGATAATTCGTAAATAAAAAACTATTATATTTCCTTAAATCACTTTTTTCAGATAAATTTGTACATTTATGATATTTTGTGAAAAACAAAAATTGGATTTAAAATAAAATTTATAATAATATAAATACATATTATGCATTCTTCCTTTAATTACTTTAATAGCACATTATGTACACTTTAATTTCCAATTTTTTTTTATTAATTTATCGCTTTTCATTCCAAAGTTACAGCAAAAATTGTGAAATATAACCTTTTTTTGCGAAAAACAAAAAAACGCCTAACAGGTTAAAAATTTTTTTTTTTCCAATTTTTTTTTTCCAAAATGTGTATTTTTACGAGTTTATATTAGTTCATTAATAAAAAAATATAATATTCTAAAACTACTGCATATCTGAATTAATCGCCATTTTGGGTATCATCGAACCCAATGTGCACCGTCGAAATCTCTCCTCTTGGAAGAGATATCAGCTCACTTGTGCGCCCCTGATTAAGAGAAGGCCAAATCAGTCGTGTTGCCTCACACGTCCATCCATTTGCCCATCTTTGATTAGTCTCCGTCGCAGAACAAAGCCGTAGGTTTTGCTTGCAAGTTTCTAGAGGCATACCAACACATTCCAATTCTGTTGGAACCTGTAAGGTAGTTCCTAGTCTTGCAAGCTCATCGGCTTTGCAATTCCCTGGAATGTCTCTGTGCCCTGGGACCCATATGAGTCGTATGTTAAACTGCTTGGCCATCTCATTTAAAGACGTGCGGCAGTTAAGGGCAGATCTTGTTTTCAGAAACATTGAATCCAGGGACTTGACCGCGGCTTGACTGTCAGTATAGATGTTGACTGCGGTTGTAGACAAGACATTGCAGCTCAACCAGTCAGCCACTTCCTTTATTGCCAGCATCTCTGCCTGGTAAACACTGCAATGATCTGGCAATCTACGAGCCAGGCTCAATCCAAGCTCTTCCGAATAGACCCCAAAGCCCACTTGTTCGTGCAGCCTCGATCCATCTGTGTAAAAATTTATGGTAGCTCCACTTCCCGGAGTATCCCCCATCCAAGACTCCCTGGATGGTATCATAGTGGTAAAGTGGCGCTTAAAGAGGCTCAAAGAGGGAGCACAATCCACATTTTGTGGTATTGTTATCTTTTTCAAGATCGCGCTATGGCCACAATCGCTGCTCCTCCATTGCAGCGTGCTATTAAGTCGAATTGCCGACGCAGCTGCATACTGCCTACCCAATATGTCCAAGGGTATCAGGTGAAGGAGGATTTCTAATGCAGCCGTAGGTGTAGTACGAAGAGCACCAGTGATGCACATTGACGCCATTCTCTGTACCTTCGTGATAAAGACACAGTTCGATTTTGTTTCTAAAGCAGGCCACCAGACAATGATTCCATACAGCAAAATTGGACGCAACACTGCTGTATAGATCCAATGAACGACTTGAGGGCTAAAACCCCATCGTTTTCCAATGGCCCTTTTACAGGAATACAAAGCAATCGTTGCTTTTCTCACCCGTTCCTCAATATTACGCCTGAAATTCAGCTTCCTATCTAGAAATACTCCAAGATACTTGGCTCCATCTGAGAAGGTGATTTCAGTACCGTCCAGAGAAATAGGATCAAAAGCAGGAATCTTATTTTTCCTTGTAAATAAAACAAGCTCTGTTTTACTAGGATTAACTCCTAGACCACAGTCTCTTGCCCATTTAGACAGATCTTTCAGAGAACCCTGAAGAATGTCCCGCAATGTTGGCAGATGCTTCCCCTTTACCGCTATCGCGACATCGTCAGCATATGCGACAACATGACAACCACGTGCTTCTAGAGATAGTAGCATTGAATTCAGTGCCAGGTTCCAAAGAAGCGGCGAAAGAACACCTCCTTGTGGTGTGCCCCTATTGACAAATCGAGATATGACGGACGCTCCCAATTCAGACGTTATACGTCTACTGGCAAGTAGGCTTTCCACCATTAAAACGATTTCACGCTTTACTCCCAGACCAGACAATGCCAATATTATCGATTCTGGGATGACATTATTAAAAGCCCCCTCAATATCAAGAAAGGCCACCATAGTGTACTCCTTTACCGAAAGCGATCTCTCGATGGTACCAACGAGCTCATGAAGAGCTGTTTCCGTTGATCGTCCCTTGCTGTATGCATGTTGCTTTGTCGAAAGCAACCTCGGGTCAATCACTCTACGCAAATATGAGTCTATCATTCGTTCCATTGTCTTTAACAAAAAAGAAGACAGACTTATTGGTCTGAAATCCTTCGGAGCTGTGTGGGAACTTTTCCCAGCCTTCGGGATAAATACGACTCTGGTATCCCTCCATTTTAAAGGAATGTACGACCAGTTGATGCATGCTGTGTATAGATTATACAGCAACGGGGCTATATAGTCCGACACTTGCTGCAACTCAGCCGGGATTATACCATCAGGTCCCGGGGATTTATAGGGCCTGAAGCTTTTTATCGCCCAGATTAATGTTGGCATATTTATTATTTCCGAAGCAATTTCAGATGCTTGGGCGTCAGAACGTTCCAAAGCTTGAAACGGCGTCATGGAATTGCCCGGAAAATGCGTGTTTAAAAGGAGATCCAGCGACTCTCCACTGGAGGAAGACCACACCCCATTAGGATCTTTCAGGTATCCCAGGGTGCAAGGAGAAGAAGCCAGAACCTTGCGCAGCCTGGATGCCTCAGAAACGTCTTCTATGTTTCCACAGAAGTTTTTCCAAGAATCACATTTTGCATTTCTGATCATCTTTTTATAACTCTTAAGTTGCAGCCTGTATGCAGATCAGTCCTCGTCCGCTCTTGAAAATTTAGCCTTATTAAAGAGCTTTCTGCAGGAATCTCTGCTCGTCTGCAACTCATTTGACCACCAAGGTGACTTTTTTTTCCCTCTAGGCTTTGCAGAAGGGCAAGACGCATCCAGGCACCTATTACAAACATTTGTTATATGGTCAACCAGACAGTCAATTTGCGCCAAACTATGTGGTTTAGATAAGGGTACTTCATCCAAAAGCAAAGAAAAAGTCTCCCTATATTTCACCCAGTTTGTTCTCCTCAGATTTCTAGAGACTGCCTCAACCGGGGCACGCTCCCTGAGTAAAAACTCAATGTAGCGATGATCTGAGAAAGAATGCTCTTCCAAAACTCTCCAGTCATCAATTCTATCAGACAATGTATCTGATACAAGTGTTACGTCAAGAACCTCTTGCCGCGTACTTGTAACGAAAGTTGGTTCACCACCCTTGTTACAAATATAGAGGTTAGTGCTTAACAAAAACTCCAAAAGTGATTCGCCTCTATCATTTGTGTCTGTACTTCCCCATTTCGAATGATGTGCATTAGCATCACAACACACTACTAACTGGTGTCCCCTAGATTCAGACTCCCGAATTAGACCGACAACCTTCTCCGGGGGTATTGACCCCGGATTAGGAAAATACGCAGAGGCGAGCCAAATAGACTTCCCATGAAGCTCTAAGCTAGCCGCTGTAACATCCATATCACTAAAAGTTGATAAAAAGAAAATATTTAAGCCATTTTTTGCCAAGATGCAGGCTCTTGGTGAGCCCTCACCTTTGGCAACCACCAACTTAAACCCAGGGGTCTTCAATCCGCAAACCCTGCCACCCCGCACCCAGGGCTCTTGGATAAAAACCAAGTCAACTGCTCCTGTCGTCAGGCGCAGCAAGAGTGCAGCTGAGGCTGCCTTACAGTGATGGAGGTTTATTTGTAGGAACCGCAACATCTTGCTTTTTTTCCACCATCCTTTCCACCACCGTGTTATTGGCTTCATCCTCCGTGTTATCATAGAGGTCGCATTCGTCTCCAGATTCGGTTTCGAATAAGCCAGATATATATCCCATCTGTTCTGAATCGGAGGCAACAGAACTCTCCGAATTCCTCACTGCATGGGCCTCGTCCTGAATGTCACCCATCGTGGCATCGGCTTTATCCTCCATGCCATCACAGAGGTCGCATTCGTTACCAGATTCGGTTTCAAAAATGCCAGATGCATCTTCCATCAGCCTAGAATCGGCCAGCTGAATATCAGCCTTTTCCAGATTATCCTCCCCAGCCGACTCTGCCACTGGCTTGTCTGCGTCCAAAATAGTCTTCTGGTCGCCCTTGTAGACATTGACTCTTATATGAAAAAATCCAAATCTAATAATGCCGTCAGTCCTGGCTAAAAGCGGAAGCGATTCCTCATTAACCAAGACCACTGCTTGACGACGAGCGCCCTTCATCTCACCCAATCTGGCAATTTGCCAATTCTGAGTTGGAAGGTCAGGATTGCAGACTTTTATCATCTTAAGAATCACCGCAGTGTCATTTGTAGCCATTGGGATCCATGCATGAGCTCTGGGTTGCGAGGGGATATCATGTTTTTCCACAACGTCCAGTCTGGCTCCAGGCCATAACTCTCCCACTTGGCTAATGGCAACCTTAAACACGGCTGCGGATCTTTCGTTCCCAAAAGCAACGAGTTTTACTCGCCCCTGATACCAACCTGCGGTGACAGTAGTAGGTAGAAAATCAGGCATACTCTCAAGGAGCCTATAGTAGATTTCATTTAGTTTAGTTTCAACTAAACTCCACTTGTCCCTTGGAATACTACAATCCCCATTTTGCCTGTTTATCACAGCCCTAACGAAGTTACCTTTAACCACTTCACTAAAAGACTGAGTCCAGACGTTGCCGGTCACCTTAGATCTCTTAGGTAAAGGTTTCTCGTCGGGCGAGCGCAACCTTTTACCAGACTTCGATGACGAGGCCGAAACAGCGCTCTGTTTGTCAGATGCGCGCATTGCCGAAAGTTTGTCCTGTTCTTCAATGACTCCTTTCGCCCATGATAGCGACGCCCTCTCACGTTCGGAGAGCTTCGTTCCATCAAGTTGGCTTAGTCTGTTAATTATTTTCAAACAAAGCCGTCTCTGGTTGTGCCTGACCTTTGATGGTTTAAGTTTCTTTTTCTTTTTACCACCAATATTAGGCTGAGCACCCCTACCAGAATCAAGGTCGGACTTCAATGTCGCAACCCTAAGACCAGTGCTAGGACCAGCACCAGTCGGTGAGGCAGAGCCTCGAATTAAATCGGTATCATTTGTGTCCATATTTTCATTTTCCTGGATGTGGTCATGAAAATATTACAAAAATACCTATTACGAACAATTTCAAAAATTCAATTAATAGCACGGAGATAAATTAAAACACGTCCACACTTGTCAACAGTTGAACGAATAGTTCATATTTCGTGAAAGAATTTTTTTTGCAACGTCCCCCGCCGACCCCCTAAAAACGCTCTTTTAATTTATTTTTACATCTTAGAGGGCATTTTAGCAAAAATGTAAAAAATTAATATGTAAACACGTGTTTAGTATAGTGTTTGGGGTCCGGGAATTTCCGTGTCGGATTTCCCGGGAATTCCCGGGAAAACACTGACGGGAATTCCCGGGAATTTTTTTAATTTTTCCCGGGAAATCCGGGAATTTTGTAATATAAACCTTTTTACATAAAAACGTTTATTTTACTTTAATTTTTACCATTTTTTTACATACAGGTATAATTAAATTGGTATTTTTTGTATTTGGAAGAACAGTGCAAATATATATTCATAGGAGAACTGACCAAGTATAAAAAGTATGTTAATATCATGAAAAAACTTAAAAGTCAAAAAATATACGTCGGTTAATGATAATTTTGCTAAGACTGTACAAAAAATATAAAAATTTTGAACCTAGAATTAACATTTCCAGAATAAATATTAAAAGTGCTGCCAACTATATTAGTTTTTTCTCGAATAACGCAGTTTTAATTTTTTGGCGATTTTTAGCTATTTTTTGCGATTTTTTGTGAAGGAAAAAGTTGCAATATTTTTTTGGTTTGTTTTATTGTATTTCAGGATTTTTAACTTTTATGTTTTGATTTTTTATGTTTTAATTAATTGTTTATCTCTAATAAAACTGTTTTTAATAAAAAGATAATCAAATTTTAATGTTTTTTATGATTTACATTAATAATGAAAATTTCCCGGGATTCCCGGGAATAAATTATTTTTTTCCCGTTTCCCGGGAAATTGAAAAGTCCGGGAATTCCCAAACACTAACCGTAACCGATACCGATATAATTAAAAAAACGATACCAATACCGTTATTCGTTTCGATTGCCAACCTTGGTTTTTACTATATTATTGTTCTAGTTTTTTTTGTATTTTTACCATTTTTTTTTTGGTAATTTTATCTAATTTTTTTGTTTTTATTTTTTTAATTTGGCAACTAAAAATGTCAATAAAAAGCTGTCAATTATTAAAAATTAAGTTTTTCTTATTTTAACTGGTACTTAAACATTCACGTCCAAATTCATAAAAAAAGCGTTTAATAAAGTGTAAAAAGTTTATTAAAAGTGTTCAAGTGAAAAAAAAAATAATAATTTCAGGTTGTTGAAGTGCTACTCCAGCCGCCGAAGAAGGCACCAATGGAAAAACACCTTTAAATTCACAAAACAAATATGAAAATAAACCAATTTTTTTGTAAATTTACAAAACAAATATGAAAATTTAAAAAACGAAATTGTATACTTACAGAAAAAAGTTGTAATTTTACAAAAATTAAGTTTAAAAAACCAACAACAATATTGTAAATTTACAAATTATTTGGTTAAACTACTGTTTTTACGGCAAAAAATATGAAAAAATTTAATATTTACAATAAAAGTTGTAAATTAACCACTTTTTATTGTAAATATACAAGTTTTTTTGCCATAAAAACAGTAGTTTACCAAAAAATTTGTAAATTTACAATTTTATTTTTTGAATTTCTACTTTATTTCGTAAATTTACAACTTATTTTGTAAGTCTACAATTTGTTTTGTAAATTTTATTTACAATTTTTATTGTAAATATACGAGATTTTTAATATTTTTTTTTATAATAACAGTAGTTTAACCAAATAATTTGTTAATCTACAATTTATTTTTTCATTTTCTATTTTTTCTTTGTAAAATAAAAACCTTTTGCTATAAGTTTGCAATTTAGTTTTGTAAAATTACAATTTTTTTGTAAATTTAAAATTTTTTTGTAAATTTCCAAAAAAAAATTTTACCTCGAAGTTAATATTTTACAAAAAAAAAAATTGTAAATTTACATTTTCTCCCCGTAATTTTTTTGTTAAATCAATTTACAAATTATCGTCGTTATATAACGGGGATTTTTGCTACACTCATAAAAATATGTTAGTACTCCTTACAAAAAAGTCTGTTACCATTACTAATAAAGTTTTCAATTTGTGCCCGATAACTTTTTCAGTTACCATTACAAACTTTGGTTTTCAAAAATTAGTAATCTTTAAAATACTAAAAAAATTAGTATTACTAAATTTTTCTGTACAATTTCTGTAAAATAAATTTTAAAACCCGGTTGTAAAAATTAATAAAAATACCAGCTCGCTGGCGCCTTGCTTTTGAATTTTGCATATCATAATGTATGTGTAAAAAAAATAAAATCCAAAGCCTTTGTTGTAATATTTAATTATAATTTCTTTTTTTCTAGAAAAAAATACGAAATTTACAAACTAATTTTGTAAAATTTACAAAAAAAATATCAAAATTTTGTAGGATAATTTTTAAAAAATTAACTGAAAAAATTTTTAAAAAAACAGTAAAAAATCAATAGTTTGTAACGCGAGTTTACAAAAAAGAACTACTAAAAAATAATTTTTAGTAAGAATTAGTAAAAAACCTGTAAAGTTGGGTTACAAACCATTTTATAAACTTTTTTACTGACGTATTTTTTTGAGTGTAGTAGATATTTTACAAAACCTGTCCCGTAAAATTACGGGGATTTTATGTTATTCTACATTTTTTTTAGTGCAGGAGAAGTAAGTTTATATGTTTATTTCAGTAAAAAAATTTGCTAAATGTTTTCTACACTCAAAAAATCGAACAGAGGATCGAAATGGGTTAACAAAAAAAATTGCAAAAAAATTAACATTTTTTTTTAAATTAAAAACTTCGAGGTGAAAATTTTTTTTTTTGAAATTTACAAAAAAAATTGGTAAATTTACAAAACAAAATTGTAAACTTACAGAAAAAGGTTGTTATTTTAAAAAGAAAAAATAGAAAACGAAAAAAATAAACTGTAGATTAACAAATTATTTGGTTAAACTACTGTTTTTTCAAAAAATATTGAAAACTACAATAAAAATTGTAAATTTGAAGAAAAGTAGCACTTCAACAACCTGAAATGATTTTTTTTTCACTTGACCACTTTTAACAAACTTTTAAGAGTATAACACTGCACTTATTATTTTTTTTTTTTGCATTTAGTTTTTCCACAAATCGACCCCTTTAAAAGTGAATTTGGGCCGCTAAAAAAATACGTGTCGAATTATTTTTCGTTCTGAACAACATATACAAATTTCATGAAGATCGGAGAGTGACACCTGGGAGACTTCAATTGTTTGTGCAGGACTTTGAACGTCTTCTGATATAAAATTGTTTCATTTGTTAAACCGAAATGCAAAAAAAAACCTGTAAAAAATTACGTTTTTATACCCTACACTGTGGTACAGGGTATAATGAGTTGTTGCTGATGTTTGTAACTACCCGTAATAGACCTACCTTCAAGTATTCCGATCGACTCAGAATTACTTTTTGAGTCAATTTAGCGATGTTCGTCCGTCCTTCTGTCCATCTTTCGGTTTAAGCACGATACAATTTGCAATCAATTGACTTGAAATTTGAAACTTAAGCATCTTTTGGCCCAAGGACGAAGCCTATTGAAATTGAAGAAAATCGGTCCATGTTAGGACCTAGCCCCCATACAAACGCACCCTTTTGATTCGTATTAAATGACTCTTATAACCGTATTATCATTGATATCGCTTTGAAATTTATCAGGTAATCAAATTTTGTATGCACGAATCATCATTCCAAATTTCAAAGGAATCGGGTTAGTCCTTCTGGTAGCCCCAATACAAACCACCCTCCCGATATTCACATTATTCCCTCAAAATTCATAAAAATGGAAATATTTGATAAAAATCTAACTTTTAGGTGTTAAGCATGTACCTTAGTAACCTAATCAAATCGGAATATAATTGGACCATTTTTGGACTTAGTCCCCCATATAAAAATTTCGACCGATATTCAGTTAAATCGGTCTATTGCCAAAAAAATAAACTAATTCCACTAAATTTTGATCTACACTAAATAAAGATCTAACAAAAGACAGATCCAATCGGTCCATGTTTGGACTTGGGACCCATTTTCCGGAAAACACTGGTGTAGGGTATCATAAGGTCGGTCTTGACCGACTATAACTTTCTTACTTGTTTAGAGGTTGGTTTAGTTCTTCAAGGGAAAACTTCTTCCCGAACTTAACCAGCCTATGACCATAAGACATATTCGTGCCAAATTTCAGGAGTCTAGCTTTTTTAGTTTGGACAGCATCGCACTTTCACAGAGGCGGAGGGACATTCATAGAAAGTCGTAAATTCGATCATGGATCAATAATATATACGCTTTATACCCCATACCCCGACCGATATTTCGGAATGGCAAACCCCATACTGTGGTTGGACCACTAATTCATCAGAGTAAAAGGATATATTTTTTTTTTATTATCTTTTCTTCGTTTGATTTTTTTTTTATACGTATTTTCTATTTTACGCCTTTTTTAAATATTTACAACTTAATACGACGTACAAAAACATTTTCCAAAAAATTTCTTTGGTTTCAAAAATCAATGAAATACTTTTCTTGGCGTTAGTGCATTCTTGGGGCTTCTTTATTTGCTTTTATGTTTTATTGGCGTCTCTAATAGAATGGAAAAAATACATACATTTTCTATTTTTTTTATTTTTGTGTTGGCAAAAGTTATGTTAAATATAAATTAAAAAAAAAAAAAAAAAACAGAAAAATATGAACATGGTAACGAATGTCTGGTTTTGGATAAAAAAAATTACATAGTTTGTGACTTTGGTATCAGATTTGAATTGCAATTTCAAATAAAAGGAACCATACAGAGGAACTACTTCAATTCTGAAATATTTTTTCGCAGAGAAAAATGTAGAGATTTTGAGACATTTTTCTCCGTAATGAAACATTCTCAGATTCTGAGACATTTTCCCAAATTTTTGAATTTTTCCAAAATTTTAGAATCGGGAGAAATTTTTCCGTATCGAAAGATTCATAGATTTTGATACAATTTTCGGTATAGAAACATTCTCAGACTCATTTTCTGTATAGAAATATTCGCAGATTAAGAAATTTTTTCGTACCGAAAAATTTTCGGATTTTCAGAAATTTTTCGCATCGAAAAATATCAGATTCTGAAAAATGTTTTCGTATAGAAAAAATCTAAGATTCTGATATAAAAGTTATCAGATTCTTAAAATTTTTTTGATTAGAAACATTCTCTTATTCTGAAACATTTTTCCTTAAAGACAAATTCTCAGATCCTAAGACATTTTTCAGCAATGAAAAATTCTCAGATTCTGAGACATTTTTCCGTATAGAAAAATTAAAAAAAATTTCTAACACATTTTTCCGTATAAAAAAGTTCTCAAATGCTGAGTCATTTTTCCGTATAGAAAAATTCACAGATTCTGAGACATTTTTTCATTAAGAAAAATTCGCTGATTTTATGACATTTTTCCATAAAAAATTCTCAGATTCTGAGATGTTTTTCAGTATAAAAAAAGACTCAGATTCTGACACCTTTTTCCAAAATTGTCAGTTTCTGAGAAATTTTTCTCGTATAGAAAAATTCTCAGGTTTTGCCGTACAGAAAAATTCTTAAACAATTTTGAGAACCTGAGACTTTTTAACATGATCCTTTTATCTTTTGATCTTGCGATTCTGTGACATGTTCATAAAAATACTTAAGATTCTACCTCACGTAAATGTACATTTAAAAATTACAAAAAGAAATACATACATATTAAATTTTTATAAATATTTCATAATTTAACCAATTCCACCACAAATATGAATATCGAATAACATTAACAGAAAAAATGATTTACAATATTTGTGGCTGATTACAAATGAATGAACATTGGCTGCTAAGAAAAATGTACCCAGCAAAAATAGCTTGTTAAAATTGTTTTTCAAAAAAAAATATTCAATACGATAAAATTTTTCAGAATCTAAAAATTTTTCTATACAAAAAAAAAAAATATCTCAGAATCTGCCAAGTTTGTCTCAGAATCTAAAAGTTTAACCATACAGAAAAATGTTTCAGAATCTGAAAATTTTTTTGTAGGTGAAAAAAGTCTAAGAATCTGAGAATTTTTCAATACGGAAAAAATGTCTCAGAATCTATGATTTTTTCAAAATTAAAAAAATTTCTCTGAATCTAAGATATTTTCTTTAAAGGAAAATGTTTCAGAATCTAAAAACTTTTCTATACGGAAAAAAATTACTACAAATCGGAGAATTTTTCTATACAGGAAAAATGTCGCAGAATTTAAAAACTTTTCTATACGGAAAAAAATTACTATAAATCGGAGAATTTTTCTATACAGGAAAAATGTCGCAGAATCTGAGATTTTTTCTTATCGGCAAAAATGTCCCAAAATCTGAGAATTTTTTCGTTACGGAAAAAAGTTCTCAGAATTCTGGGACAATTATTTTTATACGGGAAAATCTCTCAGAATTCAGAAAATTTTTCTGTACGTGAAAAATGCTTCTGAATTTGAAAATTTGGGAAAATGAGTCAGAATCTGAGCATATTTCTATACGAAAAAATGTGGCAGAATCTGAAAATATTTCCATAAGGAAATATGGCTCAGAATCTGCAATTTTTCTATACAAAAAAATATCTCAGAAATTTTCTATTCAAAAAACAAGTAAGAAAGTTATAGTTGGTCAAGACCGACCATATTATACCCTACACCAGTGTTTTCCGGAAAATGGGTCCAAAGTCCAAACATGGACCGATTGGATTTGTCTTTTGTTAGATCATTATTTAGTGTAGAAACACACACACAGATAAAATTTTAGTGGAATTCCGACCGATTTAACTGAATATCGGTCGAAATTTTTACATGGGGGACTAAGTCCAAAAATGGTCCAATTATATTCCGATTTGATAAGGTTACTAAAGTACACGTTTAACACCTAAAAATAAAATTTTTATCAAGTATTTCCAATTTTATGAATTTTGAGGGAATTACGTGAATATCGGGAGGGTGGTTTGTATGGGGACTACCAGAAGGACTGACCCGATTCCTTTGAAATTTAGAATGGTAATTCGTGCTACAAAATTTGATTACTTGTTATAACCGCCCAAGCAGAAATTGACGACGGTTCTAAAAAAAAAGCGTTCTGAAAGCACTGTAACAAAAAAAAAAGCATTCTCAAAACGCTTTTTTCAAACCCTTTGCGAGCGCTTTTGAAAAGTGTTCTGAAAGCTCTATAACAAAAAAAAAGCAATCTCAAAACGTTTTTTTGGAATGCTTTGCGAGCGTATTCGAAAAGCGCTTTAAGAGTTCTTTATATTTATTTCTTTATTTTTTTTTTTTAATTTTTAAGTTCCGAAGCTATTTTTGAATAACAATTTTTTGTCAATTTTTTTTTGTTTTTTAAGTAAAAAAAATCATAAAAAATGTTTTAAGATTTTTTTTTAAATTTTCAAAGTTTTGAAAATTTTTTTGAAAAATTTTCTAAGTTTTTTTAAGTACAAAAACTTTTTTTTCGGATTTCACTTTGTATCAAACAAATTATTATAACCGAACTAAAACAGAAATTCTTTACTTTGGGTTTTTAAAGCGCTTTGATGACTTTAAAAAAACGTTCTCAAAGCACTTTTTTACATCGCTTTTAAAACGCTTTAAACCTACCGTAGATCGATGTTAAGGAGTGAGATCATAAAAATGTTAACACACATAAAGTTAAATAAAAAACAGACTACTGAATTTTAAGACTTCAAACCAAATTTTTATTAAATAAAATTTAATACAAAATCATAACAAAAAAACCGCATGGAACTCTAACCACTACGAACAAAGTTATCCACTTTTTCCGGAAACCCTCCCATTAAGGCTTTTATGGTAGTTTCTGTCACCTTTTTAGAGCAGGTGGTCCATCTACGTTTGAAATCTTGCATGTCCTGGGAGACCTTTTTTGTGCCCTTTAATTCTTTTTTAACAAGAGCCCAATATCTCTCCACTGGCCTGAGCTCCGGGCAGTTTGGTGGATTTGCCTCTCTTGGTACAAAAACCACATTATTATCATTATACCACTCCAGCGCTTTCTTGCTGTAGTGACAAGATGCTAAATCGGGCCAAAAGTAAGTGGATACATTGTGCTGACTCAAGAACGGAAGAAGTCTCTTCTGCAAACACTCCTTGATATAAATTTCGCTGTTTATAGAGCCAGATGTCACAAATGACTGGCTTCTTTGGCCGCAGCTACATATGGCTTGCCATACTAGAAATTTTTTGGGGAATTTCGTTTGCTTTTTTGACCGAAATTTTTCCGCAACATTTCCTCGAACATCGGAAACATAAAATTCTTGACCAGGGAGCTGCGCAAAATCAGCCAGGACATAAGTTTCGTCGTCCATTACACAACAGTTGTATTTTTTTATAAAATTTGATTTCAATTTTCTAGCTCTGGTTTTGGCCTCCAAATTTTTAAAAGCGTTTCTATCGGGAACTTTTTGAACTTTGTAGGACTTTAGTCCCGCCTTACGTTTCACTTTACGTACAAAAAAGTCTGAGCATTGGGCTAACCGAGCTGTTTTTCTGCCAGATGTGTTAGGAGCTCTCTTAAGGATGCCTTTAACTTTATATGCCTTACCAATGTTACGATAACCAGTCGTTGTTCCTGTTCCCGGCTTCCTTTCAATTGTTAGGTGTTCCAGATACCTTTTTACCACTTTTGAAACTGTTTGGCGGCATACATTAGTTTCTTTGGCAATTTTTTTGTATGTCCATGTTTGGTTTTGTTGAAAATATTTAATTATTTTTGAACGCACTTTTCTTTCATCGTCCATTGTGTAAAAAATTGCAAATTAAAACTCATGATGTAAATTAATTTATTAACTGACATATTTTTAAAATGTAAACTGCCGAAAAAAAAAAAATTTGGAAGCTTTACACCAAAGTTGTAGGCAAAAATGTGTGTTAACATTTTTATGATCTCACTCCTTATCATTCGGATCATCTGAAGGCGCTTTGAAGTTGGTATACAGAACGCTCGTACAACCGTCCACAACGCTTTCACAACGCTTTTGCGATTGTATTTTTCTGACTGGGCGATATCTATTATAATACGGTTATTAGAGTCTTTTAAGCCTAATCCAAAGGGGGCGTTTGTATGGGGGCTAGGTCTTAACATGGACCGATTTTCTCCAGTTTCAATATGATTCGTCCTTAGGCCAAAAGATGCTTAAGTTTCAAATTTCAAGCCAATTGATTAAAAATTGCGACCTCTATCGTACTTAAACCGATAGATGGACAGACGGACGGACATCGCTAAATCGACTCAAAAATTAATTCTGAGTCGATCGGTATACTTGAAGGTAGGTCTAGGACCAATATTTCGGGTAGTTACAAACATCAGCACACACTCATTATACCCTGTACCACAGAGTGGTGTAGGGTATAAATATCTCAGAAATTTTCTATACCGAAAAAAATAAACTTGAAAAAAATCTCGCAGAATCTTAGAATTTTTCTATAGAAGAAAATTGTTTAAGAATTTCAAAATTTTTCTATACAAAAAAAAAATCTCAGAATTTGAGAATTTTTCTATAATGAACTAAAGGGTCTCAAAAAAAATCTCAGAATCTAAGAATTTTTCCATACGAAAAAATATTTTAAAATCTGAGAATTTTTCTATACAGAAAAATGTCTCAGAATATTAAACTTTTTCAATACGGAAAAATATCTAAGAATTTAATAATTTTTCAATTGCAAAAATGTTTCAGAATCTGAAACTTTCCTAAACGGAAAATTTTTTTCAGAATCTAAGAATTTTTCGAAACGGAAAAAATGTCTCAGAATCTACACTTCAAAAAAAAAAAAACACCTTGTAAAACGAAAGAAAACTTTGTATCTTATTTTTTGCTACCTCCTGTTTGACAACAATTCCTTGTAATTTTACAAGCTTTTTACCAATAATTTTGTAATTTTACAAGCTTTTTTCCAATAAAATTGAAAATTTAAAAATTTTTTCTATTGGAAAAATTTTTTAGAATATGAAACTTTTCTATACGAAACGAGTAAAAAAGTTAAATTCGGCCTTGCCGAATGTAGTGATACCTTCCACAATTTCAAAAAGATTATTGCAAAAACTTTATTTAAAGAAAATTAATTTTGAAAAAAAAAAAATTTAAAAAATTTCCGCGAAAAAAAATTTTGTTAAAAAAAAATCCGCGATTTTTTTCTTTTTTTGTCCAAAAATATGTTTGTAATTGTTTAAATACCATTTGGTGGTTAATTATCTTCACATAAGTCAACCAGCAGCCGAATTAAAGCATTTTGTATTTTTAGGTTATGTTGAATGCACTAAAATTTTTAAGGTGTCCTTAGGTTAGGTTAAGAGGTGTCCTTACATTTTCGTTCATAACTTTTGAACCGCTGAACCGATATCGCTCAAATGCTATACCAAACTTCTCGGGAGAACTTCAAATAAATATGTTAAGTTTCAGTCATCTCCGTGTAATATTTTGGCCGTGATCACCATTTCCACAGACAGACAGACAGACGGACATCGATAGAATGTCTTAAAATCTATCGGGGATCATGAATATATATACTTTATGGGGTCCCAGACCGATATTTCGATGAGTTACAAACGGAATGACAAACTTATATATACCCTCTATCACTAGAGTGGAGGGTATAAAAAATATATCAGAATCTGAGAATTTTTCTATACGGAAAAAATATCTCAGAATCTGAGAATTTTTCTATACGGGAAAAATATCTCAGACTCTGAGAATATTTCTATACGGAAAAATGTGTCAGAATATAATATTTTTTTAATACGGAAAAATATCTCAGAATCAAAGAATTGTATATCCTAAAAAAATGTTTTAGAATCTGAAAACTTTTCTATAGGGAAAATATGTCTCAAAATCTGAAAATTTTTCTGTGCAAAAAAAAATGTCTCAGAATCTAACAATTTTTCTACACGGAAAAAATGTCTCAGAACCTGAGAATTTTTCTACACGAAAAATGTGTTAAGAATTTTTCGATATGGACAAATGTTTCAGAATCTTAGAATTTTTATATACGGAAAAATATCTCAGAATCTGAGAATTTTTCTATACGGAAAAATATATCATACCTTGTCAAATTACTAAAAATGTCTCAGAATCTGAGAATTTTTCGATATGGGAAAAATGTTTCACAATCTTTGAATTTTTCTTTACGGAAAAATATCTTAGAATCTGAGAATTTTTCTATACCGAAAATATCTCAGAATTTGAGAATTTGTCCATACGGTAAAAATGTCTTAGAATCTGAGAATTTTTCTATACGGAAAAAAGTTCTCAGAATTCTGAAATTATTTCTATACGTGAAAAATGTCCCAGAATCTAAAAATTTTTCTGTATGTGAAAAATTCCTCAGAATTTGCGAACTTTTCTATCCCGGAAAAATGTATCAGAATTTAAGAATTTTTCTTATCGGAAAAAAAATTCTCAAAATCTGAGAATTTTTCTACACGGGGAAAAATCAGAGAATTTTTCACTACGGATAAAATGACTTAAAATCTGTAATTTTTTCATGTCTCAGAATCTGAGAAATTTTCTATATGGGAAAGTGTATCAGAATCTGTAAATTTTTCTATACAGGAAAAAAATGCTTAGAATCTGAGATTTTTCTAGACAGGAAAAAAAGGCTCAGAATCTGAGATTTCTAGAGTTTTTCTATACGGAAAAAATAATTCAGAATCTGAGAGTTTTTTATACGGAAAAATGTCTCAGAGTCAGATAATTTTTTTAAACGAAAATATGTTTCAGAATCTGAGAATTTTTCATATGGGGAAAATGTCTTAGAATCTGAGAATTTTTCAGAATTTGAGAATTTTTCAGAATCTCAGAATTTTTAAGAATCTAAGAATTTTTTCACACGGCCGTGTACGGGAAAAAATTTTTCAAAATCTAAGAAATTTTCTATAAGAGAAAAATGTTTCAGAATCTCAGAATTTTTCTATACGGGAAAAATGTCTCAAAATCTGAGTATTTTCCCATACGGGAAAAATGTCTCAGAATCTAAAAATTTATTTATAGGAAAAGAAGTCTAAGAATCTTAGAATTCTTCAATTTTTCGCTGGGCATGCTGCTGTATGAACAAAAACGACATGATGGAGAACTACAAATGAAATGGAGGAAAAATAAAAATCAACAACAAACAGAACAACAGAAGCAACATGAAAAACAAATAAAGCGACACATCACACATCATGGATGGATGGTTGTAACGAACGAAATGAAATGGTAGACGACATTCATTGGTTGAGAAGTTTGATTAGGTAGTAAGTAGTTCTATATATGAATGTATACGTACTTTGGTAGTTAAGACTAACGACACTATAATAATGAATGCATGAGTGTGAGTATATGTGTATTGTAGTGTATAAAAAAAGGCTTGAAAAACATTAAAAATAAGCTAACCTATTGTTTAATATGGAAAACGGGGGGTTGCTAGAATTTTCACATAATATTCTTAATTTACAATTAATTATTCCATAAACCTCCCAATACAAATTATCTACAAAAACTTAAAAAACAAATAAATTTCAGTTGATTCCGGAAAAATTTTTAAAATTAATAATTTAAAAATTTTTTTAAAAAAAAAATATTATTTAAAATCGATATTTCAATTAAAATTTATATTGTTATTTAATTTAATATCAATTAAATATTTAATCAATTCAATTAATATTTTATATAAACTTTTAACTTATTTACGTTGTGTTGTTTTCCGTGTGTGCGCGTAACTTGTTTTAGTCATGAGAAGTTTGGTATTACATTTGAGTGAAATCGGTTCAAAAGTTGCGAACAAAAATGTAAAAACGACTCGAAAATGTTGGTACATTCAACATAACCTAAAAATACAAAATGCTTTAATTCGGCTTCTGGTTGACATATGTCAGAATTGTCATACAAACATACTTATTTGGATACCGAATGGTATGTAAGCAAGTACAAACATATTTTTTAGACAAAAACTTTTTTTCGTGGATTTTTTTTTTTTCATTAAATATTTTTTCGCAATGATCAATATATTCGGCAAGGCAAAATTTAACTTGTTTACTAGTTACTTTGCGCATTTTCTTAATTGATCTTAAATTAATTAAATTTTTAACTGGATCTACAAAATTTTCGAATTGAGAGTAATTTTAATATTTTTCTGTGTATGTATAATCAGTTGCACCCCAAAGATATTGTCAATATAAAAATTGCATACTTATTTGTAAAAAAAAGTCCCCTAATTGGGGGACAACTCTCCTTAACTGGCAACTCAGTATGTATGGAAGACTGGGTAACTAACAAAAAAACATAGAGCTGAACTACTATTTCATAGGGTTGAGCATTTTATAATCAAAACACTGCAAAAGGCAACCAAAAAGATAGTGTGTGAAGAATTTAACCACTAAAGAATACAAAGTTGCAAAATTATTTAGGACAGTGGTTCCCTAATAGAGATACAACCTGTTCATGAAACCCAATTTCCAACTTTTGTTATGTAATTTCATAATGGAAAACATAAAAATTGTCTCGAACTAGAATAAACACCATAACATCAGTGGCGGATACAGCTTTTGGGTTTGGGCACGGTGAGCCTCAGCGATGTTCAGGTTGAACTTTAGTGTCGACGAAAAGTGTAAGCGCAGTTCGATTTCTACAAGATTAAATGTCACAAAACTGTTAACAGCGAAATCGTAGCTGCTCGCATTCGCGAGATAACGCGAAATTAGTGTTTTTGTATTTTTTAAAATTTTGACATTGAAGTTTTTTAAATATTTTCAAAAACTGAGTACCCTAGTAAAAATATTATGTCAATTTTGCTAAATAGATCTAATTTGATCCGTAAAATGGTTGTATCAAATAATATCTAATTGTATTACTTTAGATCAAAAAATATAAAAATTGATACAATTTGATCCTGAATTTGGTCAAATCTAATTATATCAAATTGATCTTATAATATCTATTTTTATACAATTTGATGAGCAAAACCAAAATACGAATCTAATCATATATGGAGCAATATTTAACCATATAAAGTGGATCAACCGTATCAAAATGATAGATATAATTTTATATAAATTTATACGGAAGCATATTAACTCATATAAGATTGTATCAAATTATATATGATTATATCAGAAAATTTTTACTCGGGTATACAGTTTTAATTGTACTTATTTAAAGGTCACAAAACAGTAAACATCAAAGTCCTATCGTCTTTAGTTCGCGAGAAACCGCGAAATTAATTTTTTGCTGTTTTTGTTTTTTATCTTTAGATAGGTTTCTTTACAATTTCGTAAAAACATGGTATGCAGTTTTACTTGTGTTTGATCAAAGGTCACACAGCTGTTGACATCGAAATTGTAGGTGTTAAATTTCGCGATATATCGCGTAATTATACAATTTTATTTTATTATTTATTTATATTTTACAACCGGTTCTTTAGAAATAATAAAAAAAGTGGTTGCAGATTGATTTGAGCATGTTGGAAGAAATTAAAACTACCCACAAAAAAATTATAGCTGCTTACTTTCGCGAGAAATAGCGAAAAACAGCTTTTTGGGGGTATTTCTTGTTTTGATTAAAAAAATAAGTTTCTTTAAAATTGTTGAAAAACACGAAATGCAGTTTGATTTGCTATTGATTAAAGGTGATAAGGCTGTTAACATTTAAATTCTAGCTGCTCAATTCTTCGAGATATCGCTAAAAAACTCGCAAAACTACTATTTATTCATTACTTTGTGTAATTTTTGGTCTGTAAAAATATTTACTTCAATTAACGACAAAAATGTGGCATGCAGTTTGAATTCGAGGTTATTAAAGTTGACAAAACTGCAAGCATAAAAATTATAGATGATCAATTTCCCGAGAATTTGCAAAATTACTGTTCGAGCTTTTATATTAATTAATTCTTTAGTGTCTAAAATAAAGGAAAAAAATCAAGAAACGACAACTAAATTGTATGCAGTTTACATTTTATGTGCTTAAAACTGGTAAAACTGCTCAAATCAATATCTTGACTGCTAATTTACGCGAAAAATATTTTTTTTCCAATTTTTTTATTTTTTTTTTTTAAATTTGGGATTTCTCGCGAAATTGAGAATATATGATTTCGATGTTAACTGTTTTGTGACCTGCAAATAAATACAATTAAAACTGCATACTCAGTTTTTGAAGATATTTAAAAAACTTCATTGTCAAAATTTTATAAAATACAAAAACACTAATTTCGCGATATCTCGCGAATGCGAGCAGCTACGATTTCGCTGTTAACAGTTTTGTGACATCTAATCAAGTAGAAATCGAACTGCGTTTACACTTTTCGTCGACACTAAAGTTGAACCTAAACATCGCTGAGGCTCACCGTGTGGGGGCGAGGGGAATTTTTTCACGTATAATAAAAAAAATTATAAATTCAGCTTTGTCGGACGAGCAAAAACAGGGATACGTTTTTTTTTTTTTTGCAAAAAAAGTGATGGGAAAGCTATAAAATCTAGAAATTTATTAGTTTTTGCCGAAGAAGGTTTGTTTTTTATGATCGTATTTCGTTAAGATCACTTTTTTTTAATTTGTTAGAAAATGTCTCAGATTTTTCAATAGAAGAAATTCTTCCTGCATAGAAAATATCAGATGTTAAGACATTTTTCGTGATGAAATGATTTTTTATAAGGAAAATGTTTCAAAATCTTCTTCTTCTTTACGAAAAATGTCTCAGAATCTGAGACTTTTATCGTATAGAAAAATTTTCAGATTCTAAGAATTTTTTTTCATAAAAAAGTCTTAGATTCTGAGACTTTTATTTTAGAAAAATTCTCTTATTTTAATGTATTTATGAGATAATTTTCCTATAAAAAAGATCTCTGATTATTAGATTTGTTTCGTACTGAAAAAAATTTTAGATTCTGAGACCTTTTTCCTATAGAAAAACTCTCAGATTCTGAAAGTTTTTTGTTATATACACAGAGAAAAAAAAAATTCCAACTGAATATTTCCGTTGTATCAACTCAAAATTCGGTTGCTGCTAATAAATTTCGCTGTGACATACGAATTTTTTAGTTGTTTCAATTAAAAGACAGTTGTATTAACAAAATTTAGATGTAACTACCAATATTTAGTTGTTTTAATGTTAATTCAAATGCATCAACCGAATTTTTGTTGCAACAAGTGAATTTCAGTTGGAAATTTGCAAATTTGTTTTCTGTGTGTAGAAGAAGTCTTAAATTCCGGCACTTTTTTCCTAAAGAAAAATAAAAAGATTCTAAGATTCTGACCTTTTTCCTTCAGAAAAAGTATCAGATTCTGAAACCATTTCCTATAGAAAAAGTCTCAGATTCTAAGACTCTTTTCCTATAGAAAAGTTTTGAGATTCTGATATCCTTTCCTAAAGAAAAAGTCTAAGATTCTGACACTTTTTTTCTAAACAAAACGTCTCAAATTTTGAGATCTTTTTCCTATAGAAAAAGTCATAGATTCTGAGACTTGTTTCCGAGACATTTTTCTATAAAAAAAAGTCTCAGATTTTTCACAAAGAAAAATTTTTTAATCCTCAAACATTTTCTTTTACGGATTTTTGTAGAAGAATTCCCAAATTCACAAAAAAGTTTATAATTATTATTTACGCTTGAGTCACATTTTTCACTTAATTTAAAGATTCAGGCCACTTGTTGTAGTAAAATTTAAGATTCTGAGACAATTTTTTTTATATATTTTATTATAAACATCAAATTTTAATTTTAAAAAAATTTTTAGATTTACAGACACTCAACACTTATTTTCTGAATCCTTTCTCCGAACCAAAATTTTCAGATTCTGATAAAAAACAAGTAAGAAAATTACAGTCGGTCAAGACCGACCATAGAATACCCTACACCAGAGTTTCCCGGAAAATGGGTCCGATGGACTGATTAGATCTATATTTTGTCAAATCTTTAATAAGTGTAAAAAGCACTCACAAATCAAATTTGAGTGAAATAGGCTTCTATTTGTTGACAATAAACCGCTTTAACTGAATATTGGGCGAAATTTTCACAAGGGGCCTTAGTCCAAAACTGGTCCGATGATTATCAGTTTTGATGAGGTTATTTAAGTACGCGTTTAACATACACAAACAAAATTTTAATTAAATATTTTCTATTTTCATGAAATTTAAGATTTATGTGAAAATCGGGAAGGTTGTTTGTATGGGGGCTACAAGAAGAACTGGTCCGATTTCTTTAAAATTCGGAAGACAAAACACGTTTACCTGCCAAATTTAGAAAAGATACCTTTTTTAACACGGTTATTTAGTCATTGGAGCCAAAACTAAAGGGGACCTTTGTATTCAAATTTCAAGTCAATTGATTAAAAATTGCGACCTGTATCGTGTTTACACCGTTTACATGGACAGACAGACAGACGGACGGACGGACATCGCTAAATCGACTCAAAAAGTGATTATGAGTCGATCGGTATACTTAAAGGTGGATCTAGGACCAATATTTCGGGTAGTTACAAACATCAGCACAAACTCATTACACCCTGTACCACAGTGTGGTGTAGGGTATAATTAATGGTATAATAATTTTGATCCCATGATCAAGTATTTTTATTTATTCTGAAAACAAAAAAAAATAAAAATCAAATCATTTTTAATTTCAACCTAACCGAGAACTGATAACAACGACTGTCGAATCGTTGTTGCCAAAAGGTTTTGGGGGGAGTCGAACCCACGACCCCTGTTTCATAGGCTAGCACACTACCAAAAACCTACAGGGGCCCGTCTCTAAGACATTTTGAAAAAATTTTCCAAAATAGTTTTACATACGTTAGACTATCAACATTCGGAAATTTTTTTTAGAAAATTTTCTTCTTCCTTGCTTCTTTTTTTCTTTCTTTTTCTTTTCTTTTTTTTTCTTTTCTTTTTTTCCTCTTTTTTTCTTTTTGAAACTTGGTCTCGGGTTGGAGGGAAATTTCCCCTCCCCCCCTTCACTTTTCAAAACCCAAACTCTTATAACAAACACAATTTGTTTATCTGACAAAAGTAAAAAATCTAATTTTTTTTTTCAACAAAGAAATTCAACAACACAATTTGTTGATCTGACAAATAATTATTTTTTTTCAACAAAGAAATTTAACAAACACAAACACTATTAATTGACATGATAAAAGAATTTTGAAATAAAATTACTTGACAGAGTTTTTTGAAGACAAAATCGAAATTTTGTATTATGGACTAACCGGCCGTTTTTTACTTAATGTTTGGTTGATTTACAATTGATGTTTGGTTGATTTACAATTAATGTTTGTTGATTTAAATTTGACGGTTTTATATTCTGGTAGGGTATAAATTCATTTTTGGAAATTTTTAGCGACGATCACCCATTTTACCGCATTATTTATATTTAACACAGTTTTTCTTTTGAATGAACTATTATAGAATTTCTTTACATGAATGATTCAGCTAAATACACTTTGAGTACCTCTGTCTTTTTAAAAAAAGGAAGCGTGTGCTTCTTTTTACTGTTTGCTGAACATAAAATTTAATACTTTACGTATGTGTTGGTATAAGTTTTTTTGCCGGCAAAACAAGACCGATCAGCGAGTGGTTTATTTTTTATCCACATCATTTTAGATTGTATGTTCTTCGTCTGTCAGACAAGTCAGTCACTTTTTCATTCATTTTTTTATTTTTTTATAAGTTTTACTCATTCTCTCACCCGAAGTATCTGGTGTCATTCGTTGTCCAATAATGTGATATTAAATGACAAAATTGTTTCTACTGTTGTAGTAGAAGGAACCTTATTGAGGACAGGGGTTGTAAGCTACCCAGCAAAAACTCCCATTACCAATTAATTAACTTAAGGGGTTAGAACTTTTTTGATTATCTACAACATTTACAGATGTAATTCGAAAAATATCAATTGTAATTCGAAGATTCTACTTTGCAATTTGAAAATTCCATTTGTAATTCGAAAATTCTATTTGTAAATTCTACACTCAAAAAAATAAGACTGTAAAGTTAGCAAAAAATTTAGTTAAATTTAACTAAAAAAACACCTGATTTTAAACCTACTAAATTTCTAGTTAATTTAACTAAAAATATTTAGTTAACTTTTCGTAGAATGAATGTAGCAAAAAAACGTAACTTTAACTAAAAATTCAGCTGAAAATTTCGTAATATTTTTATGTATGTATGCATTAACAATAAAATTAGTTAAATTTAGCTAAACTTTTTGTAAAAAAATTGTAAGTTTGTTAAATATTGGTTTTATACACTAAAGCTGCCCATTCACTTGCAATATTATTGTTCAACTTTTCAAATTGTACAATAATATCGCTTGTGTTTATGTTATATTTACGGTTGTGCAATATATTGGAGAATATCAAAACACTTTTGATATTTATTGTACAAACAAGAATACTGCAATATATTTTATCAGTGTGTTGTCTATATTGTACAACTTTTATTATGTTATGTTAATGTTTATATCATGTACAATATATTGGGTTTAAGTATTGAGCAATTTTATTTGCTGTGTAGGGTAAAACGACAATAATATTGTAAAATATTTTTTTTTTAAGTTGAGCAATTTTATTGCAAGTGAATGGGCAGCTTAACACTTCACTTATTTTTTATACCCTCCACTCTAGTGATAGAATGTATATATAAGTTTGTCATTCCGTTTGTAACACCTCGAAATATTGGTCTAGGACCCCATAAAGTATATATATTCATGATCCTCGATCGATTTTAAGACGATCTAGCGATGTCCGTCCGTCCGTCCGTCTGTCTGTCTGTTGAAAACACGCTAACTTTTGAAAGACTTTACAGAGGCTCCTGAAGTTTGGCATATATGTTGGGCATTTACCTGGTCAGGTTGGTATTGCAATCCAGCAAAATCGGTCCAGTGGTTCAAAAGTTATAAGCAAATGAGTGAATTTCGGCAAGGGTTTTTTTGGAATTTACGAGATAAAACACACGGTAACTTTCGAACGGCAATTCTGAGAGTGCTGAAGTGTGGCATATATATTTGTCGTTCTTCAGGTCCGGCTCGTTTTAAATTTCAGCCAAATCGGTCCAGGGGTTCAAAAGTTATTAGCAAAACCGTAAATTTCAGATTCGCCTCACCTTAAATTCACGCGTTGAAAACCCGTTAAACATGTTTTAAAAACATTGGTAAGTCACAAAAATATTTTACATCGCATTTTTGTCATCCAAAAATATTTTTACACTAAAAGAAAAAAAAAATACACTCGAAAAAAATTTTACACTCAAAAAAAATTTTACACTCAAAAAAAAAAATTTAGTAAATCATTTTTTTTTTTTTTTCAAAAATTAGTTAAAAAATTAGTTAGTTTACACTAAAAGAAAAAAGAAATACACTCGAAAAAAATTTTACACTCAAAAAAAAAAATTTACACTCAAAAAAAAATTTAGTAAATTATTTTTTTTTTTTTCAGAAATTAGTGTTAATTTTTCACTCTACACTGAAAGAATTTTGTTCATTACGGCTATGAAAACGTACATTGATTCTATGAAAAAAATCATTAGAAGTGAGCCAATGATGCCCTTCATAGAATCTATGAAACAAATTCATAGAAACCAGAAACCTATGAAAAAGTTCATAGGCTATGGAAAAAAAAATATTATTCAATTCTATTTTTATTTATTTTATTATTTCAATTTTATTTTTTTTTTATTTTATTTTTATTATTTCATTTATTTACTATTTTCTATTTTTAAAAATTTATATTTTTTTTAACTTATCCCCACCGAGATTCGAACATAGAACCTCTTGTTCGTGAAGCTTAATGTCTAACCACTTAGCTAAATTATATAAACAAGTAACAACACTTAAAAGCTGTTTTGAATAATATTCTGCTAACATATTAAGTTTGTGTCTTTGCTCTGTCACAATGCTCTGCCAAAAGCTGTGTGTGTGTTTGTAGAAAACAAATATTTTGTGTATTTACAAAAATGAAGCGTTATAAAACCAAGCGTTAGTTGGCGAGATTTTTCTTCTTTGGTGGCGCCGATAGCTAAGGCGTCGACAATTGCCACTTCAGCCGGTAGGTCTTGGGTTGTAGCCCCGGTCAGGGCAGCAATGAAAATTTTTTTTTTTAATGTTTTTTTTATTTTTTTTTATTTTTTTAATAAATTTATTCAACTGTTTTAATTATTGTAACATTATTTTAATTATTTAAAAAATTAAATGGCATATTGATGGCATTTACTTCTATGAATGACATTCATTAATTCTATGAATTTTTTCTATGAATTTAATAAAATCGATGAATAAAATTCTATGAAAAATTTCAGAATACTAATGAATATTCATTCAGCCAATGAATTGTTTCATAGATTCTATGAATTTGGTTTTATGAAATTTGTTCATAGATGGAATGAACAATAATTCTTTCAGTGTAGAAAATTTACTATAACTTGAAAAGGGCATTGTGGAGGGTATCCATAGATTCGGCCAAGTCGAATTTAATTTTTCTACTTGTTTTTCACAGCATTAAGTTCAGCTTAAGTAGAACTTATGAGATTTGCATAGGGGGCTACACAAGAAATTTCTAACATTTTTTCACTCGACAAATATGTTACGAGAAATCAGCAAATTAATTAATAAAAATTCGTAAATACAGTTTTAAAGTCAACAAAAAAAAATTAATTCAAAATTTGTTCAAAACTAGTATTTTTGTAAATTGAACTTAACTAAAAAAAGTAGTTAAAACGCTGATTTTAACTAAAAATTTGCTAAAAAGCCAGTAAACTCGAGTTAACAAAAAAAATTTGTTAACTTTACAGTTTTATTTTTTTGAGTGTATTTGAAAATTCTACTTGTAATTCGCAAATACTATTTGTAATTCGAAAATTCGTTTTGTAACTTGGAGATTCCAATTGTATTTCGAAAAAGATCAATTGTAATTCGAAATAGGTCAATTGTAATTCGAAAAGTAAAATTTTAAGAGTGTCTGAGGGCAGGCGGTTGAAACAATCAACCAACTTGAAATCATTACCCTTGATCGAATTATTTCTAAAGGTAGGATGGATACGGAGATGGGGCTGCTTATTTAGGAACAGATTTTAGGTCGCTAGTTGACGTGCTCAAAGTCAGTGAACATGTCTTTTTCACTGAATTTGATCCTGCCAAATGGAATAAGGGCATCAAGATCGCAATAATAAAGCGTTAAGCTTTCTTAAAAACTGCATTCAGAGTCTTGATGATCTTTGGCCTGGAATGCAGGTAGATGTCGTCCCAGCTGGATTCCTTCTCCACTTTTAGAGGATAAATACATACTTACGCTGATTAAAGGCCAAAATAAGGGGATTGGTTCTGATGATGGAAGAATCCTCAGGAGATGGGCGAGGGAGACAGAAAGGATCTTTGGCTAAAGATCTGCTCAGAGTCAGTGCGTCTTCTGCGCCTCTATAAAGACGAGTTAAAGTTCGGGTTGAAACATCTGAAGATGATTCATCCCAAAGAGGAACAAAAATGATTTCTAGCTGTATGAAGGTAGTGCAGAATAACTTGCATCACTGTGAAGCATGGACGAAAGAATTGCTGCGTTTCATGGAGAGGGACGGAATGGACGTGACTTTGATTCAAGAACCGTGGCTGCTTGCAAATAGGGTTCGAAGTCTACAGTCGCGGAAATTCATGATCATCTCTCCATCTGAAGAAATAAGGTTTCGAAGCTGCATTTTGTTCAGGAAGGTCATTAATTTATTTCTTCTGTCTTATTACAGTCATGGCTACATAGAGGTTTGTATGAACAAGGGCCAGGATATTGGGATAGGTAGAGATGCCAATGCTCACAATGCACCGTGGAGAAGCACTTGTTTGTATGAACAAGGGGAGGATATTGTAATAGGTAGAGATGCCAATGCTAACCATACGCTGTGGGGAAGCACTGACATCAACAGGTGAAGTGAGACCATTTTTGATTATTTTTTATCCACTAATTTATTTATACGTAAAAAGGCGGACGTTCTATAACAGAATTAGGGCACAGATTATTAACATAACTTTGGTTTCAAAAACGGATTCGGTTAGAAATTCAGACTAGAGGGTATCTCAAGAATGCTCTTTCTCGGACCATTCTATATCAAGAGCACAGCAGCAAATCGACTTTCAAGTTAGGAGAGTCAAGCAACCCTCTAGGGGACACTCGACCATATTAAGTGCGGTGGGGGAATGAAATTGGAACAAAAAACCGACTATATCTCACAGCAGACGAGCTTTGACAGAACCTTCAAAGTCCAAGTACCAACTAGAAAAGATTGGATCGGTTTTAACAAAAAAATAACAGAGATGGAGATGGGTGCGAGTTCGGAAATATATTCTGAATGCCTCGAAATCCAGGCCGCATTTAGACTTCCGGACGAGTGTAGTGTTTTCTAGGCTGAGGTACTTGCAATTGATAAGGCTGCGCAGATGATTATGTCAAGGGACCTAAATCCTTGCGCCATGTTCGTGAAGTCTTGCAGCTCAGAAGGCTTTAGAATCAAACACATTTTTAAATCGGGAATAGTTAGGAACCTTATAATCCCTTCGTCGAATCTTTCGGCACACAGTCAAGCTAATCTGGGTCCCAGGACATAGAGGGATCGCTGGGAACCAATTGGCTGATGAATGTGCGAGAAATGACTATTAGTCGAAGTTTTGATAGGTTGAACCTGGCATTTCGGTTCCTACAGTGGAATTGATAAACAAAATTTATAGGATATCAAAGAATAGAATGAATGATAGGTTAATATCACTGCTGCGTGCAGAAATCTAGGAGGACAAAAAATCTTCTAACTTTTGGCAAATGGAGGGTTAGCCTATTAGTGGGAGTACTTACAGGACTCTGTATAATCTACCAAATGGCCGTACGTAAGGGAATCTCTGACAGGGAATATTGTAGGAGTTGTGGGGAAGTGGATGAGGAAGTCAGTGAAACCCTTGATTTGCGAATGTCCGGGTCTGATGAAGCGCCACCTTAAGCACTTGGGGCGAAGGTTTTTCGATGACCTGGGCTGCCTTAACGGTGTCTCATTAACTTCTCTATTAGAATGTCTTAAGGAATCGGCGTAGGGAAACAGGTATTAAGGGAATCGCAATGGGCCTTATGGCCTCCGAGTAAATTCGCCAAATGGCGGACGCCCATCTAACCAAACCTACGACTGATTTTTACGAACTACAACCGAAATCTTCGAACTTCAATTTTAATTGACAAATTTTAAATGGAATTTATGAATTACAAGTAGAACTTTTGAATTTCTATTGGATTGTACGAACTACCAATGAAATCTTTAAATTTCAAACAGATTCTTTGAATACTAAAGATATTTTTCGAATTACATCTGTAAACGATGTATACAAAATTGATGTGAAAACTTTTGTAGTCTAAAACTACACTGACAGAAAGAAATTGTTGTCTCAACCGCGCGAAGTTCCAACTCGATTGTTTGGATTTTACAACTAAATAGTTCTTTAGGTGAAAGTCAAATTAGTCGGAATTAAGTCAAAGAATACGGAAATTTTAAAGTGGAATTGATGAACAAAATTGATAAGATATCAAAGAATAGAGTGAAGGATAGGTCAATATCACTGACTAAGTGCAGGATATCGCGAACCCTGCGACCATTGCCAAATTCTGAGAGAACAGAAAGTCTTCTAACTTTTGCCAAACGGAGGGTTAGCCTATTAGTTGGAGTACTGACAGGACACTGTATAATCTGCCAAATGGCCGTGCGTATAGGAATCTTTTATAGAAACTATTGTAGGAGTTGTGGGGGTGTGGAGGAGGAGTCAGTAAAGCACTTGTTGTGTGAATGTCCAGGTTTGATGAAGGCCGCCTTCAGCATTTGGGACAAAGATTTTTCAATGACCTAAACTGCCTTAACGGGTTCTTATTAACTTTTCTAGCAGAATATTTTAAGGAACCGGGGTGGTTTAAGAAGTAGCCCGTTGTATCAGAGGGGAGTAGCGAAATAACCATAAGAGAAATCACAATTGGCCCTATAGCCTTCAAATGATTTCGCCAAATGGCGGAAGCCCATCAAACCTAACCACCTAACTTTATATGGCGATGTCATTGAAGTCAGGTTATTTTTTTGGCGTGCAAAGTAATGCTGATAGTAATAAGTACTCATTACCAGGTAATTTAATTACGAATAAGTACTAACTGCAAAGGTTTTGCTGGGTAAACTAAAAAAAAAACTGATTTGTATGACACTTTCTATACATGGGAGTGTGTTTGAGTGAGTGTGTGTTTTGGTAACTCTGAAGAAGAGATGAAGGAGGAGGAGGGATTTTTTGTCTGTATTGAGCTGGTTCAACCACTAGTAGTTTTTCCAAGTGTGTGCTGTTAGTTATTTTTGGTATTTAGTTTTTACATTTTATTTTTAAGGGCGATATTCTTATTGTCTTCTTATTGATGTTGTTTGTTTTTGTACTTTAATTAAGTACTTGTTATTGTTGTGTGTGTTAGTGTCTGTCTAAATGAGTGTTTGTGTTTTTTTTTTTGTGGTTGTCGCTTTACATTTTTTTTGTTGTCTTTCTTTTTTGAAACTTAAACATCCATCAATACTTTTTTTGTTGAACGATAGTTTTTCTGAATCGATCTGATACTTAAAATTAGTTGCTGTCTTTAGTTCGTCGTTGCAAGTTGTTCCTTAGAAACAAAAAACAAAATCGTTTGTTAAAAAAATTTTAAAAAAAAAAAAAATAATAATCGAGGCTTAATATCGTTTTCGCGTAACGGTTTTTTTGGTTAATTTAAAATTTTTTTAAAAATAAATTTAAACAAAAATATAATTAAAATATAAATATAATTAAAAAAAATAACAACATAAAGCACAAATTATATATTTTAATACATTATATTAAGGATACATAAGAATACTAAACCAATAATAATGGAATACAATTTATCAAAAAGGTGCTAAAATAAATTATTTTAACAAATTAAAAAAAAATAAAAAATTAATACTGATCCATACTTGGGAAAGGTCCCAAGTATGTACTGGTCCAAGGACTTTATAAAATTAGTTTGATTTTCACAAACCGATGGTTATTTTGGATTATAATAACCTATTCAAGGACCTTAATCATTTTATTGCATGCAATTTCAGATTTAAATAAACATTTTTGTGGTATTAAACATACATGCGCACGGATATATTCGTTTCTTCGCTTACACCGAGTCATTCGCTTCAAAGCACTTAGAATGCTTTTAATAAAAAAATATTTTGGAAAAACCTAAATTTTTTCTAAAAAAAAGTTGCTCGAATTGCTTTCGGGTGTTTGGTGGTCTTGTTCTACGATCCAAGAGCTACAAAATTGCTTCCCAATTTTTTGTCGTGTTGGCAGTAGTAAAATTAAAATTAAAATTTCCGGGAGTTCGAATTTTTTGATTCAATGCCGCCATCGATTTTGATCTGAAAGTTTGCTCCGTTTTGCTCTTGCTTAGTTTTCGAGATACAGCAATTTTAGTTTTAAGACTTTATTTTTAGGACTAACTCGAAAACTATTGCTCGAATTGTGTTCGATGGTCTTTTATTCGGTGGTCTTGTTTTACGATCCAAGAGCTACACAATTGCTTTCCAACTTTTTGTGGTGTGGGCGGTACACTCAAAAAAAAAAGTTTGTAAATTTACAAGTAAAAGGTCTTGTAATTCTATTTTACTAATATTTTTGTCTTTTTACAAAAATTGTTGTATATTTAATAAAACGAAAACTACAGTTTGCTTTGTAATTTTACTATTATATGTTGGTAAATTTATTTTACAAATTTTTTTGGTAAATTTACAAAAAAGTGAATTATTTTACAAATTAAAAAAATATTACAAGGTGTTTAGTTTTTTTACACAAGAAAACTGTAATTGTACAACATAATTTTACTTGATGTTATTTAGTCTTTTTACCAAAAAAATGTTTTATTACAAACATTTTTTTTTTTAAGATCGTTTACAAGGTTTTCAGTTTGAAATGTATGTATTGAAAAGTACAAAATTTCAATATAATTTTACAAAACTTATTTCATTACTAGAATTAATGTTGTTTTACAAAAAAAAAATTAATTATTCAACAATAGGACACGCAAAAATTTTCTAAGTTCAGATTTTTTTTTTGCGTTTTGGAATAAAGAATTTAGTTAAAAATAATTTTTTATAAATAATTTTTACACCATTTTTTTTGGTAATTTGCGTTAAGTAAAATACCACAATTTTTATGTGTTTCTACTATATAATTGTTCTAGTTTTTTTTTGTATTTTTACCATTTTTTTTTGTGATTTTACCATATTTTTTTGGTAATTTTTTTTAAAATTTGGTACCTAAAATGTCAATAGAAAGCTGCCAATTATGAAAAATAAAATTTTTCTTATTTTAACTGGTACTTAAACATCCAATCTACAATATCCAACATTTTTTTCCCGATTTTTTAAAAAAACTTGTGAAAATAATTAAAAATTCAAAAAAAATTGTTATTTTTTGGCAAAATTTTTCCTGAAAATATAAGAAATTTCTTGTGTAGCCTCCTTCGCAATTCTCATATGTTCTACTTAAAAAAAACGAAATGTCGAAAAAAAAATAAAAAAGTGAGGTGTTATACATTAAAAAGTTTGTTAAAAGTGCTCAAGTGAAAAAAAAACTTTTCAGGTTGTTGAAGTGCTACTCCAGCTGCCGAAGAAGGAAAAATAAGATGCACCAATGGAAAAAACCTTTAAATTTACAAAACCAATATGTAAATAAACCAATTTTTTTGTAAATTTACAGAACAAATATGAAAATTTAAAAAACAAAATTGTATACTTACGAAAAAAGTTGTAATTTTACAAAAATGAAATAGAAAATACAAAAACAATATTGTAAATTTACAAATTTTATGGTTAAACTACTATTTTTACGGCAAAAAAATAAGGAAAAATGGTACATATACAATAAAAATTGTAAATTTACCACTTTTTATTGTAAATATACAAGTTTTTTGCATAAAAAACAGTAGTTTAACCAAATTATTTGTTAATCTACAATTTATTTTTTTTCATTTTCTGTTTTTCCTTGTAAAATAACAACCTTTTTCTGTAAGTTTACAATTTTGTTTTGTAAATTTCGCGACCTTGGGACAACAAGGTTCTAACTGACATTTTTTTCAAAAATGAGTTATATATCGCATCGCACTAAAGCGGCTACGCTCTTTCGATTGGCGTTCTCAGTTTTTGTCTATCTCTTACAGCTTCTGAGATATTCAATTCAACAAGGTTCTATCTACGTGTTTTTGGTTTGAGATTCAGTTAACAAGGTTCTAACTGGCAGATAGAACCTTGTTTACCAAAAAAGCCCATATTGTTTTGCAGATAGAACCATGTGGACACTTTCATTGGTAACAGAACCATGTTGCACAGATTAAAAATTGCATATTGCACAAATACACCTTACAAAAAAACTTGTTAAATGATAAGAAAAGCTTGTAATTTTTTTTCTACCTCCTATTTTACGAGAATTCCTATTAAAAATTACAAAAAAATTTTATAATTTTCAAGCTTTTGACCAATAAAATTGTAAATTTACAGCTTTTTTGACGCGGTAAAACTTAAAAGGAATTCTCGTGACTTAACTAGATTTTTTTCTACATCCTTTTTTACGAGAATTCCTTGCAAAAATTACAAGAATTATGTTTTTATTAAAAAATTACTAGAATTCCTTGTGAACAATAATTTTTTCTTGTAAATTTAAAATTTTTTCGTAAATTTTGGCTGCGGATAACTAACGTTTTACCAATAAAAATGTAAATTTATAAAAAAAATTAAGTTTCGATTACACAAAACACAAATCAAAATAGGATAACGAGACTTTTTCTAGTAATTTAACATGTTTGTTTTTTTTTAAATCTTGTAAAGTTTCCAAAAAATTCTCGTAAAATGATTGTTTGCTACGAGTACCACCTATTTTAAGAGATTTTCTAGTAAAAATTACAATTTTATTGGTAATAAGCTTGTAAAATTACAAACAATTTGCAAGGTTTTCACCAATAAAATTGTAAATTTACAACCTTTCACGCGATAAAAATTACAAGGACTTCTCGTAATTTAACTTACAATTAGTTTTTTCCACCTCCTATTTTACGAGAATTGGTAGTAAAAATTACAAGCTTTTTTGTAATTTTACAAGTTTTTTACCAATAAAATTTAAAATTTACAACTTTTTTGATGCGCTAATGCTTACAAGGAATTCTCGTGCCTTAACTAGTTTTTTTTGTAAAATTACCTTGGAAATTTGTACATTTACGAAAAAAAAAAATTTAAATATCGATAAAAACATTTTTTGTTAAACAACAAAGAAAACTGTAAGATATTTGTAAAATGGGATTACGGGACTTTTTTTTAGTAATTTGACAAGGTTTTATTGAGAAATATGTGTTTAAAGTCCCATGAGCACAGTATTGTCTTGAAACTTATTGAAAATTGTCTTGAAACTTAGTGGCTTAGCTTGGAGCTTTTGCGACTCCCAAAAAACAGTTTTAACACACTCGAGAAGAAAAATAATGTAAATGGGGTAGCTAAAAGATGCGATTAGGAATTAAATTTCGCAAAACGAATTCCTGAAGCAAGGTTTTTAAAGTAAAAACACATGAAATAAAAGCCGCACTGGCGGAAGAAGTGTGAACGATATAGCATCAGCCTTCCAAAAAAACTGTTGAAAAAGTAATCAAAGACAAGAATATCACAAAACTGTTAACATGGAGCGATTCTGGTGGTACTGAAAGCAAAAATTCAATTATGGCCCTAGCAATGGAGTATTTTATTAAAACTCATGCCGATGATGAAAGCATTACAATGAAATACTCATTACCAGGACTTAAAACTGACCGTTCGCTTCCCCTTATGTACCCCCTCCCCCTAATAACGTGTGACATTATTTTTCCTGCTCTACAAAAAAAAAATATTATGAAGATCCCAGGTCACTAGGGAGGCTTACCTTGTAAGTCGGTTTATTTTTGATTAACAAATGTTGTATTATTATATTAAAATCCAAATAACACAAGGTTCTATCTGCAAAAAACTATTTCTTACAGAAACACAAGGTTCTATTTGGCAGTTAGAACCATGTTGCCCAAATTCATGTGCCTTATCGTTGAGCAACAGAGTTCTATCTGCTTTTTGAGACTCAAATTGTGCAAAAACTAATATAGTAGCGCGAATATTTTTTAATACATAATAAAATTTAAGGACTAATTTCAAATTATTCAAAAACCGCTTTTTAATTTAGTCAAAACTGACTTAGTAAATCGAATAACAATATTCAACCTTAGTTTTCTCAATAGTAGTGTTGGTGCAAATAGAACCTTGTTGTTCCAAGGTCGCGATTTACCAAATTTTTTGCAAATTTACAAAAAAAATGTTCACCTCGAAGATGTTATTTTACAAAAAAAATTGTAAATTTACATTTTCTTTTGTTAAATCAATTTACAAATTATCCCCGTAACTTTACGGGGATTCTTGCTAGTACATATTTTACAAAACCTGCCCCGTAAAATCACGGGGATTTTATGTCATTTTACAAACTTTTTTTTTTGAGTGTAGTTACCGAGATATGAGGGTTTTAAAATTTCCGGGAATTCGAATTTTTGATTCAAAGTTAGGAGCCCAATAGGGTCCAGACATATGAAGAGATCAGTTTTCCCTAAAGGCAAAAAAACAGGGATACGTTTCTTTTGCAAAAAAGTGATGGGAAAGCTATAAAATCATCAAATTTATTAGTTTTTGCCGAAGGAGGTTGTTAATTTTTTTTTTTAATTTCTCTAAATCTGAAAATTTTTCAAATGTCTCAGAATCTTAGAATTCTTCTTTACGAAAAATGTCTCACAATCTGATACTTTTTTTGCATAGAAAAATTTTTAGATTCAAAGAACTTTTTTCCGCAGAAAAAGTCTCAGATTCTGAGACCTTTTACTAGAAAAAGTCTCATATTTTAAAGCATTTTTGAGATATTTTTACTATAGAAAAATCTCTTAATATAACATTTGTTCGTACTGAAAAATTTTAGATTCTGAGACCCTTTTACTATAGAAAAAGTTTCAGACCTTTTTCCTATAGAAAAAATCTCAGATTCTGAGACCTTTTTCTTAAAGAGAAAGTCTCAGACTCTCAGACATTTTTCTATAGAAAACGTCTCAGATTCTGCGACCTTCTTCCAATTGAGTAAGTTTCAACTTCTGAAACTTTTTTTCCAACAGTAAAAAGTCTCAGACTTTAATGCCTTTTTCTTTTTAAAAAGATTCAGATTAAGAGACTTTTTCCTTAAAATAAAACTCAAATTCAGAGATTCTGAGACCTTTTTCCAATAGAAAATGTTTCAGATTCTTAGACCCATTTCCTATCGAAAAAGTATCAGATTCTGCAATCTTGTTTTCCTATTAATAAGTCTCAAATTTTGAGACATTTTTCCCGTAGAAAATGTCTCAGATTCTGAGACTTTTAGAACTCGGGAATTCTTCTACAAAAATCCGAAAAAAAAAAATTTTTGAGGATCTGAAAAATTTTAGAGTTTTTATTAACTTTTTCTATAGAAAAAGTATCAGATTATGTGACCAATTCTAAGACATTCTGAAAAAAAATTTCAAAATAGTTTAATAGTTTACCAACTTTTTAAAGATTTAAGATATTTTTCCTGTTCCAATGTAGTAGACAAACAGTTTTTATGTAAATCAAATTAAGATCCTGTAACATTTTTCTATACAAAAAAAAAAACACATATTCTAAGTCATTATTTTATACCAAAATGCATAATAAGATTGACAGATTTTTTTCACAGAAAATTTTCAGATTAAGTTACATTTTCCCTTACAAAATTTTCCCTATTTATATTTATATTTTTATTTATATTATATTTTTAGATTTTTTTCTATGAAAAATTTTCGGATTTCGAAATTTTTCCTTCTTTCTTTTTCTTTCCTTTTTTTTTTTTTCTCCTTTTTTTCTTTTTGAAATTTGGAAGGTGCTGTGGCCTAGTGGTTAGCGCGTTGGACTACTAGCCAACAAGCCTGGGTTCGATTCTCAGCTCAGGCAGAACAACATTTTTTTCAGATATTTATTAGTTTCTATTTATAACTAATATCTATCGCAGCACCCCTCTTCGTTGATAAAAAGCACTAAAACGTCAACGAAGTAAAATAATAAAATAATGGCTATAAAACACAGCTTCAAAAATAATTCGCCAGATCAATAACAGATGGCGATGCAACAACTGTACTACAAATTATCAACACGTGCAATTACAGTGTTGCCATACTGAAGCCCTTCTATCTTTCAAATCTTTCATCTCTCTTCTATCCCCTTTCCGAAAGAAACATCACGGTTACATCAGTAATTGATAGGCAGCATTGCCTGAGTGTTGCTTTTTTAAAAAAAAAAAGAAAAATGATTGCAAGCATAGAATACATTATTCATTCGTTTCGAACTGAAAGAATAGAATACTGTTTTTCATTCTAAATTTTTAGAATGTCTCTGAACGACTTTTAAATGCATTCGTGCACATGTATAAATAAGAAATTAATTACAAATTTTTTCAGATTTTTCCACTTTTGAGTTGCGACAGGCGCAGATCCAGGGGGTGGGGGTAGAATGGAATTTCTTCCCCCCCCCCTCCCAAAAAACGATCTCAAAAAAAGGAAAGAGGAAAAAAGAAAAAAAAAGGGCAAGGAAACAAGTGAGAGTGTTAAATTCGGCTGTACCGAATCTTTTATACCCTCCAAAATGTAAAAAAAAAATAAAAACAAGTAAGGTCGTCAGAGGTCATTGGGGGTCACTTTCCCCCTCTCGGTTTATGTTTACAAATTCAATAATTCTACACTTAAGACAGGCGCGGATCCAGCTCATGACTTTGGGGGACATTTTTTTTTAATAAAAAGTGATCTAAATCAATTTCTCAGATTCTGGGACATTTTTCCTAAAAGTCTCTGAGTCTGATACACTTCTCAAATTTTCCCTGAAGAACATTTTTCCTAAAAGTCGCTTTTTTGTAGTGTAGAAAAAGTCTCAGAGTCTAAGTCTCATTTATTTTCCTATAGAAACAGTCTTAAATTCTGAGGCATTTTTCAAATAGAAAAAATCTCAGATCAAAATCACTTTCTCAAATTCCGAGACATTTTTCCTATAAAAAAATTTAAATTTCAAAAATAATAAGATTAGAAAAGTTTGGACATTATTTCTACACTCAAAAGAAAAAATCTATAAAATTACTTTCAATTTGATTTAGCAAATTTTCAGCAAAAATGGATATTTTTACTAAAATCAGTTTTAGAAAATAACAGAAATTTTATTGCGTTTTTAATGATTCTGCTTGCTAAATTTCAAAATATTTTTGAACATATTTTTAGCAGATTATTTTTAATTATACAGAAATAGTTTACTGTCATCCTTTTTTCAATAAAACTTTCTTAAGTTTTTTTTTTCAAAGTGTTATTTTTTTCGTTTTTTATGCAATTAAAACAATTAGACAATAACACCACTCAACACTCATTTTCCGGTTTTAAATTCTCGTCATTAATTTTAGTAGACTTTGATCTCCTGATTCCAAATCTGTTCAGTGGAATACAAATCTGGTATAAAGCGCAAAAGTATAATTTGTCTATGGTCTCCAACATAGAAAACAATTTTTTTCTAATTATTGCGTTTGGTTGGGTTACGCTTGCGTTTTAAAATGATACTGTTAAAATTACTATTTTTGTAAAAAATGTAAGGTAGATAGATACCTTAGTTTTTTATGATATTTTTTAAAGAAAAACTAAAAAAATAAATATTTTACAAATTTAAGTTTTCTGTGTTATTTTTCGTATAAACCGGAAGATATATTTAATGGGTTTAAAAGTCTATAAGAAAGAATGAACTTTTCCCTAAATTTAGAGCTCATCAGAGAAAAGATTGATATTCTGGTTTTTGTTTTAGAGCCTTTTAAAAATGGTGCTTTTTCTAATTTTTTTCACAGTGTTTTTTTTAAATACATGTTTGACCTAAAATAGTGCAACAACTTTTTTTTTGATCATTTATTTGAGATCATAGTTCAATCCTACTCAAACGCTTTATACCAGATTTTTATTCCACCCAGTGGCTGCTGTGCAGGCTTTCAAAAAAGACCAAAATCGCGTTTTTTCGCATTTTCAACAGCGAATAATTAAAATTCTGGACGTGATGGAAAAATTTGGAGCACAGATTTGGAATCAGCGAGTCAAAATCGTTTAAAATTTTATATGAAACTTCAAACCGGAGCCAAAAACCTTCGATTTGTTGAGCGGTGATATCAATGTATGATAGATTGCGTTAACAAATCGTCGCTGCTCCGTCGTAATTTGGTATGTGTTTTTAATGAAGTTTTCAGGAGAGCAAAAAAACCGTTTTATTTTGCCATTTTGCCATATTTTATAAAAGTCAAGCGTCTTTAAAATACATAAAGATGTTTTATAGATGTGTACCACAAAAAAAATAATGATTTTTTAGCTAAAACGAAGATATTAACGAATTACATAAAAAACTACACATAACACATTTTGTTGGAACATTTTTGGTATTAATTTTTTTATTTTTGGACATTTTTATACACATGACCGTTTTTGTTCATAGAACTTAAGTTATAAAATTTAATAATAGTGCAAAAAATTGTCATATTCATTAAAGTGATAGTAAATACACTTTTAAATCCCATATTTTGTACAAATCTGCATCCAAGTGCTGTTGCTTCAATGAATTTTGTTTTTTTTTAGCAAAAAAATTTTACTCAAAAAAATGTTCCTGAAATTTGTGCCATGAGATCTGACCATAATTTCTATATAATTGGGGCATGCTTATTTCAATGGTGAAGTCTGTTTTTGAATCAATGGAACAGTTTTCATGGAAATCATCGTTTAAGTTATGCACATTTTGTTGCAGTTTTTTTTATTACAAAAATTCTTCTTTTACAAATGCAAATTTGTTTGGTATGGTAAATGGGAATTAGACTCATAACGATATAATAGTACAAATTTGGATAAACATGTTTGCGTTAAAATGTTGAAAATCGAGATTTTTCTCATATTTTAATGATTTTGCGTTTTTTTTTGCAACCCTATAATTAATTTTCCGAATTGATTTCATGTGTATGAAAAGACTAATGATGTAATTAATTTCTGCAGAAAAACTTTTTAGATACATTTAACTTGTTTTGAAAATCGCGAAAAATCGTTTTTTTATAATGGCAGCATCCCTTTAAAATGTGATCTCATACTTCATTTTTTAGTATAGTATGTAAGCATGCCTAAAACCGTTATGTTAAAAATTTTAAGCAAAAATGTTTATATTTGCAAAAGTTTTCTTAACAAAAACTGGTTTTTAACTACACATACCACTTTTTTTTTGGAACATTTTCATATGGATTCCACATAGCTACTTTTGCTAACTTCCAAACCATTCAAGATATCGCTAAACGGTTTAGTGGGCAGACGGATGCCCTATAGAGGTTTCATATTATGCAATAAAAAAAAATCCAAAAATGTCACATACCAAATCACGACGGAGCAGCGACGAAATACTAGTTTAAAAAATTATGTCAGAGATTTTTTATTAGAAAAGTATATCAGAATTCGGAAAAATTTTTATAGAAAGAATGCCTCAGAATTTCTAATTATTTCTATAGACAAAAGTTTAAAAATTTTAGACATTTTCTATAATTAAATATTATTTAAATTTTTTCTATAATTAATTAAAATCACTTTTTTATTAAAGACTTTTTGGATCTGAACATTTTTCTAAAGGCAAATATCTTAGAAATGGGTTATTTTTCTATGTGAAAAATATTTTAGAATCGTAGAGTTTTTCTGTAGTAAAAATCAAAAACTTAAATATATAAAGACTAGGCAATAGTCAATTCTTTTTGACGTTTAAAGGTGGTGTTAGTTTTACAAATGGTATCTGGGAAAGCTGGAAATTTTGTTTACCTTTTATTTTTCGTTTAATTTTGCTGGTTGTTTTGATTTAATTATATTCATTTCGTTTTTTTATTATGTATTTTTTTATTTTCAAGTGACACAACAATAATTTTCATTCATAATTTTAAAATTTTTTAATGTTTATTTTTCGTTATTCCCAAATCGTTCCCAAAAAAAGATTGCCACCTGTAGATAACGACTTCGTTATTACTGACACTACTATTCATGAGTTACCCCTGGTAAAAATGTCTTAACATCTGAGAAATTTTGTATAGGAAACATGTATGTATAAAAAAACAAATTTTTAAAAAATAAGAATTTTTATATAAAAGTTTACGGGTATATTCGCAGTTGTGACTGGCTATGACTGAATATTTATAATATCAATATTTTTCTATACCAACCTACAACAAAATTTAAACATTCAAAATTTTATTTATCAATTTTATTATTGTCTCTAGAGCAGGTTTTAAAATTTGCAAATACAATTTAAAATTTTAGATTTTTTTTTTGTGGTTTGTCCCAATAAGCCAAATAACGATAAGCTATAGTGAAAATAGTATCACCTGTATGATACCGACTACGGTATCACCTTAAAATAAAAATATGATACCATTTTCGAATTTTAGGCGATTTTGCTATCGTCATTTCTGGAAATTTCGATAGCGAAAACGATATCACATATTTATATCGAAACGATATCGTTATCGCCTGGATAACGATATCGTTTTCCAGGCGATAATTTTTTGAGAAAAAAGATTTCCCCCCAAATCCGATTTAAATACTATAGCTTTTGTTAACTTGAAAAATGTTGTATTCTTAAGTTTTTATGTATTTTTCTGAATACATTCGAGAAAAATATTTTTGTTTGATTTTTAATTTGTTATTCAATATTAAAAATATTAACGAAAATTCATTCTATATTAATTAAAAGACAAGCTCGAGGCTTCAATTCTTTGGATGGAGAAATATTGAAAATAAAAAATTAAAATTTAATAAAAACAACAGTGGCCTCGAGCTTGTCCATAAATATATTGAAAGAAATAAAGTGCAATTACTGATTAAACATATTGCAAAAGTGGGTATAATTAATTTTTAGTGAGATTGGCGGTTTTGCATTCAGAAAAACGACTTGTGTTAGATAGATAAAATAACAAAAAAAAAAAACAATAAAATTGGAAAATTTTGTTTGTGTGATATCTTTCAAACTGGAACTTGCAAAAAAAAATTATAAAAAATAAATTTTTAAATCACCGACAGTGCGTGTAATGTACAGAAACAATCTACAAACACAAATTTAAAATTCAAATGGAAATTTTTAATATAATTAAAGCTCTTAAAAACAAAATTTATAAAAAAAAAAAATGTATAAAGTGAAATTAAAATTTTATAAAGTGAAATCAGTAAAATCAGTAAAATAATGATAAAATCTTATTTATAATTTTTTTTTTAGTTACACACAAATTACAAATTATGAAACGTAGAAAATATCAATTTTTAAATAAATCCAAACGACAACAAAAGCAACCTGCTAAAGAAGTCATGTCATGGGATTGCTATATAAAAGTTCCAAACTCTTGAAAATAATTCTGGGTAAGTAGGTAAACAAATTATTTACAAAAAATTAAGCTACACCATTTCCAAATGAATAAAAAAATTTTAAGTTTATTTAAAAATTTTTAAATTTAAAAATTGAAAGGAAAATTATGTCAAAAAACCGATAAACTCGAAAAATTTAAAAAATCAAAAACCCCATATCTGATTATGGACCACATCATACGGAAAGCTTTCTAGCCAAAATAAATTAAAATTGAAAATAGGTTAACAAATTACCGAGTTACAAATGCATAGGTGCTTAAAGACTGCAAAAATTTTCTTCAACAAAAGCTTGAAGATAAATGGAAATGGGATGAGTTTTCATTCAAGATCACGCACGACCTTTTTTCACCATTTACAATAATACAAGATCACAATCAATGTTAAAAATATGGTTAAATTAACTTTTAGTAAATGAGTTTTTTAAAATTTTAGAGAAGACAATTTTTACCTTAATTTTCCGAAAAATATAATAAAATCTTGACACTTACCTAAAAAGAAAAGAACAAAAAAAATATATTAAAATATTTTTATAACAATTGAAAGATTTTTGTTAACAATTAGCTATTCAAAAATAAATACGCAATATTTTTTAATTCTGTTTTTTTTTTTCTTATTTGAAAGATAAACTATCGTAATATTTTTTAAATTTTTTAACACAAAATTTTGTCAACTAGAATTGCTAGGGTTGCCATTTAACTGTGGGATGCTTTTTTTAAAGGGCAAAATCGGTTGAAGTTGTACAGCAAAAACTACTGATTCGATTTTGAATTTTTTTTTTTTGCTTTGAAGATTATTAGATTTTTTAGTACTTACCGTAACCATTTCTTTTGAAATTTGGACCTACCTACCAAACGATACGGTTATGATAAAGAGGCAATATCACCTAATTATCACATATTATACGAAAACGATAGTGCTTTCGTTCTTAATATACCTTTCCTTATGGTATCGTTTTTCCATAAAAATATGATATCGTTTTCGCTATCGTTAACCCCAGTCATAACGATACTAAGATCGCCATTTTCCAAAATTTATCGAAAAACTATCGATAATCCAGGCGATACAATATCGTTTCCATATCGTCGAACTATATTCAATAAATGCCAACTCGAAAAAGCTTACTGTTCAGGAGAGATAAAAAACTAGTTATTTCGGATATTATTGTAAAAATTAGCAATGTACCTTCCATAACATGGTTTAAATATTCTAAATAATTTTTACCTATGCCAAAAAATTTTTTATTTTGCACTTGTTTGCGTATTTTTGAGAGATGGCATTTATTACTATATCAAAAAATAAATATTTTTTTAGAGTTGGCATATTTTGTCGGAAAATAAAAAAACATTTTTTTTTTGGAAAAATTTTTATAATTTTTTTTTTTTTTGGTTTTTGTTATCCTTAGTATGATAATTGCAAAAACTGAAAAAAAAATTAAAAATCTTTGCATATTTTTAAAAGTTACTATCTCCGAAATCCTTTTAATCTCAGGGTGGTCAACTTTGGCACTCTGTAACTCACGCTGTATTGTAAAAGGGTCACTTTAAACTAGCTACACTCAAAATAATTCTGCAGTAAAAATATTAGTAAGTGATTTGGTACCAAAATCTACTAATAAGTTACTAATTACCAGTAGTACGGTAGTTTTTTAGTATCTTCAAAGTACTAAAATTAGTAATTTTTACTGGTTTTGAATAATATTAGTAAAAAATTTTAGTATTGATTACCAACGCCTGCACTAGATCATTTTGGACTAAAAAATTAGTTCCACGGCTAAAAATAAATGTGTATGTTCATATATGCTTATATATAGATCTTTATATGATCATATATGAAATATATGGAAACATATATGTGACCATATATGCAAGAAACGATCCCATATATGTGGCCGTATATAAAATATGTGCCATATATAATATCATATATGGAAACATATATGTTATCATAAAATGTTAAATTTTACTGCATGTGTATGAAAATATCAACCGGAATTACAAAATAAAAGTTTTGTACGATTGAAATTATATTTTATTACCATATTTATATCTTAATATAATAATATAACAATTATTACCATATTTATATCTTAATACCGATTCGTATCAATAATTTAAAAAATATTGTTTCCTAGTTGCAAAATATTCTGATTAAAAAAGTTACTTTTACATAAAGAAAATGGAAAAGGTAAGTTTTTATTAGAATTTTAAATGAATTTAGAATTTTAAAATCATATGTATTATTTTTTCCAGTTCATCGTCATAACAAGTATAAGCGTGGAAATTTTATTCCAAAACAAGATCATATTCAAAATGAGTAAATGAACATATCGCTCCTTTACTTGTATAGTGTCATAACTCAAAAAATGCGTTTTTTGAGTTAATGATGCAGAATTATTCGTTATATCATGCTTTATATTGTGTCAAAAATTCGTATTAATATCTTTTGAACTCACCGTTTGAGAAGAGTACACGCCATTATTACATTTTCTATGTACCGGCCTTTTTCAATTAAAAACCAGTTTCAATAGTAAACTTTAAACGTGTTTTCTGCAAAATGAAATATTTTGAGTTATGACACTATACAAGTAAAGAAGCGATATGTCGCAAATACAATAATATAGAGTGCTTTGATGTTGAAGAAAATTAAACTACGCAGCTTCGTTAATCTCGTGCAACTTCGTGGAGAGGGCATATGCACCACCATTATGTTTTCACTGCGATTGCAATACTCCAAACTATTTTGAAATTCCTTAATGTCGCCATAACAAATTGGAAATGATAGATCGTATAAGCAGTTTTGAGGCCGAGTAACGTTAAGCTCATTATACCCTACACCACACTGTGGTACAGGGTATAATGAGTTTGTGCTGATGTTTGTAACTACCCGAAATATTGGTCCTAGACCCACTTTTAAGTATACCGATCGACTTAAAATCACTTTTTGAGTCGATTTAGCGATGTCCGTCCGTCCGTCCGTCCGTCCGTCTGTCTGTCCATGTAAACGGTGTAAACACGATACAGGTCGCAATTCTCGATCAATTGACTTGAAATTTAAAACTTAAGCCTCTTTTAGCCCAAGAACGAAGCCTATTGAAATTGGAAAAAATCGGTCCATATTTAGACCTAGCCCCCATACAAAGGTCCTCTTTAGTTTTGGCTCAAATGACTCTAATAGTCGCATTTTAATAGGTATCTTTTCAAAATTTGGCAGGAATTAATGTTTTATACACACAAATCACCATTCCGAATTTTAAAGAAATCGAACCAGTTCTTCTAGTAGCCCCCATACAAACCACCTTCCCGATTTTCACATAAACCTCTCAATTTTCATGAAAATAGAAAATATTTAATTAAAATTCTGTTTGTGTATGTTAAACGCGTAATAACCTTATCAAATCTAATTATCATCGGACCATTTTGGACTTAGGTCCCATGTGGAAATTTCACCCGATATTCAGTTGAAGCGATTTATTGTCAACAAAAAGAAGCCTATTCCACTCAAATTTGATTAGTGATTGCTTTTTACACTTATTAAAGATTTGACAAAATATGGATCTAATCAGTCCATGTTTGAACTTGGGACCCATGGTCCGGGAAACTCTGGTGTAGGGTATTATATGGTCGGTCTTGACCGACTATAATTTTCTTACTTGTTCAACTTGGAGAAGAGGACATATGCACCACCAGAAATGTTATCACTACGATTCCAACACTATAAATTATTTTGAAATCCCTTACCGTAGCAAATTGGAAATGGAAAGAACGTATGTATAAGAAGTTTGAAGGCCGAGTTACTAGAAAATTCAACCATGCGGAGGTACGTTAAGCTCGCTTAACTTGGAGCAGAGGGCATATGCACGACCATAACGTTACCACTACGGTTCCAACACTACACCCAAAAAAAACGTGGGTATTCAATACTAAAAATTTAACTAATTTTAGTCTAAAAGGACCTAGTGCAGAAATTGGTAACCAATACTAAAAATTTTAACTAATATTAGTCAAAACCAGTAAAAATTACTAATGTTAGTACTTTGAAGATACTAAAATTAGTAACTAATTAGTAGATTTTGGTACAATATCACTTACTAAACCTTTTACTGTAGAATTATTTTGAGTGTACAAACTATTTTGAAATCGCTTACTATCGCCATAGCAAGTCGAAATAAAAAGAACGATCAGTTTTAAGGTTGAGTAACGATTTAGGAAGGACAACGTTTTTATATAATTACAAGAAAGCTGTCTATAAGCGAAAGTGATAATCTGGCACATTGTCACCATGATGTAAGTAGAAATAGTTTTTATCCCAGTCCTTCAAATATCCTTACAAACATGATGTAAGTAGAAATAGTTTTTATCCCAATCCTTCAAATATTCTTACAAACATAACCCAGCAAGATAAAATACATACTACTGAATATATCAAGGACATAACTATTATAAGTTTTATGGTGAATTACTTATCTCATAACTATTATATGTCAATTTTTATTTTATTTCTTATGGATAACTATTAAATTTTAATTAATAATTTTTTTATTGTAAAATAATAGTTATGGGCCTAAGTAATTTTTATAAATTGGGCCGTGGTCACTTTATTATTTGCAAAAAGTTAGATTTTCAACAAATTATTAAGTTTCAGAAAATATCCTTCCAAAAAAGGATATCACTTCATTTGCACCTACAAAGGATAAAAAATAACTATTATAAAATAATAGTTATTTAATAGTTATTTTGTTGATAATTATTATTTTCAATTTTTATAAATAACTATTAAAAATGCACAATTTTTTGGAAATTAAAAATGTCCATAATAGTTATTTTGGGTCCTTGGAATATATTGCTTTTAATCGAAGTCTTAAGTAATTATTTGCTTGCTATGAATTTTGATGCATGCATTTAGTAGTAGCAAGTTCTTTTTTGCTGGAATAAAAAAGAAATGTGTAATAATTTTTAATATTTTTTCAGATGTATTTCTGAAAGACAATATATCTTTCCTTGAAAAGCATTCCATAGTCTTTAGCATCCAATGGACTTAAGCATCCCATGGTCTTAACAAAATACACTCCAACATGTATGTATGTAACTAGCAGTATCTAGCCAATCTTTAAAGGTAGATGGTTGCTTCGTTAAATGACATCCGTGTTATCATTAACCCATTAGCACCAAATGCTATCGTTGGTAATACTTTAATACAATTAAAATTCTAGAAATATCTCAAATATTAATATTATTTTATATCCTTTTTCAGATTTTGACTATAAATATTGTAAAAAAGAGGCTTATACCATAACAAAAACGCTAAGTCTGAAGATAATCGGAATTAACACTAAAACAAGAAAACACAATGGAAATCAACGTTCCTTTAATAAGCTCTTTGCTCCCATCTTTCGTAATTGATATCAATTGAAAAACTTGATATATAAGATCTTTTATGTTCAATTTATTTTGTTGACTATCAAAATGTATTCTCATATCTATAAGTTAAATTATTTATTTTTATATGGTCACCAAAAATGCAAATGATAGTAACTAAAAAATGAAAATCATAAAATTAAAGGGTTATGAAAACACCAAAATTAATAAAAAAATATTTTTAATTTTAAATTATACTTATGTACACCGTTTGCAATTCTGGTGAATATATACATAATAATCTATTACATATAGTTTAAAATTAAAAAAAAAAAATAAAAATTAATATGAAAAAGAATGTAAAACAAATTGAAAACAACATCATATATGATCCCATATATGATTAAATATATTATCCAATATATGATTCAATATATGATCTAATATATGATCACATATATTGGATTATATATGACCGTGTCTTATATAAGCGCCAATTTTGGAATATGTTCATATATGAGACCATATTTGATAATATATATGATACTGTATATGGTCTCATATATGATATCATATATGATTATATACAGCATTTTTAGCCGGGTCATTAGTTAAATTTTTAGTATTGAATACCCACGTTTTTTTTTTTTGGTGTACTTTGAAAGCTTATATCATTGACTTTATTTGCCCCACTTATAATGTTTCAATCTGATAAATAGTTTGAAAGTTACATCTATATAAGCAATTTTTTTTTTGCAAACACTATTTACCGATATTTTCAAAATGGCAATATCTCGAAAACTAGCCATTAGGTATCAAAATCTTTACCAGATTCGTGGTCAGAATGGCAAATGCAATGAGATGTGTAGTCAAATTTTTTTTTTAAAAATGTTTGAAAATTTTTTGGAAATTTACAATGGGAGTTGGCATTTATTTTCACCAAAAAAAATGTACTTTGAGATAGGAATAACAAAAATGGATGTAAAACGACAACCAATTATTTTTTTGCTCTGAAATTTTTATCACAGATGGGTATTGCATAGGGGAGCTATTTGCCATCGGAAACTCATTTCGGTCAAATTTGAGTTGGCATATTTTGAATATAGGTTCACGATATGAAAAAGCAATGTTATTTGCTTTCGCAAATTTTAATTTTAATTTATTTAATTTAAGGTGATACCGTAATCGGTATGATACAGGTGATACTATTTTCGCTATCGCTTATCGTTATTTGGTTTATTGGGTAACTATTTTTTTTATTGAAAGAAGAAAAGTAAATTTAATTTTTTAAGTTTACAGTAGAAAAAATCAATATTTTTCAAAAATGGACGCGGTAATTAATATGTAATTTCGTCCCAGTGAAATGTCTAACTGGTCCTTATATCCTTGTATCGTTTTTGAGATATTCGCTGTTAGAAATTCAAAAAAATCAATATTTTAGCACTTTTGGGGTCCACAGTTACGTATTATTATAATTAAAAATTTTAGTGGGATTTATACACTCAAAATAATAACTCTGTTAAATTACAGAAAAACTCTGCTAATTTAACAGAGTACACCATACTTTTCCAGCTAACAACATTTCTTGGTAATTTTACTAAAAAACTCTGTAAAATGATTTTGACAAAAAAAAAACTGTTAATTTACAGAATTTAAAGTAAAATATTGGTTAAATATGAAAGGTTTTTGATAGAGAAAACTCCGTAATTTTACTTTAAAACTCTGTAAAATGATTTGGACAAAAAAAAAAACTGTTCATGTACAGAGTTTCTAGTAAAATATTGGTTAAATGAACCAATCCCGAATCCCGGGGTTTTTAAGCTCAAATCCCGGGATTTTTGAAATATTAAAAATGTATGAGAATTTTTTTTTAAAAATACAACTTTGTTCAATTATTGTTACATTTACATCAACAAATTAAAACTAAAACTTTTTTTGAATTTTTAACGTAGCTGGCCACGAATTTGGCTGAGCTGAGAATTCTAACCAGGCTTGCTGAATAATAGTCCAACAAAGTAACCATTAAGCCACAGTCACGGAGCCCTTTGACCAAAGTTTACTGGTTTTGGCGAACATTTTCTAAAAAACCGAAACTTTGATCAAAGCGCGCCACTTAATTCGATTGGCCTTAAATTTGTACCACATAATTTTTAGGCCTAGGAGAATAAAAATTTTCACGGACGTTCAAAATTGGAAGGAAAACTTTTTTTATATTATTACCTTTCTCCTTTTAATGTTTTTATTATTTTAAATTTTCTTTAAATTAGCTTTAAAATTCTACACTGCAACAACCAAAATCGGAATGGGATGAAACCAAAAGCAAATAATAGCTTTTTTAGTTCATTGCTAAATATTTAATAATAATAATTACTTGAAAGCTGCATAAGTGGCGTATACTTAATTTTTTAATTGCCTTTAAATAACAATCAGATTAATTAAAAAACATTTTTTTTTATAATTTCGTTGTAGCGAAATCGACCCAAGGGTTTTCATGAGAATCAAACCCACGACTCCCTGCTTAATAGGCTAGCACGCTACAAACTAACTCACAGTAGCCCCCTTAATATACACAACAAAATTGAAACATAAAGAGTCTACTATTTTTTTTTTTACTTTTATAATCAAAGAAATTTAATCCCGAAAAATCCCGGGATTTCGATTTTCAAATCCCGAAACCCGGGATTTTAAAAAACCGATCCCGTTTGACAGCCCTAGTATAATAAAAGTAATTCTTATATACACTCAAAATAATAACTCTGTAAAATACTCTGTAAAATGACTGTAATCTCATTTCAACAGATATTTGACAGAGTTTTCTGTCAAAATACAGATTTAAAGAAAAAAATTTGTATTTTGTTGTGACAAAAAAACAAAGTTTCCTCTGTTTATTACATTTTACTTTGTAATCTTAATTTACAGATAATTAACAGAGTTTTCTGCTAAAATACAGATTTAAGCAAAATACTTCATAAGTTTTTTATAACAAAAAAAGTTTTCTGTTTTAAGTATTTTTTGTTTTTGTTACCAACACTGAAAAAAAAGACATAACTAAAATTAAGGAAAAAATGTCTTTGAAAATTTATCATGAATTTTCTTTAAATTTAGTAAAATTTAACTAAAAAATGAGAAATTTTCCTAACTATGAGAAAAAAAAATTAGTTCATTTACTTATAAGTAGTTCAAACTTTTCTTTAAATGGAATTTTTAAATATTAGGAAAAAAATTCTTACTGCCAAAGAAATTTTCCACAAATCTAAGAAACGTATATTTATTTTTAAGACATATTTCTTAAAAAACAATTTAGTTCAAGTTTAGTTAAAATTTATTAAAAAAAAAACATCATCAAAGAAGAGAAATTCTTTGAATTGAGGAAGTGTATTTCTTATAATTTAGTTAATAACTTCTGAAAATTTAGTAAATAACTTCTTAAAATTTAGTTAAAAATTAAAAATGGCGATATCTCGAAAACTAAGCGAGATAGAGCGAAACGGACGAAATTTTCAAAAGAAAGATAACAAAGAAAAATACGGAATAGCCTAGCTCTGCATATCTGTCGGGGTCTCAAGACCCTAAATTTAGATCTAAAATTTGAAATTCCCGAGATTTTATATATGCACATATCTCGGTAAATACTGCCAACACGAGAAAAGGTCCAACGGCGTTTTTGTAGCTCTTGACTCGTAGAACACTTCCGCAAAATACCCGAAAGCCCTCCGATTTATAGTTTTTGAGATATCCAGTTTTTAAGATTCTCAAGACCCTTTCAGACCCCTATTACCGTATCTCAAAAACTAAGCAAGGTAGGGCGAAACTGACACAAGTTTTGGTTCAAAATCTATAGGGACCATTAAAGGACCCAACGGGGTCTCGAGTTAAATGGGGTCCGAACCCATGGGTCCAGGGTCTAGATCCAATCTATTTCTAAAATGTGAAGTATAATTTTTCACATTTTCTAGTTAAAATTGGCTTAAAATTAAGTAACTTTGTTTTCCTTATTTTTGGGAAAATTATGAACTTAAACCAAGAAAAAAAATCTTTGGAGCCAAATCATTCCCTCTTTTTCTCAAAATTGAGTTAATTTTCCCAGATTTTAGTTCACTTTTTTTTTTGAGTGAAACATCAAAATTTTATGTGTATATTTTTTTTTTTGGAGAAAACGTTGAAAAAGTGGCAAAAAAGTTATCAAAAAAATCATGCATTTAACTAAACTCTGTAAATTTACAAAGTTTTTTCTGTATTTATTTTTTTTGTATCAAATGCATTTTACATATATATGTAAATTTACATAGTTTTCTTTGCTATATGGTGGTTTATTTAACCAATATTTTACTAGAAACTCTCTAAATTAACAGTTTTTTTTTGTCCAAATCATTTTACAGAGCTTTTAAGTAAAATTACAGAGTTTTCTCTGTCAAAAAGCTTTCATATTTAATCAATATTTTACAGTAAACTCTGTAAATTAACAGTTTTTTTTTGTCAAAATCATTTTACAGAGTTTTTTAGTAAAATTACCAAGAAATGGTGTTAGCTGGAAAAGTATGGTGTACTCTGTTAAATTAGCAGAGTTTTTCTGTAATTTAACAGAGTTATTATTTTAAGTGTATGATTTGTTCAAAAGTTTCATTTAAATGGCTAATTTTTATCTGACACACATTAAGTGTGTGGCAATTGAAGGAGTGCTGATGATGGAAGGGTGGCATCTTCCGAAAGCTGTCGACATATCCACTTAGCCAGCGATACTTGATTTTTTCAGATTTTCTCATTGTATTATTTCTCAGAAATAATTAATATGGACTCAATCTGAACTAAATAAAAAAATTCAGTTATTAGTAAAAACTTTTTGATTTATTATAAAAAGAATTACGAAATTTTAAAATGCATTTGGAAATGGTGTTATTCAATATTTAGCTTTTATGATTTAAAATTTAATTAATTAAATATTTCTATACACGAAGTGTGAATTATTATTTACAAGTGTGAGTGTGTAAAGCATCCCCGATATACCTGTTTAATAATAGCAAAATGAAATACAACCACCACAACAACAAAAAACCACAGAAGTAGCGCAGCGCGTATATAACGTAAAAATAACGAAATGGGCGGAGTTTTGAATGTACAGTGTGTTGCATACCGAAAAATCTTATTTGAAATTGTATTAGAAGTTAAACAGTTTCAATTTGTTTGTTCTTTTAAAGTAAGCAAAAAAAAAATGAATTTGATTAATGAATTTTTTTCATACATTTTATGAAAAAAATAAAATTTTTGAAATTTGTAATAAAGGTGAAAAGTGGCTGCAATTACTATAGGTTAACATAATTTCCGTTGAATAAATCAAAATGGTTTATAAAATTAATGAATTTTTCATAAAATTCATGACAAAATTTTTAATTAAACAAAAATTTAGCTTACATGACTATTAAAATTCTAATGAAACTTTCATTATTTCATAACAAATTTCAATTTTATCTTGAAACAAATTTTAGTGTAGCTAAAATTTTAAAATGCACAGAAAAAAATTTTAAGAAAAAAAATTTGAGTAATCACTTGTTTAAATTTTTAAATAAGATTTGAGTAATTTTTTAATTGACGCAATTAAAAATTTACTCAAAAATTAAAAAAAAAAAAAATTTGAGTAAATAATTTAATACAAAAGTTAATAATTTTTTTATTTTTTGTTCTCTTCGTGTTTTGAATTCTCATTTAGTTTATAGTTTTTTGTATATGTATATTAAGGGTGGGATAGTGTTGTGTGAGATTTTAAGCAGCAATATTTGGAAGCGCTAGAACCGCTCATTTTGTGAGGTTGGTAAAAAAAGTGTATGAGCCAAAAAATGGGGGAGGTCGGATAGGATCTAGGGGTCGCTCATCGGGGTCAAAGTTGGGCGTAGAGGGGAAAAAATCCACAAAAAGCCCCAAAACTCCCCTGGTTTTGCTCCTAGAGGGGTCAAATGTGAGACCGGCCCCCATTATTTTTTCCCCTTGAACACTTTTGCCAAACATACCTAAGCCCTATCTCCAATCCCTAAGGGGGGTCCCATACAAAGGTTCAATTTTTAAAAAATCTTTCTTCTACCGCTCTAGGTGTCCTAAAAGTCACCCTAGAGGAATCAAATGTATGACCGACCCCCAATATTTTTTCAATCCCAACATTTTCTTAGAACATACCTACCCCCTATCTTCAATCCTTAGGGTGGTCCCCATACATTTTTTTTTATTTTTTCTTAAATTGTCATATTAAATCAGCTCCTACCGGTCCAATGGTGCCTCCTAGAGGGGCCATTATCAAGACCAACCCCCATTAATTTTTAGCCCCCAACACTTCTTCTGAACATACCAATTCCATATCTCCAATTCCTAAGGGGTCTCCCACAGAAAACGACATTTTTGTAAATCTTGCTCCCACCGCTCTAACTATCGCAGGGGTGACCCTAGAGAAGTAAAATGTGTGACCGACCCCCAATATTTTTTCAGCCCCAACATTTTCCCCAAACAAACCTACCCTCTATTTGTAAGCCTTAAGGGTGTCCCCACACAATTTTTTTTTTTTTTTAATTTTTTTTTATAAAATTTGCGCCTACCGCTCCCACTGTGCCTTTTAGGGACGGGAAATGCAGACTGACCCCCATTAATTTTTGCCCCCTACATTTTTTCTGAACATACCTACGCCGTATTTCCACTTTGTAGGGGTGCTCCCCTGGGGAAAACTAAGTGTTTGAAACCAAATTCGGCAAAACGTCTGGACCAGGAGTGCTAATGTTTGCGCGTTTTAAAGAGCAGTGGGAAAATATAAAAGACAAACCGTACAGTCTTGGCATATAAGATGAGGAAGTGGCAGGCAACATACCAGCTCAAGTCCAAACTGACATCAAGTTGTTTTGTTGGGCTCAAATAAAAGAAAAGCAACCCAGAGACGACTACAAGGAGTTTCTTGAAATTGTTTTATTATACCTTGGCGAAAATATTCCTAATAAGCATTTTAGCCCACCAGGACCCATCAGTCATGCTCGATGGATGGCAAAAGGCATATATTGCCTAAAAATGTTTTTGTTCCGAAAATATATCGGTTTGGCCAAAAAAGAATTAAATGCACTTCTTGATGTGACCGTTTTCATCATAACAATTTACATAAAAGCTTGGTTTAGCGCTACCAAAGCAATAGAAGCTCCAAATAATGATTTGAATTTTTTGAAAGCGATTGCCAATTATGCTTCAATTGATAAGATTCTGTCGCAACGATTGGTCAAGAGATTCTGTGGACATCTCTGGTATCTCAGTGGCGAAGCTGTTGCTCTCGCATTATTTGATCCGAATATCTCTTGTGAAATAAAACGAAAAATGTCGAATGCAATTCGTATATTTGAAGAAGAGAAAGAGGAATTGGGGGAAGAGTTATCTGACGATGAGATGGACGAATCGTCTAACGAAGACAGCGAGGAAGAAGAAGACGATGATATCGGGGAAGAAGATGCCTCAGAGGATAGCAGCGACAGTGGCAACAAGGATTGTAATCCTCCAGTACATGTTGTTGGATTCGAAGGTGTGAAAAGAATTAACATGGCATCGAAACAAGTGAATCAAGAACTCATGAAAACTGATTTAAGCCACTACGTCACACCTGAGACTCCAAAATTTTTTGCACGCTTCGGAATAACAAAAAATTTCATTGCTTCCGATCCAAATACTTGGGAAAATCGTCAGGACTACCAGCGAGCGCTGCAAATATTACGTAAATTACATGTTGTCAACGACGCTGCCGAAAGAGGCGTAAAATTAATAGAAGACTATAACAACGTGTTGTGCGGTAACGAGGAGGAAAAAATAGTTTTGCTTCAGGTCGTGGCCGAAAATCGGAAACAAAAGTTACTATTAAATTACAAATTAAAGACCTCGGATTTCTCGATAAAATAAATAAAAAAATTATGGGGTAACACCTTGAAGATAGAGGGTAGGTATGTTTGAAGAAAATGTTTTGTCAAAAAAAAATATGGGCAGGTCATACATTTGACTTCTCTACATACATTACTAATTTAGTTTTCCCCAGGGGAGCACCCCTACAAAGTGGAAATACGGCGTAGGTATGTTCAGAAAAAATGTAGGGGGCAAAAATTAATGGGGGTCAGTCTGCATTTACCGTTCCTAAAAGGCAGAATGGGAGCGGTAGGCGCAGATTTTATAAAAAAAAAATAAAAAAAAAAAAAATGTGTGGGGACACCCTTAAGGCTTTAAAATAGAGGGTAGGTTTGTTTGGGGAAAATGTTGGGGCTGAAAAAATATTGGGGGTCGGTCACACATTTAACTTCTCTAGGGTCACCCCTGCGATAGTTAGAGCGGTGAGAGCAAGTTTTACAAAAATGTCATTTTGTGTGGGAGACCCCTTAGGAATTGGAGATATGGAATTTGTATGTTCAGAAGAAGTGTTGGGGGCTAAAAATTAATGGGGGTTGGTCTTGATAATGACCCCTCTAGGAGGCACCATTGGACCGGTAGGAGCTGATTTAATATGACAATTTAAGAAAAAATAAAAAAAAATGTATGGGGACCACCCTAAGGATTGAAGATAGGGGGTAGGTATGTTCTAAGAAAATTTTGGGGTTGAAAAAATATTGGGGGTCGGTCATACATTTGATTCCTCTAGGGTGACTTCTAGGACAGCTAGAGCGGTTGGAGCAAGATTTTTTAAAAATTGAACCTTTGTATGGGACCCCCCTTAGGGATTGGAGATAGAGCTTAGGTATGTTTGGCAAAAGTGTTCAGGGGGAAAAAATAATGGGGGCCGGTCTCACATTTGACCCCTCTAGGAGCAAAACCAGGGGAGTTTTGGCCCTTTTTGTGGATTTTTTCCCCTCTACGCCCAACTTTGACCCCGATGAGCGACCCCTAGATCCTATCCGATCTGCCCCATTTTTTGGCCCATGCATTTTTTTTACGAACCTCACAAAATAAGCGGTTCTAGCGTGTCGAAATCGAAAACTCGTGCACTATCCCACCCCTAATGTATATGAAAGTTTGAAATCATCTTTATAAAATTTTCCTATGTCTTTAAGACATAAATATATTTGGTAAAGTTTGAAAAAACATTTTTTATTTTTTTAATGTGAAACTTTTTTAAACTTTTTAAAAAAAATAAATTGATAAATTTTTAGTAAATTTTTACTTGACACAATTAAAAAGTTAGTTAAAAAAATGGAAAAAATTTTAGATAAATTTTTATTTGTGTCCATTAAAAATTTACTAAAATTTTTTAGTAAGCATTTAATCATTTTTTTATTAAAAATTTACTCAATACTATTAAATCGTTTACTGGTGCAAAATTGAGTAATTTTTTACTCAATAGTATTACAAATTTACTTTTTTTTTTCTGTGTGACAATCAAATGTATTACACAGGTGATTAAGTTTTAGTTTTGGGGATGCTTTCTCATGTAACATACAGTTTTATTTTATATTTTTTGTTCTAATAATATTTTTATCTATTACGCAGATTCCCTGGAAGATCAAGAGGGTGGAGCTATGTACATATCGTGCGATGTCTCAAATGGAGGTCCTGTGGAACCTGAAACGGGATATGTTCCCAATAATCCATTATTCGGTTTGGCGTTGGATAGTCCGCAGGTAATTTTCATTTTAACGTTAATGAAAATATTTAAATCGAAAACAAAACAGCCGTCGGTTAAAAGTGATTTAGTAAAAATATTGTGATTTAGTAAAAATTTAATTATTAAATTCAAAAATCCATAAAATTATGCTATATTAATTTGATTCGAATTTCGGAGAAAAATTGGATACGATTAAAAGTTGTAAAATTATATTTTGGATATAAAAGTTAATATAAAGTGAAACAGAAGACCACGAAACAAAGTGAAACCACAACCACGAAACATTCGCTACTAAAAAATGTATTACAAAGTTGTGAAAAATTAAAAAAAAAAAATCTCAGTCTGGCTATTAAATTTAAAGTAAATATTTTTAAAGAAAAAATCAAGACAAAAGTTTTAATTTAGGCTTTGTCGAATACACTGTGCAACACGATTTTGTATTTTGGATGGGACTAAAAAAATGAAAGACTACCAACAGTAGAGCAAAACGCCCGAAGGGTTTTGAAAACTTAGCTCGAGTTCTTTTTTTATAGCCCACTGAAGTTTTTCAATTTTTTTCAAAGATCTTTTGAATAAGTCAAAAAATAAGTATTAAATCCAATTCTGAGATAAACAATGTTTAGACATGTCTTCAGTAAAATGGCGGTTCTTTTCTTAGAACCATCTATCTCCCATTTTTAGGTGTCACTTTGGTCCTTGTTCCAAATATCCTCATAGAACACAACACTCAGAAAATTATGTAAGTTACTACATGTTAGTTGTTTGTATATTTTACAGTAGTTAGTTGTTTCAACTACAAAGTCAGTTGTTTTTGTATGAAAAATATCAAACAACTATTTCTGTTAGTTATTTTAAGTAGATTTTTTGAATCTAACAAAAAGTACTGTGATGTAGTAACAGTTATCTAAAGTAGTTAATTTTATTTTTTTTTGTGTCTCTGAAATATTTTTAATGTTTTTTTTTCCAAAAAAATAAAAATAAATTTTCGTTTTTTTATTTTTCACAACTTCTTTTTTTTTTTTTTTAAATTTGGTCTTCAAATTTTTTTCTGAAAAATTAAAAAAAAAAAAAAATTATTGATTATTTTATTTTTACTACATTTTAGTTGTTTTGACTACAAATGTAAGTAGTTTTTACTACATAAGTCAGTTGTTTTTTGTCAGTTAAAATAACTAACATTGTTAGTTGATTTAACTGAAAAAGTAGTTGACCCTAAAACAACTTACAAAGTAGTTATTTCAACTGACATTTTCAGTTGATTTTACTAACATAATTTTTTGAGTGAAATAAAACGTGCGTTTCAAGGGTTCAAATGTTCTACAATAATTTTCTGCATCAAATTTCACTAGGGGTTTGAAGAAAATCAAAAGTTTGTGCAAAAAGTGCAAAATGCTTAAAAAAGTAAAATTGCAAATTATCACCAAGGAGAGGACTTTCATGCGAATGCATGTGTTCTCCATTTGTTCATATAACGGTTTAAACAAAATATCTTTGCGAATCAAAGAATTTAATTTAAAATGGCACACTCACAAAATTATGTTAGTAAAATCAACTGAAAATGTCAGTTAAAATAACTACTTTGTAAGTTGTTTTGGGGTCAACTACTTTTTCAGTTAAATCAACTAATAATGTTAGTTATTTTAACTGACAAAAACAACTGACTTATGTAGTAAAAACTACTTACATTTGTAGTCAAAAACACTAAAATGTAGTAAAAATAAAATAATCAATATATAAATTTTTTTTTTTTTAATTTTTTAGAAAAAAAAACTGAAGACCAAATTTTTTCCAAGTTTTTTTTTTTAACCAAAATTTATTTTAATTTTTTGGAAAAAAACTTAAAAAGTTTTTCAGAGATAAAAAAATAAAATTTACTACTTTAAATAACTGTTACTACATTACAGTACTTTTTTATAAGTTATTCAAAAAAACGACTTAAAATAACTAACAGAAATAGTTGTTTGATATTTTTCATACAAAAACAACTGACATTGTAGTTGAAAACAACTAATTGCTGTAAAATATGCAAACAACTAACATGTAGTAACTTACATAATTTTCTGAGTGCATCGATTCGTTAGTGCATATTTTTGCATATTTTGCTATTATTTCGCTATAAATGCATATTTTTAGGTCATATTTAGTATAAATTTTATTTTTTTAGCTATTTTTTTTTAGTATTTTTAGCAATTTTAAAGATTTTTTAAAGATATTTTTTATTTTTTTTTTATTAAAGCAATTATAAAATTTGTTTAGATCTTTTTTTTTAATAAAAGTAAAAACACAAGTTTATATTTATGATTTTTAGTGCATATTTTAAGGTTTTTACACTCAAAAAATTATGTTAGTAAAATTAACTGAAAATGTCAGTTAAAATAACTACTTTGTAAGTTGTTTTGGCGTCAACTACTTTTTCAGTTAAATCAACTAACAATGTTAGTTATTTTAACTGCCAAAATACAACTGACTTATGTAGTAAAAACTATTTACATTTGTAGTCAAAACAACTAAAATGTAGTAAAAATAAAATAATCAATATAGATTTTTTTTCAAAAAATTTTTCAGAAAAAAATTGAAGACCAAATTTTTTCCAAGTTTTTTTAAAAAAAAGTTGTAAAAAAAAAAAAAACGAAAATTTAATTTTATATTTTGGAAAAAAAACTTCGAAAATTTTTCAGAGAAAAAAAATAAAATTAACTACTTTAAATAACTGTTACTACATCACAGTACTTTTTTGTTAGTTGTTAAAAAAACGACTTAAAATAACTAACAGAAATAGTTGTTTGATATTTTTCATACAAAAACAACTGCCTTTGTAGGTGAAAACAACTAACTACTGTAAAATATACAAACAAATAACATGTAGTAACTTACATAATTTTCTGAGTGTAGTGCATATTTCAAGACTTTTTAGTGTAATTTTAGGCGCCTAAAACATAGTTTTTTAGTTCATGAAGGTCCTGTCCCTGATTATCACATACTATTAAATTGTTTGTCATCAACCCAGTCGGCAAAAAAAATCACACCTGACATACTGCTGACTCTCCCTTTATGAAATCGCAGACATCTTCATACAATTTTTCAAAATGTCATCAATGACATGTCAGCAGTTGGTCAGCGGTTGTTTAAACGAATTGTTGGTGGCCACCGATACTGGTGGACACTGCAGACCAACTGCTGACATGTCATTGCGGACATTTTGAAAAATTGTATGAAGATGTCAGCGATTTCATAAAGGGAGAGTCAGCAGTATGTCAGTTGTGATTTTATTTTGCCAACTGGGAAAGTCGTGTGAAATAAGTCAAAAAAAATTTATAAATCTCCTTCTGAGCTAATTTACGATAATAGATGTCTTCCCCGCAAAATTTTCTGTTGCAAATAATCGGTTCCAGAACACATCATATTACCCTGCAACCGGTTCTACTTAACATTCCAGAAACAATGATTTTTGTTTGAAACTGTCCCGAAAGTAATAGTTTTTTAGAGCAAGCAGTTTTTTTGAAAAATAATTTTACATAGAAAATTTTGTTGTGATTACCGTAAGGTAACTACAGACGACGCAATATTATGTACAATATTCAATTATATTGATGGTGTGTGGGTAAGATTGACCATTGTACAATCGTCAATATTACCCACACACTATCAATATAATTGAATATTGTACATAATATTGCGTCGTCTGTAGTTACCTGTAGAATATATTCAAGAATCTATTGTAATAGGAATCTGTTCCAAAAAATGTTCCTGGGTTTAGTGAAAATCGATGGCGGTTCTTTTCTTAGAACATATTAACCGTCTTTCTCCCGTTTTTGTCCTATTTCTAAATGCCCTCATATAACCCCACTAAAACGTGCCTTTAAGGGGTTTAAATGTTCTACAAACATTTTCTGCATCAAATTTCACTAAGGGTTGTCGATGGTCAAAAGTTCGTGCGATAAGGGCAGAATGCTTTAAAAAGTAAAAATATACGCCTTAATCGTGTTCTAAGGGATATTTGAAAAAAGAACCAAAATGACCCCAAAAAATTGGAGATAGTGTTAAAATATTCTAAAAAAGAACCGCACTCAGAAAATTATGTAAGTTACTACATGTTAGTTGTTTGTATATTTTACAGTAGTTAGTTGTTTTCAACTACAAAGTCAATTATTTTTGTATGAAAAATATCAAACAACTATTTTTGTTACTTATTTTAAGTCGTTTTTTTGAATAACTACAAAAAAGTCCTGTAATGTAGTAACAGTTATTTAAAGTAGTTAATTTTATTTTTTTTTATCTCTGAAAAATTTTCAAAGGTTTTTTTTCAAAAAATAAAAAAAAAATAAAAATTTTGTTTTTTTATTTTTCACAACTTATTTTCAAAAAAAAAAAACTTGGAAAAAATTTGATCTTCATTTTTTTTTTCTGAAAAATTTTTTGAAAAAAAATATATTGTTTATTTTATTAACATTTAAAATTGACTGTAATATGTTTTTATTTTAAATGAAAAAACAGGGGAATGGTTTTTAAATAAAATTTCATTTGTTTTAAGTGAATATTCACTGGAATTTACCTACATAATTTTTTGAGTGTGATAATCAGGTACAGGACCTTTATGAACTAAAAAACTATGTTTTATGCGCCTAAAATATGCACTTTGATGAAAAATAATTTTATAGTTTGTGATAATTTACAAACTATAAAATTTTTACTTTTTAAAGCATTTTGCACTTTTTGCACGAACTTTTGATCTTCGGCAACCCCAAGTGAAATTTGATGCAGAAAATTTTTGTAGAACATTTTAACGCTTTAAATGCACGTTTTGTTAGTTTTCTATGAGGATATTTAAAAAAAGGACCAAAATGACCCCTAAAAATGGGAGATAGAGGGAGGGTTAATATATTTTAAGAAAAGAACCACTATCAAATTATACTGAAGAAATGTCTTAAGACTATTTACCTCAGAATTATATTTAATACTTTTTGTTCACTTATTCAAAATGCCTTTGAAAAAAATTTATAAACTTCAGTGGGCCATAAAAAAGAACTCGAGCTAAGTTTTCAAAACCCTTCGGGGGTTTTGGTATTCTATTAGTACACTTTCATTTTTTTTTGGTCCCGTCCAAGATACACTCGAAGCCCCAAATTTGTTGCACAGTGTAATTTGACAAGGTTTTTTTGTGTATGAATTCTAATGGCCTAAGATTTTTGGAAGGTCGGGAAGGAAAATTATGAAACTTATTTTTTTTTTTATTTTTGTTTTCTGGTGTCTTTTTCACAAAACCATATAAATTACCTGTGAATATTGCTAGCCTACTATAAAAAAATATTTGCTGTAAAAATGTTAAGTTCAAGGGGCACTAAGATGACCTTAAAATTAAAAAATCAAAACTTCCTGAGCTCAAAACTCAACAACTAGAGAAATAAGCAATGTATGAACGTGATGTTGAATCCGTTAGAAAAGTCTCCCAAACACCATTAATTTGAAACAAAAATTACTTTTTGTAATTTTTCCCCCATTTTATCGGAAATCGACTGGAATTGAAGATTTTCGTCGCTCCGAAAAACCGTTTTTTGTCGGTTAACCGGTTTTTAAATCTGGTTAAAACGCACTGTTTATTTATTTTAATAATTATGCTTATTTTTATAAAATAAGCACAGCCAAATTGTCTAAAAGCAAAAAAACTAAAAAAAACGCGAAAAAATTAAATCTTTGGATTTTTTTCATCAATTGTAAATCAACCAACCATGATATCGACCAAACATTTAGCAAAAACGGCCGCCTGTTAGTCCATAATACAAAATTTCGATTTTGTTTTCAACAAACTCAGTCAAGTAATTTTATTTCAAAATTTTTTTATCATATCAATAAATAATGTTTGTGGTTGTTTAATTTCTTTGTTGAAAAAAAGTTTCCTTTGTCAGATCAACAAATTGTGTTTGTGTTTGTTGAATTTCTTTGTTGAAAAAAAAAATAGATTTTTTACTTTTGTCAGATCCACAAATTGTGTTTGTGTTTGTTAAATTTCTTTGTTGAAAAAAAAAACAAAATTCTTTTTTCAACAATCAAAATTTACAAACGTTTGTTGATATTACAAATTTCCGTATAGGAGCACTTTCAGTGAAAAAATTTATTGTATTCACAAATATGGGGGTCAATATAACAATTCGTTTTTTTCTGTGCAACTTAAGGACCTTGTGGAACACCCTTGTTCCAAATGTGAATTTGAAAACAATCGGTACAAAAGTTTAAAAGGTGGCCCTTAATCAAGGCACTTACGAGGGAAGTCTCCCTGGTGTCACCCTCCGATCTTCATGAAATTTGGATATGTTGTTAAGAACGAAAAAAAATTCGACACGTATTTTTTTTTAGCGGCCCAAGCTTATTTTTAGCGGGGTCGATTTGTATGGAGGGGAAATTGACCTTTTTCAGTTTTTACGATTTACGCCTATTTAAACAAAATTAATATAGGCATGTGTGGTATCAGATTAAAGGTATTAAAAATACCTATCTCGTGGTGCTAACAACGGGCCAAAGAAGTCAATATTTTTCCGACTTATTAATAAAAATGTCCTAAAATTTTGGTATTTTGGTCAATATGACGAAAAGTTGTGCATATTTGGACACGTTCTTAGCACACGTAGATAGGTTTTCCAAAGACCTTTCATTTGGTATGTAACATGACTAGGTTTCTTTGCATAATATAGGAGATAAACGAAAAAAACTGAAAAATGGCCTTGTCTTCCCCCGTCCTTTTTACCCCCTAAATATGAATTTGGGCCGCTAAAAAAATACGCGTCCCTTTATTTTTTCTGCTCTACAAAATAAAACCAATTCCATAAAGATCCGCGGGCGACACTAGGGAGACTTCCCTTGTTAGCCACATTAAGAGGGTAACAACTACGTCGTTTCGTATGAGACCCATTGAAATATTGGTCTAGGACCCCATAAAGTCTATATCACATTTTACAATAAAGAAGTCGGTCGGATATTTTTAAGAAATCTTTGTATAAACGTAACTGAAACTATGTTTTTTTTTTTTCATTCTCTAGCAAGAGTGTGCTGCAGCATCTTGTATTGGTTGTTTATCGTGTCAAGGCCATACAGTATTACCGCTATCCTCATTACCGAACAACGATTTCGATTGTGGTTCCTGTTTCGATCCAATCGTTGCCAGTGATCTCGGTGGATCTGCACAAAACAATTCACAAGTGATTCTTAATAATACCGGCAGTGGTGGTGGTAATACTTGCGCATCCAATTATTGGTCAACTGATGAAATGGCGTCAACATTTCCAGGTTTACCACCGTTAGACATCGATCCCCTTCCCAGTCTCTTCCCTTTTTCACCGTGTGGTGCATCATACAATTTTTCAGCAAATCCCCATCAAGCTTCACTCTCGTATACCGTACATCCGCATCAAATGTTAGTATCACCCAATAGTCATCAACATCAACACCAGCATCAACATCAACATCAGTCAGGAGTAGCGACATCATCCCCATCGTCGTCCATTGTCGGAGGCCAGCAATCGTTATCGCACAGTAATTCATTGAATAATGTTCCAACCCAATCGTGCTATTACGATCCAATAAATACGTCGTCAGTAACGGGAAATTCGTTGGGCAATTCATGTAGCTCACAACATATGAATGCGTCGTCAGCGCAAGCTGCTGCCATGTATCCCAGTATGAGTGTTAATGTTAGTATGAACATGACTATGCATGGTTATGGTGCTACCGATGCTGCAATGCCCATGCAATGTTCACAAGTAAGCATTAGAGAATACACGAAACTAAATGTGAATATACTTTAATGATACTATTCCTTTATAATTTTCAGATGCAATGGACCCCTTCAAATTCCTCATCAGCCGTTAATGTACTTTATCCGCCATTGTTAAGTCCTTCCCATTATCCTGCTGCTGCCACTTATTCGTTTACAGCGGATTTTCGCTCTCCCAACCTGCATTCAAATCAAAATCCTTCAAATCTATTGCCATCCCTAACAGAAGCTCTTGAAAAAGAGACAACACCACCGCCAGCACCTCTAATGGATGCTCTAACACCAAAAAGTTTCTATACAAGCACACAAATGGGTCAAAGTTATTCGCCGCCCACTAAAAGTCCAACTTTATTCACACAAATGCGCGACACAAAACCATTTAATCAAATTACCGGACCCCCATCGAATTCAGGCGTTACCAGTGGCTACGAAGATGAAGACAGCAATGATGAGGGTTCCGATACAAAACCGAATCTCTGTCGATTGTGTGGCAAAACCTATGCCAGACCCAGTACACTGAAAACACATTTGAGAACACATTCGGGCGAGAGACCCTATCGATGTCCCGATTGTAATAAGAGTTTTTCACAGGCCGCCAATCTAACAGCTCATGTACGCACACATACTGGTCAAAAACCGTTTCGTTGTCCCATTTGTGATAGACGTTTCTCACAAAGTTCCAGTGTCACTACGCACATGAGAACCCATTCGGGTGAGCGTCCATATAGATGTTCAGCGTGTAAGAAATCATTTTCGGATAGTTCTACATTGACTAAACATTTGCGCATTCATAGCGGTGAGAAACCGTATCAATGTAAATTGTGTTTATTAAGGTGAGTTGTATTTTTTTTTTTTTTATAGAAAGTCATAGAAATAGATTTTAAAAGGACTTCGGATGAGGTTTTAAGAGAAATGAGGACACCTTTCCCGTTTCCAAAAAGGTTAAAAAGTTAATTTATGATTTTATCTTAAGTAATACATTTTTTACCGTATGGATGGTATGTATGTATGGACTCCAGTATGGACTCCATACTTTGGAAGTTGTCCACTTTGTCATTCCATGTGTAATGCATTTCGGTGTAGGACCCCATAAATTATATATTTATATTATTAATCAGTGACCGAGCTAGACTCCTGAAGTTTGCACAAATGTATCTTATTGTCACAGGCTGGTTAAGTTCAGAGATGATCAAAATCGGAGCAGGGAAAAAAATTTCCCTTGGAGAACCAAACCAATCTCTAAAAAACGTTTTTTTTATAGTTTCTTTTTTTAGGAAGGTTGTCGACAGTCAAAGATCTCTCACATCCCACGAAGGTAGATGACAGGGTCGCTATAACCTTCGACAACACGTTTTTGACCCTAAACGTTGTGAGGCATGATTCGGCAGCCAGTTCATAGATTACCCCAAAAGATATCAGGGTAAACGAAGTGTTGTCAGGAAATAACACAACCTTCCAGTCATTCCAGACCATCAGTTTTTCTGTCGAGTGAAGTTGCAGATTCCATCAAATATGCGAAACCATCCAAATTGTTGGGTCCCGACGGAATTTCGATGCTGATGATGCTTAAGCACTTGGAAAAGTCGAGAGTCGAGTGCATGACCTCAGCTTGTCGCTAACCACTCTGGTTATTTCCAAAGTCTGGAAAAAGGGTGAAGTAGTCCCGGTTAAGGTTAGGTTGTAAGTGGTTGCTGACTCTTTACATCAACACATATAGACGCTGAGATCTGTTGTGATACCGCGGCACGATAATGGTGTTGCCTCACTAGTCCCTTTCGTTAAACCCATTTTAGCTTCTTATGAAACTCCTAAGATATTGAATACCGGTTTTAAGACCCGGGAAACCCGCGAACCAAGGAGAATCGTACAGGTCAATCTCTTTGCTGTCACTAGTTGCGAAGACACTTGAGGTACTTCTCAGCAGCAGCAAATCACCACGGATTCCGAAAGCACCACAGTGCAACAACAGCTTTAACTGCCATTACCACACATATAAGCCATGGTCTGAATCAAAGTAAACCATGTGAGAGCAAAGTGATGGTTTCGGTGGACCTTTCAAGTCTTTAACACAGTTTATCAAACCACTCACTTCGGAGACATCGTCAACTGCAGTTTTCCGAACATTATCAAGAGGTGGGTGAGGTACTATATGTGTAAAATAAGAAGTCAATCCGATCTTGGCTAACTTCTACCATTCTATCGTATGCCGGCGACTTTGATGAGCTATGCCTGCGAGGAACATGCAGCTTTTCCCCGTCAAATCATTTGTGACGATTATTGACACGTGGACGAAAGAGGTGCAACTGAAACACATCCGAACCATCACATTACGGAAAGTGATCCTCCCCCGAGACACGTTAGAATAAGTCTTCGGTGTAATGAGATGAATATCCAGCAATACGACATCCAATAGCTAAATTCCATCTTATACCGGGCAACTCTGAATGACACTCTGAATGACAGGGACATGGTAGAATCGACGACAGCAAACTACAGAGCGAATATCCTATTGGGGGCCGTCCTTCACCCATAGCAGAAGAAGACCTAGCCCATAGAGATGCCACGAATTTTGGACAAAAACAAAATACAGACGATAAAAAATACAAAAAAACATTTTAAAAAAGGACCTTTTGATTCGAAGGGGACAAAAGAGCTAAAGAACTTTGGTACTTTTCTGAAATTTAAAATGTACGATCCTCCGGCGGAAAAAACATTTCAAAAAAAGTACTTTTTTAATCAAAGGAGGTGAAAAGTGGTTAAAGAGTGTAATTTGGTACTTTTTTCTTTCTGCTGAAATAATTGTCATAGATAGGAAAAAGGGAACAAATTCGTACTTTAGTACTTTTTCTATCCCCTAGTTTAAGAAAATTAAAATTTGAAATATAGGATCACTCAGCGAAAAAAAAAAAACATTCTGAGAAAAGTACGCTTTTGTAAGTTTCGGCTCTGAGAGGATATTATTGAACTTTTTAGATTTCTTGAAATAGTGATCATAAAAACTTAATGTTTCGAATGTAGGATACTCTATCGGAACAAAGTATTACGAAAACAGACTATTAGAAAATTCAGATACTAAAATGGTAAAAATGGTTAAAAAAAATTTACTTTGGTACTTTTTCGAATTCCTTAAACAACGGTCCTATTAACTTAAATGAATATAGGATCCTATAGAAAAACCAACTACATTTCGAAAATTTGGATGTTATGGGCTACAAATGGAAAACGGTACTTTTTGTAACTATTAATCTAAAACCCCAGAATCTAAATTTAAATAAAGGGAAACGGTACTTTTTTGTAACTATTAATCTAAAACCCCAGAATCTAAATTTAAATAAAGGATTAACCTTCTCATATTTAGAAATTTCAAATACGTGCTTTTTATGGTACTGTGAAATAACTCCCAAATGAAATAACTCCACCAAAATAAAATACAATAACTCCCAAAATTTTTCCATACGAATTGGGACTTATTTCATTATGAAATAAGTCCCAGTGCGTGGGGATTTGTTTCACAATTTTTGTTGGGAGTTTTTTCATAATGAAACAACTCCGAAATGAAATAACTCCCACCGAAATTATTTTGGGAATTATTTCACTTCTTTTTTAGCATTGGGAATTATTTCATTAATGGACTATGAACATGTTGACATAGGTACTGCGCAATAACTCCCAAATGAAATAACTCCCAAAAAAAAAAATGAAACAACTCCCAAAAATTTTACATACGATTTGGGACTTATTTCATTATGAAATTAGTCCCAGTGTAGTGGGACTTATTGCACAAATTTTGTTGGGATTTATTTCATTATGAAATAACTTCCAAATGAAAAAACCCCAACAAAAAATAGATTGGGAGTTATTTCATTTCTTGTTAAGCATTGGGAGTTATTTCATCAATGGTGGGACTTATTTCATTTTAATTGAAAACAATATACACCTCTGTGCAATTGTTTTTTTTTTTTTGCTTAAAATTTTTTCTGCGTAGCAGGCCTTCGGCCGGGCTTAGGGATTACAAAATCCATGCATTAAACCCACCCTCTCCGCAAAGTAAAATTTTCTAGGGTAGCAGGCCTTTACGCTATCAAATTTGTTATGCCTCAAAAAGGCCTGATAACCAAAATAGCTTTGGTTTCAGAGAGGGTGGGTTTAATGCATGGAGTATGTAATCCCTAAGCCCGGCCGAAGGCCTTTATTACAAAAAAAACAATGGGAACTTATTTCATTTTCTTTGGCACTTATTTCATTGGGAGTTCTTTCATTTTTTTTGGGAGTTATTATTTTGATTTTAAATAACTCCTTAATATTGGGGCATAACATTTCATTTTTTCTTTGGGAGTTATTTAATTTTTTAAAGTTGGGATTTAATTAATTTATCTTGGAACTTATTTCATTGGGAATTATTTCATTGGGACTTATTTCGCAGTACCGCTTTTTATATCTTTTTGGATATAAACTCTAGAATTTTTGTATTTCTTTAACGCATGTTATACGGAAAGAAATTAAACCAATATTAAAAGAAATGGAACAGGGGACTAAATGGAATAGAACCGGGAACGGAATGGAATGAAACAGGGAACAAAATGGAATGAAATATTTTTTCACTCAAAATCTTTTTAACCAAATCTTTTTCACTCAAAAATTTTTTTACACATTCAAACTTCTTTTTTTGACTGCTATTTTTTTACTTAAAATATTTAATTTTATTAGATAAAAAGTGTTCAAAAAATGTAAAGTTATAATTTTCGTATCTCCTAGACTCAAAACATAATATCACAAAATTCGGCAAATAGGGCCACAATTAAAGTGTTCACTGAAGAGCAGTTATAAAATTGTGTACCTATTCTGGATAGTAAAGAAGGAAAGTTGTATTGTTTTTCTTCTAAAGTAAACAAAAATTATTTTACGAAATGGGGAATAAAAACAGTTTTTTTATGGAAACAAATCTTTAGAACATGGGCGAACTAATCTCAAAATTATTTATAATCCTCAAATAGATGTTATTAAAAAAAAAACAAATACCACCATTTTGTTATTAATTAAGATAAACAAATAATTTAACTGTCTTCTTCCATTTTCAGATTTTCTCAATCTGGTAATTTAAATCGACACATGCGCGTACATTCAACCAACAATAATGGCAGCAATTTGTTGACGTGACAAAAACCACGCAGTGGAGGTGGATTTCAACATTATCATCCCCACAACCATCCTCATGCCTACGCACACCATCATCATTCCCATCATACAGCTGCTGCTGCAGCAGCGGCAGCAGCAGCATCCGTAGTACATCCAACACATCCCTTTAGTGCCAGTAATTATGGCGATTATGTTAATCATCATACACATCCACATCATCCGCAACATACACATTCCTATCATGGCATCGGCGATTATGCTACACCCGGTTCACAAAACTATTCAGGGTATTATTTTTGTGCAGCATTAAATAAACCCAAATTGGAAAGATTTTATTAAAAATAAATGACTACAAATAATTTTATAAAAAAAAAACTAAAGAAAATTCAACGAAAATCTTTTGATAAGCAACAAAATAAACAAATAATTGTGTCCATATATTATTTAAGCATTAAAATGCTCAAATTAAAAAAAAAATGAGATTAAATTTAAGAATCCTGTAAATATTGCTTTAAAATTTTATTTAATAGTTTATTTGTTAAAATATTTTAAATTTAAAACAAACAAAAAAACACATTCCCAGTACTAAATATTTAAGTTTTATTCATAATTATGTATTTTTTTTAAATTAACGTGCCTATTCACAGTTATGACTGACAATTTTTATGATTAAACAGTCATAATATAAATATTTTCTATACAAACCAAATTCAAAAGTTGTATACATATTTATTTGTCAATTTAAAGACCTGCTACACCGTCCGACACACAATATTAAACATGAACCGGATGATATACAGTGGGCGACAATACATTGGAAACTTTTTTATAGTAGATGAAATTTGTTAAAGACAAAGTTAACAATACTAAACTTTATTGTTGTCAAACGAGTGTTATTTAAAAAAAAAATTATGTAGGTAATTTATCAAGCATTAATTTAAGCTTAATAGCGTCCAGATTGGGTAAATAATGAATGTGTTACGATGGTCGATGTGGAAAATGATATAATTTATAGACATTTTTTAGAACATTTTTAAAAAATATTTCTGAGTCGATTTTTTCCAAGTTAAAACATTAGATATTTAAAAAAAAGTCCAATAGTTTTTATTCAGTGATCAAATAATTTTTCCAACAACCCAAACAAACAGTGGAATTTTTTAAGTACAGTAGCAAAAATCCACATTTTTTGACCTCCAATTCTTTTGACCACCAATTTTTTGTTAACATAGAAAAATTTAAATTATCTTAATATATCCTTAGCATACACTTAGGTGTACTAAAATTAATAAACAATAACATCTTTTCTTTGTTTACAAAAAATTGGTGGTCAAAAGAATTGAAGGTCAAAAAATTTTTCTACTATACTTAAAAAATTCCACTAGCGGTATTCGCTCTTGATAGCATTTTTGCAAGGTTAGTATAAATGCTATGATTTTATGCTACAAAGCGTGAGCGTCTTTTTTTCGTTTTCATTGTGAGTTATCAAACAGCTGTTGTTATTACATTCTGCTGTTGTCAAAATAGCTTTTTTCTATCGAAAATCGCCTTTCTAGCGATTTTTTTAGTAGGATTTAGCGGCTTTCTGTTTGAAGAATAGTTGGCATCAGTGCTGCGATCAAGAAGAAGATAAAATAGTTTAATTTTTTCATTTGTGTTGTTCTAATTTTTGGTTATTTTTTGTTATAATTCGTTCTAAAATCTATTGTTATTTTTTTTTTACACAAAATATGAAAGTTTGTTAATTTTTCTTATTGTTTTCCGGAAAAACTAAAAGATGTTAAGTATTGTAAGCTTGAAAGGTTTGAAAGACCAGAATATGCTATGGGTTTTTGTCTTGCATATAAATGAAAGTCTTGTATATTTTTATTTCATGTATTTTGTTGTTGTGGTCTTGCATACTCTTGTATTTATACAAGATCTGCAAGCTTTGAAAGGTCTGCAAGGGTAGTTTGCTACCAAGAGCGAATACCGCTACTGTTTGTTTGGGTTGTTGGAGAAATTATTTGATCACTGAATAAAAACTATTGGACTTTTTTTTAAATTTATAATGTTTTAACTTGGAAGAAATCGACTTAGAAATATTTTTTAAAAGCGTTCTGAAAAATGTCTATAAATTATTTCATTTTCCATATCGACCCTCGTAACTCATTCATTATTTACTCAATCTGGACGCTATTAAGCTTAAATTAAAGCTTGATAAATTACCTACATAACATCTTTTTAAATAATACTCGTTTGATAATAATAACGTTTAGTATTGTTAACTTTGTCTTTAACAAATTTCATCTACTATAAAAAAGTTTCCAATATATTGTCGCCCACTGTACCTCTGATAGTATAGATATATATTAGAGTTCGTTTTCAAATTTTTTTTTGATTTTGATTTCTGGATATTATCACTTTTTAGAAGGTTTTTGTATCAATAAAAATAACGGCGTACTTTTTTTTAAAGAATTCCAACTCCTTCCCGTGCCTATAGGCGACTCAAATCGCGGATTTTGGGTCCCTTTTCACATACAACAAAAACGGCTAAATGTATGTCAAATCTGACTTCAGTATTAGATTCTACGGGAAAACTTAGGCCCATAAGCTTTATTTTAGTTTTTAGAATGCACCAGAATGCATAATTAGAGTGGTCCAAAAAAATAATTTAAAAAAAAAAAAATTAAAATATTTTTTTTGTTAATGTACAATGAAAAAATACTTACATCTAAGAAAAATGGTCCAAAAATTTTAATTTTGTAGTTACCCGTTCATAAGTTATTAAAGTTTAAAAATTTAATTTTTTAGTGAATACAAAATAATTTATTGGTTTTATAATTTCTATTTAACAGCAATTCTAATTAATTCTATTCCTTTCGACAGCATATAAAGCTAAATAATTTAAATTATCTTTTTTTTTAACTAAACACGAGTTGTTCAGGCGCGAAATTTTACCAACAAGTTGTTCGGTGGTAAAATTTCGCGCCTGAACAACTCGTGTTTAGCTAAAAATAAATTTAATTAAAATTGTTTAGCTTTATCTGTTATTGAAAGGAATATTATTGATTAGAATTATTGTTGTTAAATAGAAATAACAAAACTAATAAATTATTTTGTATTCACTAAAAAATTAAATTTTTAAACTTTAATAACTTTTGAACGGGTAACAACAAAATTAAAATTTTTGGACCATTTTTCTCAGATGTAAGTATTTTTTCATTGTACATTAACAAAAAAAATATTTTAATTTTTTTTTAAAAAATTAGTTTTTTGGACCACTCTAATCATGCATTCTGGTGCATTCCGAAAACTAAAAAAAAGCTTATGAGCCTAAGTTTTCCTGTAAAATCGAATAGTGAAGTCAGATTTGACATATATTCAGCCGTTTTTGTTGTATGTGAAAAGGGACCCAAAATCCGCGATTTTAGTCGCCTATAGGCACGGGAAGGAGTTGGAATTTAAAACAAAAAAATACGCCATTATTTTTATTGATACAAAAACCTTCTAAAAAGTGATGATATCCAAAAATCTATTTTTCAAAATTAACTCTAATATATATGGGGCATTCCATGCCAAATCACTCACTTTTAGGCCCGACCCCCTTCGATTAATTTTATTTTTGGATATGTTTTAGTACGTATTAATTGCAACTTGCAGCCAAATTTTCAGCCTTTTATACCAAGGTGGTGTTGAGTAATCAATTTTTCAAAATGGCGATTTTTTCCAAAAAATGAAAAAATTTAAATTTTCAATAAATTTTGACCAGTAAAAAATATAGATATATTAAAAAAAGATGGACAACATTTTGTTGGTAGTTAAATGTAGTTTTAGAAAAAAAAATATGAAAAATTATTCGAAGTAATTATCACTTGTTTTTTATCGTATAAAAATTAAAATCGACTTTTTGAAAAAGTCCGAAACCTTCGATTTTTTTTTAAAAATGTCAAAAAATTCTACTCTAAATTACGCAACTTTTAAGTCACAATTCGAGATGTGATCGTAATTCGTTCTATTTTTATTCAAATTTTGAAAATTGCACTTTTTTTTTTTTTTAATCCGGTTTATTATATATGGTGCTCCAAAAAAAATAATTTGGTAAATATTGACCGTAACTTCCCCTAGATATATTAACTTGGGTGTAAAAATACGTCTCAGAAAATTTTAGGATGATCGGACATGGGTAAGGCGTGCCGCATCGGCTTTGAAGTTTGAAAATCGGATTACAAGGGAAAATATGCATTTATTTCTGTTTTCTTATTTTTTTTGGTATTTTAAGTTAATTTTGAATTCAAATGGTTACAGAATTGAAATGTAGAGCAAAATGTCTCTCTATTAAGGTCATAAAAACCGAAATCGGTTTAAAATCAGCCAAGTTATTACAACTTCCCCAGGCATCTAACGTGTGGCAGACAACTTGATTAATCAATACAATCCGATTTTTGAAATTCATTGAAATTTTCTACTGTAATAACATTTTTTTATTCTTCAAGTTCAAATGTTATTAGATGACAAGTATTTTTCATATTGTGTTTTGCTAACATTTTTTAAATTAGTGCTAAAAATGCCGGCATTTTCCACACCCTTTTGAAATCTCTATTTTAAAAAAAAAAATATTTTTTTTGTTTTAAAATTTGGAAAAGTCAAAAAAATATTACACTGAAACATGAATAATGAAAAAATGTTATTACAGTAGAAAATTTCAATAAATTTAAAAAAAGGGCCTCGTATTTTTTAATCAAGTTGTATGGCACACGCTAGATGCCTGGGGAAGTTCTAATAACTTGGCTGATTTTCAACCGATTTTAGTTTTTAGTACCTTATTAGAAAGGCATTTTACTCCACATCATAATTCTGTAATCACTTGAATTAAAACTTAACTTAAAATACCAAAGAAATTGCGAAAACTGAAAAAAATTCATATTTTTCCTTGTAATCCGTTTTTTAAACTTCAAGGACCATGCTAAGCGCCTTACACATGTCCGATCGTCCCAAATTTTTGTGAGACGTATATTTACCTCCAAATGAATATATTTAGGGTAAGTTAGGGTCAGTATCTACCATTTTTTTTTTTTTTGGAGCTCCATATAAAATAAATCAGAGCCAAAACATAAAAGGTGCAATTTTAAAAATTAAAAAAAAAATAGAAAGAATTGTGATCACATCTCGAGTTATGGCTTAAAAGTTGCATAATTTAGAGTAGAATTCTTATAGTTTTTTACAAAAAAATCGAAGGTTTCGGACTTTTTCAAAAAGTCGATTTTAATTTTTAAACGTCAAAAAATAAGTGATAATTACATCGAATAATTTTTTCACATTTTTTTTCTAAAACTACATTTAAATACCAACAAAACGTTGTCCAACTTTTTTTAAAAAATCTATATTTTTTACTGGTCAAAATTGATTGAAAATTTAAATTTTTTCATTTTTTGGAAAAAATCGCCATTTTGAAAAATTGATTACTCAACACCACCTCGGTATAAAAGGCTGAAAATTTGGCTGCAAGTTGCATTTAATACGTACTAAAACATATCCAAAAATAAAATTAATCGAAGGGGGTCGGGCTTAAAAGTGAGTGATTTGGCATGGAATGCCCCATATATATATTTTTTTTTTTTTTTAAATAATAGTTTTGATCACATGATCAATTATTTTTATTTATTCTTTCTATTTATTTACAACTCATTTTTTTTTTTTTAATAAATTCCACCTAACCGAGAACTGGTAACAATGACCGTCGTCTCGTTGTAGCGAAAAAAACCAAGGGTTCTGGTGGGAATCGAACCCACGACCCCCACGTTGAAAGGCTAGCACGCTACCAACTAGCCTACGGGGGCCCCCCCTGATAGTATAGATCAAACTGCATTTACAGTTTTTCTTTTCGTGATCCTGTTTCCTTTTTAAAAGGACTTCAACGTTTTAAACGATACATTTAGTAAAACATTTTTTAAATATTTGTACTTGTCTTAGAATGACACTGGTGATGGAAAATAAAGGAGCAGGATCTCCCTTATTTTTCCATTTTTTTATTTTCCCATATAAGGATAAAAGGATGTGAATAAAGCCATTTGGAAAATTCTATTAAAATATTTTACTGAAAATTTTGAATGATATTGAAGTATAAAGTTTTGAAAGGACGTAATAGGAAAATTAGGGGAGATCCTCCTCTTTCATTTGCTATCACAAGTGGCATCCAAGGATAATTACAAATATTAAAAAAATATTTTATAAAATTTAAAACTCTATCAAAGTTTGAAGTCCTTTTAAAAGAAAACAGGATCATTAAACTTTGTGTTAAATGTTGTTTTTTTATTTTTAGTACCAAAAGGTACATAAAAATAAAATGTATTTGTTCGGCCTTTATATATGTATATATATTAGAGTGTCCCTTATTTTGGAAATGTTGGAAATCTTGAGACGGTACCCGCTCATTTTTTTCCTTTTGACTTAAAAATAACTCAGGAAAAATTTTACGCCCCTAGGACCACGCCTTCCCTACGCGACGGGGCCTTAAAGAGCGGGGCCTAAAAAATCATTTTTCCATACAAACCAAAAAAATTTTTTTTTTATTTTTAATTTTTTTGTTATTAATTATTATATTACTTGGTTTGCTTATTCACGACAAAAAATTTGATTTTGGAGGGATAAGTCTTTCAGCGCTAAAAAATTTTTCGCAAAAAAAAAATTTGGGCGGCCGGGGTCCTACAGTAAAAAATTTTTAAAAAATATTTTTTTTTAGTTTTGACCAGCAACGGTTTTAGTTGCTATGTTGCTTTAAATGATATATATTCAAAAAAAAAAATTATTCATATCTGTGACATCTTTATCTTTTTCGAAAAAAAAAATTTTGAGCCGTAGGAATCCTACGGTAAAAAATTTTTAAAAAATATTTTTTTTTAGTTTTGAAAAGCAATGGTTTTAGTTTTTATGTTGTTTTTAATGATATATATTCCAAAAAAAATATTATTCATATTTGTGACATTTTTATCGTGTATCGAAAAAAATCATCAATGCATTTTTTACCCTTTTTTAGAACACGATTAAGATGTCACAGATACAAAAAATATTTTTTTATGAATATATATCATTTAAAGCAACATAGCAGCTAAAACCGTTGCTGGTCAAAACTAAAAAAAAATATTTTTTAAAAATTTTTTACTGTAGGACCCCGGCGGCTCAAAATTTTTTTTTGCGAAAAATTTTTTAGCGCTGAAAGACTTATCCCACCAAAATCAAATTTTTTGTTGTGAATAAGCAAACCAAGTAATATAATAAATAATAACAAAAAAATTAAAAATCAAAAAAAAAATTTTTTGGTTTGTATGGAAAAATGATTTTTTAGGCCCCGCTCTTTAAGGGCCCGTCGCGTAGGGAAGGCGTGGTCCTAGGGGCGTAAAATTTTTCCTGAGTTATTTTTAAGTCAAAAGGAAAAAAATGAGCGGGTACCGTCTCAAGATTTCCAACATTTCCAAAATAAGGGACACTCTAATATATATATTCGATTAAAGTTGTATTCAAGTTCGAGGCCCAAAAATATTTCTATATATGATATTGTCATAATAGAGTATTTTTAATTTATTGCTTTAAAAAAGTTACTCATCTCATAGTATGGTGATTTAGTATATACAATTTTTGCTTTAAAAGAGTTATTTTTGTTGGAAAACAGATTTCGGACCTTCATAATAGTATTTCTCAAATAACTTGTGAAATATATCAAATATTATGTCTGGTTTGATGTTTGATTTACCAACGATGATTCTCTAAAGTCTGCTGAAGATTCCTTAGTGGGGATGAAACTGATCAGTACAGACATACAATGAGATGAGTAACTTTTTTAAAGCAATAAATTAAAAATACTCTATTATGACAATATCATATATAGAAATATTTTTGGGTCTCGAACTAGAATAAAACTTTAATCGAATATATATAGAAAACAGGATCACGAAAAGAAAAACTGTAAATGGGGCATTCCATGTCAAATCGGACACTTTGAAATTTTTTTCTTTTTTTAGATTTTCCCAATTTGTTTACAGTTTTTAGTACCCATCGAAAACTCCTTCGTGGCAAATTTTCAGATTTTTTTGATGACGCGTTCAAAAGATATCGAATTTTTAAAAATTGGTAGTTTGTTTCTTTACTCAAACTTCTTTTACTCATAACTTCTTCAATAATGGTCCAAATTTCATTTTTTTTTTTTTTCAAAATTTTTGTTTTTTACGTACTTTAAAAAAAAAATCCCAAAAAATTCTTAAAAGCGCTCTAGTATGCGATTTTTAAGTTTTAAAATTTAAATCTCATTTTTGAAAATGTTAGTACTTTTCGATTTTTTTGAAATTTTTTTAAAGTAAAATTTCTATCGATTCTACACATTTTTTGCCCAGGAGGGGCAAATTTTTTTTAAATTTTTTGAAAAAAATTTACTGTTATTTTCCAATTTTAAAATCATTTCTACTGCTCCAATGGTGCGTCTAGAGGGGTCATTTATAAGACCGACCCCCATTATTTTTTACGTCTTTGCATTTCTTTGGAACAAACTAATACCCTATCTCCAATTTCTAAGGGGGCTCCCACACAAACGACATTTTTTAAAATTTGCTCCAACCGCTCTAACTGCCATAAGAGTGCCCTTAGAGCAACAAAATGTATGACAGACCCACAATATTTTTTTAGTCCAAACATTTTCCCTGAACACACCTACCCTCTAACTTTAACTGTTAAGGCGGTCCCTATACAATGTTTTTATTTTTTGTAAATTTGTTTTATTTAATCAGCTTCTACCGGTCCAATTGTGCGTCTGAGAGGGGTCATTAGTGAGACCGACCTCCATTTATTTTTACCCTACAACATTTTTTTAAAACATACCTACGCCCTATCTCCACACCCTAAGTGGGCTCCCATACAAATTACAGTAGGAGCAAGTTTATAAAAAAAAAAAGTTTATGAATGGAAGCCCACTTAGGGAGTTAAGATAGGGCATATGTATGTTTTGAAAAAATGTTGTAGGTTAAAATTAAATGGGGCTCGGTCTCACTAATGATCCCTCTCTCCATTGGACCGATAGAAGCTGATTAAATAAAACAAATTTACAAAAAATATAAATAATTGTATGGGGACCGCCTTAACAGTTAAAGATAGAGGGTAGGTGTGTTCAGAGAAAATGTTTGGACTAAAAAAATATTGTGGGTCAGTCATACATTTTGTTGCTCTAAGGGCACTATTAGGACAGTTAGAGCGGTTGGAGCAAATTTTAAAAAATGTCGTTTTGTGTGGGAGCCCCTAAGAAATTGGAGATAGGGTATTAGTTTGTCCCTCTAAGACGCACCATTGGAGCAGTAGAAATGATTTTAAGATTGGAAAATTACAATAAAATTTTTTCAAAAAATTTTAAAAAATAGTAATAATCGTTATCCTGGGCAAAAAATTTTTAGAATCGATAGAAGTTTTACACAAAAAAATTTCAAAAAAAATCGACGAGTACAAACATTTTCAAAAATGAGATTTAAATTTTAAAAATTAAAAATCGCATACTAGAGCGCTTTTAACAATTTTTGGGGATTTTTTTTTTAAAGTACGTAAAAAAACAAAAATTTTGAAGAAAAAAAAAATTGAAATTTGGACCATTATTGAAGAAGTAATGAGTAAAAGAAGTTTGAGCAAAGGAACAAGTTACCAATTTTTAAAAATTCGATATCTTTTGAACGGGTCATCAAAAAAATCTGAAAATTTACCACGAAGGAGTTTTCAAAGGGTTTTAAAATCCTGTAAACAAATTGGGAAAATCTAAAAAAAAATATTTTCCGATTTGACATGGAATGCCCCAAATGCTGTTTTACTATATTTAGTCTCTAGTTTTAAAAGTGTATTATCCAGTTCATGTTTAAAGACATTTTTCATTTTTGTGGGACGGTGCTATAGAGAAATTTATAACAAATTTTGAATTTTGTTGTTTGTGTGCATAGGAAAATATTGATGTTATGACTAATCAATCATAAAAATTGGTTTATGATCGTCATAGCCAGGCATAACTGTGAATAGGCCCGTAAATTATTTGTAAATTTTGTTTTTTTTTTTTATTTTTAAGTTTTAGAATTAGTTAACAAAAAAACACGCATAATTCAATATGAGAAAAAAAATTAACAAAATTAAAATTGATTCTTAAATAAGTGTCTTTTTTGTCCAAATACTTGTGTATAATTATGAAATTTTTAAATTATTACAAAAAAAAAACAAAATTAGTTTTAAGTCAGGGTGCTTCAAACATATTTCAAAATTTCATCTTATACTATTATTTAACAATAAAAGAAATATTAAAAAAAAAAAAGCAACTAGAATTTTAAAACTCTAGTCAATCTTTAAGCTTAAACATTCTATAACTTTTTTTTCAATACAGTATAATAAATACAAATATATAAAAAATAAATAAAACAAATAATTTAATAATAAAAATTTAGTTTTTTTTTACAAGGAATGTAACCCAACTGTTAAACACCGATTTGCCTGAATCTGGCCATATCTGAGATTAAGGGGTTCAAAAAAAATATTCTTTATATGGGCAGAAAGGTGTTTTCAATACCTATCTAACGGTGGCATAACCTAGATAAATTCGGACGGACAGACGAACGAACAAACATCGCTAAAATGTCTTAGAAACGATTAATAATCAATAAAAAATTTTAAAAGACTTTTTTAATTTCAATAAATTCTAGCCAGCCCTACATATGTACCTTTTAAACTACATACAGTGACTCAAACTAATAATGGAACAGCATATATTTGTTAGCAGTACTTTAAAGGAAAAGTTATCAATACTAAAACTGATTATTATGAATCAACTATTTTTGAAAAAAGTGCTTTATAGACAATTTTCCAAGATTTAATTTAAGCTTGATAGCCTCCAGATTGAGCTAATATTAAATTAGATACGAGGGTCGCACTGGAAAATGAAATTATTAGTAGATATTTTTTTGAAAAAAATTTCAAAAAATATTGGGTAAAGAAATAAAAAAAGCATATCGTGAACCTATATTCAAAATATGCCAACTCAAATTTGACCGAAATGAGTTTCCGATGGCAAATAGCTCCCCTATGCAATACCCGTCTGTGGTAAAAATTTCAGAGCAAAAAAATAATTTGTTGTCGTTTTACATCTATTTTTGTTATTCTGCTAACTCAAAGTACATATTTTTTTTGGTGAAAATAAATGCCAACTCCCATTGTAAATTTCCAAAAAATTTTCAAAATTTTTTTTAAAAAAAATTTGACCACGTATTTCATTGCATTTGTCATGCTGAACACGAATCTGGTAAAGATTTTTATATCTAATGGCTAGTTCGAGATATTGATATTTTGAAAATATCGGTAAATAGTGCTTGCGAAAAAAAATGGTTATATATGTATATTAGGGGTGTCCTTATTTTTTTAATTCGGATTTTTGTGTTTCACTGGGCTAAATTTTGTTCCTTTGTACTAAAAACTTAATAATAAAAAATTTGGTGTTAATCCGATAACTTTAAGTGGACGCGGAAATGACATGAAGTTTGGAAAACGGATTACAAGGGGAAAAAATGACTTTTTACTCATTTTCTCAATTTTTTGATATTTAAAGTTAAGTTTGAATTCAAATGGTTACGGAATTGTGATGTAGAGTACATTACCTTTGTAATAAGGCAATAAAAACTAAAATCGGTTAAAAATCCGCCAAGTTATTACAACTGCCCCAGGCAACTAGCGTGTGGCAGACCACTTGATCAAAGATTTCGAGTTCCATTTTTGAAATTGATTGAAATTATCTACTATAGAAACATTTTCTTATTCTTTAAGTTCCAATATTCTAACGTTATAGGTATTTGTCATATTGAGTGATGCTAACTTGTTTTAAATTAATTGTAAAAAAGTCTTAATTTTTCAACCCTGTTTTCAAATCTCCAATTTTAAATTTTTATTTTTTTTGGCAAATAAAATTTAAAAAATCGACCATTGGACTATAGGATTTTGTTAAGCACACATAAGGGAATAAAAACTAAAAAAATTGTAGATATTCCTTTTTTCATTAGGCTAGTTCAGCGATTTTATTTGGCGGATTTCGAGATAATAGTGATTTCGGTAACTTTTTTAGCTTTAAGTTAATTTTTTTATTTTTTTAAAACAAACTTCATATGTTTTCTACCGAATTATTGCAGGATAATATAGAATACTTCAATTCCTTTAATAAGGGCAACATTGAGATATGAAAAATTGACCCAGTTAACGGTCAAAGGTCAAATTTTAGAAGAATTTTAATTTTTAGAGATTAACAGATTTTTCGCGCGGATATTAATTAAACTCCTTGATGTTATTTTAATATGTCTAAAAATAAAGGTTTATTATTAAAATTCAGAACATTAACCCTTAAGTGCTGTTGGGGTCTATATGACCCTATGAAATAATATACTTATATTTCCTCCATTAAATAAAAAAAAAATATAGACCCCAATAGCACTTATGGGTTAATTTTCCGATTTTTAATAATAAACCATTTATGTTTAGTCATATTAAAATAACATCAAGAAGTTTCATAAATATCCGCTCAAAAAAATTGTTAATCTTTAAAAATTAAAATTTTTCTCAAATTTGACCTTTGACCTTTAACTGGGTCAATTTTTCATATCTCAATTTTGCCCTGATTAAAGGAATTGAAGTATTCTATATTATTCTGTAGTAATTCGGTAGAAAACATATGAAATTTGTTAAAAAAAAAATAAAAAAATTAACTAAAAGCTAAAAAAGTTACCAAAATCACTATTATCTCGAAATCCGCCGAAATAAAATCGCTAAACTAGCCGAATGAAAAAAGGAATGTCTACAATTTTTATAATTTTTATTCCCTTATATGTGCTTAACAAAATCCTATGGTCCAATGGTCGATTTTTTAAATTTTATTTGCCTAAAAAAATTAAAATTTTAAATTGGAGATTTGAAAACAGGGCTGAAAAATTTAGACCTTTTTAACATTAATTTAAAACAAGTTAGCATAACACAATATGAAAAATACCTATCACCTTAGTACATTGGGAAGTAAAGAATAAAAAAATGTTGCTATAGTAGATAATTTGAATCAATTTCAAAAATTGAACTCGAAATCTTTGATCAAGTGGTCTGCCACACGCTAGTTGCCTGGGGCAGTTGTAATAACTTGGCTGATTTTTAACCGATTTTGGTTTTTGTTGCCTTATTACAAAGGTAATGTACTCCACATCACAATTCTGTAACCATTTGAATTCAAACTTAACTTAAAATATCGAAAAAATTGAGAAAATTAGTAAAAAGTCATTTTTTTCCCTTGTAATCCGTTATTCAAACTTCAGGTCGTTTCCGCGTCCACTTAAAGTTATCGGATTACCTTCAAATTTTTTATTATTCATTTTTTAGTACAAAGGAACAAAATTCTGCCCAGTGCCAAGCAATTAAAACATTTTAAAATTTTCCCTTACTGTTAAGAACACCCTTAATGTATATGTAACTTTTAAACTATTTATCAGATTGGAACATTTTGAGTGGGGCAAATAAAGTCAATGATATAAGCTTTCAAAATATACTTTGGAGTGACCCTAAAGGCCCAGGCACTTGAGCGCTACTGTAGCGGTGCTGTAGCGTGACGGGCTGTTGCATCGTTTAAAAGTTGGGCAGCTACACCACCGTCACGTATTCGTTTAAGTACCTATTTCCATTTATTTTAATACAAGCTAACGTATCAGCTGACACGTCTCCGAACCGTATTCGCTCAAGTAATTATGCCTTAATACAATACAGCGTGAGTTACAGAGTGCCAAAGTTGACCACCCTGAGATTAAAAGGCTTTCGGAGCTAGTAACTTTTAAAAATACGCAAATATTTAAAATTTATTTTTATGTTTTGCAATTTCCGAACTAAGGAAAACAAAATCCAAAAAATTAAAAAAAAATTTTCAAAAAAAAATTATTTTTATTTTCCGACAAAATATGGCAACTCTAAAAATTTTTTTTTTTTTTTGATATAGTAATTAATGCCATCTCACAAAAATACGCAAACCAGTGCAAAATATGAAATTTTTTGCATCGGTATAAATTATTTAGAATATTTAAACCATTTTATGGAAGGTACATTGTTTATTTTTACAATAATATGCGAAATAACTAGTTTTTTAGCTCTCCTGAAAAGAAAGCTTTTTCGAGTTGGCATTTATTACTTATAGTTCGACGATATTTATAAATTGAAAGTAGAAAATTCGAAAGTACTTTGAAGTACATGTGCTTTAAAGCACGTGCTATCGAATTTTTTACCTCTTGGATTTTTTCCAGGGTTGGCAACCGATACCCACCTAGAATAAAGGTATTTGGCTTTTGTTCCGCAACCAATAAAGATATGGACATTTTCAAAAGCGATTATGAAAGCTGATGAAATTTCTAGTATTTTAAATGTGTCACTTCGAGTTTCTATCGGTTCGTTTTAGTTATATAGGCCAATACCGTTATAATACCGTTTCAAACGGTATTATAAAGGTATTGACCTATATTTTGAAAATGTACCGGTAGAAACACGAAGTGACACATTTAAAATACTAGAAATTTCATCAGCTTTCATAATCGCTTTTGAAAATGTCCATATCTTTATTGGTTGCGGTACAATAGCCAAATACCGTTATTCTAGGTGGGTATCGGTTGCCAACCCTGATTTTTTCGTATATATTGCCAACAAGTGCGAAAATAGTAGATTTCAATTTTTGGACTATAGAATCCTATAATGAGGGGACAGATCACAAAAAGAAGTATTGCTTATAACTTCTTCCTTGTGGGACATCAGTTTCAGACTTTAACTGCAGACTAGTATAACAAAAAGTATTTTTTTTTTACTACTTCAATGAAGACATTACGAATATGGCCTCTAAATGAATTCGGAAAATGCCGGACGCCCATCCAACCTACCAATATTTTATATAACCAATATTTTATATAACCTTAATTTGTTTATTTAGCCAACCTTGAAAAAAAAACAGTGTTAGGGTTCTCGACTTTTGGTATTAACTTTTTATTTATTCGACCTTTTAAACTTTTTCTATTATATCGACTTTTTTAAAATTTCGTTTGTTTTGGTACCCAATGAAGTTGTATAAAATTTTTTTTTTTATATACAACAAATCGAAATCCCACTTTTATGGATAGGGTCGACAAATCAAAAAAAAAATTTTTTTAATTTTTGAAAAAGTCCAAAAGTCACCGAAAAGTTCCCTTTGAGGACTATGCAGTTTAAATGATTTTATGATCTGGAACTCAGTTTTAAACTTTCTTTTTGACTTAACATTTTAATTTCGCTTGACAAATAAATATGGTTCGCAAATTAGATACGGCTCGGTTTCAATCAAAACGGAATCCATAAATCTTTTGCAAGTTGTCAAAGTTTGATGTATATAATTAAAAAGTGTGATAGTGTAAAATACCCAGTCAGAAACTGCCAATCGTACAAAAAATTGAGTGTTGGTACAATTCTATAATGTAAAACAGTTTTACTAAAAACATTGTGTTGGCACAACTCTGTATTTACATAAAACACTACACTATAGTTTATAATTTAAAAGTTTAAAATTTTTATTTGTTTAAAAAGGTTTTGATTTACATATATCTCAACTCCTTAATCTAAGTGAACACTTAAGTAGTTGCTTTTTCAACCAATTTGTACATTTGGAAACTAACCAGCACTACATCGAGATTTTCAATACATCCCTAAGCAAGAGGTCAATCCAATGTCATAAATTTGTAAAATCAATGTTAACCAAACGTCAAAACAAAAGTCGAGCGATTGTTGGTCACTGTTGTCATTTCAACTTCGGAATGACGTCGTAGACTTACAAGGGAAGTATCTCAACCCTTATGAACCGATTTGCCTGAAACTTAAAATATATATTAAAGAGACGATTTTAAGGTTGGGGTGTCTCGGCTTATCGGCCATATCGGTGTTTAAAAATTTCGTTGTCCCCTTATGAAACCATGTGGACCTTCGGGAAAATTTTGATAACTTCCGAACTAACAGGAATATCATCTAGGGTAAAAATAAGGGTCGATTTAAATTTAATTAAGATTATTTCTTATCCATATGGATATCGTAGGTCTATGTCTTCACATAAGTACCCCCCAAAATTAATACATTTTCCTGAAAAAATATTTAAAGAAGCCGAATTTTTACAAGGTTATGACACCATTAGATAGGCATTAAAAAAACCTTTCTTCTCATATGAAAACATCTTATATTTTTTTAAAAAGAAATGGCTGAAAAATCCAAAAAACGATTTTTTCGTAATTTTTTGACCCATGTTTTGAACCCCTAAATCCCCGATATGGCCGATAAGCCGAGACACCCCAACCTTAGAATTGTCTCTTTGATATATATTTTAAGTTTCAGGCAAATCGGTTCAAAAGGGTTGAGATACTTCCCTTGTTAGAAACGATTCGCCAACGTTGGTACCGTCGCACTATAGTGAATTTTTTGTTATTTTCTGGCCAAAACCCTAAAAGCTGGGATACTGACTCGAAATTTGACAAGTTTATTTGGCGGTATGTTTTAAGGCTCTCTATAAGAAATTGGTATGATCGGACCTGACAATTCGCGATTTTAATGCAATTTTGTAATAAAATTTTGTCATTTTTTTTACATCCACGCCCACAAAGGGGGGTGGGCAAAAAAATATTTTTTCTGATCCCTTCGGTCCAATTGCAGGACTTTATACTTCTTGTTGCGTCAATTTTGTAAATTTTTAAGCAAATGTACAAAGAAAAAGTTTTGCATAGGAATGCTTAGTTCTTTAAGGGGGAAGCTTCTTTTTACTTTTTTCAATTTTGCCCATTTACAAACTTGATCAGCACAAGACCTTAAGATATATTCGTGCCAAACATCAGGTGGCTAGCTCGTTTGGTTTGGACAGCATCGTGCATTTCCCAGACTATTAGACCGACAGACGGTCGGACGGACATCACTAAATATATTTTCCCCATGGAGCCGCATGGCTTAGCGGATGAATACATCATACTCGGAACGAGTTTTTTAATACCTCAAAGAGATATGAGAATATGCAAATATATGCAAATAAAGTAGCAGTCCAAAATTATTTTTGGTTAAAAAAAGAAAAAAAAAAATAACTAAATAGAAAAATTAAAAAAAATATATAAATCTGCATTTTAAATCTGTACTTTATACAAAATTTATTTGTGTGCTCTATTGCTAATTGAAATTCATTTTAATAGATTTTAATACAGGATATTCAGTACGTTACTGTTGTAATAAATTTTGCTCCCCAAAATGTAAAAAAAAAATTATTTTGTTTTTGACGCTTCCGTACTAGCGGTAAAAGAGTTTGTGCCAGCATACTTTTATATAGTATACTTTATAATGGCATCAGAAAAAAGTAGTTTTTAACACATCAAAAATGGACTTTTGACCAGCAATTCCTTATAAATTTCCTATAGTGCGTCGCAGCCAACTTCATTCCGATGTTGGCTCGTTTGTGTTTTTCTGCCTGGGTAGGTATGTATTATACCAATTAGAGACTTACAAAATAATACACTTAAATTGCTCTAAAACTTCTCTAATAGACAAAACTCAAAAACCTGCGGTAGGTATCTGAATCCCTTTTCTAAATCCCTTTCAATTTTTTTAAAATATTAATTTAAATAGTTCTATTTTTTTTTTTCTTTTTAATTGTTTTTACTTTATATAAAAATATTTTAAATTTTACTTACCTATTTAAATTAATATTAAATATTTCTTGAAATGTTGAATTAAAATTTTGAGTTTATGTTTTAGTAAATTTTGAATTTTGAATTTTCTGTAAAAAAATAAAAAGGTAACTAAAAATCTTTAAAACTTAAAAATAAAATAAAAATACTAACGTTTAAACTTATTTGGAAATAAATAGCTTCAGCTCCTATAAACTTCTTTTTATACGCCACTAGGACGATTGTATAATTTTTTTATAAAATATTATCAACAAAATAGAACGCTTCACTATCACTGCCACAAATTATCTTTGAACTTTGAGAATCAAATGTATTAATGGCTTTGCGTAAGTCAGATATTAATGAAGTTACACTTATACGACTTTTTGCACGTTCACCATTTAGCCAAGGGTTAATATTATTATCTGTGTTGGATGGTTCCATAGCATTGGATGCACCCATGGTGGAGTTTTGCGACCATAACCATAATTCACCACATTCAGCGGTGGTGAATAGCTTTGAAGGATCTGAACGATGAAATCCAATATCGGTAATGGGACTTGTGTGAGCGGAAAGATATGATGAAGGATAGCCAGGATTACGTAAATCCCAAACGGTTATGGAACCTTCTTCAGAACCAGCCAATACAATGTGTGGTTGTGTAGGATGGGAAGCTAAACAGGATACATAATTAGAACGTTTTTCATCTTCACATGAAGTCATAAAAGCAGCAGTTGATGAGGCTTCTGACGAGGAACGTATATCAAACATTCGTATGACACCCATACGATTTGCGGTTAAAACTTCTTGAGGATTTACATATAATACTGACAGCAAAGAACAACTGTCAGCTTCTATGGAACGTCTTGTAGCCAAATGTGCTTGCGTGTCTATGATATTTAATCTGCCATCTTCTCCGACTGTGGCCACTTCTTTGCCATAAACAGAAATTGATGTGCAACAAGCCGAACTACCACTGGCATTAAATTTATGTAAAAGTTCACTGTGTCCCTCGACTTGCAAAGTATCTTCTTCTACAGCCTTTTTTATTTTTAATAAAGTAATTCTGCCTAATATATAAAAAAAAGATTATATACATCTAATTGCAAACATTAACAAAATTTCAAAAATTTCCCCCTTACCATCACTACAACTAACTACTGCTGCTTCGTCTGTTACAAACTCTATTCCCGTAACATCTCCTGGCATTGAACATTTGTCACTACATCTTGGTACATATTCATTGTAATCATCCACATATTGGTTCTTTTGAAGACGCCAAATTCTTACAAAATTATTTGGCATATCCCAGGTTCCACTTAAGAAACGGTCACTTTCTCTAAGTTGTTCGGGTACCCATCGAACTTTGGAAATTTTTTCGGATATAAAAAATGTATTTACTTTTGTTTCACTCATAATTTTACAAATTTTTGCAAAATATATTTTTTTAATTTGTATTTTGTTTGTGTGAGGTTATGTTTGATTTAACAAGAAGCGGTATTTTTTGCAAACAGCTGTAAATGAGTTGCCAACTTTTTTATAGTTGAATTAAAAACGTAACCGAAACGGGTTAACGACAAAAATGAATCCGGTAAATTAAATTCCAGTTTACAGAAGGCGAACGATACACACGAACGAAAATTTTACATGCATTTTGTTGTTGTTTCAATGAGCGTGTTCAGCAGAGAAACCTGCTACTCAACAGTTGAGATGTAGCATGTTTTGATTAGTTGACTCTGCTGAACGCATTTTTTTATGAATGTTTTAAAATATTGGAATAAATTATTAGTTTTTTATATTTTCATTTATTTTTTCTGCACCCAAAAAATTACATAGTTGATGATTACTATTTTTTCAACTATGTCATAGGTGAAATAGCCCCAACTTTGTCATAGTTGATGTGACATAGTTGTTGCTGACTATGTGTCATTTTAATCTACAAATTAACTATGAGAAAAGTTAATAACAACGATGTGTTTGATAAACATAGGTAAACAACTAGGCCCATAGTTAATTTTTTTATAAAATTTAATCATAGTAAATATTTACTATGTAATTTAATAAATAGTTAATTATACCCTATAATTGGTATACAAAAAAAAACAAAATTTTGAGTTTTTTTTTATTCATAAACATTATTTTATTAAAATTTCATATAAACTGCATACACCAATATTGTAGGATCCAAAGCCAGCCTGCAAATATAAAAAAAAAACGTATTATTTTGTAATTTTATTTTATATTTTTGTATAGAAAACACGTCAAAAATTCTGACATTTTTGTAGAAATAATGGATCAATTTTTGACATTTTTTCTGTCGAAAAATCTTAAATTGTTAAACATTTTTTTCCATAGAAAAATCTCAGAAATTGAGATATTTTTTCTCTAGAAAATATCATGAATACTGAGACATTTTTTCTACAAAAAATTTTCATATTTCAGATTTTGAGACATTTTGTCTATAAAAATGCCGCAGAGTTTTGTACTCTTGCCCAAAAAATTAAATCATGATAATGTTTTATTTAATAAAACTTTTTATGAATAACCCTCACATATTTGCAACAAAAATATGTAAGGGTTAAAAGAATATTCAGAAAAAAAGAACTCCAAGAAATTTATCAAATTTATCAATATTTACAAAAAATTTGGAAAACTACACTCAAAATAATAACTCTGGTAAATTACAGAAAAACTCTGCTAATTTAACAGAGTTCACCGTACTTTTCCAGCTAACAACATGACTTGGTAATTTTACTAAAAAAACTCTGTAAAATGATTTTTACAAAAAAAAAACTGTTAATTTACAGACTTTATAGTAAAATATTGGCTAAATGTTAGCGTCTTTTGACAGAAAAAACTCTGTTTTTTTACTATAAAACTCTGTAAAATGTTTTGGACAAAAAAAACTGTTAATTTACAGAGTCTCTAGTAAAATATTGGTTAAATAAAGCACCATTTGGCAAAGAAAAACTCTGTTAATTTACATATATTTGTAAAATGTATTTGATGCAACCAAAATTTTATAGAAAAAACTCTGTAATTAAATGCAGTTTATTTAGGAATTTTCTTTTTTAAGTTTTCTGTGAAATTAATGTTTAAAATACAGACAAAACTTAGTTTTTGGTTACAAAAAATACAAAGTATTTTGCTAAAATCTGCATTTTTGCAGAAATATATGTTAATTATCTGTAAAATAAAGATTACAAGGTTAAAAGTAATATAACAGATAAAACTTTGTTTTTTGTCACAAAAAATTCAAGGTATTTTCTTTAAATCTGTATTTTGACAGAAAACTCTGTCAAACATTTGTTGAATTGAGGTTACAGTCATTTTACAATGTATTTTAAAGAGTTATTATTTTGAGTGTAAGAACAAATCAAGAAAATACAAAAAATAAGTCAGAAAAATGCAGATATATTCAGAAAAAATCACAAAATTCAGAAAGAAAAACCGTTAGAAAATTTAGAAAAATCTGAATATATAAAATTTTTTTTTTATTTATAATAAAATAAAAAAGTATAAAGAATTAATGCAAACAAATTTTTCCCTAACAAAAAGAAATGTACAAGCTAAAAAAAACTAAAAAAAAAATAAGTTGACAGATCACGGATTCGATCAGCGAACCTTCTGTTTTCCAGTCTGGCTCACTTCAGCAAGGCCACCGTAGCTTATTTAAATAATGATTTACATTTTGATATGTTTCTCTTGCTTGTAGATACATATTCGATTTTCAAATATACTGGTTAGTATTGCCATGTGGTAATATTTTATTGGAAAAAATTTACGATGATGGTAACAAATCTAATTGGAAATGCGATATTTAGTATGGCAATACTGCGTTAATCGAGTCACACCTAGCGCCGCTAGGTGTCACTACCAGAACTATGTGTTCTTTTTATTTTATTTATTAATTTTAAATTATTGTCGAAGTTTACGGTTGTAATAAAATGAAAACTATAATTCTTATTTTCTTTTTTGTTTAATCGTTAGCTTATATAGTCAAACTGAGGTGGCGTCCTGCAACTTTTTTAAAATTAGACCCCAGCCTAAAAACATTATCATGTTAAAAAAAATCAGATTCTGAATAAAAAATCCCAACAAAATATCAGACTGAGACATTTTTTCTATAGAAAAATTATCAGATTTAGGTATCTTTTTTAATAGAACAGTTCTGAGATTCCGAGACATTTTTTTATAGAAAAATTCCAAAATTCTGAGACATTTTTTCTATACAAAAAATCTCAGATTCTGAGATATTACTTCTATAGAACAAATTTCAGATTCTAACACATTTTTTCAATAGAAAAATTCTGAGATATTGAAGACATTTTTTCTATAGAAAAATATATGAAAAATGCTTAGAATTTGAGACATTTTTTATAGAAAAATTCTTGGATATTTTTTTATAGAAAAATTCTAAGATTTTAAGATATTTTTCTATAGAAAATTTTCAATAGATAAATTTTCAGACTCAGAAACATTTTTCAGTAGAAATCTAAGACTTTTTCCATAGAAAAAATGTCTCAGAATCTGAGACTTTTTCTATAGAAAAAATGTCTCAGAATCTGACCCTTTTTCTATAGAAAAAATGTCCCAGAATCTGAGACTTTTTCTTAGAATTTCTTAGAATCTGAGACTTTTCTATAGAAAATTTTCAATAAATAAATTCTCAGACTTAGAAACATTTTTCAATAGAAAAATTCTCAGATTTTGAGACATTTTTTCTAAAGAAAAAGTCTCAGGTTCTGAGACATTTTTTATATAGAAATAGTCTCAGATTCTGAGACATTTTTTCTATAGAAAAAGTCTCAGATTCTGAGACATTTTTTCTATAGAAAAAGTCTCAGATTCTGAGACATTTTTTCTATAGAAAAAGTCTCAGATTCTGAGACATTTTTTCTATAGAAAAAGTCTCAGATTCTGAGACATTTTTTCTATAGAAAAAGTCTTAGATTTTGAGACATTTTTTCTATAGAAAAAGTCTCAGATTCTGAGACATTTTTTTTCTAGAAAAAGTCTCAGATTCTGAGACATTTTTTCTATAGAAAAAGTCTCAGATTCTGAAACATTTTTTCTAAAGAAAAAGTCTTAGATTCTGAGACATTTTTTCTATAGAAAAAGTCTCAGATTCTGAGACATTTTTTCTATAGAAAAAGTCTCAGATTCTGAGACATTTTTTCTATAGAAAAAGTCTCAGATTCTGAGACATTTTTTCTATAGAAAAAGTCTCAGATTCTGACACATTTTTTCTATAGAAAAAGTCTCAGATTCTGTGACATTTTTTCTATAGAAAAAGTCTCAGATTCTGAAACATTTTTTCTATAGAAAAAGTCTCAGATTCTGAGACATTTTTTCTATAGAAAAAGTCTAAGATTCTGAGAAATTTTTTCTATAGAAAAAGTCTCAGATTCTGAGACATTTTTTCTATAGAAAAAGTCTAAGATTCTGAGAAATTTTTTCTATAGAAAAAGTATCAGATTCTGAGACATTTTTTCAATAGATAAAATGTCTCAGAATCTGAGACTTTCTATAGAAAAAATGTCTCAGAATCTGAGACTTTTTCTATAAAAAAAATGTCTCAGAATCTGAGACTTTTTCTATAGAAAAAATGTCTCAGAATCTGAGACTTTTTCTATAGAAAAAATGTCTCAGAATCTGAGACTTTTTCTATAGAAAAAATGTCTCAGAATCTTAGACTTTTTCTATAGAAAAAATGTCTCAGAATCTGAGACTTTTTCTATAGAAAAAATGTTTCAGAATCTGAGACTTTTTCTATAGAAAAAATGTTTCAGAATCTGAGACTTTTTCTATAGAAAAAATGTTTCAGAATCTTAGACTTTTTCTATAGAAAAAATGTCTCAGAATTTGAGACTTTTTCTATAGAAAAAATGTCTCAGAATTTGAGACTTTTTCTATAGAAAAAATGTCTCAGAATCTTAGACTCAAACTCAAAATCGGATTCTCAAACATTTTTTCTAGAGAAAAAAACTGAAACATTTTTTCTATAAAAAAGTCTCAGATTCTGAGACATTTGTTCTATAGAAAAAGTCTTAAGATTCTGAGAAATTTTTTCTATAGAAAAAGTATCAGATTCTGAGACATTTTTTCAATAGATAAAATGTCTCAGAATCTGAGACTTTCTATAGAAAAAATGTCTCAGAATCTGAGACTTTTTCTATAAAAAAAATGTCTCAGAATCTGAGACTTTTTCTATAGAAAAAATGTCTCAGAATCTGAGACTTTTTCTATAGAAAAAATGTTTCAGAATCTGAGACTTTTTCTATAGAAAAAATGTTTCAGAATCTTAGACTTTTTCTATAGAAAAAATGTCTCAGAATTTGAGACTTTTTCTATAGAAAAAATGTCTCAGAATTTGAGACTTTTTCTATAGAAAAAATGTCTCAGAATCTTAGACTCAAACTCAAAATCGGATTCTCAAACATTTTTTCTAGAGAAAAAAACTGAAACATTTTTCTATAAAAAAGTCTCAGATTCTGAGACATTTTTTCTATAAAAAAAGTCTCAGATTCTGAGAAACCATATTAGATTCCGATACATATTTTCTATAGAAAAAATCTTATATTCCAAGACATTTTTTTTGTAAAAAAATATAAGATTCTGAGAGATTTGTTTTATAGAAAAAAGTCTACAATTTTTCTATAAAATATAAATCATTTTCTGAGATATTTTTCTTTAGAAACGCTCGGTGTACAGTTAAATTAATTTTTTATGAAAATATTTCTTACCAAATCCTTCCATCCTTGTTCATATTTTTCGTTGTCCTCCTTTTTTCATCTATTGTACTGGTTTATTTAGCAAAAAAAAATATTTTGAACGTTTGATTTTAATTTGTTAATTTTTATTTCTGACACTTGTATTTTTTTTATTTTGCTTTTTCAAATATAAAAAAATCGTTGTTATCAACTTTGTCCATAGTTGTTATTGATTATAAATAGTTGATTTAAAAATGATTTGAAATAACTATGGATTTTCTTAACTATGCTACTATGTAATTTTTTGGGTGTGTGGAAAATACTTTTTTATTATTTTTTTGTTTATTTCCTTGAATAACGTCAAAAAAAAAAAAATAATTTATATATAACAGCTTATTTATCAGTTTGTGATCAAATGTAGCATAATTTTTGTACGCTACCAGTGATGAGAAGCGCTCACTTAACATGTTGACTGAAATGTCAAAAATTAAACCGTTCAGCAGAATGTTGGGGAGCAGCTGAGTAGCAGCTTTCTCTGCTGAACGTACCCAATAACAATTCATAAGCAAAATTTTCGTTCGTGTGTATCGCTCGCCTTCTGTAAACTGGGGCTAAGATTATTAACCCCCAGTTTCTGTATTACGAACGCCATTCGTCTGCGACAAATTTGCATGTATTTTGTTTGGCGACACGAAATAACTCCCACATGAAATAACTCCCACCTTAAAAATGAAAAAAGTCCCAAAAATAACTCCATACAAAGTTGGGAGTTATTTCATATGAAGTAACTCCCAATTTAGTGGGACTTTTATCATTTTTGTTGGGAGTTATTTCATAATTTTCGGTGGGAGTTCTTTCATATGAAAGAACTCCCACTACAATAGCAATGAAATAACTCCCACTATTATTTCATTGTTGGTGGATGTACATATTTGGAACATTTTGACTCATAGAATATTATTATTAATAAAATAAAATTCTTTGTGATTTTGGTACCAAATTTTTGGACGCAGTGCTTTCTAACAAATTTGTATGTTTCAGAAATTTTTCTACCAAAACTGGCAAGAATTTTTGAGTTAAGAGCGTACTGCAGCCGAATATATTTTCGTTAGAATACAAAATTGTTAAAAAAACGGCGCACGTGAAAATATCCAACTCGTTGTGTTTTTCGATAACATAGAAAGTTTTTCGATAACATACAAGATTGTTGGAAAAAGAACAACTGTTGAAAATTTAAAAGATTTAATTAGCACTTGTTGTAAAAAGCGCCGCAGACGAAAATTTGGTACCAAAAGTCGCGGCGATTTTTGGTACCAAATTTTCGTCTGCGGCGCTTTTTACAACAAGTGCTATTAAATCGTTTAAATTTTCAGTAACAAACAAATTTGTCGCAAAAAGCGCCGCAGGCGAAAATTTGGTACCAAATTTTCGCCTGCGGCACTTTATACAACAAGTGCTAATTAAATCTTTTAATTTTTCGGTAAGAAACAAATTTTTCGCAAAAAGCGCCGCAGGCAAAAAATCGCCGCGATTTTTGGTACAAAATTTAAACCTGCGGCGCTTTTTACAACAAGTGCTAATTAAATCTTTTAAATTTTTGGTAATATATAAATTTTCGCCTGCGGCGCTTTTCACAATAAGTGCTAATTACATCGTTTAAATTTTCGGTAACAAACAAATTTGTCGCAAAAAGCGCCGCAGGCGAAAATAACAAAATAACACAAATTTGTCACGGACGAATGACGTTCGTGTTACAGAAACTAGCGGTAATAAGGACGGTGCAAGCACTACAGTACCAGTGGGTATCAGGTTGGTTGGATACTAGGGTGGCTCGTTTTGGGCTTTTCTCTCTGATCAAATTCTAATACCCGCCGAAAGTGTCGGTCCCCTAAGGGTAACTCAAGTGCAAAATATGACTCCGATCGGAGTTTATCTTCTGTCTCCACTTTTAGCCTCAAAATTGGGGTTTTTGCAAAAAGGACTTTAAAAAAAAATAAAGTTTTTTTATTAAAATAATTAAAAAATTATTTTTGTATAATATTTGATCGTTAATACTTAAATATGAAATTTAAAGATTTTACGATATCATTAGCCCGTCGAAACTTGATCCAAAAAAAAAAATACATGATTTTGGGGGCGTTCTCAAAACACATTGTGCTCGATTCTCGAATAGGAATTTCACCATTCACCCAATTTTTAAAAGTTTGATATTCTTTCGAATGTAACAATTTTTCTTGTAACAATTAAAGATATAGTTAATATCTTTAATAATTACAAGAACAAATTTAAAAATCTTAAAACTCGAAAGAATATCAAATTTTTAAAAATAAGGTGAATGGTGAAATCGTATTCCAGAATCGAGCACATTATTTCAAAATTTGAAAATTTTATAAAAATACAATTTAAAATATCGAGGGCCTATATTCAAAACCCTGTATCTTAAAAAACACAACTTTTCAGGAGAGCCAAAAAACTGTTTATTTCGCGTATTGTTAAGGTACCTACAGACGACGCAATATTATGTACAATATTCAATTATATTGATGGTGTGTGGGTAATATTGACGATTGTACAATGGTCAATCTAACCCACACACCATCAATATAATTGAATATTGTACATAATATTGCATCATCTGTATGTACCTTTAGAGTAATTAAAATTCGATATTCCACAATATTTTTTTAAATCAACTACTGAATCTCACATATGATTCGTTTTTAAAATTTTGCACTATTGGGGATTTTAGAGGATAGATAGAGGGTTTTGTTTCTCAAAAATTTTAAGTACATATATGAAAATGTTCAGATAGAGGGTTTTGCATTTTAATAAAAATGAATTATTATGATTTCATTTACGACATCGGTAAATTTTTAACGTGATTTATTTATTATAACGGCCGAAATCGCGGATGGTCCACACGTGCTGATTTTTAAGAAAAAAAATTATTTTTTTACCGAATTCATCTCAAAAGTTGACAAACTGTTGAGTATGTTATGTAAAAAATAGTAAAAAAATTAAAAACGCGATTTTGGTCCACAGATGCTGATCATCATCGTGATTTTTAAGATTAAAATTTTTGTTTCATAATCTACACAAGGCAACCAAATGTTGAGCCATATTTTTCAAAAAATTCAAACAAGAATTTTCAACAAAAATTAGCATCAGTGGACCAAAATCGTGGTTCTGGAATTTTGTTGACAAATTCATGTTCAGCATGCAAAAATTAGTATATAAACATGTATTGCATGAAGGAGTTATTGAAAAATAATAATTACAAATTAATTATTTGAAAAGATAGAGGGTTTTGCATTCAGAAAAATTAAGTGTGTAAAAGATAGAGAAAACCAAAAATGCAAATAAAATAGCAAAAAAAAATATTTTTGTTCTGAATTTTACACCATAGATGAGGGCCGTTTTACTGAATATTTTGCCATCAAAAAGTCATTTTCGTGAAAATGGAAGATAGAGGGTTTTGAATATAGGCCCTCGATATATAATTTTTTCTTTCTGAATTCATTAAGAACACCTTGAGAAAGAAAAATGCGAATTATGGCGGATATCCGTCGGACCACTTTCCGGGAATCGCTGGCGCAAGTTAGCGAATTTCAAGGAAATATTGTTTTTATCAATACTTTGGATTAATAAAATCTTAAATATTTAATTTTTCGGCAAATTACCGGGTTTTTGGTGTCGTGGCATTCTATTAGATAACTGTGAGTCTGTCATGAAATCTTACGGTTCTAGGACGTCTTTACCCACATAGGCTGTGGTCAAAAATGACCCATTCAATAATTTTTTTTATTTTTTTATAGAAAATTAATTTGTGGCAATCTATTAGATGACTTTAAATCAGCCCTAAAATCTTACCTATTTAAGATATCTTTAACCCACATTGGACCGGGGTCAAAAATGACCCCGGCAACAGGGCTAATATACTCAACAGAAAACCCAATAATTAAACAGGGGGTAATTATGTAACTTTTCAATCGTATTGTTTCCATCGTTATTCCATGTCATTTTAAGGTAACAGAATAAGGAGCAAACGATGACGATTATTAAGTTACATAATTAGCCCCTGGTTAAAAATGAATGCAAACACCGTTTTAATGAGTTCCAAAAATGTTTTTCAGTGTATTAAATTCAACAATATAATTGGCAAGTCCATGTTGTGTAAAAACGTCTTTTATATTTCTGTAGTTGGCAACCTAAAGTAACAAATATTTTTGGCGCTATAAAAAGGTAAACAAATTAATAAAATTCACATTCATTCGTCGCTTGGTAAAATTTACAGACTAGTATTCGAAATACAAAGTTTTATAATTTAAAAACAAACATAATGGCCGGCAATAAACGTTCTTTGAAAACTACTACAATAACAAAAGAAACCGAAGAAGTATATAAACTAGAAAACAAATTTGCGCAATAATAAAACACAAAAATCTATTACAGATCAAACAAAATAAAGAAAATGAAGAAAATCCACCTAAAAGACGTAGTACAAGAATAACCCGAAGCACGCGATTTATGGCCGAAGATGGTGGCCAATTTGGATCACCCAAGAAAGAGGAAAAGAAAGTCTTAAAATTTGTTAAATATCGCGGGGCGATAAAATACCATACAGAAATCTATGAAATTGCAGAAGCATCAGATAGTTTATTGTAGGTTTTATTGTTCTTGACAAAAACTGGGGAGGAGTATAAAATTTGCTTTCTTTTTTTTAGACAATGGGTTGAAAACCATCCAGGTGAGGATTTAATACCCATTGCCTTTGATATGGAATGGCCGTTTAGCTTTAAAACTGGACCTGGCAAATCGGCAGTTATACAAATGTGTGCTGAGGAGACGACTTGTTATGTATTCCAGTTAACTAATCTTAAGAAATTACCAGCTGCATTGGTGGCTTTGTTGAAACATAAGCGTGTACGTTTACATGGTGTTAATGTAAAAAAGTAAGTCAAATTTATATTTACACGAAAATTATAAAGATTTTATAAAGAAAATGTTTCAGTTTAGCACTCAAGATATTTTATATAGACTGAACGACATTTATTTTATAAAAGTACAGTTACGGATCGGTTATTCGCTTACAAGTTTAAGAAGTCTACTATTTCTACTTCTGATTAGTTATTGTCTGCTTAATTTGAAATAAAAATTATTTAAAGAGAATATTTAATTATTCAGAGAATACTCAAATATTTAGAGAATGTTTATAACTTTAACAATTTTTACTATGCATTCTGATTTAATCCATCATAATAATTATCAAAATGATCTCAGATCTTTTCAAATTCTGAGATCATTATGATATAATTGTAAAATCGTGTACATTTCGCTCATTTACTTGTATAGTGTCATAACTCAAAATATGTCGTTTTTGGGTAAACAATACAGAATTATTTTCTTATATCTTTCTTTATATTGTGTCAAAAATTCGTATTAATATCTTTTAAACTCACCGTTTGAGAAGAGAACACGCCATTATAACATTTTCTACTCACGGGCCTTTTTTTGGAACAAATTTTTCCCAGGAAAATTTTTTGGAACAAATTCCTGGTTCAATAGATTCTTGAATATATTCTACGGTAATCACAACAAAATTTTCTATGTAAAATTATTTTTCAAAAAAACTACTTGCTCTAAAAAATTATTGCTTTCGGGACAATTTCAAACAAAAATCATTAGAGATATTCAGAGTCTTGCTTGCCAGCCCTGGCACTAGTGGTAAAAGAGCACTTTTCAAAATTACTTTTCAAAATACATGTATTTTTTGAAATAAGTACTCTTTTGCTACATTGCCAGGGGTGGCAACAAAACTCTGAATACCTCTATTGATTCTGGAATTTTAAGTAGAACCGGTTGCAGGGTAGTTTGATGCGTTCTGGAACCGATTATTTGGAACAGAAAATTTTGCTGGGTTAAAAAACAGGTTTTCTTTAAAATCAAACATTTTGGGTTATGACACTATAAAAGTAAATGAGCGATATATAAAATGATGAATCATACTCCTGAAATAAATATAAAGATTTATGGATTCATCTGATGTTATATTAAGCTAATTCAAAAACTGTTTTTTTCTGGGAGCATTTTTTCTTTTATAAAATTTTGAGAGATTTTTTCATATAGAGATGCTGAAGTATAGAAAAGTTTGGCAAATTCTGAAACATTTTTTCCTACAGATTATTTTTAATTTTTCTGTATTACATTGTTTTAGGTTCTGAGGCATTTTTTGAATAAAAAATAAATCTCTGACACTAAAGGTTCCGACACAATGTCGGAGTACTCTGTACAGAGCACCATCTCTAAAAATAGAGACGACATCATCCAAAAAATGTGTAAGTGCAAAAGAGAAAGGAACAAAATCCACTCTCTGGCACAGAGTACTCCGTCATTGTGAATTCAGCTTAAAGGTTTCGACCCAATGTCGGAATACTCTGTACTACAGAGTACCATCTCTAAAAATAGAGATGACATCATACAAAAAATGTGTAAGTGCGAAAGAGAAAGGAACAAAATCCACTCTCTGGCACAGAGTACTCCATCATTGTGAATTCAGCTTAATGCATAGAAAATTCTCATTTTCCCGTATAGGAAAATTCTCAGACTCAGACATTTTCGTATAGAAAAAACTCTCAGATTTTGAGACAATTTTATCGTAAATAAAAGTCTTTAGATTCTAAAAATTTCGTTAAGAATTTCCCGTAAGGACATTTTTTTTCCATAAAAAAAAATTCTTAGAATCTCAGAATTTGGGAATTCCGTAAATCCGAAATTATTTATTCGTGTAGATACTTTTTTCGCCTGAAAATTCTGAAAAATTCTCAGATTCTTATACATTATTTCCCACATATTATAGTTTTCAGATTCCATATAGAAAGATTCCCAAATTTTGAGACATTTTTTCTCATAGAAAAATTTTAAGTTCTGAGACACTTCCGAATTGAAAAACAAGTGAGAGTGCTAAATTCGGCTGTGCCGAATCTTTTATACCCTCCAAAATGTATAAAAAATTAAAAAAAAAATTTTTTGTCAGGGTCGTTTTTTTGGGGGGGGGGGGGGGGGGGTTATGGGGTTAGGGGGTCAGGGGGGAGGACATTGAGAGCACCTTCCCATCCCGATAAATATATCAAATGTTTCACATATATTTAACAAAAATACAAAAAAAAAAATGTAAAAAAGTGTATTTTTTCAGAGGTTGGTTCAGTTCTTCAAGGGGGAACTTTTTCCCCCTGGGCCGATTTTGCCCATTCGCGAACTTAACCTGCCTATGACCATGAGACATATTTGTGCCAAACTTCAGGAGTCTAGCTGTTTTATTTTGGACTGCATTGTGTTATCTACAGACAGACGGACGGACAGACGGACATTCGCAGAACGTCTTAGAATCGATCATAGATCAATAATATATATACTTTATGGGGTCCCCGACCGATATTTCGATGTGTTACAAACGGAATGACAAAGTGAGTATACCCCAGATATCAAATATCTGAGACATTTTTCCGTATAGAGAATTTCTCAGATCTCTGCGATATTTTTTCGTAAAGAAAAATTCTAAGATATCTAAAACATTTTTCCGTATAGAAAAATTCTCAGATATCTGATTGTGAAACATTTTTCCGCAAAGAAATCTCAGATTTCTAAAACTTTTCCGTGAAATTTTTCCGTAATGAAAAATTCTCAGATTTCTAAGACATTTTTCCTCAGATTCTGAGACAATTTTCCGTATTGAAAAATTTTCAGATTTCTGACACTTTTTCAAGTATAAAAAAAAAATTAGATTTCTGAGACATTTTTCCGTATCGAAAAATTCTTAGACATTTTTCCGTTTAGAAAAATTTTCAGATTCCTAAAAAATTTTTCCGCATAGAAAATTCTCAGATTTCTATATTTTTCCGTATGGAAAAATTTTAAAATTTCTGATAATTTTTTTCGTATAGAAAAATTCTCAGATTTCTGAGACATTATTCGTATAGAAAAGTTCTTAGATTTCTGACATTTTTTCGTATAGAGAAATTCTCAGATTTCTGAGACATTTTTCTGTATAGAAAACTTCTTAGGCTGGGTTTTTGAGATCTTAGTTAAACTAGGTTTAGTTAATCCAAAAAATTATTTGTGCTGCCATTACCAAGTTTGTTTACAAAATTTCAGGGGAACAGTTTAGTTTTGCTTAAAATTATGGTCTCTAATGAAATAATAAAAAATAAATCACATTTCGCCAGAAAAATCCGAGTTTCCATCTACGTTAAACTAAGTTTAAACTTAATCCACATCTCAAAAACCCAGCATTAGACTTCTGAGACATTTGTCCGTATAGAAATTCTTTTAAATTTCTCAGATATTTTTTCGTAAAGAAAAATTTTCAGATTTTGAGACATTTTTCCGTATAAAACAAATTCTCAGATTTCTGAAACATTTTCCGTATAGAAAAATTCTCAGATTTCTGAGAAATTATTTCGTATAGAAAAATTCTTAGATTTCTGAGTCATTTTTCCGTATAGAAATACAAATTCTCAGATTTCTAAAACATTTTTCCGTATAGAAATACAAATTCTCAGATTTCTGAGACATTTTTCCGTAAAAAAAAATTCTCAGATTTTTGAGACATTTTTCCGTAAAGAAAAATTCTCAGATTTCTGAGACATTTTTGGGTATAGAAAAACTTTTAAGATTTCTGAAACATTTTTCCGTGAAAATTCTTAGAAAATTTGCCAAGTTCTAAGTTGATTTCAAACATTAGAGGTATTCAGAGTCTTGTTGCCACCCCTGGTAATGTAGCAAAAGAGTACTTCTTTCAAAAAATACATGTATTTTGAAAAGTAATTTTGAAAAGTGCTCTTTTACCACCAGTGCCAGGGCTGGCAAGCAAGACTCTGAATACCTCTATTGTGTTTAAATTTTGTTTCTAATTTTCTTCTAGTGACTTCCGTAAATTAGGCCGTGATTTTCCTGAAGTAAATTCTGATGATCTCATAGTTAATGGTTTGGATTTGGGTCCATGGTGCAATCAAATTTGTGAAACTGGTGGACGTTGGAGTTTAGATCGTTTAGCTGGTTATGTGGTAAGTTATAATTTCTATACGCTTTCTATTCCACCTTCATCTCTATAACAAATTACACACAATTTTAGGTTGAAAAGGCCATAGATAAAAACAAGAAAGTTCGTATGAGTAAATGGCATGTAATACCTTTAGATGAAAATCAATTGATGTATGCGGCCATAGATGTTTATGTAAGTTTTTAATAAATAAAAATTCAAAATAAATATTTTAAAATCAATTCTAACTTAAAATTTTTATTTGTTTTCAGATTGGCCAACTTATTTATCGTGAATTGGAGAAACGTGCCAAAATTAAAGAAGCAAATCAAACTCTTTTTATAGAAAAAAATGGCGAAGAGGCTTTTAAGGCTGTTAAAGCTTTGGGTGAAAATTTCTTGAATAAAATACCTGGTGAAGAAGAAGCTGCAATTTAAGTTTTTAACTTTGATTTAAATAATACATACTTGGGACCTGGCATTACTTTTGTATGAAAAAACAATGCCAATGCCTGCTACTTCATTGGCATTTTACATGAAAAAAACTAATGCCTCAATGCTTAGGTCCCAAGTATGAAATAATAGACTATTATAACCTTATTGCTAAAGATCGTTTTTTAAAAAGTGTTTTACATAATTTTACAAGTACAAATAGACATTTTTAAATTTATTTATAAATTTTCCGAAAAAATAAAATATTTATTATATAACTGACTTCTAATAATATAAAAAAAATAAAATCATTAAAGCAATGTTATTTTTTGTTTCTCTCTAACTTCGCTATCATACACTTACATTTCTCAAAAGAAATAATTTACAACATTACGATATTAATGGACGTCTCCTCAATGATATTGTTTCAATTTTACGTTTTAATACCTGATTATCCAAATCAATTTGTCGTTGTTGCTTTTTGCGATTAACGGCCGATGTTGTCGCCCTTATATTTGTTTGTGATGGTGCCTAGGAATGAGATATCGAGATTAATTTTTGATTTAATCAAAGAATCATTTTAGATTTGTGGAAATTGTTGACTTAACTAACCTTCTGTAGTGTTAATTGTTGTCCACTTTTATTCTTTGCCGTATACGTTGGTTTTTGTGTTAAGATTTTTCGTAACAATATTTGATTGTGTCTTTCGATTTCACGCATGCGCTCATTTGTAAAACTCATATTTTTGCGATGATGTGGTCTGAAATTTGAAATTTATTATTTCTTAGAATGGATTTTTTTCTAAAGAAAAAAATGTCTTAGGGAAAAAATGTCCAGACACTGAGAATTTTTTTATAGGGAAAAATTTCTTAGAATCCGAGAATATTACTATAGAGAAAATTTTCTCAGAATCTGAGAATATTTCTATGGGAAAAAGTTACTCAGAATCTGAAAATTTTTTTAAACGGAAAAATGTCTTACAGGGAAGGTCTTTCACAGGGCACCGACCGATTGTCCTGAAACTTGTATATAGGAAAGAGGGGAGCAAAATAAGAGTTACCTGTTTTTTTTAGCTGCCCAATCTCACATTAACCGGGTCAAAGGGGACGGATTTTTTGAGGATTTTTACCATTTCTTCAAAAGAAACTATGTGAACATTTTATATAGATCGAAAGGTTTTTTGAAGGCCTATCCAATGGTGTATCGGTCGTGTTCGAATTCGGCTTCGTTAAGTTCGTTATTGTCAAAAATGTATAATCTTTGGGGTAGTTTATATGGAGATGAATACACGTACGACCGCCAAAATCATAGATAATAATCTCTATCAAAATTAAGCTGACCCGTATTTTTCCGTTTGCCGAAATTCCTGCTAGTTCGGCTTTTATACGGATTTTCCCGAAAGCCCTTATTTTTTCATAAGGTGGCAACCCTTTTTTAAATTTGAGATTGTGCAGCTAAAAATACAGGTAACTCTTATTTTTTCCCCGTCATTCCCATATTAAAGTTTCAGGACAATCGGTGGGTGCCTTGTGAAAGACCTTCCTTGTTAGAAACGTGAGATTTTTTTTTTGTAAGGAAAAATGTATCAGAATCTGAGATTTTTTTATACCGCAAAATGTCTCAAAATCTTCTCGGAATTTGAGAATGGTTCTAGGGGAAAAATTTTTCGGATTCTGAGAATTTTTCTAGAGGAAAAATTTCTCAGAATCTAAGAATTTTTCTATAGGAAATAATTTCTCAGAATCTGACGATTTTTCAATAGGGAAAAATCCTCAGAATCTGAAAATATTTCTATAGGAAAAAAATTCTCAAAATCTGATTTTTTTTTTGCACTGAAAAATTTCTCAGAATCTAAGAATTTTTCTATACGGAAAAATTTCTCAGAATCTAAGAATTTTTTTATACGAAAAAATGCAACAAATCTGAGATTTTTTCTTTACGGAAAAATGTTTCAGAATCTGAGAATTTTTTCTATACAAAAAATTTCACATTTTTAAGTGAATTTTCTTGTCGTCAAAATATTCCAAATTCTGAGAATTTTTCTGTACGAGAAAACGTCTCACAATTTGATAATTTTTCTGTACGACAAAACGTCTCATAATCTGAGAATTTTTCTTTATGGAAATAATTGCTGTGTTTTTCAAAAAGTAGATTTATTTTCAGATTAATCTTAGTTTGTTTAAAATAAATATTTTAACATGCCAAAACAAATTTGGAATATTTTTTTCCATAAACTATGATAAATTAGCAATTATAATCCGACAACATGATTAAAAAATTTGGAAAATTAAAAAAGTTATAAATGAATCAAAATGAATCCAATTAAATTTTAGGATGTAATAAGTCCACTTTGGATTAATTTTGATTTATTCATAACTTTTTTAATTTTCCAAATTTTTTCATAATTTTTTGGATTATAATTGCTAATTTATCGTAGATTACGGAAAAAATATTTCCAATTTGTTTTGGCATGTTAAAATATTTATTTTAAACTAAATAAGATTAATCCGAAAATAAATCCACTTATTGAAAAACACAGCTAATGTCTCAGAATTAGTGGATCCCGGAGATAAAATTTTTGGATTTTTGATAAAAAATGAAAAACTATCCCCCATGTGATGAAAATCGTTCGATTTCAAATCGATCGTTTTTGAATTTTCAATTTCGATGATTTTGAAATATTTGTAAGAAAAATAAAATTAAAATATATGAAGTCATTTATTTGATTATACTCAAGCCTTTAAAAACAATTTCAAGTCATTTTGGCTTTTCTGTTAACTTTTCGAATTTCGATTTTTAATGAAATCGATCGAAATTGAAATCGTTCAATTTTCATCACATACCAGTATAACTTAAAAAATATTCTGGTTCATGTTTTATCAACTATATTTCTAATTTAAAATAATTTCTAAATTAAATTTTTGTTAGTTCTTACCTAAATTTATCCGTAGAGTTATTTCGATGAAAGGATTTAATAAAATTAGCATGAAATATATAATCATCGGAATTGAAACTACTGGGAGTTTTGCTAGTTATACGATAATCAAAATGAGAACTATAATAAACATCACGATCATCTTCATCTTCATCAGGATAATGAGCATAATCCTTATTTTGAATAACTTCAATTTCTTCTTCCTTATCAGCTGCTTCCTCTTCAAACTCTTCGTTATCATACTTATCATTGTTAATATTTTGCGAATGATTATATTCACTTTTCTCACTATTTTCCTCTTTCTTGCTCTCATCTCTCTCATGCGGATAACTCTTTGATTTTTGATCATTTGCTTCTTTACTAAGAGCTGGTAAATTATTAAAACAAGTAGATTTAATAGCATTTACTAAAGCCATTGCTATATATTCAGGACTAACAAGGTTACTGGATTCAAGATTAAATGCTGGCAAGTTTTGAGAATCATACGGTACCGGGGGTTGCAACATTTGACTTGTCATTACAATATCATTTTCACTAACAGTGGTAGATGAAGATGTGTTTAAATTTGCTAAAGAATTTTGTATCATTTGCACTAAAGTCTCCTGATCAAACGGACATTTTATTTGAAGATTATGTGGTAAAATTTTATCAGTTTCAGTATTATATGATATTTCAGAATTATGTTCTTCATAAGATTGTTCAGTTTCAATAGGATTGACATTACGATTATTTTGTGTATTTGATTCAAGCAATTCCTCTTGAATTTTTTCCTCCTCTTCACCTTCCGTTTCCGTGTCTGTTTCTTGTTCTTCACTATCTGCTTCTTTTGTTAAATCTTTGGGGTTTTCCTCCTCGACAAGTGTGTTCATTCCATTCTTTGGCATTTTAGCTGAATTCTGTTGAATATATCTTTCTTTCATTTCTTTTATTTTGTTAAATTCTTCTTCATCATCCTCGTCAACGCTAAATTCATCGGAACAATCACTACCTTCATTTGTAAAATGATTTTTAATATCTTGTAATAATGGTGCAAAATTACGAACAGTCGTTGTTGTAAGTTCTTCTTCAAAATGCATAGATGGTGTATTAATTTCCGCTAATGTCTCACCCACTATAACATCATCTTCTTCATCGGAAGAGCTTGCAAATGGTACAGTATCGGTATTGTGGGAGATACTTAAGCGAGTTGGAATAGAGTTACGTTTTAGGGAAACCTTAAGAATGAAAAATTAGAATTGGAGAATTTATATATACGAAAAAATTATTGTTTGAAAATTTGAGTGTTTTCTATACGGAAAATGTCTCTGAATTAGAGAATTTTTTCTATACGGAAAAATGTCTCAGAATCTGAGAATTTTTTTCTATACGAAAAAATTCTCAGAATCTGAAAATTTTTTCTTTACGAATACATTTCCAAGAATCTGAGAATTTTTTCCATATCGAAAAATTTCTCTGAATCTAATACTTTTTTCTATAAAGTTTGAGAATTTTTTCTATACGCAAAACTGTTTTAGAATCTGATTGTAAGAATATTTTTCTATTCGAAATAATGTCTTAGAATCTGAAATTTTTTTTCTTTTCTAAAAAATTTCTCAGAATCTGAAAATTTTTTTATACAAAAAATTGGTGAGAATCTGATTAATTATTCTATACGGAAAAATGTCTCAGAATCTGAGAATTTTTTTTTATCTCAAAAATTTCTCCGAATTTGCGAATTTTTCTACACGAAAAGTGTTTTTAAATCTGAGAATTTTTAAAACGGTGGAAAATGTGTAAGAATCTGAGAATTTTCTATACGGAGAAATGTTTCAGAATCTGAGAACTGTTCTATATGGAAAAATATCTCAGATTCTGAGAATTTTTCTATGTGGAAAAATATCTCAGTATCTAAGAATTTTTCTATATGGAAAAATGTCTCAGAATCTGAATTTTTCCATATGGAAAAATGTCTCAGAATCTGAGAATTTTTTTATGTGGAAATTGTCTCAGAATCTGATTTTTTTGTTGTATGGAAAAATGTCTCAGAATCAGAGATTTTTTTTTATATGGAAAATTTCTCAGAATCAGAGAATTTTTCTATATGGAAAAATGTTTCAGAATCTGATCATTTTTTTATATGGGAAAATGTTTCAGAATCTGAGAATTTTTTTATATGGACAAATGTCTCAGAAATTAAGAATTTTGTTATGTGGAAAAATCTCTCAGAATATGCGAATTTTTCTAAACGGCAAAAAATGTCTTAGAATCTAAGAATTTTTCTATATGGAAAAATGTCTCAGAATCTAGGAATTGTTTTATATGGAAAAATGTCTCAGAATCTGAGAATTTTTTCTATGCGGAAAAATGACTCAGAGTTTGAGAACTTTTTCTATACGGAAAAATGTCGCAGAATCAAAGAATTTTTTCTACACGGGAAAATGTTTCAAAATCTTAAGGCCGCACATTTTGTTGTCAGATATCTGAATATTATGATTCCGTAATATTAGGCTGATATATTTATTATTTATTTGGACACGCTCAAAGTTCATATATGTTCGCTTGTTTAAAATGGCATGCACATTTACTGTATATTCAATCTTTTGTTACAATCAAAGTAAACTTATCATTTGACTTTGTTGTATATTTTCGTAAATGACAATTGTCATGGATGAGATTTGCATTAAAAAAAGTTGTAAAAAGTGCCATATAAAAAATTTCGTAGAACAAAATATAAACAACATCAAAATTTCAATCTTCATCAACTTTAGTGGACTGCATCTTTTTAGCGCTGTGGAGCGCTGTTTAACGAAAGATGTCAAATTACAGCTTGAAGTCTCAGCTAAAAGTTAAAAAAAAATTCAGCTGCTCATACCTGCTCATTTCCAAAAAAAACAGTAAAAACTATAAAATAATAAAGTAACAAAACATGAATTTTCGTTCATGTTTCAGAAACTCTGATTTTTATACCCTCCAACCACAGTATGGGGGTATACTCACTTTGTCATTCCGTGTGTAACACATCGAAATAACGGTCGGGGACCCCACAAAGTATATATAATATTGATCCATTATAGAATCTAAGACATTCTAGCGATGTCCGTCCGTCTGTAGAAATAACGATGCAGTCCAAACAAAAAGAGCTAGACCCCTGAAATTGGGCAAGAATATCTCTTATGTTACTGTTAAGGTTAAGTTCGAAGATGGGCAAAATCGGAACAGGGGGAAAAAATATCCCCCTTGAAGAACTAAAACGACCCCTGAAAAATACGATATTTTTACGAGTTTTTTTTTAATTTTTGCTCAACAAATGTAACATTTGTATGCCATATTATGTTCATAGACCTGCGCTTGGACCAAGGGGGTTAGAAAATTTGATTTTTTTCAGGCCGCCCCCTTTTGGGGGCGTGGTTATAGAAATTAATTAAAAATAACGATAAAAATTTATTATTTAAGCGTAAATATCATAAACAAATAATTTGTTAACATATATATCGGGGATACAGGTGTCCCCCACCAACTCCGCCGACCCCCCACCATTTTAAACGTATTGGAGGGTATAAAAGATTCGGCACAGCCAAATTTAACACTCTTACTTGTTTCTATTTGTTTTTTTTCTCTGGGAGGTGGGCGTAAAAGTGGGCGGATCAGGTATATATTTTCAGGAGCCCATTCTACAATTATAATATTTATTTTTTGTGAAAATTTAGTTGATACATTAAAAATCAAGGGAATTATGTCACTTTTTTAATACAAGTTGTATGGGAAGTGGGCGTAAAAGTGGGCGGATATTTTTTAAATTCTGAGTGTTTAAAAATGATATGTGCCAAAAAACAATGCCGTAGGTCAAAATTTAATTTTCCCTTTGTATGGGAGGTGGGCGTTAAAGTGGGCGGATCATTTTGATTTTTGCATTTTTTTCTTGATTCAAACAAAAAATGCCTATGTGCCAAGTTTCATTGTCCTTCGACAACTTCTTCTATTTTTAGCCGCTCGTTCTATGAACATCAACCAATGTGGGCCGCTGTTTCAAAAATGTAAACAAAAAAAAAAAAAAAAAACAAGTAAAAAAGTTAAATTCGGCCTTGACGAATGTAGTGATACCCTCCACAATTTCAAAATGATTTTTACAAAAAAGGAAATTACTTCTGAAAAAAAATTTCCGCGAAAAAAAAAATTTTGATAAAAAAAAAATCCGCGATTTTTTTTTTTTTTGTCAAAAAAATATGTTTGTACTTGTTTAAATACCATTTGGTGTTCAATTATTTTCACATATGTCAACCAGCAGCCGAATTAAAGCATTTTGTATTTTTAGGTTATGTTGAATGTACTAAAATTTTTGAGGTGTCCTTGCATTTTCATTCATAACTTTTGAACCGCTGAACCGATATCGCTCAAATGCAATACCAAACTTCTCGGGAGAACTTCCAATGAATATGTTAAGTTTCAGTCATATCCGTGTAGTATTTTGGTCTTGATCACATTTTCCACAGACCGACAGACAGACGGACATCGCTAGAATGTCTTAAAATCGATCGGGCATCATGAATATATATACTTTATGGGGTCCCAAACTTATATATACCCTCTATCACTAAGTGGAAGGTATAAAAATGTGAAAAATAAAATTTCTGAATTTTTTTTTGGTTTCCTATATTTTACTTCCGAATATTTTTATTCGTTTTCTTTCACATAAACAAATTTTGATGAAAGTAAAACGAATGTACTATTTTCGTTATAATTTTAAGCTTTTAGTTATTAGATTTAAATTGCGAATGAATACAAGAAAAAAATAACAACAAATTCGATTTCATGGGATTCGGAAAAATTCATGTGAATTGAAAAGTTGTGAACGACAAAACAGAGGCCTACGAATTTTTCTATACGTAAAAAATGCCTAAGAAATTTCTATACAAACAAATGTCTCAAAATCTAAAAATTTTTCTATTCAAAAAAATTCTGATGCTGAATTTTACAGTCAGTAACTTAATTCTAACAAGGAAGATCTTTCACAGGGCACCCACCGATTGTCCTAAAACTTGAATATAGGAATGAGGGGCAAGAAAAGGAGTTACCTGTTTAGCTGTCCAATCTCAGATTTACAAAAGGGTTGCCACCTTATGAAAAAATAAGATCTTTCGGGAAAACCCGTACAAAAACCGAACTATCAGGAATTTCGCCAAACGAAAAAAATACGGGTCAGCTTGATTTTAATAGATTATTACAATTGATTTTGCCGATCGTACGCATATAAACTACCCCAAAGATTATAAATTTTTGATAATAATAATGAACTTAACGAAGACGAATTTGGACACGATCGATACCATTTGATAGGCCTTCAAAAAACCTTTAGACCTGTGTAAAATTTGCATATAGTTTCTTTTAAAGAAATGGGAAAAATCCTCAATAAACTAAAAAAATACCGTTTTCCCCCTCCCCTTTAAACCTCTAAATTTGTGATTGGGCAGCTATTAAAAAACAGGTAACTCTTATTTTGTTCCCCTCTTTCCTATGTTCCAGTTTCAGGACAATCCATGGGTGCCCTATGAAAGACCTTCCTTGTAAGTATATACTTAAGTACGAGGTTTTCCAAGCAATTAGGATCAATTTTAAACTAATAAACAGTTATACTTGATTTGTAACACATCGTTAGAAAATGCCGTCTGGGAAAATTTTGAAATCGCCTAATATGCTTGAATAAAAACAATGATCGTGAAATTCAGCCTGAGAATCTGATAATTTTTCTAAACGAAAAATGTCTCAGAATTTGAGATTTTTTCTATACCGAAAAATGTCTCAGATTTTAAGATTTTTTTCTACACAGAAAAAATTATTGTTCATGAATTGAATTTTTTCATAAGATCAATGATTTTTTCATAATAGCTTAGATTTTTTTTAAAAAATGTCATTGCTTTTATGAAAATAATCATTTGTGTTAGGAATTTACGTTTCTTTGAAACTTTTTCATTAAATTAATGAACATTTTCATATTTCATAAATTTGATGAAACAATTCATTCATTCAATGAAAAAAATCATTGCCCCATTTAAATTTTGCTATACGGAAAAATGTCTCAGGATCTAAGGACTGTTCTGTATGTGAAAAATGTTTCGGAATCTAAAAAAAAATTATACGAAAAAATGTTTCAGAATCTGAAACAGAAAAATGTCTTACAAGAGAGGTATCCCATAGCTAACACTCCGATTGTCCTGCACTTTTAATATGTTATAGAGAAACAAAATCTAAGATTTAACGTTTTTTTATCGGCTATCGTGAAGGTTAAAAGGGGGAAATGGGAGGGTGAAAAACGGGATTTTTTTTCGTTTTTTTGACTTTTTTCGTATTTCTTCCAAAGGAACTATATGAACATTATATATGGATGGAAAGGTTTTTGTGGAGCCTGAATGTGTCGGAATTGGCAAATTTATTATTTTTTAAGTTGGTTTTTGTCGAAAATGTATAAAATTTGAGCTACTTTATATGGAAAAGTGTGTGCGTGCGACCCCGAAAATTATCTATAATAATCTCTATAAAGTTTAAGCCGACACGTATTTTTGCTTTTGGCGAAATTCCTCTTAGTTCGGCTTTTATTCAGATTTTCCCGAAAGCCCATCATTTTTCATAAGGTGGCAACCCTTTTTTAAACCACCGGGATAGCCGATAAAAATAGCAGGTCAGTCGTAGTTTGGATCGCGTTGATTAAACATCGTTTCGTGCTGGTTTTTTGTGTAATGCTGGCTACGTGACTTTTTGAATTTTTTTTGCGCTAGTTCTGCACTCTTCTCACCTTCGCATTTGGGATGGCGTCTCACAACGACTAACGGGACTTCGGTACCGCTACTCGGCCGCGTGGTTTGCTATGCTATTTGCATTTAACCACATTTTTGTGGATAATTAATACAATTTTACTACTACTGGAGGAGAAAAAACCATTAAACTCATATTACTGGAGGAGAACCATTAAACTCAAACAATATACAACTGGAGGAGAATAAACCATTAAACTCAAACAATTTACAACTACTGGAGGAGAATAAACCATTAAACTCAAATAATTTACAACTACTGGAGGAGGATAGATCATTAAACCCATTTATTATATGGAATGTATAATAATACTGGAGGAGATCCATTCAACTCATATAATTAATATACATGGTTCATAGCCTCCATTGCAAAGGCAATGGATTAACTCTGGATTTATGGACCATTTGTGGGAAACCCTGGTCGTTTTTGCTTAGTCATTGACCAACATTTCAATAGAGTTAAAAAAAAAAAAAAAAATAGCAGGTTAAACTTAGTTTTCAGTGCTTATTAACATATATTAAGTAATTGCAGAGCAATCGGAGTGTAAGCTATCGGATATCTTCCTCGTTAGAGTCTGAAATTTTTTTTCTGCGGAAAAATGTGTCAGAATCTGATAATTTTCCCATTTAAGGAAATTTTTTAATACGAAAAATGTCACTTAATCTGAGAATTTTTTCTACGGAAAAACCTAAAGGGAAAAATGTTTTAGAAACTATTTTTTATGCTGGAAAACTTTTTAGAAATGTTTCTCTAAAAATGTTTCTGTACCGAAAAAATATCTAAGAAGAGAAAGAGAAGACTGACAAAAATATCTAAAATTTTTTCTATATATCTAAAATTTTTTCTCAGAAATCTGAACATTTTTCTATACGGAAAAATGTCTTAGAAATTGAGAATTTTTCTATACGAAAAAATATCTGAGCAATTTAAAAATTTTTCTATGCAAAAAAATAACTGAGAAATTTAAAAGAATTTCTATTCGGAAAAATGTCTCAGAAGCCTAACAAGGGAAGAGTCTCAACCCTTATGAACCGATTTGCCTGAAACTTAAAATATATATAAAAGAGACGATTTTAAGGTTGGGGTGTTTCGGCTTATCGGCCATATCAGTGTTTTAAAATTTCGTCGTCCCCTTATGATACAATATGGACCTTCGGGAAAATTTCGATAACTCCGGAACTAAGAGGAATATCGTCTAGAGCAGCGGTTACCAGCCTTTTTGGCTCGCGTACACCTAATTTAAAATTTTATCAGCCGCGTACCCCCTGACGATTTTTTTGTTTTCGTTAAAAAACTTTACATATTAATAGAGCTAAAACACCTCAATTCAACCGAGGAGTTGACCGCACCCCCTCCAAATTTAATGAAATTAAGTACTGATGTTTACATTAACAAAAAAGAGATTTTGCCAATTTTTCAGGCTTCTGTTCATTCCAGTATTCGAGATATGCGGTCTTGAAAATTAACAAAATCGTATATATTTGACAAAAGTGTTCTGATATAAATAAAGATAACTCGCAAATAATAGATAATAAGACAGCCTTTAAAATGGCATTCCCCAAGATTTTTTTTGAAAAAGGTCAAAGGTCATTGGTTTTAACCTTAATTTTTGGAGAGCTATATCTCAAAAAACGATATTTTTAAAATTTTGGAAAAAATATATGTGATTAAGAATCATCTATACTACTTCAGTTTAATTTTTCAGGATGGAGACTTCATTGGAACTTTTTATATTAATAGAAACGTTGTGACAGGAAAGAAAAAGCGGCGTAATTTCCCTTAGAAAAAAAATATTTTTTTTTTGTCTTTGAAATTCTGGTACCAAAATTAATTTTTCTGAATGTTTTTGACGTGCTGAGTCCAAATATGACCTTTGAACTGGCCTATCGCTATTACTTTTCAAGATATATGCACCTACATTTTCAAAAATAACACGGCAATAGCATTTTAGCAATTTTCACATATTTATGTGCAGATATCTCGAAAACTAATAGCGATAGGCCAGTTCAAAGGTCATATTTGGACTCAGCACGTCAGTATTATAATTTTTTTGAAAGATTTAGCAAGATCAAAACAATGGTGGTATTTTTTTGGAAAAATGTTCGCTCCTGAAAACGCGGATTTTAAGCTGATTTTTCTGCAGAGCATAAACGGCTGAAAGTGTTGCAAATCTGATTTCACCAGTCAATTCTACACCAAAAATTAAAACAACGGACGTTTTTGGAACTCTTAAGAAGTTCCAAAAACCCATCACAGGGGGCGGAAATATGTTTTTATTTTTTTTTAATGCGGGCAGATCAATAATTCCGTGACTTTTCGAATGAAACACCCTCGCATATACAATGAAAGGGCAGTTGGAGCTTAACAAAATGGTACCAAAATTTCCATACTATCACAACCCGTCTCAAAAATGCCCAAAAATACGTTTTTTGAGAACTTTATCATAATTTTTCTCATAAACCTGACATCTCAGAAACATTTGGGAACCATATTCGGAATCAGCATCGAAAGGTTAATCGACAGCAAGTGGTCAGCAAGTGGTCAATCGACAGCAAGTGGCCCGGGAGATCTGACGACAGCAAGTGGTCAGATCTCCCGGGCCCCCCCCCGAAATGATTTCACAAATTTCAGGATTTAGTATCAAATAACAAGTACAACATTAAAAAACTTCTTAAAAAAATCGAAAAACATTAAGAAATTTTTTTAAGAAAAATGTTTTGAAACTAAAAATTTTTCTGTCAAAGAAATCTCAAAATCTGAAAATTTTTACTTAGAATTTGAAACTTTTCAACTTAAGATTCAAAAGAAAAAATATCTTAGAACCTGGAGTTTTATGTACACAAAAAATGGACCTAATTGTAAGTAAAATGAAGTCAAATCTTACAATGCGACTTTGTCTTTTCGAAAAATGTCTCAAAACGAGACTATTTCTTAAAAAAAATGTCTCAGAATCTTACACTTTTCTAAAAAAAATGTCTCAGAATCTAAAACTTTCTATAAGAAAAATGTCTGAGAATCTAAGACTTTTTCTATAGGAATATGGTCTTAAAATATAGGCTCTTTTCTCAGAATCTAAGACTTTTTCTAGTATAGGAAAAATATCTCAGAATCCGACACTTTTTCTATAAAAAATTCTCAGAATCTGAGGCTTTTCTATATGAAAAATGTTTCAGAATCTAAGAACTTTCTATAGGAATAATGTCTCTGAATCTGAAAAATGCCTCAAATTCTTAGATTTTTTCTATAAAAAATTCTTAGAATCTAAGGCTTTTCTTTATGAAAAATGTTTTAGAACAAAAAAAAATTTAAACGAATTTCAATCAACAAAAACGCGGATTCAATCAATTTTTGATTGAAATTACTCCAATTAAGAAAATTGTTATACCAGTCATCAAATTGTAGGTGATTGATTGAAAATTTTTTCAATCAAACATTTTTTCGATTTTGATCAAAAATGTTATCAATTTTTAATTTATAGTCAATCAAAATAATGATTGATTTAACAAACGAATTGTAAGCTTATAACAAAATTATCAAAAAATTCATCTTATTTGCTTTCCAAAATGTTGCAAACAATAAAAAAAAAGTAAAATCTGATTATTTTGTATATTTTTGAATTAATCTATTCAAATAAATTAAAACCAAAAAAAAATCTGGTATGTTGAAAATTTGAAATTCGACAGTTAAAGAAAATAACAAAAATTTCAATCAAAATGACTCATTTAAATTTTGTTGATCAATAGATTTAATTGAAAATTTTTAGCCAATAATATTTTGTGTGAATCTGAGAACTTTCTAACGGAATAATTTCTCTGAATTTTTTTACAATCTACTAAAATATCTCAGAATCTTATACTCTTTTTTCGAAAAATGTCTCAGAACCAACGAATTTTTCTTTAGGAAAATTATCTCAAAACCTATGATTTTGTGTATAGGAAAAATATCTCAGAGACACAAGCTGAGACTTTTTGTATAGAAAAATGCTCAAAATCTGAGACTTTTTCTATTGTAAAAAAATCTTTTTCTATAAGAATAATGTCTCAGAATCTAAGTATTTTTGTATGGGGAAAATATTTATTTTTTCCATTTGTCCAGACATTTTCTATAGGAAAAATGTCTCAGAATTTGGAACTTTTTCTATAGGAAAAATGTCTAAGAATCTGTGACTTTTTCTATAGGAAAAATGTATAAAAATTTTAGATTTTTTCTATAGGAAAATGTTCTCAGAATCCGAGAAGTTTTCTTTCGAAAAAAGGTTTTAGAATCTAAGGCTTTTTTTACACTGTTTTATTTTTATAAAGGTCTCAGAATCTAAATTATTTTTCTTATAGAAAAAGCAAAGATTTTCTCAGAGTCTAAAACTTTTTTTGTAGAATGTTTCAGAATCTGTTTCAGAATTTATGAATATGTTTATAGAACCATTTTCTAACATGACTTTTCCCCGAGAACGTTTTCCATTGGAAATATGATTTAGAGTCTTTGACTTTTTCTATAACAAAAACTGGCTTAACTGGAAATTGTCATAGAATCTTAGTTTTTTCTTTGAAAAAAAAAAAATCAGATTCTGATAATATTCTTTGTAAAAATGTATCAGCATCTGACACAATTCACACTTTAAAAAAAGGCTTAAGTCTCTCAAAAAATTTTATTTTTTTTCCAACAGTTTTAAACTTACACAAAAATGAAGAATCTGATTGTGTTACATTCAGTTGAAGAAAACGATCGAGAAAAATTCTTAAACATGTGCTGTTATGTAAATTTTTTGTAAAAAAAAAAAAAATTTAAAAAAATGTTGGGCCCCCAAAGAAATAAAATCCTGGATACGCCCCTGGTCTTCACATTAATACCCCCAAAATTTAAACATTTTCATAAAAAAAAATTTTTGCCGAAGCCAAACTTTTACAAGGTTATGCCACCGTTGGTTAGGCATTAAAAAACCTTTCTTTTCATATGTAAACATCATATAGTTTCTTAAAATGAAAGGGCTGAAAAATTCAGAAAACTTTTTTTTCGCCATTTTTTTGACCCATTTTTTGAACCCCTAAATCCCCGATATGGCCGAAAAGCCGAGACACCCCAACCTTAGAATTGTCTTTTATATATATTTCACGTTTCATGCAAATCGGTTCATAAGGGTTGAGATACTTCCCTTGTCAGATTTATTACCAGCTTTTTAAAACTTACCGTACTCATTTTAATCGATGGTAGAGCATCCTCGTCCTCACTATTTTCATTTGTTTCACTTTCAATTTCTTGTATTTCCGGTATTTCATTATCCGTTTCATTCTCAAAGGATTCATTAGCATAACGCTCATCATCTGAATTATCCAAGTCACTCATTTTAATTTTTTTAAATTATTTGTTTTATTGTCGTTATTTATTAAAGAATTCCAAAGTCAGTGTTTATTTTCTTTTATACGACTACAACAAAATAGAATTTAATAATAATAAATTGACAATATTTTCAAATCACACTACTAAATTTAAGGGACTCTTACCTCATAATCAATTCTCAATCAATTTATAACCATTGCGATGACAACATCCAGGTGTTACCAATAATTCAATACATAATTTTATATATAAAAAAATCGAATAAATATGAATTTTGTTGTTGTTATCTTTTGCCTTAACTAAATTTAGTTTTTTTTTTGTATATTTTTCACTTCGTTGTTGTTATATTTTTAAGCATTATTTGAGTACTAAATCCAAAACCTAACGCCAACACTACACAATGCTATCCCTTTTTGAACTTTCTAGCACGATACTCTCTCTCTTACTTTTAAATGCCTACCAGGGAATAAGGGTATATATAAATTTGCTATTTCGTTTGTAACATCTCGAAATATCGGTCTAGCAAACCCATCAAGTATATGGGGCATTCCATGTCAAATCGGACACTTTTAAAATTTTTTATTTTAGATTTTCCCAATTTGTTTACAGTTTTTAGTACCCTTCGAAAACTCCTTCGTGGTAAATTTTCAGGTTTTTTTGATGACCCGTTCAAAAGATATCGAATTTTTAAAATTTGGTAGTTTGTTCCTTTACTCAAACTTCTTTTACTCATAACTTCTTCAATAATGGTCCAAATTTCAAATTTTTTTTCTTCAAAATTTTTGTTTTTTTACGTACTTTTAAAAAAAAAATCCCAAAAAATTCTTAAAAGCGCTCTAGTATGCGATTTTTAAGTTTTAAAATTTAAATCTCATTTTTAAAAATGTTTGTACTCTTCGATTTTTTTGAAATTTTTTTGTGTAAAACATCTATCGATTCTACAAATTTTTTGCCCAGGAGGATCGTGGGATAACGATTATTACTATTTTTTAAAATTTTTTGAAAAAATTTTATTGTAATTTTCCAATCTTAAAATCATTTCTACTGCTCCAATGGTGCGTCATAGAGGGGTCATTTATAAGACTGACCTCCATTAATTTTTACGTCTTAACATTTTTTTGAAACAAACTAATACCCTATCTTCAATTTCTAAGGGGGCTCCCACACAAAACGACATTTTTTAAAATTTGCTCCAACCGCTCTAACTGCCCTAATAGTGTCCTTAGAGCAACAAAATGTATGACAAAATGTATGACCAACAATATTTTTTTAGTCCAAACATTTTCTCTGAACACACCTACCCTCTATATCAATGGTTCCCAACCTTTTTTGGGCCATGCCCCACTTTTAAGTTAAAAAAACCAAACTCAAGAAAAATGTGTAAATTTTTCAAATTAGTTTTAAAATTCAAAATTTACTTGTAGTTAAGCAAACTTTTTGTTAAAATCATCTTTTAAACAAAGTTTTTAGCAAAAGTTTTCAACTACCAACAAAATAGTTTAACTAAAATAAATATTTTTTTAGTTTTTTTAACAAAAAAAAAAATCTTAAAAATTTGCTCGTTGCCCCCCTGAAGCATTCAAATTGCCCCCCAGTGGGGCGAGAATCAAAGGTTGGGAACCATTACTCTATATATAATTGTTAAGGCGGTCCCCATACAATTTTTTTTATTTTTTGTAAATTTGTTTTATTTAATCAGCTTCTACCGGTCAAATGGTGCGTCCGAGAGGGGTCATTAGTGAGACCGACCCCAATTTATTTTTATCCTCCAACCTTTTTGTAAAACATACCTACGCCCTATCTCCACTCCGTAAGTAGGCTCCCATACAAATAACAGTTAGAGCAAATTTTATAAAAATGTAATTTTGAATGGAAGCCTACTTAGCGAGTGGAGATAAGGCTGTGGTATGTTTTACAAAAATGTTTGAGGGTAAAAATAAATGGGGGTTGGTCTCACTAATGACCCCTCTCGGACGCACCATTGGACCGGTAGAAGCTGATTAAACAAAACTAATTTACAAAAAATAAAAAAATTGTATGGGGACCGCCTTAACAATTAGAGATAGAGGGTAGGTTTGTTCAGAGAAAATGTTTGGACTAAAAAAATATTATGGGTCGGTTATGCATTTTGTTGCTCTAAGGGCACTATTAGGGCAGTTAGAGCGGTTGGAGCAAATTTTAAAAATGTCGTTTTGTGTGGGAGCCCCCTTAGAAATTGGAGATAGGGTATTAGTTTGTTCCAAAGAAATGTTAAGACGTAAAAATTAATGGGGGTCGGTTTTATAAATGACCCCTCTATGACGCACCATTGGAGCAGTAGAAATGATTTTAAGATTGAAAAATTACAATAAAATTTTTTCAAAAAATTTAAAAAAAATAGTAATAATCGTTATCCCACGATCCTCCTGGGCAAAAAGTTTGTAGAATGGATAGAAGTTTTACACAAAAAAATTTCAAAAAAATCGAAGAGTACAAACATTTTCAAAAATGAGATTTAAATTTGAAAACTTAAAAATTACATACTAGAGCGCTTTTAAGAATTTTTTGGGATTTTCTTTTTAAAAAGAACTTAAAACAACAAAAATTTTGAAAAAAAAAATTGAAATTTGGACCATTATTGAAGAAGTTATGAGTAAAAGAAGTTTGAGTAAAGGAACAAACTACATACCAATTTTTAAAAATTCGATATCTTTTGAACGGGTCATCAAAAAAATCTGAAATTTTACCACGAAGGGGTTTTCGAAGGGTACTAAAAACTGTAAACAAATTGGGAAAATCTAAAAAATTTTTTTTTTCAAAGAGTCCGATTTGGCATGGAATGCCCCATATATATTCAAGATTCCCGATCAATTTTAAGACGATTAAGCGATGTCCACATGTATGGCTGTCTTTTGTAATCACTCTAACTTTTGAAAGACATGTTGGAAGTAACTGATGCTTTGCATATACATATATTTGTGAAAGGGTCGTTCATGTTGGTATTGAATTTTATTTAAATTTGTTTGGTGGTTATGTGGGAAAATGTAATGACTTTTCAAAATTTTTAACTTTTTTAAAGTTTATGAAGTTATTTTGTTCTTAAGCAGTAATAAGCAAACAAAAACAAATATTTACATAGTCAATCAAATTTTTTCACTCAAAATATTTTTTTACTCAAAATATTTTTTTACTCAAAAAAAAAAAAAAAATCACTCAATTTTTTTTCTTTTTTTTTTACAAAAAAACTTGTTTGCTTTTTTTTACAAAAAAATGTTATTTATAACAAAAATAGTAAAAAATATATTAAACAATCAAATATTTACATAGTCAATCAAATTTTTTCACTCAAAATATTTTTTACTAAAACTATTTTTTACTCAAAAAAAAATCACTCAAATTTTTTTTCTTTTTTTTGTACAAAAAAACTTGTTTGCTTTTTTTTACAAAACAATGTTATTTATAACAAAAATAGCAAAAAAATATATTAAAATTTTTTTTATCTATAAACATTTTTTTTTTACTAAAAATTTTTTTTTTACTCAAAATTTTTTTTTACAAAAAAATGTTTTTGGCAGATTAAAATTTGTTTGTTAATTATGCAGGGTTTTAATGCATTCGTTCAATCCGACCTTAACTTTTTTCACTTATTTGTTATTCATTCATTTTTTTATGTTTGTTGGTGGTGTTTTTAATAATGATTACCTTGGCAACAGTTTGAGTAACATTTGAATTTCCATAAAATTTCACGCTTCAATACAAATGTCAATCATTTGGTCACATTTGTTTGTTTCTTTTTATTTTTTTTGTTGGTTGTGTGACTTTTTCTTCCACTTGTGTGAATTATGCAATATTCATTCATATTATTTTCTAATATTGAACTTGTTGGCAAGTGGGACAAAGGAAACTCTTATGGAGGCGTTAAGGTGGAAACACATATGTCAACATTTAGACAAACAAAGAAAATGTCTTTACCTATGTGTATGGAAAAGTTTAACAAATAAATGTTAAAAAAAAGTTCTTCAAAATTATCTCAATAGCTAAAGAGAATATTAGCAGGCAGCATGTTCTTTTAAATTTATTTTATTGTACATATTATTGTACCATTCCCGCTCGGTAGTATTGAGTCGTCACATTTCTTAAATTCTCTTCCACTGAATCTTTATTGTATCAAATTCTGGAAAAAAACTCTGAAAAAGAAGTTTAAATGAAAAAAAGTTTGAGTGAAAAAAAAATTTAACAAAAAAAAAAATTAGAGTGAAAAAAATGGTGGGTGATCCCCAGATTTCGTATATTTTGTTAAAACTCTTTTATCAAAGGAGAAAATAGCAAATAAAGATTTCCTAACAAAAAGCGATTTTTTAGAAAAAACCGGACAATTTTTGAAAATTTCATACAAAAACACAATTTTTTTAATTTTAATGATGATACCCAGATTTTTGGAATTTCATACAAAATTTGATTTTTGGACATGCTTTTAATGGTGATCCCCAGATTGCGTTTATTTTATTCTAACTCTTACTATTTATGGAAAAAAAAATTAGAAAAAAATCATGTAAAAGATGAATTTTGGAAATTTTTTATGGTGATTCCCAGATTATGTGTATTTTTCTTTAACTCCTTTATTTGAGGAGATAATATTTATGATAAAGTTTATCAAATTCTGTAAAAAAACTTTGAAAAAGAAGTTTAAATTTCGAGTGAAAAAATTTTTTGGAAAGCATTTTTTTAAATTTTGATGATGATCTCCAGATTTTGTCTAATTTGCTCTTACTTTTTCATTAAAGGAAATAATTGCATATAAAGATTTTAGGAAAAATTTCATACAAAAAAAAGATTTATTGAAATGTTCTTAATGGTGATCCCCCGATTTCGTATATTTTGTTCTAACTCTTTTATCAAAAGAGAAAATAGCAAATAAAGATTTTCTAAAAAAATCGATTTTTAGAAAAAATCGGAAAAGTTTTTGAAAATTTCATACAAAACACATTTTGTTTAATTTTAATGATGATTCCCAGATTTTTTGAAAAGAATTTCATAAAAATTTTGATTTTTGGACATTCTTTTAAAGGTGATCCCAAAATTGCGTTTATTTTGCTCTAACTCTAAAAAAAAATTTAAAAAAAAAAATCATAAAAAAGACGAATTTTGCTAAATTTTTATGGTGATTCCCAGATTTTGTGTATTTTTTTTAACTCCTTTATTTAAGGAGATAATATTTATTATAAAGTTTATCAAATTCTGTAAAAAACAGTAAAAAAGAAGTTTAAATGAAAAAAGTTTGAGTGATCAAAATTTTGAGTATAAAAATATTTCGAGTGAAAAATTTTTTTTTGAAAGCACATTTTTTTAAATTTTGATGGTGATTCCCAGATTTTGTCTAATTTACTCTAACTTTTATATTTAAGGAAATAATTGCAAATAAAGATTTTAGGAAAAATTTTATACAAAAAAAGATTTTTTGAAATTTTCTTAATGGTGATCCCCAGATTTTGTATATTTTGTTAAAACTCTTTTATCAAAGGAGAAAATAGCAAATAAAAATTTTCTATAAAAAAACGATTTTTAGAAAAAACCGTACAATTTTTGAAAATTTCATAAAAAAACACATTTTTTTTAATTTTAATGATGATGCCCAGATTTTTAGAAAGTATTTTATACAAAATTTGATATTTGGACATGCTTTTAATGGTGATCACCAGATTGCGTTTATTTGACTCTAACTCTTACTATTTATGGAAAAAAAATTTAGAAAAAAATCATATAGAAGACGAATTTTGCAAAATTTTTATGTTGATTCCCATATTTTGTGTATTTTTCTTTAACTCCTTTTTCGATTGGAAAAAAGTTTTTGGAAAGCACATTTGTTTTAAATTTTGATGATGATCCCCAGATTTTGTCTAATTTGCTCTAACTTTTTTATTTGAGGAAATAATTGCAAATAAAGATTTTAGGAAAAATTTCATACAAAAAAAGATTTATTGAAATTTTCTTAATGGTTATCCCCAGACTTCGTATATTTTGCTCTAACTCTTTTTTCAAAGGAGAAAATAGCAAATAAAGATTTTCTAAAAAAAAACAATTTTTAGAAAAAATATTTTTGAAAATTTCATATAAAAACACATTTTTTTAACTTTAATGATGATACCTAGATTTTTGGAAAGTATTTCATACAAAATTTGATTTTTGGACATGCTTTTAATGGTGATTCCCAGATTGCGTTTATCTTACTCTAACTCTTTCTATTTATGGAAAAAAAAAATTAGAAAAAATCATATAAAAGACGAATTTTGCAAAATTTTTATGGTGATTCCCAGATTTTGTGTATTTTTCTTTAACACCTTTATTAAAGAAGATAATATTTATTATAAAGTTTATCAAATTCTGTAAAAAATTGTGAAAAAGAAGTTTAAATGAAAAAAAGTTTGAGTGAAAAAAATTTTGAATTAAAAAAAAAAATCGCGTGAAAAAATTTTTTTTGGAAGCACATTTTTTTTTAATTTTGATGACGATCCCCAGATTTGGTCTTTTTTTCTATAACTTTTTTATTTAAGGAGATAATTGCAAATATGTAAAGGTTTTAAGAAAAATTTCATACAAAAATATATTTTTTCGAAATGTTTTTAACGGTGATCCCCACCACATTGCGTCTACTTTGCACTAACTCTTATTATGGAGAAAATTGCAATTAAATTTTTGCAATTTGTCTGTTTTATTTTTACTCCTTTATTAAGAGAGACCATATTAAAAACAAAAATCATACAAAAATAGATATTTTGCAATTTTTGATTGTGATCCCCAAATTTGATCGATTTCGCTCTAACACTTTTATAAAAGGAGATAATTGCAAATATAAAGTTTTAGAAAAATTTCAAACAAAAACTTTGCTTATATTTTTCTTTAACTCTTGTGATCCTCAGATTTATTCTTGTTTGCTTTACCTACTTTATTTAAAAAGATACAATATTAATAATAGATGTTTTTGATAGTGATCCCAAACTCCTTTATTAAGACAGACAATTGGAAATGATAATTTTTCAGAAAAATGTCATACAAAAAACAAATTTTTTGCAAATTTTGGTGATGATCTCCAGATTTTGTCTATTTTGCTCTATTTAAGGTAATAATTGCAAATAATGTTTTAGGAAAAATTTCATACAAAAATTGATTTATTGAAATTTTTAAATGGTGATCCACAAATTTCGTATATATGGTTCTAATTTAAATTAAAGATTTTTAGAAAAAAAAAAACGGTTTTTAGGGAAAAAACGGACGATTTTTGAAAATTTCATACAAAGCACATTTTTAAATTTTAATGATGATCCCTAGATTTTTGGAAAGAGTTTCATACAAAATTTGATTTTTGGACATGTTTTAAATAGTGATTGCGTTTATTTTGCTCTAACTCTTACTATTTATGGAAAAAAAATTAAAAAAATCATATAAAAGATGAATTTTGGAAATTTTTTATGGTGATTCCTCGATTTTGTGTATTTTTCTTTAACTCCTTTATTTAAGGAAACAATATTTATTATAAAGTTTATCAAATTCTGTAAAAAACAGTAAAAAAGAAGTTTAAAAAAAAAGTTTGAGTGAACAAAATTTGAGTATTAAAAAAAATGTCGAGTAAAAAAAAATTTTTTTGAAAACACATTTTTTTTTAAATTTTGATGATGATCCCCAGATTTTGTCTAATTTGCTCTAACTTTTTTATTAAGGAAATAATTGCAAATAAAGATTTTAGGAAAAATTTCATAAAAAAAAAGATTTATTGAAATTTTCTTAATAATGATCCACAGATTTCGTATATTTTGTTAAAACTCTTCTATGGAAACTTTTAAATTGCCTATATTTTTCTCTGAGTCTGATTGTTTATGGAAAAAAATGCAAATAACGATTTTTTAAAAAAAATCATTTCGGACGATTTTATAGTAATCCCCAGATTTATTTTATTTTGCTTTAACTTATTTATTTGAGAGCACTTTTTTTTAATTTTGACCAACAATATATTTTTTTGATGGTGATCCCAAATATTTTCGATTTTGCTCTGGCTCCTTTATTAAGACAGACAATTGCAAATATTAATTTTGGGAAAATTTTCAAACACTAATTTTTTTTAAATTTTGATGATAATCCCCAGATTTTATCTATTTTGCTCTTACTTTTTTATTTAAGGAAATAATTGTAAATCAAGATTTTAGGAAAAATTGCATACAAAAATTTATTTATTGAAATTTTTAATGTTGATCCCCAGATTTCGTTTATTTTGAAAAAAAAAAACGATTTTTAGAAAAACAATACCGATTTTTAGAAAAAAACGGAAGATTTACTATTTATGGAATTTTTTTTTTACCAAAAAAATTCATATAAAGTACGATTTTTGGAAATTTTTTATGGTGATTGCCAGATTTTGTCTATTTTTCTTTAACTCCTTTATTTAAAGAGATAATAAAAAAATCCTTCATATAAAAATAGATATTTTAAAATTTTCAATAGTGATCTCCAAATTTGATCGATTTTACTCTAACTCCTTTATTAAAGGAGATAATTGCAATTAAAGATTTTCAGAAAAACTTCATACAAAAGTACATCTTTTGTAAAATTTTTGTTAATAATACCCATATTTTCTTAATTTTGCTTTAACTCTTTTATACTTACAAAAATAGATTTTCGAAATTTTGTTTATGGCGATCGCCAGATTTCGTCTTATTTGCTCTTACTCTTTTTATTAGCGGAGAAAATTGCAAATAAAGACTTTTAGAAAAAAAATCATAAAAATGAAGATTTTTTGGAAATTTTTAATGGTGATCCTCAGGTTTTGCCTTTTTTGCTTAAACTCTTTTATTTGAGAAGATATTTAAAATTAACAATAGATATTTTGAAATTGTTGATAATGATTCCAAATTTGATCTATTTTGCTATAACTTTTTTTTAAATATTTTAGGCAAAATTTTATGCAAAAACACATTTTTTTTTAAATTTTGATGATGATCTCCATATTTACCCTATTTTTCTCTAACTCTTTCAACTAAGGAGATAATTGCAAATATAGGTTTTAGGAAAAATTTCATAGGAAAATAGATTTTTGGAGATGTTTTTAATTGTGATTCCCAGATTGCTCCTATTTAAAAAAATTGATTTATTGAAATTTTTTAATGGTGATCCCCAGATTTCGTATATTTTGCTGTAGCTCTTTTATCAAAGGAGGAAATTTCAATTAGATTTTTTTTTTTTTTAATTTTAATGATAATCCCCAGATTTTTGGAAAGAATTTCATAGAAAATTTGATTTTTGGACATGTTTTAAATGGTGATCCCCAGATTTCGTATATTTTGCTGTAACTCTTTTATCAAAGGAGAAAATTTCAATTGAAGATTTTTGTTTTTAAATTTTAATGATGATCCCCAGATTTTTGGAAAGAATTTTATAGAAAATTTGATTTTTGAACATGTTTTAAATGGTGATCCCCAGATTTCGTATATTTTGCTGTAACTCTTTTATCAAAGGAGAAAATTTCAATTAAAGATTTTTTTTTTTAAATTTTAATGATGATCCCCAGATTTTTGGAAACAATTTCATAGAAAATTTGATTTTTGGACATGTTTTAAAGGGTGATCCCCAGATTTCGTATATTTTGCTGTAACTCTTTTATCAAAGGAGAAATTTCAATTAAAGTTTTTTTTTTTTTAAATTTTAATGATGATCCCCATATTTTTGGAAAGAATTTAATAGAAAATTTGATTTTTGGACATGTTTTAAATGGTGATCCCCAGATTTCGTATATTTTGCTGTAACTCTTCTATCAAAGGAGAAAATTTCAATTAAACATTTTTTTTTTAATTTTAATGATGATTTCCAGATTTTTGGAAAGAATTTCATAGAAAATTTGATTTTTCTATGAAAAATTTTTAGAGCAAAATAATATTATTTATGGAAATTTTTTTTACAAAAAAAAATTCATATAAAGTACGATTTTTGGAAATTTTTAATGGTGATTCTCAGATTTTGTCTATTTTTCATTAATTCCTTTACTTAGGAAGATAATAAAAAAAAAATCCTTCATGCAAAAATATATAATTTGAATATATATAGTGATCCCCAAACTTAATAAATGTTACTCTAACTCCTTTATTAAAGCAGATAATTGCAATTAAAGATTTTCACAAAAATTTCATACAAAAATACATCTTTTTTAAAATGTTTGTTAATGATACCCAGATTTTATTAATTTTGCTTTAACTCTTTTATTTGAGGAGGTAATTGCAAATAAAGATTTTAGAAAAAATTTCTTACAAAATTAGATTTTTAAAATTTTGTTGATGATGATTACCAGATTTCGTCTATTTTGCTCAAACTCTTTTTATTTATGGAGAAAATTGCAAGTAATGTTAAATGTAGTTGGTCACATTACTCATAAACCAAAATGTATTAAATTTTCGGTACGTATAATTAATATACATAATATTTACACAGTTTCAATAATCATACGCCATGATGTACCAACACTATGATTGTGGGTTTAATTTTGTTATTATACTTTGATATTATCTTTTATTTTCTTTTGCCACATAATAAAGAACATAAAACATGTGCAAACATTGTAAGAATAAGCTTTTACTATTAAAAGCTTTATCCAAAAATTAAAAGCTTTTACTATATAAATGGATATACACACAACAACTGCAACCAACTTCACATGTAAACAAACAAGGAATTTATATTTGAAATTTCCAAAATGACATTAAAGGATTGTGCGCAAAACAAATAAAACGAAAAGCAACAGAGTAATAACAAAATACATTAAACGAACAACAAAAACTAAATAACAAGAGAGAAAGGGAGAGAAATTATTAAATGAGAACAAGTGTCTCAAAATAAACACAACAATAATAAATACCGTTACATACACGAGACCATTATAAGAAAAATATATGGACTAAAATAAGTTTAAACGGTTAAGAGACTTCGTAACGTGCGGGTGTTAGCTTTAAAAAAAACTAAAAAAAAAAAAAAATATTAAAAACAGGCACAAAATAACATTAAAGCGCGCGTAATTGATAAAAAAAGGAAATTATAAAAGAAAAAAAAATTTAAGCTATTTAAGTGAAAAAAAAAGAAAACCTTTAAAAAAAAGGGAAAAAGAAAGAAAAAATTAAATTAGGAAAAAAATTAAAAAAAAGGTTAAAAAAAAAATTGAAAATATGAATAAATAAAGAGAAATTTAAATAAATGAAGAAAATTTAAAATTAAAAAAGAGTTTAATTAAGAAATTTTTTCTTAAAAAAAAGTGTTATAAGTGGAAAAATTTAAAGTTTTTGTGGTTAAATCAATAAATTAAGTTTTTTTTTTTTTTTGGTGAAATTATTATATTTTTTGTTCGTTATGTTGCTTAGTGAAAATGCTAATTAATTGTGAAAGCAAAAAGGCAACAAAAAAAAAAAGTGGTTTAGTGTATTGTAAATATACACACCCTTTGTATAATACAAGTTTATAAAAAAAAAAATTTGTGGTATTTTTTTTTTTATGAGGTCAAAGGTAAACGAATGCTAAATAAGGAGTTACTTACATACAGTTCGTTTTTAAAAGGAATTTAATAAACTAAAACAAAAATTATAATGAATTTTTTTTATTATAAAAAAAAAAAAATCGCATAAAAGGAACATAATGGATATAATGGATATAACAAATTGAATGTATGTAATGGATTTCTGCACTTAATGGATTTTTGGGGATTTTCTGCATTGGATTTAATATGGATTAACACAAATCGTATAGAAAGCAAAGCAATATTATTTTGGAATTTAGAACAAGAAAATATTTGCTAAAAACCACGTGAAGTTAGCAACAGAAATTCAACAATACTATTAAATGGATTATTTTTTGTAAAAGACATGTTTGTTTATGTTTCAAACAAAAAAAAAAACATAAAAAACTTGTATTATTTGCTGTTGTTATAGATGAAATTTAACGAACCATAAAGTTTACCATAAAAAATGATTATAATGGCATTTTTTATATATGTTTGCCAACAAACAACAGATGTTGCATATAATACAAATATAACTATTTAAAACTACGACAACAATTTACTAAGGAAATTTATGTAAAAATTACCTAATTACAATAAAAAAAATATATAAATTATTGTCCTTTAAAAAGTGAAAACATATAACAGCTGGGTATAAAATAATTACAAACAAATTAATAAAAACAGCAATAAATTTGGCAGATTTATCAAAAAAGAAAAAAATATTTAATTTATAAATGCAAAAATAATTATTTTCTTTTTTGGAAAATTTCACCTGTTTAAGAAAACGGCCATAAGCCCCATTGGTATTATGACCGTTTTAAAAGTGGTCATATTCCCCATAACAAATATGAGTGTTATGACCGCGATCTGTTCTGTCACAATCTCTATTTCCGATATGGGGGTAATGTCCGTGCGGGCTATGTCCGAGCACCTTGACACACATTTAAAATTTATAAAGAAAAAACAAGTGAGAGTGTTAAATTCGGCTGTACCGAGTCTTTTATACCCTCCAAAATGTAAAAAAAAATATGAAAAATAATTTGTCAGGGCCGTATTTGGGGGGGCGGTGTCAGTAACGGACGTTAAGTGCACCTTTCCAATTGCGAAAAAAAATACCAAAGTCATTTATTATGATATACATATTACCTTAAATTAGACAATTTTATCATTATTTGTTATTTTTTTTATATACGACCACAAAAGGCGCCGGCCCAAAAAACCGAAATTTTTTAATCCCCTGGGTCCAAGTGCAGGACTTTGAACTTTTCTTGCACAAAAATGTTTCATTTGTTTAACAAAAATACAAAAAAACTTGTAAAAAAGTGGCGTTTTTAAAGGTAGGTTTAGTTCATCAAGGGGAAACTTTTTTTCTCGTAGTCCGATTTTGACCATTTACGAACTTAACCAGCCTATGACTATTAAAGGTGTCCTAACGACTAAGGTAATTTTTTAAAATCACTTTTTAATACGTGGTAGGGTCCTAAATTTTAGTTTAGTATCTAAAAATGAGTGAGCCAAAATTTGGAGACAATCGGATAAAAATAACCCGTGCCGAAAATGGATTGAAGTTTTGGGACACTCTTATCTGATGAAAAAACACGTTTTTTCTAGTTTTTTGAAAAATATTGGTATATGCTATTTTTTGTTAATTTTTTTGTTAAGTAATATAAAAATAGTAATAAATTACCTTTCCAAATACCTTAAAGAAATTCAAATCGGATGAAAAATAAACATTTTACGCATACATGCCCCAGACCATTGCATGGTTTTTAAAGCCAAAATTTGAAAATTTTCAAAATTTTTAGGCAAAAAAATAAAAAAAATTAAATTTTACTTTATAATTATATTAAATACATGTTATAGATAAAAACTAACAGATATGGTAGTCTAACTTTTTTTTCATTTGGCGTGGGTAGTGATATAATTTCCGCGGATTCCAAAGAAAATGAGTTTTTCTAAAATAATTTAGCAAATATGGGAACCAATTTTCTGTATTGTATTATACGAAGTGAAATACATAATCTCTGTAAATTTTTTGAGAATTCGGGCATCTTTAACCCCTTTTCGTCGAGGTGAAATGACAAATTTGAGACGTTATACATTTTTTAATACAAAATATCTGCATATATCCGATTTCTCAAAAGTTACAGAATTTACGTTTTACACTTCGATCCGCACAATAGAGCACAAATTTTCAAAAATTTGCTTAATTATTGTAGAAAAACGCATTTTATTTGGAATCCGCGGAAATTTTATCACTACCTGCGCCAAATAAAAAAAAGCTTGACTACCATATCTCCTATTTTTAATCTTAAACATGTTTTCAATTTGATCATAAAGTAAAATTAAATTTTTATTATTTTTTTGCCTAAAAATTTTGAAAATTTTGAAATTCTGGCTCTAAAAACCATACAATGGTCTGGGGCATGTATGCGTAAAATGCTTATTTTTCATCCGATTTTAATTTTATTAGTCGTTTCGAAAAGGTAATTTAGTACCATTTTCTTATTATTTCACAAAAACTTTAACAAAAAATATCAAATACCAATGTTTTTCGAAAAACTAGAAAAAAAGAGTTTTTCGTTTTTATAAGAATGTTCCAAAAGTTCAATCCATTTTCGTCACGAGTTATTTTTAGCCGATTGTCCCCGAATTTTGGCTCACTCATTGTTAGATACTAAAGAACAATATAGGACCCTACCAGGTATAAAAAGGTGATTTTCGTTTTTAAGGACACCTCTAATGACTATGATACATAACAACAGATATATCTGTTTTATTTTGGACTGTATCGTGTTATCTACAGACAGACGGACGGGCATTCATAAAATGTCTTAAAATCGATCATGGATCAATAACACAAAAATTAGAAAAGTCGTTGAACACGAACTGGATAATATACGTTTGAAACTAGAGACTAAATGTAGTAAAACTGGATTTACAGTTTTTCATTTCATGATCCTGTTTCCTTTTAAAAGGACTTCAAAGTTTTAGAGCAGCGGTTACCAGCCTATGGTACGCGTACCACTAGGGGGTTCGCGAAACTGTCCGCGGGGGCACGCAAAATTTTAGTAATTCGGGCATTCGTTTTAAATTAACCTTTCAATGCTGGTTCCGCATCTGGCTACCAAAGTTTTCCATAACGTCAGGTTTTCAAGAAAGTTGAGATCAAAGTTCACAAAAAATGTATAACATATTAATTTAGAGAGCATATTTTGGAATATTTTTGGGTGATATTTTGAGATCTGACCAATTGTTTTCGATTAACCTTTCGATGCTGATTCCGAATATGGTTCCCAAATTTTTCAATGATGCCAGGTTTTTGAGCAAATTTATGTAAAAGTTCTCACAAAAAGTTTTTTTTTTTTTGGCATTTTGGAGACGGGTTGTGATAGAGTGGAAATGTTGGTACCATTTTTATTAAGCTCAAAATGCCCTTTTATTGTATATACGAGGCTGTTTCATTCGAAAAGTCACGGAATTATTGATGTGCCCTCGAATTAAAAAAAAAAAACATTTAAAAAAAATTCAAAACATTATATTTCCGCCCCTGTGATGGGATTTTGGAACTTTTTTAAGATTTCAAAAAACGTCCGTTGATGCATTGAACTACCCCAAGGAGCGAACGTTTTTCCAAAAAAAATACTACCATTGTTTTGATCCCCCCTAAAATTTTCAAAAAAATTATAATACCCGCAGGTCAAAAATCTGAAAATTAATATTTATATGTAAAGTTTTTTAACGAAAACAAAAACACGTTAGGGGGTACGCGGCTGATGAAATTCAAAATTAGGGGTACGCGACTCGCGTATGCGAGCCAAAAAGGTTGGTAACCGCTGTTTTAGAGGATTAAATTTTATAAAATATTTTTTTATTATTTGTACTTGTACTAGGATGCCATTATTGATACACTCAAAAAATTAACCAGTTACTGGCTACTAAAAATTTAACTAAGTCCCAGTTGAAATACACCTAACTGAGCCCCAGTTGTTTTCACTCGGTTGATTGTAACTAATTTTAAAAACAATTTTGAATTTAACTGAATTTCCAGTTACAGGCAACAGCATATTAGTTAAATTAGTGAAATCGTTGAAAATAGTTAGTAATAACTGGTTAATAAATAAAAATTGTCAATGGGGACTAAATATTTTATTTTTTAATTTCACCATTAAAGAAACGATTTTTTAATTTTAACACTATTATTTTATTTTAAGATTTTATTTACATTCATTATATTGAAACATCCATAAACAACCAGCTTTTGAACTTAAACATCTTAATTTCAAGACACCGAATTCCCGACTCCTTTTTAAGCTGCTATCTCTTATTTATTCTCCATCTGAAAATATATTATCAGTATTTTTTTTTTATAAAGCAAGACACAAATTAGCAAACAAAACTCCATTAAAGAAACGATTTTTTAATTTTAACACTATTATTTTATTTTAAGATTTTATTTACATTCATTATATTGAAACATCCATAAACAACCAGCTTTTGAACTTAAACATCTTAATTTCAAGACACCGAATTCCCGACTCCTTTTTAAGCTGCTATCTCTTATTTATTCTCCATCTGAAAATATATTATCAGTATTTTTTTTTTATAAAGGAAGACACAAATTAGCAAACAAAACTTACCATTACAAAATTAAAATCCGCTTGGGGTTATTTTTCCCTTTTTAGTTTTATAAAATGATGTTCATTTTTGAAATTTGTAAACAAATAAATTTAATTTTATTCACAGGGTAACTGATAGATTGTTTTAAATAATTAAAACCCCAGTTGTTCGTAACTAACTCAGTTATTTTAAATTTATTTCAAATCAACTGAGGATTTTCGTAACTATCTAACTGGGGAATTTTTTCGGTGTAGCATATTTTCATATTTTATTATTTTCACATATCAGGAAAAAGAAAGCAAGTTACGTCCATTTAAAAATGTGTCCTTCAATATCATTCAAAATGTTCAACAACATATTTTGATAAAGTTTTCAAATGACTTTATTCACATCCTTTTATCCTGATATGGCAAAATATAAAAATGGGAAAATTAGGGAAGATCCTCCCGTCACCAGTGTCATCCTAGGACCATTACAAATTTTTCAAAAATATTTTACAAAATGTATCCTTTAAAACTTTAAAGTCCTTTTAAAAGGAAACAGGATCACGAAATGAAAAACTGTAAATGCAGTTTTACTCCATTTAATCTCTACTTTCAGACGTATATCATCCGGTTCATGTTTAATATTGGCTGTCGGTCGGTGTATGAAGAGTTTAAAGCGAATCCGGCATTGAAAAGTAAATATTTTTAAGTAATTTGGATTTTTTTAAAAACATTTTAAACCCATACAAATTTTAGAGAGAGCGGTGGCTCGGTTGACGAAAAACCCCTCATATCGTCACCTAAAATGCAAAAGGCCCTAACTAACATTTTGATTATTTTACAGGAGATGCAAAAAACAGTATTGAGTAAAATTTTGAATTTGTTACTTACATTGCTGGGTTTGATTCAATTGGGCTAAAATTTTCTGACGACGTACGTTTTGTTAATATGTATCAAAATTAATCATAAAATTATTTAAAAATGTTTTTCTAGTTACGTTAATTGGCGATTTCGTAATTCACGTGTTTTTAATTTTTGGATATAAAATCGCTTATTTTTATTATGTGACCCAATTTTTTTGTAAGGACGTGTAGGTTAATGAAATAAACAGAATCAATCAAAAAACCGATTTTGCATTTTTTGTTAGTTAGGGCCTTTTACATTTTAGGTGACGATATATACTTTATGGGGTTCCCGACCGATTTTTTGATGAATTACAAATGGAATTACATAGTGAGTATACCCCATACTGTGGTTGGAGGGTATAAAAATAGCCCGAATTTGATAAATTGACTTTTTTAAAAAATGTAAAATTTCAGAACGGGTTCTGAAAATTTTGAAAATTAAATTTTTTTATTCGATAGCCCATTAAATTAGATAAATCTTAAATCAACGAAACTGGACACAAATTTGATAATTTTTCCTATATTTAAACACGCCTCCTTCGATCAGTTTTTGTAAAATTAAAAAACCAAAAACTCAATTTTCTTAGTTCCATATAGGGCTATCCATACCACCCATTCAGAAATTAATGGAACACATGTTTTTCTGTAGCGGGACATTTGGTGTGGAATGCCTCATATATAGATATTGTATTAACCTAAAAAATTTGCCAAGAAATAACAGCTGTTTAAAAAAAAAAAATATTCAAAATTAATAAAATTAATGATATATTCACCAAGGACAACAATTAAATAAATACCTTAGTATGTATTTACAATGCCAATAAAAAAAACCCACAATAATAATAAAAACAATATTAAAATGACCAATCATAATGCCAACAAATAACAGCTGCTATATAAATAATAATAATTTTTTAAACAAAAAAATTAAAAAAAAATAATTATTTTCTTCTTTTTATAATTTTACTAGCAAATTTTATGTAAATCACTAGATTTATATAATTGAAAAGAAAATGTAACACCCCCACAACTTGCCCCCCCCCCCCCTCTTGTTGAAAACATGAAAAAGCAGGAAAGTTTTTAAAAGAAACTTTTATAACAGTTAAGCAAATTATTAAGATACTTAATCATCATTATCAACATTGCCAACATTAGCAGCAACATCGTTTGTTTATATCGACATCAACCATATTGTTAACGACATCATTGACAATTTGCCACATTAATACTTATGTGAGAAATTTTAATGTGAAAAATGTAACCCACCATATACAAAAAAGAAAAACTAATGGTGCCAATGACAGTTAGACAGACAGTCAAGCACTCCTTTGTCATTGTCGCCAAAGACGTCAACAACAGCAACAACTACAACAAAAGCGACAAAAACGACGAAGACGACAGCGTCAATGTCGTTATCGCCGACGACATTTACTAACGTTTGTCGTTAGTAAATAAAAAAAAAATAAGAAAACAAGAAATCTTTTATCATACCACAAAACTAATTAATGTTTGTCACATATTCATATGTAAGCTTAATGAGGAGTTAAAAACAACAGAAGGAGAGAAAGCGTAAGAGAGAAAATTTAAATGAGTAGGGGTATGAGAAACAACAGCAACAGAAAAAAAAGGATGTATAAAACAAAGTTCGTTGAAATTTAACAACATTTGTGTCAACAACAAAAAAACCAAAGCAAGCAAAAACCAAAGAAAATCAACAAAAAATCTCCTTTTGTTATTTGCCACAAACAAACGTGATTTTAAAAAAGGAATATTTTTGTGTTTTTTTTTTTTTTTTGTTAAAATGTTTCTAAAAGAGAAAAAAATCTTAATTTAAAATAAGAACGTGCTTAATAATTTAAATATAACCTCAATTGTACAAAAATTCAACAAATTTCCTTTAAAAAAGGTTAAATATAAAACGTGCTGTCATAGATAACGGTAATTTATTAAAAAAAAAAAAGTAATAAAACGTACTTTGACGGGTGTAACAAGTTTCTATTAAAAGGGCGTGTCATTTAACAATGTTAACTTAACATTGTTATATTCGCGTAGAAAATGAAAGTAAACGATGTAACCAACAAAAGTAAGCTAACGCGTAAACTTTGCTTGTTCTTTTTTTTTTTTTGCATACTAAAATCAAGTCACATAGGCCTGAATCTTAAAATGAATGACAAGTAAGCTGAGAATTTACGTAGGCAATTGTTTTGATGTTCTTGACCACTTTAACGCGTTATGAAGAAAAACTTACATTTTGGGAAAGTGGTTATAAGGAAGGCATCCCATACCTTACACTGCGATTGTTTTGCAATTTTAAAGAGGAACAAAATCTTAGTGCTAGTTTTCATAACACGAATGACTAGTCGCAGATCCACCAAATTCGATAGAAAAAAAATAGAAAGAAAAGAAAAGGAGAGGAGAGGAAAAAAGAAAGTGAAAAGGAAATAATCTGAGAATTTTTTTTATGAAAAATGTCAAGGAACCTTAAAATTTTTCTATAGGAAAAATGTCTCGGAATGTATTTTTTTTTTTTATATGAAAAAAATTAAAGAATTTTTCTATAGGAAAAATTTGAGCATTTTTTTAGGAAAAAAGTGAGAATTTTTCGAAAGGAATAATCGAATTTTTCTATAGGAAAATCCCTAAAAGTTTTCTATAGGATAAATCTGAGAATTTTTCTATATCAGATTTTTTTTTTATAGAAATTCTTCTTTGAAAAATGTCTAAGAATCTTAAAATTTTTCTAAAGGAAAAATGTTTCAGAATGTTAGAAAGTTTCTACAGATATACAGTGCCAGTCAAAAAAATAGCACCAATGACAAAATCTTATGTGCGTATTCGTTTAAAGTAAATATGCAATAGTTTTATACGAAGTACTATATACCCCATAAATGTTTTTACTTTTTCCAAAAATTGTGGACGGTTCTTTTTTAATGATCGATATTTAAAAAAAACTCTGAATCAGTGCAGTCAATAAAATAGCACCGAAAGAAAAATTTTTTTTAAAAAATTAATATTGTTTTAATTATTAAAATAAAAGTGTTAAATATTAAAGAAAGATAGTTTTTATTTATAAAAAAATTTAATTCATTACAAAATTTGACATTTATTTTCATAAAAATATGACGTGAAAGGAATTAGACTCCTGAAAAACGTGCTTTTGTAAAAATATGATTTCTGAACATTAACCATATTCTGAAATAGAAAAATTTAAATTAAAAACATTTTAATTAAAACAAGTGAGAGTATTACATTCGGCTGTGCCGAATCTTTTATACCCTCCAAAATGTAAAAAAAATATATATAAAAAAAAAAAATCAGGGGCGTCTTTTTTGTGGGGGGGGGGGGGATCGGTGGGTGACGTTAGGGGGCACATCCCCCTTGCGATTTTGCACTTCTTCTGAGATAAGAAAGTTGCATTTGCTTAGCAAGAGTAAAAAAAACGCTGCAAAAAATGCGGTTTTTCTTAGGTTTGTTTAGTTCTCCAAGGGGGAACTTTTTCCCCCTTGGGCCACCTTTTGCCCATTTCCGAACTTAATCTGCCTAGGAATATAAGACATATTCGTGCCAAACTTCGGAAGTCTTGCTCTTTTATTTTGGACTGTATCGTGTCTTCTACAGACGGACAGACGGACGGACGGACATCGCTAGAATGTCTTACAATCGATCACTGATCAATAAAATATATGGGGGTTTTCGTGTCAACTGACACAACTTTTGAAACCGATGTCTTCAGATCGGGATGAAATTGCACCAAGGTTAGTCCTATTGGATAGTAGTTCAGAGACAATTTTTCAACGAGATTGGTCAAGAACTCTCTGAGTTCGAGGGGGTCGAAATTTGACATTTTGGCCAAAGTGGTGTTGATTCTCATCCATGTAACTTCTTACCTATTATTTTTAGCAAAATGTGTCCCAAAGAGTTTAGATAGCTATTTCTTCAGTCTTTCGAAAAAAAAATTTAAAAAAAATAAAAAAAAAATTTTAATTTTTTTTTCTTAAAAATCCAAAACTTTTTCGACTTTTTCCTCAAATTGGGCCCTTTTTTTTTTTTTTTTGATTTAAAAGAAAGCTTAGGTGATTTCCTTTAAGAGCTGTGGGGTCGCTTAGTGGGATGCGAGTGGGATATCTATGAAATTTTTTTTTTTTTAACTTTGGAACACAAAAAACGGTTCTTCAATTTGCACTATTAATAGCTAACCAGTTTTCGATTTCGATCCGCGATACCCTCTAATTTTTTTAGGTTCGAAAAGAAAGCACGTGCCAAAAAATGGGAGCGGTGGGGAGGGGCCATATGGCCCCTGATTGGAGTTAAAGTTGGGCGTAAAGAGGTAAAAATCCTCAAAAATCCCCATAACTGCCCTAGAAACGCCCCTGGAGGGGTGCAATGTGAGACCGACCTCCAATAATTTTCTGCCCCCCAACATTTTTCTTGAACATACCTTACCCCTATTTCCACTTCCTAAGGGGGCTCCCATACAAAATGACATTTTTATAAAATTTGCTCCTACCGCTTTAACTGTCCATAGGGTGCCCCTAGAGATGTAAAATGTATGACCGACCTCCAATATTTTTTCAACTCCAACATTTTCTTAGAATATACCTACCCTTTATTTTCAACTCTTTAGGGGGTCCCCATACATTTTTTTTATTTTTTTATTAGTTTTTAAAAATACATGTTTTTATAATGTATGGGAGCCCCTTAGGGAGTGGAGATAGGGTGTTATGATGTTCGGACAAAATGTTGGTAACTAAAAAATAAAGGGGGTTGGTCGTAATTTTTGCCTCTCTAGGAGGCACGGTAGGGGCGGTAGGAGCTGGTTTAATAAAACAAATTTATAAAAAATAAAAGAAATGTATGGGGACCACCTTAAGGGTTAAAGATACATTGTAGGTATGTTTGCAAAAAATGTTGGAATTAATAAAATAATGGAGGTCGGTCATACATTTGGCCCCACTAGGGGCACTTTAGGGTAAGTTAGAATGATAGGATCAAATTTTTTAAAAATGTTTTTTATGGGAGCCCCCTTAGGAAGTGGAAATAAGGGTAAGGTATGTTCAAGAAAAATGTTGGGGGCAGAAAATTATTGGAGGTCGGTCTCAAATTGCACCCCTCCAGGGGCGTTTCTAGGGGAGTTTTGGCGCTTTTTGAGGATTTTTACCTCTTTACGCCCAACTTTGACCCCAATGAAAGGCCATATGGCCCCTCCCCACCGCCCCCATTTTTTGGTTCGTGCTTTCTTTTTCGAACCTAAAAAAATTAGAGGGTATCGCGGATCGAAATCGAAAACTGGTTAGCTATCCCACGCCTAATAGTGCAAATTGAAGAACCGTTTTTTGTGTTCCAAAGTTAAAAAAAAAAATTTTCATAGATATCCCAATCGCATCCCACTAAGCGACCCCACAGCTCTTAAAGGAAATCACCTAAGCTTTCTTTTGAATCAAAAAAAAAAAAAAAAAATACGCCCAATTTGAGGAAAAAGTCAAAAAAGTTTTGGATTTTTAAGAAAAAAAATCAAATTTTTTTTTTATTTTTTTTATATTTTTTTTCGAAAGACTGAAGAAATAGCTATCTAAACTCTTTGGGACACATTTTGCTAAAAACAATAGGTAAGAAGTTACATGGATGAGAATCAACACCTCTTTGGCCAAAATGTCAAATTTCGACCCCATCTAACTCAGAGAGTTCTTGACCGATCTCGTTGAAAAATTGTGTCTGAACTACTATCCAATAGGACTAACATTGGTGCAAATTTCATCCCGATCGGAAGACATCGATTTCAAAAGTTGTGTTAGTTGACACGAAAACCCCCATATACTTTATGGGGTCCTAGACCGATGTTTCGATGCGTTACACACGGAATGACAAAGTGAGTATACCCCCATACTGTGGTTGGAGGGTATAAAAAAAATTTAGCAAAGCCGAATTTTTACAAGGTTGTGCCACCATTGGACAGGCATTAAAAAACTTTTCTTCTTCAAATCTGCCATCCAATTTTTTCTAGAACGTTGCGTTTTTGAGATATTCACTGTTAAAAAGTCAAAAAGCCAATAATTTCGCCCTTTTAGTGGTCCACTGTTACAGATTCTTCCAAAAATAGGACTTTATTTCATATTAAATGGATCACCTAATTTCAAAACTGCAACTCAAAATTTTCTAGCATGTTCCATTTTTGAGATATTCGCATTTGAAAATTTTTCACGCGAAAACTTTGAACGCGAATATCTCTAAAACGGAACATGGTAGAAAAATTTGGATTGCAGTTTTGGAATCAGGAGGTCAAATTTATCTGAGATTAAGTCCTATTTGTTGGAAGTAACATAACAGTGGACACCTACACGCAGAGAAGAGATATGATTGCGGCAACCATAATTAAAGAGTGTCATATTGTGATTAAAAATTTTATCATAACTTGTTTGCAGCAACCACAAAATTTTTGCAACAATCATGTTATGATAATAAATATTCTAAAAATTATAATTATGATACAATTTTCAATCATAATATGACGCTCTTAAATTATGGTTGCCACAATCATATCTCTTCTCGGAGTGCAAAATTATTGGCAATTCATGTGACCAGCGTCCACCTCCTGAACAACAGTGGACCTCCAAAAGTGAAAAATTATTGGCAATTCATGTGACCAGCACCCACCTCCTAAACAACATCAAGACAAAATCCTATGAAAATGTTTACTATCTTTTAGTTTGAGGGCCAATCCTTATTTTACTAAACTAGTATGAAGGAAATCGAACAAGCTTAAGTTTACGCGTTTAGAAAGAATTACTTAGCAACAAAAATGCGTTGAGGTCGTTTGACAATTTAAAAAAAAATTGTATGAACCTTAAAAGAGAATAGGTCATACACTAATGTTGAAAACAAATTCATTTAATGAACATTTTTCAGAAACAAAAGGAAGCAACGCAAATTGTTGTTATGAATTTTCATCTTAAACTTTGCATTCTCACCATGGTATAGAAAAAAAAAAACAATTAAAAACACCGTGAATATAACCGAAATATACCGTCTTTATTTAAATAAAACATAAACAATAATTATTATGTCTGTTGAATATTTGGCAACATCACCAACAACAACGACTTCAACAGCAACAATAAATGATGATAGCAACATAAGTGACGTTACCAATAATAACAATAACAACAAAAATAACAACTCAACAGTTAACGAAGAAACAGAAGAAGCGGAAGAAACAGCCGAATCAGAAAAACCAGAAATTCTTACAATCGACAAAGATCAAGATTCGGATGTAAAACAAACAACCAGGGAATGTAGTATTTGACGTACTTTTTATCAACAACAAGACCAACAAAAACAACAACAAAAATTGCTACATCAACAGCAACAAAAATATCATTTTGATTTAAAACAATCGGATAAATTTAAACAAAATTCTAAAACATTAATTAATAAATCATTAAAATCACCAAATTTAACAAAAACATTTCCCTCGGCAGCCGAAACATCATCATTAGCATCGCCGTCAAATAATTCCCTGGTTTGTACGCGTCATGTTACTACATGTCCAGCCCATAAAAAGCACTATCAAAAACATTATCATCAACAGCAGCAGCAGCAGCAACAACAGCAGCAACATCAACAAGAACAGCAACATTATCATCAAAACTTTCAGCAATATCATCAGCATCATCAACATCAAAAAGATTATTTTCATTTTGAACGTCCCGAACCGGTATATGCCAATATGGTTTTAAGTACCGAATGGTCACAAGTAGAAGTTATTGATCTTATTAACGATGGCAATGGTTTGGGTTTTATATTGGTGGGTGGCCGTAGCACGGGCGTGGTCATAAAAGCTTTAACTCCGGGAGGCGTAGCAGAGCGCGACGGTCGTTTGCAATGTGGTGATCATGTTTTGCAAATAGGTGAGGTTAATTTGCGAGGTTTTAGTTCCGAACAGGTGGCCACAGTTCTTCGTCAGACTGGAGCTCAGGTTCGTTTGATTGTAGCAAGACCGGTGGAATCAGCGAATGCCGATTTTCAACATCAATTGCATAGTCATGCACCAATTATTCCAACTAAGCTCCTCTCCGACCCAGAAGAATTGTCTAGGCATCTATTTCATAATCCTCCGGTAACAGAGGGTGCCGGTGGTGGTGATGGTCTTGGTAGTGGGACATCTGGTAATTTTCCTCAAACGAATAAAGAAAGTCAAGATTCTTTACATCTTAATCTAATGTTGAATCTTAATTTTCCCCCAACACCCGATACAGAATTAGCAGATTTACCACTGCCACCGATACCCAAAGAATTGACAACGTCGGCCCAACAACAGCGTAAATATCCCAAAGATTTGGATATAATACCATTTTCCATAGTATCACCACCACTGCCCCAACCTCCTCATCAACAACAAAAACATCATCTACAACATCAACAATCAACCACATCAATGAAACCTAGTGTTAGTACTCCACATATGGACCATATAGAGACTGTGATAGCTGGTATAACTACTACTCAAACTACAAATACTACTACTCGAACTTCATTTAATGATGATGATCTCGACGACTGTTGTTCCATATCATCCTCCAACTACATAGATTCACCAGAAACGGAAACATATGAAGTTAAATTAAGAAAAAATGTCTATGGCCTGGGAATAACAGTGGCCGGTTATGTATGTGAAGAGGAAGATCTTTCGGGGATCTTTGTTAAATCGATAATTGAGGGAAGTGCGGCCGAAATGTCGGGTCAAATACAAATCAATGATCGTATCGTTAAGGTAGATGGTAAGACATTAAGTGGCGTCACTAATCATCAGGCGGTTGAATTGCTACGCAATACCGACATAGAGGTTCATCTTACTTTGGAACGTTTCTTAAGGGGTCGTAAATTCGAACACTTACAAGTAGCCTTAACGGAATTGAAAATTGCAGTAGATAGCCAATCACAGGTTTCACTACCACCCTCCCCATCGATAGCGACACTATCGTGGTTGCCACCAAAATCAGATGGTGATTCTATAGCAACAGATGGTGGTGTTATATTGATGGATTTTGGTGATTTACCCTCAAGAGAAACGGTTGACTCACAAATGTCTCATATGCTCGATAATAAAAGTGATCATAGTAATGTTATGCCAGCGACAGTGGAGGCGGAGCCGATTAGTAGATTATCAAAAACTCCCACAACACCAGAAGCTAAACCCTTAGCCAATGGTTCAGCTTGTCATGCATCGGAAATAGTAGAAATGCAAACACCCGAAAAACCTGTAAATGGTTCCATTGGCTCACGAACACCCACCATTGATAACTTTACCGATCTACTTGGCAAACAATATACCGAATTAATACCAGTGGGACCTATGAAACCAGCAACAACAACAACCATATCAACGGTAACAAAGTCACTTTCCCAAACAACACCACCCGAACAACATTCCAGTCCTAGTGTGGATTCTTTAAAAGTTGCCTGGAAAAGTGAGTTTCCCGACAGTGAAATTATAGTAGCCGAAATAAATAAACTTTCAGGTCTAGGAATCAGCCTAGAAGGCACCGTAGATGTAGAGCGTGGCATTGAGAAGCGACCCCATCATTATATACGTTCGATTTTGGAGGATGGACCCGTTGGACGTCAGGGCATTTTGAAACCCGGTGATGAGCTGCTGCAGGTTAACGAACACAAGCTTCAAGGTCTGCGACATACCGAAGTGGTGAAAATACTCAAAGAACTGCCTTTACATGTCAAATTGGTGTGTGTACGCGGTGTTACGGCACCCTCCATTATAAATACTTCCCAAAATCCCGAGGCCTTTGAAACGAGAAGTCTTCTGCCCGGCGGTCATCAAAGTTTACAAAACCTGATGACCAAAGCCCAGTCGGAAAGTTCTTTGTATACCTCTAGCACTGCCACTCTGACGGATCAACAACGTTCGAAATCATTGGAAAATGTATCCGGTTTGGCTCTTTGGAGTACGGATGTTACCATAGTTGAAATTGAAAAGACCGAACAGGGTTTTGGTTTTTCCATATTAGACTATCAAGACCCCTTAGATCCCGAGGGCAGTGTTATAGTAATACGTGGTCTAATACGGGGTGGTTCTGCCGAAACAACAAATGATATCTTTCCCGGCGATCGTTTGGTCAGTGTGGGTGAGCACAGTCTTCAAGGTTTGGATTTAGATGAAGCTGTAGCGATATTGAAAGGCATGCCTTTGGGTCTAACCAAATTGGGTATTTGTCGACCGTTATCAACATCGGATAGTAATATAGCATCACCAATAGGAGAGGGAGACTCACCGAGCACATAGTTTTCAATGGAGTTTTATTGTGAGTATAAAATATTTTCTTTATTTCTTTTATGTATTTTTAAGCTTTATTAAAATTAAATTTATAGCTTTAATATGAAAATGTAGGAAAAGTTAATCTTTTTGTTATGATTTCGTTGTTGGTTTTGGTGTTTTGATAATCCAGCAAACATTTATGTTTTAAGAGTAAAAGGGGGTTTTAAGAGTAAAAGAAATGATAGTAGAAACAAAGTATTTGATAATACATAATTTGGTTTGATATTATAGCTCATTAGACTGGGTCGTTTATAAAGGATTAATTCTATAGCTTATCACGATAAAGTTCCACAGCCAAATTATTAGATTTTTGGGTCGCGATTTAGTACAGCTGAAATCGTTATATGTTCATAGCTTGTCATTTGATGTCCGATCATTATACAAAAATATTAGAAAGTCCTCAGTGAGTACTAAATTTGACCCATATCTGGTTTTAAACTCAGAGTTTCTCAGCTTTCAACCCATCTATAGGATTTTTATTTTTCCATTACATTACACCGTCCGACAAAAATAAAAAAAGTCGTTAAACATGAACTGGAGAATATATGTTTGAAAAAAGAGACTAAATGTAGTAAAACTGCATTTACTGTTTTTCATTTCGTCATCCTGTTTTCTTTTAAAAGGACTTTAAGTTTATAAAGGACTAGATTTTATAAAATATTTGTTTAATATTTGTACTTGTCCTGGGTTGCCACTAGTAACAGAAAATGAAAGAGGAGAATCTCCCCTAATTTTTCTATTTTATTATTTTGCCATATCAGGATAAAAGGATGTGAATAAAGTCATTTAAAAACTTTATCAAAGTATTTTGTTTAATATTTTGAATGATATTAAAGGATACATTTTTGAAAGGACGTAACTAACCTCCTTTTTCCTGATATGTTAAAATAATAAAATAGGGAAATTAGGGGAGATCCTCCTCTTTTATTTGCTACCACTTGTGGCACTTACGACATCCTAGTACAAATATTAAAAAATATTTTAAAAAATTTAATCCTCTAAAATTTTGAAGTTCTTTTAGAAGGAAGCAGGATCACGAAAAGAAAATCTGTAAATGCACTTTTACTACATTTAGTCTCTAGTTTCAAACGTATATTATCCAGTTCGTGTTTAACGACTTCTTTTAATTTTTGTCGGACTGTGTTATATACGAAAATATATGAAGCAGATTTTCATTACACAGTGCAACAGTAACATTCAAATCAATGGAAAAAATTCAAATCAATGCATTTTTTTTATTAGAGCCTAAGGGAATTACAAAAATTGAGAATTAAAAAATATTTAATGTAAAAAAAAATCCTGTTCATGAGAAACCGATATAATGAAATCAAATAACCTTTAATTTAATTCATCTAAACATATAAACATTTGCTGGTTTATTTATGTGACTTGTTTAGGGATTTGAAATAATAAAAAAAAAAAAATAATAAGAAAATAAAATTCAAGTTTTTATTACCTACGACTACCTGGTGCTTTGCACAACGTTTACGTGTACGTATGTACGTATATAATACATACATTCACGTAAATTATTGCGATATTCCTACTGCTAAACCAAAACTTGACATGTCACTGACAAATGTTGCAAATCAATAATTCTTTCAGTATTTTTTTTTCTTTTTTTTGTAAACTGCCGCCCCTTTACACATTTAAAATATAACGAACAGTGTCACTGAATGTTCAATATATTGTGTTGAAAAAATGAAGAGATTTTTTTATAAATGAGTAGCATTATTACTGTTTAAAAATGGATTATTGAGAATATGGAAAAATTTATGAAATGTTTTTAATAAAGCCTGATTATGCTTTAAGCAGCACGTTTAAATATTTAAAGTAGATTAAATGCTGGCATTAGAAAGTTTAGGAAGAAATTAAATATTTTAAAAATTTTTCTTTAAAAAATAATAGCTTATTTCTTATTTAATTTTTTTCATAAGAGTAAAACTTACCAATAACAAATGTTAAAACATGGTTTACATTTTTTTACACTTACCTAAAAAGAGAAAAATGGTGTATAAAATTAATAAAAAAAAATAAAATTAAAAATTAAATTAAAGTTGTTTTTCTAATATTAGCTCTGAAGATGCTACGCGATGTGTGGCGAAATATAGGCAATAAAGAAATTTACAAACACTTGACCTCGAGCTTGAACAACTTTATTTTTTAAACATATTAAAAATTAAATCTACAAATTTTTGATGCACGCCACCAACTAGCCCACGTAGGGTCGTTGGTAGCGTGCTAGCCTTTGGACGTGGGGGTCGTGGGTTCGATTCCCACCAGAACCCTTGGTTGTTTTCGCTACAACGAGACCAGTTCTCGGTTAGGTTGAAATTATTAAAAATGAGTCGTAAACAAATAGAAAAGAATAAATAAAAATAATTGATCATGTGATCAAAACTATTATTATCAAAATATGCACTAAAAAACCTAAAAATATGCACTAAAAAATAAAATGTGTGCAACATAAATCTTGTTTTCATAGAAAAAACTTCTTCAAAAGCAAAAAGTTACACCGGGTTTAAATAGTACCATTTAAAACTTTATAGAATTTTATAGCAAGATTTTTTTAGATATTAGGACAATCTATAAAAAAACAAGTGAGAGTGTTAAATTCTGCTGTGCCGAATCTTTTATACCCTCCAAAATGTAAATAAATAATATAAAAAAAAATCCAGGGGCGTCTTTTTTTTGTGGGGTGGGGGGTTGGTGGGAGACGTTAGGGGGCACCTTTCCCTTGCGATTTTCAACATCTTCTGAGATAAGAATGTTGCATTTGCTTAGCAAAAGTACAAAAAACACTGCAAAACATACGGTTTTTCTTAGGTTGGTTTAGCTCTCCATGAAGGAACTTTTTTCGCCTTGGTCCGATTTTGCCCATTTCCGAACTTAACCTGCCTAGGAATATAAGACATATTCGTGCCAAACTTCGGAAGTCTAGCTCTTTTAATTTGGACTGCATCGTGTCCTCTACAGACGGACGGAAGGACGGACGGACGGACATCGCTAGAATGTCTTAGAATCATTGATCAATAAAATATATAATTTATGGGGTCCTAGACCGATATTTCGATGCGTTACACACGGAATGACAAAGGGAGTATACCCCCATACTGTAGTTGGAAGGTATAAAAATAATTTTTCATATTTTCAAAATAAATTTTTAAAATACATACAGCCTTACCATAGAAAAATAAAATATATTTAAAATCAGATTTTACTTTTATTTCCATACAAATTGTTTTTGTTTCAAAAAATGTATTGAAAATTTGAAATTTAAAATAAAACTTTTGTTAAAATAGACTTTTTGTTTTCTTGTGGTAAGGGCCATAGTTTTTGAAACAAATAAATTTCAATTTGTGTTTTTGCTAATTTATGCCAAAATATGCAAAAATATGCACTTAAAAGTTGGAAATATGCACATAATATGCATTTAAAACCAAAATATGCAAAAATATGCATTCTCACCAAAATATGCAAAAACAAATCGATGCCATTTTAACGCAAATTTCTTGGTTTGGAAAGATAATAATATAATAATTACATTTTTATAAAATTTGATCCAACTGTTATTTGTATGGGAGCCTACTTAGGTAGTGGAGATAGGGCGTAGGTATATTTTAAAAAAATATTGTAGGCTAAAAATAAATGGGAGTCGGTCTCACCAATGACCCCTCTCGGACGCACCATTGGACCGGTAGAAGCTGATTAAATAAAACAAATTTACAAAAAATAAAAAAAATTGTATGGGGACCGCCTTAACACTTAGAGATAGAGGGTAGGCGTGCTCAGAGAAAATGTTGGGACTAAAAATATATTGTGGGTCGGTCATGCATTTTGTTGCTCTAAGGGCATTATTAGGGCAGTAAGAGCGGTTGGAGCAAATTTAAAAAATGTCGTTTTGTGTGGGAGCCCCCTTAGAAATTGGAGATAGGGTATTAGTTTGTTCCAAAGAAATGTTAAGACGTAAAAATTAATTATAAAGGACCCCTCTATGACGCACCATTGGAGCAGTAGAACTGATTTTAAGATTGGAAAATTACAATAAATTTTTTTCAAAAAATTAAAAAAAATAGTAATTATCGTTATTTCATAATCCAACTGGGCAAAAAATTTGTAGAATCGATAGCAGTTTTACACAAAAAAATTTCAAAAAAATCGAAGAGTACAAACATTTTCAAAAATGAGATTTAAATTTTAAAACTTAAAAATCGCATACTAGAGCGCTTTTAAGAATTTTTTAGGATTTTTTTTTTAAAGTACGTAAAAAAACAAAAATTTTGAAAAAAACAATTTGAAATTTGGACCATTATTAAAGAAGTTATGATTATAAGAATTTTGAGTAAAGAAGCAAACTACCAATTTTGAAAAATTCGATATCTTTTGAACGGGTCATCAAAAAAATCTGAAAATTTACCACGAAGGAGTTTTAGAAGGGTACTAAAAACTGTTAACAAATTAGGAAAATCAAAAAAAAAAATTTTCAAAGTGTCCGATTTGACATGGAATGCCCCATATAAACTTTATGGGGTTCTAGACCGATATTTCGATACTGTATTTGGAGGGTATAAAAAAATAATTGTTCGATTAATTGACATAAATTATTCGATTTATTCGTTATTCGAAAATCGTAATTTTTAAATTAATCAAACAAGAGTTTTGTTTTGTTTGATCGATTAATCGAATTATTCTTAATCGGTTGACAACTCTAGTATATATATAAATACCCCCCAAAATTAACACATTTTCATGCAAAAAAATATTTAGTCTGAAATTTTCCATTTTTTAAAAAAGTGAATTAATCAAAAATCCGGCCACTTTTTTTGAATTTTTGTTTTTTAAAGTTTAGATGTTTGTCTATCCACACAAAAAAATTCAGACACGCGTTTTTCGTTTTAACAAATAACAATTTTGTAATTTGCTTGTATTTTCTTGTTTTAACTTTGCGAATGAGTATTATTAATTGCATAAATATTACTCATACGCTCTGTTGAAGTAAGAAAATACAAGCAAATTACTAAATTGTTATGAAATTTAAAATTCAAATGCAATTTCTCGAAAAAAAAGAAAACCGCGTGTCTGAATTTTTTTGTGTAGATGGACAAACATCTAAACTTAAAAAAAAAAGTGGCCGGATTTTTGATTAATTGACTTTTTTAAAAAATGGAAAATTTCAGAACGGGTTCTGAAAGTTAAAAAAAAAAAAAATTAATCGATAGCCCATACAAAACTATATAAGAATGTAAATTTTTGAGATTGTGGTGCATTCCGTTTTAATGTGATAAATATTTAACCAAGGCAACTCGCCACAAATTTGACCATTTTTCCAATATTTGACCACGCCTCCTAAGCCCAATTTTTGAAAAATTGAAAAACCAAAAACACAATTTTCTAAGTTCCATATAGAGCTATCCATACAACCTATTCAGAAGTTTACGGGACACGTGTTTTTTTTTGCTGGACATTTGGTGTGGAATGCCTCATATGTACGATATTGCCAATTTTCAAGACCCCGTATCTTGGGAGGAAAAATAACCAGAAATCCAAATTTTTGCAGTATCATTTTTTTGGTAATGGCCAAACTATATTTTATCCAATTCGAAAGGGGTAACGTAAAAAAAAAATACTTTTTTCGTTTGAATTAACATGTTTTATTTCACTCATGCTCAACAGAATGGCGTAGCGTATGAGCAATATCAATTGAGTAGGAATATTAATCATACGCGGTATAGTACTATAATTTTATTACTGATGATCAGGGACCTTCATGCACAAAAAAAAAATTAAGCGACTAAAGTATGCACTAAAGATCACAATATATGCACGAAAACTATAAAAATATGCACAAAAAAAATATGAAAGTTAACATGTATAAAAATAGCTCATTTTTACTTTTATGAAGAAAATTCTCAAAACATTCCAATTTTTTTTAGATTATTTTTTTTCCAATATTTTTTTAATTTGTTTAGTTATTAACGAAAAAAAATATAATTTCGGCCAGACAAGAATTTCAGTTTGAAAGTTGACATTGAAAAATAACTCGAAGTTGGGCATCAAATTAAAGATAATTAAAAAAAAAAATCATAAAAATTAAAAAAATAAGCTAAAACTAAAATTTTATGCAAAATATGACCTAAAAATATTCATTTTCGTTAAAATATGCAAAAATATGCATTTTCGGTAAAATATGTAAAAATATGCACTAACGAACCGATGCCATTTTAAAGAAAATACTTTGATTTGCAAAGATATTTGGTTTATGTTGTTCTAAGACTAACGGGGGAAAACATGCATTTGCATGAAAGTCCTCTCCTTGCTGATGATAAAACAATTTTGTTTTAAAAAATTCAGTTTCTAAAAAAAATACTCCATTTTTTTCTCCAACTAATTTCATAAATTCTAAATTTACTTCAAGTATGAAGATATTTTTATAAATTTATAAATTCTGAAAAATATAATAATCTTTTAATTAATAACAAGATTATTCTACAAATTTGTCTTTAAAGTTATTCTAGAGATCTGAGAATTTCATATATCGTCCATTCCACCACACACAAAAAAACTTTGTCAAATTACTACACTAATTACAAAACTGTTATGTTAGCAAAAAAAGCTTGTAAGCCTACAAGAAAATTTGCTGATTTTGAACCCACAATTTTTTTGGTAAAGTTAGCAAAAATGTTTTGCCAAAACTGAATTTTTTTTATTTTAACTTAGTTCATACATTTACATTTGAGGACCCCATTGGGTTCGGACCGGATAGGTCCAGACTCCGATGGGCCTAGAGCTACACTCAAAAAAAAAACTTTAAAGTTAGTAAAAAATTTAGTTAAATTTAACTAAAAAAGCACCTAATTTTGAACCTACTAAATTTCTAGTTAATTTAACTAAAAATATTTAGCTAACTTTTCGTAGAATGAATGTAGCAAAAAAAAAGCCGTAACTTTAACTAAAAATTCAGCTGAAAATTTTGTAACATTTTTATGTACATATTAACAAAAAAAAATAGTTGAATTCAGCTAAACTTTTTGTTACTTTTTTGTAAAAAGTTGTAAGTTTGTTAAATATTTGTTTTAAACACTAACACTTCACTTATATATTTCTTTTTTTTTCACAGCATTAAGTTCAGCTTAAGTAGAACTTATGAGATTTGCATAGGAGGCTACACAAAAAATATATAAAAAAAATTCACTTAACAAATATGTTACGAGAAATCAACAAATTAATTAGTAAAAATTCGTAAACTCAGTTTTAAATTCAACAAAAAAAAAATTAATTCAAATTTTGTTCAAAACTAGTATTTCCGTAAAACTTTTAACTTTTCAGTTTTATTTTTTTGAGTGTAGTTGGTTTCCTTAAAAATCGTCATAGTTTTTGATCCAAAATTTGTGTCCGTTTTGCTCTACCTTGTTTAGTTTTTGAGATACGTAATTTAAGGGGACCACTGGTGTTTTGAGAATTAAAAAACTCGATAACTTAAAAAATATTACTCGGAGAGCTTTTGGTTCTTTGTTCTACGTGTTGGGAGCTACACTCAAAAAAATAAAACTGTAAAGTTAGCAAAAAATTTAGTTAAATTTAACTAAAAAAACACCTGATTTTGAACCTACTAAATTTCTAGTTAATTTAACAAAAAATATTTAGTTAACTTTTCGTAGAATAAATGTAGCAAAAAAACCGTAATTTTAACTAAAAATTCAGCTAAAAATTTTGTAACATTTTTTATTAGTTGAATTCAGCTAAACTTTTTGTAAAAAATTTTAAGTTTGGTAAATATTGGTTTTAAACACTAACACTTCACTTATTTTTTCTTTTTTTCACAGCATTAAAATCAGCTTAAGTAGGACTTATGAGATTTGCATAGGAGGCTACACAAGAAATGTTTAAAATTTTTCACTTGACAAAAATGTTACAAAAAATCAGCAAATTAATTAGTAAAAAATCGTAAACTCAGTTTTAAAGTCAACAAAAAAAATTAATTCAAAATTTGTACAAAACTAGTATTTTCGTAAATTGAACTTAACTAGAAAAAGTAGTTAAAACGCTGATTTTAACTAAAAATTTGCTAAAAAGCCAGTAAACTCGAGTTAACAAAAAAAATTTTGTTAACTTTACAGTTTTATTTTTTTGAGTGTACAAAAATGCTTTTGGAATTTTTGTTGTGTCGGCAATATTTACCAAGATATGAGCATTTTAAAATTTTCGGGAATGCTAACTTTTTTGGATCCAAAGTTAGGACCCATTAGAGTCCATATCTGGCTTAGTTTTCGAGATGGCGCCATTTTAAGTTTTCTTAAAAAAAAATACAATTTATTTTTGCTAATATTAGCAAAGAAGCTTGTAAAAATTTGGTCAACTCAATTTTAAATTTAGCAAAAAAAAAATTAATTCAAATTTTGTTTAAAATTGTTAATGCGCTAAATGAAGTTTACAAGATATTTTTCTTAACATGCTAATCTCAACTTAAAATTTGCTAAAGGTCTAACTAGCATTAGCAAAACAAAATTTAGTAAATCTACTAATGTATTATTTTGAGTGTAGGAAAAATCTCGTAATTCCATTTTACCAATATTTGACAGTTTTCCTTGTTTTTTAACAAACAAATTTGGATCGAAATTTAAATTTTTTTTTTAAATTTTACAATTTTTTTGTAATTTTACAAATATCCAAGATAATATTTTGTGAGGATGTTTATTCTGGCTCGAGGTCATTATTTTCTTTACTAATTAAAACCATGATATTCTCATATCATAATTTTCAAGAAAATTATTTTTTTTGTTTTAAATTTATTTATGTTGGTCATTTTTGCAAGACTTAATCGACACGTGTTTCGGAATTTGTCAAGATTCCATTGTCAAGATTATTTAGCAAAAATAGAATCGATATACTACAAAGTAGCAAACGAGTCTAATGACAAATCGTTTGTGCACAAACTAAAGCATTAATACATATTCGACTCTATCCACAATGTGAATTAGAAAGACGAAGAAATTGTACTACACTAGTAAGTAACGATTGTCAATAACCAACAAAAATATTTAAAACATTTTACATACGATAGTCCATTGGACTACAACAATATGTTTTTTGTTGTTGTGAATGAAATTATACCATTATTAGGGCTATTCATCACTGATTAATTTTTATTAATAAATAAAAACTGTTTTATTCGACCTTTAAAATATTATATTTTGTGAGGATGTTTATTCTGGCTCGAGGTCATTATTTTCTTTACTAATTAAAACCATGATATTCTCATAGCATAATTTTCAAGAAAATTATTTTTTTTTTGTTTTAAATTTATTTATGTTGGTCATTTTTGCAAGACTTAATCGACACGTGTTACGGAATTTGTCAAGATTCCATTGTCAAGATTATTTAGCAAAAATAGAAACGATATACTACAAAGTAGCAAACGATGCTAAATAATCTTGACAATGGAATCTTGACAAATTCCGAAACACATCCTCACAAAATATAATATTTTAAAGGTCGAATAAAACAGTTTTTATTTATTAATAAAAATTAATCAGAATTTATCCAAGATAATTTTACAAAAAAATCTAGTAAATCCACGAGAATTCCTTGTAATTTCTTTCAATTGCGCCAAAAAACTGTAAATTTACAATTTTATTGGTAAAAAGCTTGTAAAATTAAAAAATTATTGGTAAAAAGCTTGTAAAATTACTAGAAATTCTCGTAAAATATGAGGTAGCAAAAAATCTAGTAAAGTCACAAAACCTCTTGTAAGTTTTATCGCGTCAAAAAATTTGCTAATTTACAACTTCATTGGTAAAAAGCTTGTAAAATTACAAAATTATTGGTAAAAAGTTTGCAGAATTACAAAAATATTGTTGTCAAATAGGAGGTAGCAAAAAAAAAGTTACAAACTTTTTTTTGTTGATTTACAAGGTTTTTTTTGAGTGTATGTAAGTCTTTTTTGATATCTGATAAACTGCAAAAATATTGGTGTTTTAAATCAAAAATTGTGAATTACACCGTGAGTTTTTCGAATATTTTCGATCTGATAAATGAAATCTGTAACTGGCGCCATAGAGAATTTGTGTGGGAAATAAAATAAAAATCAGAAGCCCCTCGTCCAGATTTTATAAAATGACTCGTGGAATAGACGATATTTTTTTTTATTCACTGTGCCTTCCTCAATTTTGTTTGTATTATGTATTTCTTTTGAATTGTTTGTATTTGTTCCTGCTTTATACGTTTGCTATAACAACAATACTCATACATTCAAACAAATTTAAGAGTTATGCATGATTTTGTTTGAATTCTAAATAAATGAATACGTTGTTGTGTCAATGCTATGTTCTTTGTATTTCCTCTTCCGTTTAAATAACTCAGTGTGAGTGGTACTGCATATACCGTAGTACCATTTATGTATGGTATCCTTAGCTGACACTATATTTAGTTTCTTCAACATTTCTTAAATTCTAAGAATAACAAGAACAACTAACTAAATACAAAAACAAAAACAACAATATCATATCACACTACCACTTGGATGGAATACTCAACTAACTACTTATATATTCATATACATTAGAGTGTCAGTTTTTTTCTGATTAATTTTTATTAAAAAATAAAAATTGTTTTATTCGACCTTTAAAATATTATATTTTGAGGATGTTTATTCTGGCTCGAGGTCATTATTTTCTTTACTAATTAAAACCATGATATTCTCATAGCATAATTTTCAAGAAAATTATTTTTTGTTTTAAATTTATTTATGTTGGTCATTTTAGCAAGACTAAATCGACACGTGTTTCGGAATTTGTCAAGATTCCATTGTCAAGATTATTTAGCAAAAATAGAAACGATTTACTACAAAGTAGCAAACGAGTCTAATGACAAATCGTTTGTGCACAAACTAGAATATTAATACATATTCGCCTCTATTCACAATGAGAATTAGAAAGACGAAGAAATTGTACCATACTAATAAGGCAACGATTGTCAATAACCAACAAAAATATTTAAAACAATTTTACATACGATAGTCCATTGGACTACAACAATATGTTATTTGTGTTGTTGTTGTGAGAAATACTCCATATTAGGGTTATTCATCACATGGCGTGCCAACCATTATGTTCAAATTCTGATTAATTTTTATTAAAAAATAAAAATTGTTTTATTCGACCTTTAAAATATTTTACAAAAAAATGGTACAATTTCTTCGTCGGGCAGTTTTTTTCCTGAAATTTTGATTTTTTCAAGTGTCCGGTAAAATTTTTATTCCACAAGACCTAAAAATTATAAAGCCATTTCAATATCAAAAAATTTTTAAAATCGGTCAAACGGTTTTCGAAATATCGCTATTTTACATTTGAAAAAAAAAATGGCAGTTTTTCCTACGGTCGAGAAATTAAACAAAAACAAACTTCAATTTTTTTCCATAGCCCTTTCAAAGAGTTTGAGACAAATATTCATTTTGGATTTTTTAAAGCTTTTACCAAAAATTTTCAACTTTGATCAAAGGGCGCCATGGTCCGATTGTGTTAAAATTAATGAAAGTTGGTCTTAATCTCTATGAATTCGTCAATGGAAAAGAGCATAAGAAAAACTTTCATTGTAAATAATTTAAGCCAAATCCGATCTTTTAAACCATCAAAGTTTTAAATTTTTAATAAAACTTTCTCAAAAAAACTCTAAACTTTGAACAAAGGTCGCCAAAGGTTTAAAATTAACTTTAAATGAAAGATTATCTCAATTTCTATGGAAAAGTCAAAAAGATTTGCGATTTTTAACATGATAATGTTTTTAGGCTGGGGTCTAATTTTAAAAAAGTTGCAGGACGCCACCTCAGTTTGACTAACGATTAACAAAAAAAAAAAAATTGGAATTACTGTTTTCATTTTCTTAAAAACAAACATTTTTGTAACTTGGATAATAATTCACCTCGTGGGGAATAAAACAAATATTCACCAGCCGGTGAATAAAACATAAGATAATTATTTTGCATCAATATTTTTTTTTTTTCATTAGAGTCCCCGCACAACAATGTCGGAGCGGAAAATTCTGTCATATGTTGATTTTTACACTATTTTTTCACTTTTTAGTCACTTTTTTATTTAAATTAATTGTATTTTTAATTATCAATATGATTTTTTCATATTAATTCGTTTTTTTTTCCTGTTTTTTTTTTTTAATATTTTTTGTTTTACTTTATCGAAAATAATCGAAATATTTGTAAAAAGTGGCAACATTTTCATATAAAAAATTAAGAGAGAGAGAGAGAAACCGACACAAAAATAAAATTGATTTTATTAAAGCGGTTTTCGGTCGAGCGTTTTTTCTTGCCAAATTGGTATGAAAAAAACGTCACCGACATTGTTGTGCGGGGACTCTTAATATTTATTTTTTCATCAATGTTTTTTTTTTTTTTATTAATAGTTTTTTCCTCAATATTTTTTTTTCATCAATATTTTTTTTTCCTCAATATTTTTTTTTTCATCAATACATATTTTTTTTTTTTTATCAATAATTTTTTTCATCAATATTTTTTTCCTTATTATATTTTTTCCTTAATATTTTTTTTATCATCAAGATTTTTTTTTTCATCAATATTTTTTTTTTCATCGATATTTTTTTTTTCATCAATATTTTTTTTTTTCAACATTTTTTTTTTCATTAATATTTCTTTTTCATCAATATTTTTTTTCCATCAATATTTTTTTTTTCATTAATATTTTTTTTTACATCAGTATTTTTTTCATTAATAAATTTTTCATCAATATTTTTTTCACCAATTTTTTTTTTCATCAAGATTATTTTTCATCAATATTTTTTCATCGAATTGTTTTGTTCATCAATATTTTTTGATCATAATTTTTTTTCATCAATATTTTTTTCATAAATTTTTTGGCAAAAGTGCACTTTACGGAACACAAAAATTTTTTGGGAGAAAACACGAAATTAAAATTTAAGGGGCTTAGTCCCGGACCCACCTGGAGCCAAAAGAGCCTTCAGGTTTGTGTGGATTAGGGCTATAACCAAATTTTTGGCATAGCACCACGTGATGGACAATGTTGTTTTATTAAACAAAATCGCTTTCTCCGATCATTTTGCAAAAAAAAACCACACGCACCAAATGCATTTTCTAAAAGTCCTCAAGATTTTTTTTATTAATACAATATTTATGTATTTTTTATTTAACAACAAGTAAAAATATTAAAAAAATACTAATGTCTATTTATTGAAGGAAATAAACTTAAGATTTAAAGTTCGTTCTGATTTACATAAAGGATTAATATCCTGGACCACCTTAATGGCACGTTCCGCGCAAATATTACTTCTTTGCTGGTTTGAAATTATTGAATCTTCTCTTCCCCAATGTCTTAAGAAGCATTCCTGGCGTTTTAAATCTACCTAGCGACTGCTCCAGAGATTTAAAGTCATCTTCCCTGAATCGGTGGTCTGAGAACCTTATGTCAAACCATTTTCCAAAAATAGAGACACATATTAGGTAAAGCTCAGTTTGGTAATTTGGTATTAAAATGAATGTTAAAATGTTGTTGGTGAGGTGGGTGTACCCACTGGGTACCTTCCCCGCCTACCTTAGTTTTAGTTTCGAACTCGATTAAAGCGGAATCTTAGTTAAAATAGCTACACTCAAGAAAATAAAACTGTAAAGCTGGCTTTTTAGCAAATTTTTAGTTAAAATCAGCGTTTTAACTACTTTTTTTAGTTAAGTTGAATTTACGAAAATACTAGTTTTGAACAAATTTTGAATTAATTTTTTTTGTTGACTTCAAAACTGCACCCAGAAAAGTTTTACGGTAACTATTTACGGTTATTCAAAAAGTTTTTAGTTAAAGTTGTTTTAAACGTTTTATCGTTTGTTTTTCAAGGAAGCTAAAATATTGAATAATTTATACAGTTGGTAAAACAATAAACTACAAAATTTACGGAAAAATATTTTTATCAGTTAAATTTTTTGTGACTGCACTCTTATAAATTTTTGTTGAAATTTACCCACTTTATTGTAGGTAACTGTTCTCCTACAATAAAGTGGGTAAAAATACTCGATGTGTTTAAATTTCAACATTTGCACACAAAGTGTGTACAACTAATAAACATTTTGTGTGTAAACCTACAAATGAACTGCTTTTAAAATTCTCTGGCAATACACACAAAATGTGTAATTTTAGTTTACTTGTGCTCAAAAATAGATTTAAAATGTTTAAAATTGCATCTTAAATGTTTTCTTTTACATAAAAGGTGCCTAATTTTTAACAACCTGCTAAAAAATTTATTCCTATAAACAAATAAAACCAAAAATGCATTTTTATTATTATTTTTACAGTTTTTATTTAAACTGAAATGAAAATGGGTATAATAGTGAAATATGTATAATATTCATAAATATAATTTAAATGCTAATTTTTTGGGGTTATAAAATTATTCGTAACTTAAACTAAATATTAATAACAAATGAAAAATAACACGTTACAATATCCACATAAAAGATAAAATTTGCTAAATTAAAGAATGGATTTTTTGAACATTTGTTTGCCCCTCATATTTTTTGGAGATATAATTAAAAAAAATCCATCATCTGACAGATTTCAGCAGGATATAAAATAGGAAATGAAAATAAACAGGAACCACCTTTTCGAACATTAGTAATTTCTTCTCTAGAGATGTTCGAAATTAAATATTTCTTGTGAGTCTTCAGTTTCTAAAAATATATAAAAAGATAAATTTAATGGATTTAATCAGTAAATTGCAATTATTTAAGAAATTTAATACTAACGAGCAATCGAAATGAGTGGAGAAATCGTTGGAACTTTATTTTCTTATCATAAGTTGTTGTCTCAAACTGCAAGTATAAAAAAATTTCACATTATTTACGAGACATTTCTGATATTTGAATCCTACAAGGGAATATTTTTAGAATCTGAGAAGTTTTTTCTATAGTAAAATTCTCAGAATTCAAGATAATATTTCTTTACAAAATATGTCAGAATCTGAGATATTTTTTCTATTGAAAAACTCTTTGTATCTGAGATATTTTTTCTATAGAAAATTTTTCAGAATCTAAAGAATTTTTTCTATAGGAAAATTATTAGAATCTATTTTTTTTTTTTAGAAAAATTCTTAGAATCTGAGATATTTTTTCTATAGAAAAATTCTCAGAATCTGAAATACTTTTTCTATAGAAAAATTCTAGGTATCTAAAATATTTTTTCTGGAAAAATTCTCAGTATCTGAGATATTTTTTCTAAAGAAAATTTCTCAGAATCTAAAGAATTTTTTCTATGAAAAATTTTCAGAATCTAAAATATTTTTTCTTTAGAAAAATTCTTAAAATCTGAGATAATTTTTTTTTTTTTTGTATAAAAATTCTTAGAATCTGAGATATTTTGTTTATAGAAAAATTCTCAAAATCTGATAACTTTTCTCCAAATCTGGGAAAATTAAAAAAATTTCGGAATCTGAAATAATTTTTCTACAGAAAAACTCTCAGAATCTAAGATATTTTGTAACAGAAAAATTTTTAGAATCGAAGATATTTTTTTTTTTCTATATTAAAATTCTTACAATCCCAGTTATTTTTTTAATAGAAAAATTCTAAGAATCTGAGATATTTATTCCATAGAAAAATTCTCAGAATCTGATGTGTTTTTTCTATAGAAAAATTCATAGAATCTGATAAAAATTTTTCTATAGAAAATTTCTCAGAATCGGATATATTTTTTCTACAGAAAATTACTCAAAATCTGATATTTTTTTCTATAGAAAATTTCTCAGAATCTGACATTTTTTTTTCTACAGAAAGTTTTAGAATTTGAATATTTCTTTTATAGAATAATTATCAGAATCTAAAATATTTTTTCTATAGAAAAATTCTCAGAGTCTGAGATTCTATATATATAAAAAAATTCTCACAATATAATGAATTTTTTCTATAGAAAAATTCTCAGAATCTTATAGACAAAATATAAAAATCTGAGATATTTTTTCTATATACAAAATATGAGAATATATATTTGTGCTATAGAAAAATTCGTAAAATCTGAGATATTCTTATATAGAATAATTCTCAAAATCTGAAATATTTTTTCTATAGAAAAGTTTTCAAAATCAGAAATATTTTTTCTATAGAAAAATTCTCAGAAACTGGCCCATTTTTTTTTTTTTTGCAGAAAAAAATCTGTTGGAATCAAAAAATTTTTATTGAAATCTTCCCAGAATCTGCTAAGGATTTGAAATTTTTTTTTCTGTAGATAAATTCTCATAATCTGAGACACTTTTTCTTTACAAAAAAATTTTTTAGATTCTGATATCCACACATTTTTGTAAAGAATAATTCAAAATATCCAAGACATTTGTGGTACTTACCGTTCTGATTTATAATTGCAAATATTTAAGAAAAAATGCAATGTATATTTTTCATAAATATTACGAATTTAAAAAATCGGCTTTGTTTTTATGTCGTTGATCAGCCTCTTCGAAATTTTACGTTGCATTGAAACGTTGCAACGCGTTGGTTAATATTTTCACTTTTTTCATATTTAATTTCTTTTATTTTATGTTTTTTTTTTCGCGTTATTTTAGTTAAATTGCAAGCATAACAAAATTTTTTGGTTAAATTTTCCTTTTTATTTTATTTTGACAATTTGTATTTTAAAATTGTTGAACATTACGCATTTAATGTTTAATATCGAAAATTAAACACTTAATGTTTACAATAAACATTAAATGTGTAATTTTAAAAATTTTGTGTTTATAATTTTGAAAATATATTTATAAACTCCCAAAATACTATATAATGTGCGTAATATTAAAATTTTTGTGTGTAAACTAAAATTTTAAACACTTGGTGCTCAATTTTAGGCGTTGTGTGTTATTTTACATAAAAATTTACCCACTTTATAGTAGTATTTTTACAAGGACTTTTTAGAGTGTGATTATACCATATAATTTTACGGATTTTGTAGTTTGTTTTTCAAAAAAAAAATAGTTTTACTCCACAAAATAAAAAATTGTAAACAGTTAAAATAACTGAAATATCATTTGTTATTACGGAATGTCTAGTCATTTATTAACGTTTAAAAATAACTGAAAAAGTATGTTGTTTCAAATGAAATATAAGTAGTCCGTTTTTTAAAAGGAAAAACGATTGTTTTAAACGTTTTTTCAGTTGAATTTACTTACAAAATATTTTAAGTGTGTGTTAACGAATTTTTATTAATTAATTTTCTGATTTTTCGTAACATATATGTAAAGTGAAAAGAGTGATTACTATGTAAGAAATGTTTTGTGTAGCCTCCTATGCAAATCTCATAAGTTCTACTTAAGCTGAACTTAATGCTGTAAAAAAAAACGAAAAAAATAAGTGAAGTGTTAGTGTTTAAAGTGTTCGGTGAAATTAAAAAAAAATGTCGACCTGAAAATGTAAAAAAAAAAATTACAAAATATTTTGTTAATTTTAGTTTACGAAAAGTAACTAAAAGTTTTGCTGAATTCAACAAATTTTTTTGTAAATGTGTACATAAAAATGTTACGAAATTTTCACCTAAATTTTTAGTTAAAGTTACGGTTTTTTTTGCTACATTCATTCTACGAAAAGTCAGCTAAATATTTTTAGTTAAATTAACTAGAAATTTAGTAGGCTCAAAATCAGGTGCTTTTTTAGTTAAATTTAACTAAATTTTTTGCTAACTTTACAGTTTTATTTTTTTGAGTGTACATTTTGCATTTAAAAAAAAAATACAAAAATAGTAATTTAAAACTTCATCGCGTTTGGTGCGTGTACTTTTTTAACATCCTCGAAAAAGTGAAAACTTTTTTCTTCATAGTTTTTCATGACCTATATGACTGTGCTATGCCAATTTTGATATTTGCAAAAAATGTAAAAAACGTATAGCCCTAGTGTGGATACTTAAATTTAAGGTAATTAAAAAACAAAAATAAATATAAGAGTCCAGCCGGTCTTTCTGCCGGGCTCAGGGACTACAAAACCGATAAATTAATTTGGTGGCATCGCAAAATAAAGTTTGTTTAGTGTATCAAGCCTTTTAACCGGTTAATTACTAAATGGCTAAACTTTTGAACAGAAAGATACTAAAATGGATCTAGGGGGTATCAATAATCTTTTTTCAATAAAAACTTTTTTTTCAAAAAAAAGTTTTTTTATCGACAATCACAGACAAACAGATTGATGGATATCACTAAAATGTCTTAGAAACCTTTACGGATCAATAATATATAAACATAATGGGGTCCTCGAACGATATTTCGATGTGTTTTTTTCATGGAATGACAAATTAATATCGCGTTATTTTTTCTAGAAAAATTTTGCTTTTGAAAGATCACCTATTTATACAGCAAAACATTATCATGATTCAATGGTTTGGGCAAGAGTACAAACTTCGCAGACAGTTTTTTTTTTTAATTTTTTTAATTTCTTGGACTTAGGAAATAACCGCCAGTTTTGGAAATTTTTTAACAAATTTCAAATGGGGATATCTCGAAAACCGCTCTAGAATTTTTCTATTTTATGTATGTATTTTAGTTTTGCAAAAATTAAAAACTTTTGTGGAAATTTTCTAAAAATCCAAAACTTTGATCTAAAATGGTTAAAATGATTGGAATTGACTTAAACAAAGTTTATATGAAAGATTGTCTCAAGCTCTATGTAAAGATCAAGGGAAAGAAAATTTAAGATTTTTTTTAAAAAACTCTTAAACGTAGGAAAAAACGCTATTTTTTTAAATTCAAACAGCGATACCCCGAAAACCGTTCGACCGATTTTAAATTTTATTTCTATATTTGTTTCAGCGCATCAAAATTAATAAATATGATGTACCACAAGACATATTTTTAAATTTTTTTTTTTTTTAATTTAAAAAATCTAAAATTTGATCGCCGGGCGCCATTGGTAAATTAATCAGATTGGCCTCAAATTTGAACCACATGGGCTTTAGGCCTAGTAGAATAAAAATTTACGCAGACATTCAAAATTGAAAGAAAAACGTTTTTGCTATACAAAAAAATGTCGTTCTAATATTCATATTGAATTTTATCTTTTACCATTTATTAAATTTTTTTTCTTTAAGCCAATATACGTTTTATTTTGGATATTTAATAAACACACATACAGAGACGGTAACAGTACTATGGGATGGAACATTTTTAAATTTAATTGAGATATTAAAAAAAAAAATAAAAAATTCTGTGAAAAAAGGTTGAGTGAAAAAAAATAAATATTTCTACGACCGTTTGACCGATTTTAAAAATTTTTTGATATATATTATTTTTTTTCTTTTCAAAAAACTTTGATCGCCGGGCGATCCGATTGACCTCAAATTTGGACCACATATTTTTGAGGTCTACTAGAATAAAAAATTTGCCCTGAAACTTGAAAAAAGTAGAAGTTGATGAAAAAATGCCAGTCTAATGCTCCATATGGTTAGAGGGTGCAAAATACAAAAATATGAATAATTTTATTTTGACGACTTTTGCAAATGGTGTGACGATTTTGATGATTTATTTCATAAAAATCTTAAATTTTTTTTTTAGGTCTACTAGAATAAAAATTTTGCCCTGAAACTTGAAAAAAAGTAGAAGTTGATAAAAAAAAATGCCAGTCTAATGGCCCATATGCAAAGTACTAAAATATGAATAATTTTATTTTGATGACTTTTGCAAATGGTATGACGATTTTGACGATTTATTTTCTAAAAATCTTACATTTTTGACGATTATCCGGTATTAATTATAATCGGCAACGAAGTACCGGTAGGGCATGATAGTACATTATAGATCCCATTGTGATTTTCGTTAAATCTATAAAACAATACAACAAATAAGATAAATGTGTAAAGGAATACAAATATATTTATGTATATGTGTGTGATTGTGCATACAGCATACATATGGGGTATTCCAGGCCAAATCGGACACTTTGAAACTTTTTCTGATTTTCCCTATTTCAAAAATTTTCAAAGGTTGTTCACTAAAAATTCTAAAACCATAAAAAAATGTGTTTAAAAATTAATGGAAATTTTTACTTTTATGAAAAAATTCTAATTAGATTCCAAATTTTTTTTCGATTATATTTTTTTTTAATATTATTTTATTTTGTAAGCAGTAAATACAAACAAAATGTGTAGGAAAATTTTAGTAATATTCTGAGTTTACAAAATGTCGATTCTTTGTAATTTTTTTATAAAAAAATTACTAATTTTCATAGAAAAACAGTCTAAGATTCAGAGATTTTTTTTTCATATGCACTAAAAAAAAAACTGTAATGTTAGCAAAAAAAGCTTGTAAGCCTACAAGAAAATTTGCTGATTTTGAACCCACAATTTTTTTGGTAAAGTTAGCAAAAATGTTTTGCCAAAAATTAGTTAACTGAAAAATTTTTTTTTCAACTTAGTTCAGACACATTTGAGGACCCCATTGGGTTCGGACCCGATAGGTCCAGACCCCGATGGGCCTAGACCTAGTTAGGTTCCTTAAAAATCGTCATAGTTTTTGATCCAAAATTTGTGTCCGTTTCGCTCTACCTTGCTTAGTTTTTGAGATACGTGATTTTAGGGGACCACCGGGGTTTTGAGAATTACAAAACTCGATAACTTCAAAAATATTGCTCGGAGAGCTTTTGATTACGGTCGTGTTCTACGTGTTGAGAGCTACAAAAATGCTTTTGGACTTTTTGTTGTGTCGGCAATATTAACCGAGATATGAGCATTTTAAAATTTTCGAGAATGCTAACTTTTTTGGATCCAAAGTTCGGACCCATTAGGGTCCACACATGTGAAGATGACCGGCGAGAGCCCGAGAACCAAAAACGACCTCCGTTTTGCTCTATCTGGCTTAGTTTCCGAGATAGCGCCATTTTAAGATTTTTGAAAATAAAAAAAAATTTACCATTTATTTTTGCTAATATTAGCACAAAATCTTGTAAATATGTTGTCAACTCAATTTCAAAACTTAGCAAAAGAAATTAGTTCAAAGTTTGTTTAAAATTGCTAATATGCTAAATGAAGTTTACAAGAATTTTTTGCTAACATGCTAATCTCAACTAAAAATTTGCTAAAAGTTAGCTAACTAGCATTAGCAAAAAAAAAATTAGTAAATCTACTAACGTATTTTTTTGAGTGTAGAGAAAGTCTCTGATTCTGAAACATTTTTCGTATAGAGGAAGTCCTACATTCTGAGACATTTTTCGTAATGAAAAAGTCTCAGATTCTGAGACATGAGTATTTCATATCGATTTTTTATGAGATTTTGCGTTTAGAAAAAGTCTCAGTTTTCGATACATGTTTCATATAGAAAAAATCTCATATAGAAAAATGTTTTTTTCGTAATGAAAAAGTCTCAGATTCTGAGACATGTGTATTTCATATAGATTTTTTATGAGATTTTTCGAATAGAAAAGGTCTTAGATTCTTAGAGATTTTTCGTATAATAGCTTAGTAACAAAAAAGAGATTTTTCTTGGTCGGATTCCATTTCGGATCCAAAATTGATCTTGAAAAAAATTTTTGGGGCCAGATCGGCAGCCGTTTCCGAAGGGTAGTAAATTTCTAAAAACTATTGGGAAAGAAAGAAATTTCTTTAATTTTGGCAAGGAGTGTCCCATATATTGTATAAAAAATACTATACGGAATATTAAATAAAGGTCACACTTCCTTCCTTGTTTGTTTGAGTTTTGTTGGTGTTGTTTCTGTCTTCGTGTATACATATTTCTATACATATACATTTGATGATCCTGCTTATGCATTTATATTTATGTGTATATGTATGTGTGTGTGTATGTGTAAGTATGAGTTAGAATATTGATGTAAACAGACGAGGGTTATAAATTGCCATACAGTTCGTTATGTGCTTTTTATCCATACATTCATTATATTTATTTATTTGTGTGTATGTGTGAGTCCTTTTTTTAAAATGAAAAATGAAAAAGAAAAAACAAATGGAATTTTGATTTTGTTTCCAATTTAAATTTTTTTAAATAAAAATTCGTAAAAAGATTTATTTGCTGTTGTTATGTTTTTCGACAGTTTTATTTATTTCGTACTCTCCTTCTGCTTTCAATTTTTTGTACTGGTTGCTGTTATTCAATTTAACAGTTAAAAAAAAAACGAATTTGAATGAATGGGTGTATGTGTGTTGAAAAGGTATAAAAGGATTATATGACCATTTTGTAAGTCTCTGTGTATGTGAGCTTGTATGGTGCTTAATAAAAAATGAAAATCGGAAAAAGGTTAACTATTGGTTTTTATTTCTGGCCATATTAGGAACTCATTGATGATTGGCATTAACTTTATGCTTCTCTAGTGAAATAAATCATGTTGTATATGTGTTACGAAATGTAAGTAGGACTTTTAAGGATTTTACTAGTAGCATTTAAATTAATCATAGTATTCCATATTTTTCTTTTTTTTAAAAAAAGTTTTTCATGGTATGAAAGTGATATTTTTTATTTATTGCATTTGGACTATTTCTTTTTGATTTTTTTGAAAAAGAAATAAAATTATAAAACCATAGTATTTTAGAATGGACAATATCCTTTTGGAAATGAAAAATTTAGATAGAAGCTGTTAAGAATAAAGGAACATTTTTAAAGAATCTAACAATGTTATGGATACAAAAACCTTAGAGATAAAAATGGACATTTTTGCTTTATATTGAGAGAAAATGGTAGTTTTTTGCTGGCATTTGTTGAAAAGAATCCATTGACAAATTGGGTTTTAAAAGAAAGATTACCCCGGCAGAAACTTTGCTGAATTGGAATCAACTTTTGAAAAGGAACGCATTCAAACCACCTGAATTCTTACATGATTTCTGTGGGCGATGTCGCAGCTAAGAGCACTCTTTGACAGCAGTTGTCAAGCGCTATTAACATGCAGTGAAATCATGCAACCTTTCAACGCTGATTACAGCACTTCTTGTAGAGTTGATTTAATTGAAATAAAGATTAAGTTAAAATCTAATTTTGTGGGAGCAGTTATTTTTGGTTTTCGAGAAAATGGAATTAAGCTTAGGGTGACCATTTGTTCTCGAACTCAAATCAGAACGCCAATTTTTTAATTTTTTTTTCTTTCAACTACTCCCAAAAAACTCATATGGAAAGAAAAATAATGACGAATGTTTTAACACTCCGAAAGTTTTGGTTTAATAACCAGAATTATTGTGTATTGTCACTTGTATTTCAGTAAATGCAACTGTTAAAAACAACTGTAAAAAATTACTTTTTTCTCAAGTTCTAAGATCTCTCTCTTCCTTTTAGAAAAACTCCCAAATCATGAGCAAATATTAAAAAAAAACTCTTGTATTTTTAAAACTTTTTCTGATAGGAAAAACCTCAGATTTTGTGTCCATTTTTTCGGAATAAAACCATGCAAACATCAATGACTTTACCACATTCACACATCTGATTTTTATTTGGACTCATCCAATTATAATTTCATCCTAAAAATACTTTCCCTATAAAAACCCACTCAGATTGTGTTCGCTTTTTCTTATACAGATTAATTTTCGATACGAAATTTTTTTTCGGACTCACAAGCTTTAAGATTCTTGGACATTTTTTAATAGAAATTAGTTCAGACATAGCTTTTATAAAGCTTCTCTAATAAATTATTTGATGGAAATAATAGTTTTGGTATAGAATTTTTGACTAAAATAATTTTTTATGTGGAAATGTCCAAAAATCAGTACAATCAGAGCATATTTTAAAAAATCAGTACAAATCAGTACAAGGTATTTTGATCAGTACACGTGACTAAAAATCAGTACATGTACTGATCAAATCAATACGAACGGTCAGCCTAATTAAGCATCGAAGTAATTTTTCTCCAATAAAAACAACTGCTCCCTGAAAATTTGACATTTTGTGGAGAATTAAATTAATTTTCACAAAAAAAAATAAAATGTCGTGTTTTGAAAAAAAATAATTTTTAGTTCTGAATTTTTTCAAAAATAATATAATAATACCAAATGATTGCCCATACAAAACTCTATTAAATAAATTTGTTTCGGAAACTTCAGAATCGTTGAGTTACAGTGCATATATCGAAAAATTGGTTCTAAAAATTGGGATGTGGATCATCCAGCGAAAAAAACATTCTGGCGAAAGTTCTTGTTAAAAGGTAAAAAACTGTACGTTTTGATCTCCTGAAATAAAATAAGCGAGTTTTAAATTTGGCTTTACTTTTATACCCTCCAAAATGAAAAAATAAATATAAAGTTGAAAGTGTTTTTAGGATACATCCCAGCAAAACTTAGATTACCAAATAAGGTATAAAATAAGGTATAGGATCTCTTATTTTATACATTGCAGCATTGATGATTTTAACAGGCGATGAGACTCAAAGTAATGCATCCACATTATCACAAAGAATACCAGTAAGGTATAAAATAAGTCATAAATTTATAACGAAGAATACGAGTAAGGTGTAAAATATATGATATTTTATAGGTTACGAGAAATGAAATAATATAGCATACCAGAAGATAATATATAAGGTGTTACGGGTAGTGAAAAAGTAATTTTGTATTAAATTTACTCACGTGATTGTGAGTGTTAGTATATAAAATATGCTCGTGAGTGTGTGTCGTTAGAAATTTCCTGTCGTGAGCCCATCTCTAGTTTAAACTTATGAATTTTTTTAAAAATAATTATTTTTTTTGTTATTGTAATGCATTATGCATCCAATTATAAATAATGCATTATTTAAAACTTTCAAATAATACATAATGTAACCAAATATAAGTCATCCATGATTTAATGTTTAGAAATAATAAATATGAAATAAATTTTTTCCAATAATCATGCATTATGTAGCAAATTATTAGTAATGCATTATTTTTCACTTGAAAATAATACGTTGTGGAACAAATGTTTGGTAATACATTCTAAAATAATGCTACAAATAAGGTATATACATTACCTGGTAATGTGTTATATAATCACTACCCATTACCAAAGTTTTGCTGGGATGTTATGGATACAAAAACCTTAGAGATAAAAATGGACATTTTTGCTTTATATTGAGAGAAATCAGAATTTTTTTGCTGGCATATGTTGAAAAGAATCCATAGACAAATTGGGTTTAAAAAGAAAGATTACCCAGCAGAAATTTTGCTGAATTGGAATTAACTTTTGAAAAGGAACGCATTCACACCACCTGAATTCTTATATGATTTCTGTGGGCGTTGTAGCAGCTAAGAGCACTCTTTGGTAGCAGTTATCAAGCGCTATTAACATGCAGTGAAATCATGCATCCTTTCAACACTGATAAAAGCACTCTTTGTAGAGTTGATTTAATTGAAATAAAGATTTAGTTAAAATAAAATTTTCAGACTGAAGTTATTTTTGGTTTTCGAGAAAATGGAATTATGCTTAGGGTGACCATTTTTTCTCGAACTCAAATCAGTGCGCCTATTTTTTAATTTTTTTTTTCTTTCATGAAATCCCCAAAAACTCATATGGAAAGAAAAATAATGACGAATGTTTTAACACTCAGAAAGTTTTGGTTTAATTACAAAAATTATTGTGTATTGTCACTTGTATTTCAGTAAAAGCAACTGTTAAAAACAACTGGCATGAACAGTTGTAGTAATTTTGCAGAAAATTACTTTTTTCTCAAGTTCTAAGATCTCTCTCTTCCTTTTAGAAAAACTCCCAAATCATGAGAAAATATTAACCAGAGTGGAGGGTATAAAAAAAAACTTTTCTGATAGGAAAAACCTCGGATTTTGTGTCCATTTTTTCGGGATAAAACCATGCAAACACCAATGACTTTACCACATCCACACATCTGATTTTTATTTGGACTCTTTCAATTATAATTTCATCCTAAAAATACTTTCCTTATAAAACCCCACTCAGATTCTGTTCGCTTTTTCATATACAGATTAATTTTCGTTTTTTTCGGACTCACAAGCTTTAAGATTCTTGGATATTTTTTAATAGAAAGTAGTTCAGACATAGCTTTTATAAAGCTTCTGTAATAAATTATTTGATGGATATAATAGTTATGGTATAGAATTTTTGACTAAAATAATTTTTTATGTGGAAATGTCCAAAAATCAGTTCAATCAGTACATATTTTAAAAAATCAGTACTAATCAGTACAAGGTATTTTGATCAGTACACGTGACTAAAAATCAGTACATGTACTGATCAAATCAGTACGAATGGTCAGCCTAATTAAGCTCTAAAGTAATTTTTCTCCATATAAAATAACTTCTCCCTAAAAATTTGACATTTTGTAGAGAATTTAATAAATTTTCATTAAAAAAAAAAAATAAAATGGCGCGTTTAAAAAAAAAATAAATTTTTATAAGAAATTTAAAAAGCTCAGAACCAGTTCTGATTTTTTTTTTCAAAAATAATATAATAATACTAATTGTTAGCCCATACAAAACTCTATTAAAAAAATTTTGTTTCGGAAACTTAAGAATCGTTGAGTTACAGTGCATATATCGAAAAATTGGTTCTAAAAATTTGAAAATTGGAATGTGGATCATCCAGCGAAAAAAACATTCTGACAAAAGTTTTTGTTAAAAGGGAAAAAATTGTATGTTTTCATCTCTTGAAATAAAATAGGCGAATTTTAAATTTGGGTTTGCAAATACCTTTAAAAATTAAAAAATAAGAATAAAGTTGAAAGTGTTTTTTTAGGGGGGGGGGGGGGGGTCAGTGAAGGACGTTGGCGAATTTATTTCCCTCGCGATACATGTTAAAAAAATAATTTATTACGACTGTTGCACTTAACTAATTTATGTAAATTTATCATTATTTATACAAATTTCTTATATCGATGCCCATCAAAGGGAGCTTGCAGAAAATTACACAGAAAGAATTGAAAACGAATTTCAATCAACGAAAACGCGGATTCAATTAATTTTTAAATTGAAACTCCTCCGATGAAGAAAATTGTTATATCAATCATCAAATTGTAGGTGAATAATTGATTTTTTTTTCAATCAATCACTTTTTCGATTTTGATAAAAAATTTGATCAGTTTTTTATTTAAAGTCAATTAAAATAATGATTGATTTAACAAATGAATTTTAAGCTTATGAAGAAATTCATATTTTTTGCTTTCCGATATGTTGCCGACAGTAAAAAAAAGGTTAAAACCCCAGTATAAAGTACATTTTTTGAATTAATGTATTCAAATAAATTGAAGCGAAAAAAAATCTGTTATGTTGAAAATTTGTAATTTGATAGTGAAAGAAAATAAAAAAATGTTGATTAAAACAATAATTGACTAATTAAAATTTTGTTGATCAATAGATTTAATAGAAATTTTTTAGCCAATAATTTTTTGTGTGTACATTTAATAATTCCATGGTCTTCAAAATATTCTTAAAATACAAATATTTCATTTGTTTAACAAAAGTTCATAAAATCATGTAAAAATTTCCCATATACGAATTTAACCAGCCCATGCCAGACATCAGAAGTCTACCTCATTTAGTTTGGATTACAACGCGTTTTCCATAGACAAACGGACGGACATAGCTAAAATGTCGTAGAATCAATAATACATATGACAGTTACAGGCAAAATGTATGTTTTATATCCCCGATTAGAGCGGGGTTTTTTTTGTATGTCAAAAAACTGTTTTCCCGATTTTGAACGTCCACATCAGATTTTTTAATTTTGATGCTCTGAACTCGAATATCAAAACATTTTTAAAATCGGTTGAGCGGTTTTCAAGATATCGCCATTGAAAATTTTAAAAAAATTACAGTTTTTTCTACGTTAAAGAATTAAAAAAAAAATCTCTAAATTTCTTTCCCTTGAACCTTTCATAGTGTGGTCCCCTACGATAAAAGTTTTGGATTTTTTGAAAATTTTTACTATAATTTTGAACTTTTGACTATTTGAAAAATATCCTGCAATACATTATTTTTATTATTTTGTTCATGCTGAATACGAATACAACAAATTTCTGAAATTGGTCGAGCGGCTTTTGAGATATAGTCATTTTAAATTTGTCCAATAATTTCCAAAAATAAAATTTTTTTTCCTCTGTTCAAGAAGTTGACATGACATAATCTAAATGGACATAATCCCCATTTCCGTTATGGGGACTATGACCAAAATTATTTCGGTCATAGTCATCATAATGGTAGTGGGGACTATGACCGAAAATAATTCGGACATAATCCCAAAAAAAGGACATAATTTCCAGATTTATGGGAATAATGACCATGTAACAAAATGGCCATAATTCACTATACTACACACAAAAAATTATTGGCAAAAAAATTTCAATTAAATCTATTGATCAACAAAATTTAAATGAGTCAATTATTGTTTTGATCAACATTATTGTTATTTTCTTTAACTATCAAATTACAAATTTTCAACATACCAGATTTTTGTCGCTTCAATTTATTTGAATACATTAATTCAAAAATATACTTTATACTACGGTTTTACTTTTTTATACCCTCCAACCACAGTATGGGGGTATACTCACTTTGTCATTCCGTGTGTAACGCATCGAAATATCGGTCTAGGACCCCATAAAGTATATATGTTATTGATCAGTGATCCATTCTAAGACATTCTAGCGATGTCCGTCTGTCCGTCCGTCCGTCCGTCCGTCCGTCTGTGGAAGACACGATACAGTCCAAAGTAAAAGCGCTAGACTCCTGAAATTTGGCACGAAGATGTCTCATGGTATTGGGCTGGTTAAGTTCGAACATGGTTTGCCCATCGGTTCAGGGGGAAAAAAGTTCCCCTCTTAAGAACTAAAAAAAACTCTAAAAAAAGCCATTTTTTAAAGGTTTTTTGTACTTTTGCTTAGCAAACGAAACATTGTTATGTCAAAAGAAGTTCATAGTCTTGCAGTTGGATCCAGGGAGGTTGTGTCCAACCAACTTTACCCCCCCCCAAAAAAAAAAAAGACGCCCCTGTTTTTTTTTACGTGTTGGAGGGTATAAAAGATTCGGCACAGCCGAATTTAACACTCTCACTTGTTTTTATTGTCGGCAATATATTAGAAAGCAAAAATATGAATTTGTTCATAATTTTTCCATAAATTTTTGTTAAATCAATCATTATTTTAATTGACTTTAAATAAAAAATCAATCAAATTTTTGATCAAAATCGAAAAAATGATTAATTGAAATAAAATTCAATTAACCACCTACAATTTGATGATTGATATAACAATTTTCTTTATCGGAGGAGTTTCAATTAAAAAATTAATTGAATCCGCGTTTTTGTTGATTGACTTTCGTTTTCAATTCTTTCTGTGTAGTTGGTCATAATCCTAAAAATTGAATATTTTTTTTCGTCTGAAAAGTTTTTCTGCGCAGCGGACAAAAAAAACTTTTAATTTTTGGGATTATGACCAACTTGTATAGTGGGCATAATTCCTGTAATAGGATAATGCCCGTTTGTAACGTGGTAATTATCCACGTAAAGCTGGGAAATATGTCAATTTTTTTGGAATTATGTCCAAATTTTTTCGGTCATAGTCCCCACAACCTATGGGGATTATAACCGAAATGAATTTGGTCATAATCCCCATAACGGAAATGGGGACTATGACCGAAAAAAAAATAGACATATTTCCCATAAATCCGTGGGGATTACGTCATGTGACCACCGTCGTCTCGTTGTATCGAAAATGATCGAGGGTTTTGGTGGGAATCGAACACACGACCCTCTGTGTCATATGCCAGCACGCTACCAACTAACCTACAGGGGTCCCCTGTTATGAGGATAATGTCCGTGGGGATTATGTCCTGTCACCGTTCAAGATTTTTTTTTAAAAAATCTCAAAATTGTTTTTCATTGACTGTTTTATAGAGCTTGAAACAAACTTTCCTTTAAAATTAATTTAAGCAAAATTATACTATTTTAACCTATGGCGCCCCTTGATCATAGTGAAAATGTTAAAAAAAAAAAAAAAAATTGATCGAAGGGCGCCACCGGTTAAAAAAATCGGATTTTCTGAAATCGTCAAAGAAAAAGTTTTGAGATTTTTTTTTTTTTTTAACAATTTTTTAATTTGCTTGTATTTTCTTGTTTGCGAATGAGTAATATTAATTGCATAAATATTACTCACACGCTCTGTTGAAACAAGATAATGCAAGCAAATTACTAAATTGTTATGAAATTTAAAATTCAAATGCGATTTTCTCGAAAAAAACGAAAAACGCGTGTCTGATTTTTTTGTGTGGATGGACAAACATCTAAACTTAAAAAAAAAAATTTTAAAAAAGTTGACGGATTTTTGATAAATTGACTTCTTTAAAAAATGGAAAATTTCAGAACGGGTTCTGTAAATTAAAAAAAAAATTAATCGATAGCCCATACAACACTTTGAGATTGTGGTTCATATCGTTTTAATGTGATAAATATTTAATCAAGGCAACTCGCCACAATTTGACCATTTTTCCAATATTTGACCACGCCTTCTAAGCCCAGTTTTTGAAAAATTGAAAAACCAAAAACGTAATTTTCTAAGCTCCATATAGGGCTATCCATACAACCTATTCAGAAGTTTACGGTACACGTGTTTTTTTTTCGATGGACATTTGGTGTGGAATGCCTCATATTTAAGTTAGTCATTCCGTGTCATCGAAATATCGGTTTTAAGCCCCATGAAAAACATATGTTACTGATCAGAGATCGACTCTAAAAAACAGATATGACTGAAACTATACATACGGTGGCTCACAGCTTATTTCGTGTGAAAGATATTATTTAGCAATCCATTCAAGACAATGTTAACCAAAATAGACCTAATTATTATCAAATAAGTATTTTTGTAAAAAGTCCTGTGTATGTAATTAATCAAGCTTTAATTAAAGCTTAATGGCGTTCAGATTGTCTAAATATTAAATGTGCTACGAGGGTTGAAATGGAAATTTAAATTATTGAAAGACCTATTTTAGAAAATTTCTTAAAAATATTTCTAGGTCGATTTTATCCAAGCTTAAACATGAAAAATTAAAAAAATAGTCCAATAGTTAATATTCATTTATCAAATATTTTTTCCAATGAACCAAACAAAAATCAAAATTTTTAAAATGAAGTCGAAGAAATCAAATTTTTTGACCATCAAATCTTTTGACCACCAATTTTTTGTAAACAAAGAAACGATTTAATCTATATAAATAAAAATCAATTGTCGTTCGTTGGTAACATCATCAGTTGAGAACGGCTGAACCGATTTCGATGATTTTTTCTTTGAAATGTTCGTCAAAGTCCAACTTAGGTTTTTACGTAAAGAAAAATTGACCACGCCCACTTTTACGCCCACTTTTTTCGATTATTCTAAAATCGGAAAATGGCTGCACCGATCATGGTAATTTTTTGTTTAAATGATTATAGTTATCCAATTTAAGTTTTTACTGAAAGAAAAATCGACAACGCCTACTTTTACGCCAACTTTTTCAATTTATCTAAAATCTGAGAATGGCTGGACCGATTTGACAAAAATTTTTTTTAATGAATTTTCATCATATTCCAACGTTGGTTTTTACGAATAAAGAAATTGAACACGCCAAATTTGGCTAATTTTTGTTGAAAATGTTAGGCATAATTCAACTAAGGTTTTCACGGATAGTAAAATTTCCCACGCCCACTTTTTTCAATGTATTGAAAGAACTATAACGGCTAGACTGATTTCGTTATAGTCCGCAAAAGATTTTTAAGGAAAGAACAATTGTCAACGCCAATTTTTACGCTCACTTTTCCCGATATATATATTTTCAATCATGGAATGGCTGGATCAATTTGTCAATTTTTTTTTTTTAATGTTCGTCATAGTCCAACTGAAGTTTTTCGGAAAGAACAATTTTCCATTTCTACGCCCACTTTTCAACGGATGGACCGAGTTGGGTAAATTCAAATGATGTTTTTACGTTAAGAAAAAAATATGCTCTATAGAAAAACAAGTAAGAAAGTTATAGTCGGTTAAGACCGACCATATGATACCCTACACCAATGTTTTCCGGAAAATGGGTCCTAAGTCCAAACATGGACCGATTGGATCTATCTTTTGTTAGATCTTTATTTAGTGTAGAAAACTCACACAGTCCCTTATCGGGGACTAAGTCCAAAAATTGTCCAATTATATTCCGATGTGATTAGGTTAATAAAGTACACGTTTAACACCCAAAAATAAAATGTTTATAAAATATTTCCCTTTTTATGAATTTTGAGGGAATTATTTTAATATCGGGAGGGTGGTTTGTATGGGGACTTCGAGAAGGACTGACCCGATTCCTTTGAAATTTGGAATGATGATTCGTGCATATAAAATTACCTGTTAAATTTTAAAGCGATATCTATTATAATACGGTTATTAGAGTCATTTAAGCCTAATCCAAAGGGGGCGTTTGTATGGGGGCTAGGTCTTTACATGGACCGATTTTTTCCAATTTCAGTAGGCTTTGTCCTTGGGTCGAAAGATGCTTTAGTTTCAATTTTCAAGTCAATTGATTGAAAATTGGGACATGCATCGTGCTTAAACCGATAGATGGACAGACGGATGGAACGACGGACGGACGGACAGACGTACGGACGTACGGACATCGCTAAAAAGTAATTCTGAGTCGATCGGTATATTTCAAGGTAGGTCTAGGACCAATATTTCGGGTAGTTACAAACATCAGCACAAACTCATTATACCCTGTTCCACAGAGTGGGGTAGGGTATAATAAAATATAGAATAATAAAATATAAATTAAAGTCAAATGTCCATAGTTCGTTCGTAATCGCATCACTTAAGAACTGACCGATTTGGATAATATTTTTTTTTAATGTTCGTCTTAGGTTTTTTCAAAAAAAATTAAACACGCATACTTTTACGCCTCCTTTGATCGATTTGACTAAATTTTATTTTTTTAATGTTTGTCATAGTCCAACTTTGGTTTAAAAGGGGAAAAAATGTTCACGCCCACTTTTATTTCAATATATCTAAAATAGTGGAAAGACAGGGGCGATTTGGCTATAAGTAGTATTTGTTGACTTTCGTGATAGTACAACTAAGGTTTTTACGGAGAAGACGACTGGCATGTTTTGGTAATTTATTTCTTTAATGATCATTATAGTCCAAGTAAGGATTTTACGGAATTACTTATTGTCCTCCCCCACTTCAAAGCCAACATTTTTGAATATGCTTAAAATTTGCAGCACTTAAGAAAGCCTGGACCGATTTGGTTATTTTTTTTTAAAATGTTCGTAATAGTCCATATAATTGTTCGAAAAGAAAAATTTTGAACAGTTCGCAAAGTCGAAGATATGGTAACTTTTTTTTAATTCCTAAAATATAATTTGAAGATGATTATCTGGCTAATTGGGTCTTAAAAACTACGTCCACAAATTTTTCTAAGCCAAGAAATTCATTATTTTTTTTGCAGGACTATATTTTTGAAGCGAGATGAAATATAATACTTATCTTATATTTGGGCCAGCAACGCGGACCGGGCCAGCTAGTTGTTTAATAATTTTAGTACACCTAAGTGTACTATTATTTGAGATATACAAATAATTGAACATTTTCTTTGTTTACAAAAAATTGGTGGTCAAAAGAATTGAAGGTCAAAAAATTCGGATATCTCCGACTGCATTTTAAAAATTTTGGTTTTTGTTTGGGTTATTGGAAAAATTATTTAATAAATGAATATTAACTATTGATTTTTTTTTAAATTTTTCATGTTTGAGCTTGGATAAAATCGACCTAGAAATATTTTTAAGAAATTTAAAAAAAAAAAGGTCTTTCAATAATTTCAATTTCCATTTCGACCCTCGTAGCTCATTTAATATTTAGACAATCTGAACGCCATTAAGCTTTAATTAAAGCTTGATTAATTACATACAAGGGACTTTTTACAAAAATACTTATTTAATAATAATTAGGTCTATTTTGGTTAACTTTGTCTTGAATGGATTGCCAACTTTCACACGAAATAAGCTGCGAGTCACTGTAAGTATTTACATGTTGTTGTCCTGAGAAGTTTGCATTTGATTTTTTTTTCACTAGCTCTTCGGTTTATTTTCTATTTCGAAATTCTCTTACTCCGATAAATTTTAACTTCCATGCTTACCATATAAAAATTCTCTCAAAAAAAAAAAAAAAAATTACGCAATTATTTATCAATAAAAATTCTTCCCTTAACGTAAATAAACTATATTATAGTTTATCTATCTTATCATTAACTTTATTTTTTTATTGGTATAAAACTTTTTGTTAATGCTTTTGTTCTGAAAAGCACGTGTAACGGTGAAGAGTGTTATGTCTTATCGAGATTAGCTCATTGAAAACATTTCAAATGATATACGATTATATGCAGTACTTCATTTAATACCCCCTATCCCAAACTATGAAACTGGTGACTTACACACGAGTGTAACAACTCAAAAAGGGGGCATTTCCTTATATTTTTTTTGTATTATTTTGGTCAAAAATATAATAATAAAAAAAACTACTATAAACCAATAAATCATTTTTAGTAATGTTGTTACTTTACATGAAATGAACAATAAAAACAAAAAACTTTTATGTTTTGTAGTTAGTTTTTTTCTAAAGAAACTGTCAAAAGCACTTTGAGCTGAAAATAAACAAATGAAAACCAAAAGAAGAAGAAAAAAAAAATACGACAATAAGATTAACAACATCAAGCTCAGGAAAGAAAATGAAACAAACACCTGTACACGAAAAAAATGACAGATGAAATAATAATATAATTCCTAGGGATTCACTCAAAGAAATAAGATTGTAGAAAGAGAAAAATTATTGAAAAGTAGGAACATATACAGTGACTCAAACATATAACACCGTCCAAAAGCCAATGTTAAACATGAACCGGATGATATACGTCTGAAAATAGAGATCAGATGGAGCAAAACTGCTTTTACAGTTTTTCATTTCGTGAACCTGTTTCCTTTTAAAAGGACTTCAAAGTTTTAAAGGATACATTTTGTAAAATTTTTACTTGTCCTAGGATGACACTGGTGATGGCAAATGAAAAAGGAGGATCTCCTCTAATTTTTTAATTTTTTTTATTTTGCCATACCAGGATAAAAGGATGTGGATAAAATCATTTGAAAACGTTATCAAAATATTTTGTTGAAAATTTTGAATGATATTGAAGGATACATTTTTAAAAGGACGTAACTTACCTCCTTTTTCTTGGTTTGTAAAAATAATAAAATAGTCCTTTCAAACTTTGAAGTCCTTTTTAATGGAAACAGGAATGCGAAAAGAAAAACTGTAAATGCAGTTTTACTACATTTATTCTATAGTTCCAAATGTTTATTATCCAGTTCGTGTTCAACTACTTTTTTTTTCATTTTTGTCGGAAGGTGTAATGGAACGGTATAAATTTGATAGCAGTTCTTTTAAGGAAAATTTATCAATACTAAATCTGACTTTTATCAATCAACTATTTTTTAAAAGGTGCCATATAGAAAAATTTCCAAACTTTAATTTAAGCTTGATAGCGTTCAGATTGAGCAAATATTGAACGAGATACGAGGGTCGCGCTGGAAAAAAAAAATTATTTGTAGGCATTTCTTAGACAATTTTTTAAATATATTTTTAAGTCGATTTTTTCCAAGTTCAAACATTAGAAATTTATAATTCGAAAGATAATTTTTATACGAAAAAGATCAATTGTGATTCGAAAAAGATCAATTGTAATTTGAAAAAGTTCAAAAGTAATTCGTATTAGTTCAATTGTAATGCGAAAAACGTCAACTGTTATTCGAAAAAGATCAATTGTAGTTCGAAAAAGATCAATTGTAATTCCAAATAGATCAATTGTAATTCGAAAAAGATCAATTGTAATGCGAAAAACATTAATTGTTATTCACAATAGATCAATTGTAATTCGAAAAAGAATAACTGTAATTCTAAAAACTGTCAATTGTATTTCAAAAACGAACAATTGCATTTCGAAATAGACTAATTGTAATTCGAAAAAGATTAATTGTTATTCGCAAAATATCAATTGTAATTCGAAAAAGATCAATTGTAATTCGAAAAAGATTAATTGTAATTCAAAAAAGATTAATTGTAATTCAAAAAAGGCCGATTTTAATTCGAAAAATATCAATTGTAGTTCGTAAAGATGAATTGTTATTCGAAAAAGATCAATTGTAATTTGAAAAATATCAATTGTAATTCGAAAAAGATCAATTGTAATTCGAAAAAGATTAATTGTAATTCGAAATAGATCAATTGTTATCGAAAATGATCAACTGTAATGCGAAAAAGATTAATTGTTATTCGAAAAATATCAATTGTAATTCGAAAAAGATTTACGTAATTAAAAAAACTGTCAATTGTAATTCGAAAAAGATCAATTGCAATTCGAAAAAGATTAACTGTAATTCGAAATAGATCAATTGTTATTCGAAAAATATCAATTGTAATTTGATAAAGATCAATTGTAATTCGAAAAAATTAATTTTAATTCGAAAAAGATCTATTGTAATTCGAAATAAATCCATTGTTATTCGAAAAAGATCAATTGTAAAGCGTGATCCATTTCTAGGTTCCCTACTTTTTTAAAGAAAAAACACAGAAAATTCAAATTTAATGGGGAATGTTTATTATCATTTGAAAGAACATTCTTTGGCATTTATTTTTTGAAGATTATGTCTATCAAATATTGGCCGTTGCAACGTCGCAGATGGTCCAGTCGTTGAGTCCAATTTTCGATGACTCGTTTGTTTTGATGATGTTTTCCTCCAAGGCCTGAATCGAAGCGGGTTTGGCCGCATAAACTTTAGACTTTACATATCCCCACAGGAAAAAGTCTAACGGTGTGATATCACACGGTCTTGGTGGCCAATCGACCGGCCCAAAACGTGAAATTATGTGCTCACCGAAGTGTTCTCTCAATAAATCCATTGCGATGTGTGGGAAGTGGCACCGTCTTGCTAAAAGCAAATGTCGCCGAGATCACGAGCTTCAACTTCAGGCATCAAATAGTCGGTTATCATCATCAAATAGTCGATTAGTTATTCGGCGAACGGCGCCGAATCGACTCTCCACGGTCTTCGTGTACACTCACAGCTACAGCCGCTATATTTTCTTCACAGCGTGCCGGACGTGGTCTATTCGGTCGAATATTATCCAATAATGAATGCTGGGTCTCAAAATGGGTGATGGTGTTGCGAATAGTACGCTCAGTAGGCCGATTGTGTTGACCATAAGTTGAGCGAAGTGCACGAAACATATTCCTCACAAACCTTGAATTTTCGTAATAAAGTTGAACGATTTGTAAACGTTGTTCAGGCGTAAGTCTTTCCATTATGAAATGCCAAACAATATTAAACAAAAATAACATGACACGACTCATACGTGATCTGTCAGAAAAAGGCTATTGAAAAAAGTATCTCTACTTGAATCACCCTTTAGTTCGAAAAAAACAATTGTAATTCGAAAAAGAGCAAATGTAATTCGAAATAGATCAATTATAATTCGAAAAAGATCAATTATTGTTCGAAAACGATCAACTGTAATTCTAAAAAGATCAATTGCAATTCGGAAAAGATCGATTGTATTCCGAAAAATATCAATTGTAATTTGAAATAGAACAATTGTAGTTTAAAATCATCAATTGTAGTTCGAAAAAGATCAATTGTAATTTGAAAAATATCAATTCTAATTCGGAAAAGATCATGTGTAATTGTTATTCGAAAAATACCAATTGTAATTTTTAAAAAAATATCAACTGAATTTCCATTGTTATTGTTCAAATTACAATTGATCTTTTTCAAATTTCTATGGCTCTTTTTCGAATTACGATTGATCAATTTCGAATTATATATGGAATTTTCGAATTACAAATAGATTCTTCAAATTACTAGTAAAATCTTCGAAATACAAATGGAGTCTTCGAATTATTAATGGAATCTTTGAATTAAAAGTAGAATCTTTGAATAACAATGGATCTTTTTGAGTTACATCTGTAAACTCCAATTACAAATGGAATTTTCGAATTAAAAGTAAAATCTCTGAATTACAAATGGAATCTTCAAATTACAAGTTGAATGTTTGAATTTAAAATGCAATCTTCGAGCTACAAATGGAATCTTTGAACTACAAATGGAATTGATATTTTTTGAGTTACATCTTTTAATGGCGCAGTAATATTTCTAGTTTTCAGAATAGAGTAGTTTCCTTGTGATATCTCAATTTTAGATTTCTTTTATAACACATTTAAATACTGTTTTATCACAAAATCAAATTCTGAATTGTTTTTAAAGTAATCTCTTGCAAGATTTTAAAGAAAAATTTCTATCTTACCAACATATATTTTCGAGTGTACTTTCTGTTATTTTGTATTTAGTTGAGACGATAATGTGTATGGGAGTATATATAATTTTATTTTCTTTTTTTTTTGTTGAACAAAACATGTTATTCAGTTATTAAAATCGACATATAAGAAGAACATAAAAATAAATGTTAAAATGAAAAATACATTCATAAAAATACAAATCTCTAAGGAAAGATTTGGACAATAAAAAAAGAAAGAAAACAAATTTATGTAGAAGAGAGATTATTATAAGTGAAAAACATGAGTTATTTTTGTTGATATAGTAAAGTTTTCAAAGTCCCTGGATAATAAGGAATTTATGATTTTATTATTTTTTAAAGGATTTTTTTTTTATAAAAAAAGTTGTAAGATTCTGAGACGACTATTCTATAGAAACATTTTTAGATTCTTAAAAATTTTTCTTAAGGAACCAATTTAAGAAAAAAAAATGAAAATTAATGAGAACAATTTTTAAAAAAATTGGTTTAATGGAAGTTTTTAGCAATGATGCAAAATTGTTGCTACTTTTTCTTTAGCTCCTCTACACAATTTATAGATGTTATTTGGAATAGATCAATTGTAACTCGCTGATTTTACTCGGTATTCGAAGATTCCATTTGTAATTCGAAAATTCCATTCCAAAAAGATTCCAATTGTAATTCTAAATAGATCAATTGAAGTTCGAAAAACATGAATTGTAATTCAAAACAGATCAATTGCAAGTCGAAAAAAATAATTGTAATTCGAAAAATATCAATTGAAATGTTAAGATTTCAATTGTAAATTGAAAAAGAGCTATTGTAATTCTAAATGAACATTTGTAATTCGAAAAAGTTCGATTGTTATTCGAAAAAGATTAATTGTATTGCGAAAAAACATCAATTGTAATTCGAAAATTTAAATGGGGGTCGGTCTCACTAATGACATCTGTAGGACGCACCATTTCACCGATAGAAGCTGATTAAATAAAAGAAATTTATAAAAAATAAAAAAGAATTCTATTGTGGGTTGGACATACATTTGTCTGCTCTAGGGGTATTCTTAGGGCAGTTAGAGCGGTTTGAGAAAATTTAAAAAATGCTATTTTGTATGGGAGCCGCCTTAGAAATTGAAGACATAGTGTTAGTCTGTTCGGAAATAATGTTTAGGTCAAATATTAATGGGGATCGGTCTTGCTATTGACCTCTCTAAGACGCACCCTTTGAGCAGTAGAAATGATTTTATGTTTGGAGTTTTTCACAAACAAATTTAAAAAAATCAAAGAGTATATGAGGCATTCCACACCAAATGTCCCGCTAACATGTGTCCCGTGAATTTCTGAATAGGTTGTATGAATAACCCTATATGTAACTAAGAAAATCGCGTTTTTGGTCTTTAAATTTTTTAAAAAACTTGGCTTAGGAGACGTGGTCAAATATTGGAAAAATGGTCAAATTTGTGTCGAGTTACCTTGTTTAAATATTTACCAAATTAAAACGGAATACAATCTCAGAAATTTATATTCTTGTATAGTTTTTTATGGGCTATCGATTAAAATTTTTTTCTTTCGAAAATTTTCAGAACTCGTTCTGAAATTTCCCATTTTTTTAAAAAGTCAATTTATCAAAAATACGGCTACTTTTGTTCTTTTTTATTTTTTTTTTAGTTTAGGTGTTTGTCTATCCGCACAAAAATTTTTCAGACATGTGTTTTTCGTTTTTTCGAGAAAATCGCATTTGAATATTAAATTTCATAACATTTTTGTAATTTGCTTGTATTTTCTTGTTTCAACGTAGCGAATGAGTACTAAATATTTGCATACATATTACTCATACGCTTTGTTGAAACAAGAAAATACAAGCAAATTACTAAATTATTATGAAATTCAAATACGATTTTCTCGAAAAAAAAACGAAAAACACATGACTGATTTTTTTTGTCTGTATAGACAAACATCTAATCTTAAAAAAAAATGTTTAACAAAAAAAAAAACAAAAGTGGCCTGATTTTTTATAAATTGACTTTTCCAAAAATGGCAATTTCAGAACGGGTTCTGAAAAATTTCCAAAAAAAATGTAAATTTTTGAGATTGTGGTGCAATCCGTTTTAATTTGATATATATTTGAACAAGGCAACTCGACACAAATTTGACCATTTTTCCAATATTTGACAAAGTCTCCTAAGCCCAGTTTTTGAAAAATTTAAAAACCAAAAACGGAACTTTCTTAGCTCCATATAGGGATATGCATACAATATATTTAGAAATTTACGGTACACATGTTTTTTTCGCTGGATATTTGGTGTGGAATGCCTCATATACATTTTCAAAAATGAGATTTAAATTTTTAAACTTAAAAATCGCATACTGGAACACTTTTAACAATTTTTTAGAAATTAAAAAAAAAAGTTTGGATAATTTTTGTTATAAGTAAAAGAAGTTTGAGTAAAGGAACAAACCACCAATTTTTTAAAATTCGATATCTTTTGAACGAAGAAGTTTTCGAAGGGTACTAAAATCTATAAACAAATTGGGAAAATCTAAAAAAAATTTAAGTGTCTGTTTTGACATGGAATGCCCTAAATACTTTACGGGGTCCTAGACTCATATTTCGATGTGTAACAAATGTAATGACAAACTCATATATCGTTGTTGATACGACGAAAAAATCTAAGATTCTGAGAAATTTTAAAAAAGTCTCACAATCATATTTTAAAATTTTTTTCCTATCCCGGCTAAAAATGAATTGTATATGAGCATATATGAACACATCTGACCATACATCATTAATTCGAAAACATATATGATCATATACGGACATATATTAAAATTGGCGCTTATTCAATATATGACCATATATGGTAAAACATATGATAATATGCAATCATATATTGGCCCATCCTTAACATAAATTATCATATATGATCGTACATGAGCTTGTATACATTATTTTTAGCCGGGATGCAGAAATTATCAATGACTTCGACTATGAAGACCTTCCCAAACAGTTTATCTAATGGTTCTTCTCTTATATCCTTTAATATTTTATAATCCTAAAACATAAACTGACATTAGCATTAATAGAAAAATAAAACAGGGCAAAAGAAATATTAAAATGAAATATCAAAGGAAATGATTATATTTTTTTATTTTTTCAATAGGAAACAATGAAAGACAGCTGTTAAATCTCAGGGTGATTTAGGTTTATTTCTCAAACGCACAAAATATGATATATAACTGTACAATCAAACAAACTTTACAACCATTAGATACTCCAAGAAAAAAAAATTCTATATATCAAAATAGCTAATCTAACATACGTTACATAGAGATGTCAATATGTCATATGCCAAAATATTCAAAAAAACAAAACAAAAAGTAAAATGAACAGACTTACATATTTGTTAGACAGTTATAAACTTACCCAGGCAGAAACTACCAACCGTACAAAAAAAAAAATAGTCACGACAAAGCACTTTATTTTTTGTGTATAAAGTCGTATGAAATTATTATTCCATAAATGTTTTGAAAGCGGTTCGCCAATGTTTTTTTTGTTATAAAAAGCCGTATAAAATATACATTTTTGAATTTTTTTCCTAAAAAGATTTTTAAAGATTTTATTCAAAAACAGCAAAAAAAATTTTTGTGTCCGGGACTTTTTCAGAATATTTTTTTTTCAGAATATTTTTTTCAAAAAAATATTTGTGTCTGGGTCTAAAATTTTTTCTGGACTTTGAAAATTTTTCCAAAATTATTTTATCCCAAAATAATTTTTAATAAATTTCTTTACTTAAAAAAACCCAAAAAAAAAAAATTGTGTCTTCGGGACGTAGACAATTTTATATGGCCTATTTTTTTGTTTCAAAATTACTTTGATAGTACTGTATTTTATGGTTTAATAGCGCTTTAAAAGTGCTTCAAAATAGCAACGGCTTACCTATTACCGTGTGTAACACATAAGCGACCATATAAAGTACTTTGCCCGCCCTCTCTCGTCCGTATTTTTCTGCCTGGGTATATACGAGTATACTCACATTCATATTTAGAAAATGAGGAGTGATATCAACGAAAAAAATAACAAAATATTCAATGTTGATTTTCATGATTACTTGGCTAATTTTAACCATAAACTTTTTAAACAATGTTGTTGTGTTTTTAAAACAACAACAACAAGAACATGTTGTTGTTGTTGTTTTGCTTGGGAAAACATCCAAAAAACATTATCACTAAAATTTAATGTTTATGGTAATGGTTTTGATAAAACCACACACACACCCAGATAAAAACACATACTCACTCATTCTCAAATAACTATAAATCACAGTACAGAGTAGTTGGCAATCAGGGTGTATTTAAAGTGTACAAGTATTAGTGGCAGCATACACTTTTACTTTCTACGTTTAAAAGAAAATATAAGAAAACATTGTTGTCATTAAGAATTCTTTGAGATTTTTCTAACATTTTTTTGGAGAATTTAAAAAAAAAGTCTCAAAATTTTTTTCCACTTACTGTATTGTAAATTTGTCTAGGCTTTATAAAACGGTCAACGGAAGTTTTTGTTTTCAAATTTCAAACAGCGATATCTCGAAAACTGTTCGACCGATTTTATTTAATTTTTTTGATTTTTGTGTTCGTGAAACAACAAAAATAAACCTCAATGGCAATGCCAGCTAGAGGGTTAACATGGTCAAAGAAAAGTATCATCATACAATTAAAGTTGGCATTATTCGACCTTTCCAATTTAAATAAATTAAAATTCGAGCTCGAGGCCATTTTTTTTGTAAAAAATATTCTTTTATTCCATTCCAATATTTCGATGATCTTTGAGAATCATCATCAGGGGATTTAGTGAATTTTAATACACTTAAAAACTAAAAAATATGTTGTAAACGCATCGACTTCCAAATTTGCACTCATTCAGTGCCTCGCTTGAAGAATTTTTATTTAGTTAATCATCATACAATTTTATAAAACACATCCAAATGTAATATTCAGCTCAGAAGTAAATTAACACTATTTTTTTTTAGTTTTCTAATACTGCCTTGGTAAAAATATACAATTAAAATATGATTCTTACATTTTGCCATTTTTCAGCATTTTCCTCATGTCGCCAGAACTTTTAAGCTGTGAAAACCCATAAAGAAATTTTATGAGGAAAATATTTGTAGAATATTTTGGTTTAATTTTTGGAAAAGGATAGATATGACCCCTTAAAATTGCAGTTTGGGGCTAAAAATGTTTCAAGAAAAGATCCACCATAATTTTCACAGAGGACAACCAATTATAGTTTTTTTGCGTTTTCCAAATGCCTTTGATAAAATATTAAATACTTTAGCGGGCCATAAAAAAGAAATTATAAATAATGAGAGCCGAAAATTAAAAACTTTAGTGGACCATAAAAAAGAAATTATAAATAATCATAATTTATTATGATTTTTGAAAAAAAGTAATAACATTTTATCATTATAAAACAATTTATTTTATAAATACGCCCACAAAACGAGAGTGGGCCAATAAAAATTAATATTTTAAGGCCTTTTGGGTCCAAGTGCAGGACTTCAAACGTCTTCTGATATAAAAATATTTAATTTGTTTAACAAAAATAAAAAAAAAAAAAAAAAACTATAGAAAATGGTATTTTTAGAGGTTGGTTAAGTTCTTCAAGGGAAAACTTGTTTCCTCCCCTGATCCGATTTTGCTGATTTCCCAACTTACAAGGGAAGTCTCCCTAGTGTCACCCGCGGATCTTTATGAAAATGATTTTATTTTGTAGACCAGAAAAATAAAGGGACACGTATTTTTTTTAACGGCCCAAATTCATATTTAAGGGGTAAAAAGGAGGGGGGAAGACAAGGTACTACGCAATAACTCCAAAATGAAATAAGTCCCAACGAAATAACTCCCAATGAAATAAGTTCCAAGAAAAATGAATTAACTCCACACTTTAAAAAATGAAATAACTCCCAAAGAAAAAATGAAAGATGTTCCAATATTTGGGAGTTATTTAAAATCAAAATAATAACTCCCAAAAAAAATGAAAGATCTCCCAATGAAATAAGTGCCATAAAAAATGAAATAAAATTTCATAAACGCAGAAAAAATTTTAAGCAAAAAAAAAAAAAAAAATTGCACAGAGGTGTATATTGTTTTCAATTAAAATGAAATAAGTCCCACCTTTGATGAAATAACTCCCAATGCTTAACAAGAAATGAAATAACTCCCAATCTATTTTTTGTTGGGGTTTTTGTCATTTGGAAGTTATTTCATAATGAAATAAATCCTAACAAAATTTGTGCAATAAGTCCCACTACACTGGGACTAATTTCATAATGAAATAAGTCTCAAATCGTATGTAAAATTTTTGGGAGTTGTTTCATTTTTTTTTTTTTTGGAGTTATTTCATTTGGGAGTTATTGCGTAGTACCGGAAGACAAGGCCATTTTTCAGTTTTTTTCGTTTATCTCCTATATTATGCAAAGAAACCTAGTCATGTTACATACCAAATGAAAGGTCTTTGGAAAACCTATCTGCGTGTGCTAAGAACGTTTCAACCATGCACAACTTTTCGTCATATTGAGTAAAATACCAAAATTTTGGGACATTTTTGTTAATAAGTCGAAAAATATTAACTTCATTGGTCGTTGTTAGCACCACGAGAAATCGACCTCCCCTAAAAATGAGTTTGGGCCGCTATAAAAAAATACGTGTCGAATTAATTTTCGTTCTTAACAACATATCCAAATTTCATGAAGATCGAAGGGTGACACCAGGGAGACTTCTCTTGTTAGCCAGTCTATGACCATTGATCAATAATACTCGTATATATACTTTAATGGGTTCCCAAACCCCATCAGGAAAATTAAATAAATGGTGAAAAAATTCCCTAAACTGACAACTATGTCCAATATAATCTATGAAGGCGTATGATTGATATTTTTTCAATTTAACACGTATACGACTCATTGAACATATACATTTTACTAAAGAAAGTATTACTGATAACCAGGGAACCAAAAATATGCAATTTCATGTTTTTCCTAAGCATTGTATTAATATATGGGTATACCCATACCTTATAAGGTATTTATCCGTTTCAGAACAATTTAAGAAATCCGACATCGATTTGTTAGAGCATATTTTCGCATATTTTGGTCTTAAAAACATATTATTGCATATTTTAGTCTTATGAGCCTATTTTGGCATAAAAACATATTTTTAGGGCATATTTTGGTGTTTTGAGAGCATAAAATTGCATATTTTGGTAAAAGAGCGTAAAATATTTTATGTGGCGACAATAAAAAAAAAAAAAATATTTCTCTAAAAATTTGTGAGGAATTTTTTTGCGAGTTATAAAAAATTTTACTTTTTATATAAAAAAAAACAAATTTTAGTTTAGTTTTAGTTTACAAATTATTTGGCTAATTTGTAGAGAAAGTTCCGAAATAGTAGTTTGTACTATAAATTTCTTAAATAAGACTTAAAAATTTTGTATTTTTATCGTTTTTATGTCGAATTTTAAAGAACTGAATTTTTAAGAGCATATTTTTTACATTTTAAAAACATATTTTCCGTTTTTTGCTGCAAATTTTAAGCTCATGAAACCGGTTTTTAGAGCACATTTTTGGTTTCCCTGCTGATAAAACTGTACCTGAGCAAGGACTTTTTTGTTGCAAGCGGAGCACCTGACGCGTAAACATTATTTGACCGTTTTTAAAGTATACGTATCGTGTAAAAAAGTAATTATGACATAATAAAAAAATAATGTATCGATTTCTTTTGCAAATAGTTTCTATTCGATTTATATAAGATATTATACATCAGCACAAAATTTATTTGATATCAAAACAAATTTTAAAAAAATTATGTTTCGCTTAAAAATTTTGTTGCTAATATTTTTCAAAGATTTTCCTCTGACCCTAACACGGTACTCCCAATCTTTGTTCGTTTGCTTTTTATTTAATTTTTTTGCATTACACTCTTAATGCTTCATGTAAACTTATCACTGTTTTAATGTTGTAATGACGACAACAACAACAAAACAGAACACGTTTTGTTTTATTGGTTTTTAAGCCACATCATCTGAACTCATCATCCAAAATTCATTACATTGTGTTATTGTATGTGTTTGGCATATGTGGCATATTGTTTGTTGTTATTGTTTTTCTTAAATATTATTATATAAAATATATAATTTTTTTTTTGGTTATTTGTTTGTAGCTGTTTGTTGGCAAAACATAAAAGCAATAAAAACAAATAATTTGCTTCTTCTTTAATAAAATAATAATAGTAGGGGGAGGGAGAGAGAGAGCAGAAGATAAATTTGTGGTATTTCGACAAAAAAGAATTAGAATGAACAGGAAAAAGTTTTTATAATTTTGTATTGTACAGAAAGAATTAACATTAAGCTAATTAAAGTTTCATGTGATCAATGAATTTGGTTTCATTAAATCAATGAAAAGTTTCATAGTATTTATGAAAACATAATGATTATAATGCAGCCAACAGTTATCCAAGACCGGGGAATTTATTAAAAACATTTAAAAATCAAAACTTTTGACAATTATAAGAAAAAAAGGATAATAACAAAACTGAAATGTCACTTTTTCAGGGCAATTTAAATTGTATTGTATAATAGAAATGCGTGAAAATTTTTTTTTAACAATTTCCCTATAATTCCTTGCGTTGCCAAAAATGATTTTTTTATACATATGTAGTTTGATAGATTTTTTCCCGCGAAATCGAACAGAGTACTATGCTTTATGGGTTAAATACACACTAAAAAAACCTTGGAAAATGACAAGAAAAGTTTGTAACGTTTTTTTTTTGCTACCTCCTATTTGACGAGAATTCCTAATAATTTTGCAAGCTTTTTACCAATAATTTTGTTGTTTTACAACTTTTTGACGCAATAAAATTACAACTTACAAGGAATTCTCGTGAGTTCCCTCGATTTTTTTTTGTAAAATTAACTTGGAAATATGTAAAATTACAAAAAATATTATAAAATTACAAAAAAAATGTAAATATCAATCGAAAATTATTTGTTAAAAAAACAAGGAAAACTGTCAAATATTGGTAAAATGAGATTACTCGACTTTTTCTAGTAATTTGACAAGGTTTTTTGTTTTGTGTGTTCTACAAACTTTTTCCAGCCAAATCTTTACTTATTTAAGTAATGTAAAATAAGTGTAGTATGTCTGAGTTTGTAATTCATTCTACCTCCCCCACACCACTACCACAAACAAAATATTCTTTATATTATAAGAAAGTTTACTTTTTACACTTATATCTCCAGGGTACAATAATAATGTAACAGAACAAAAAAAAGAAAAACAAAAACTGAATAACTGAACCACATTACAAATATTTGTAATGTATGAGGGAGAGAGAGAGGATGATACGGGGATTTTTGTTCGTTTTAATATCCGGCATTGCACTCACACATACACATATGTAAGATAATATAAAGTAAGAAAGGAGTTTTTATTTTTAGTATTCAACAAAAATACAAGTAAATATTTTAAAATTTTTCCCAAAGTAATCAAATTTAATCACATTGACTTTTTTTTTTTGCATAAACAATTCAACTTTGGCATTATAAAAACTAAAACTTCTAACAAGCCAATAGCAAATGATCCTTCCTCCTCACATCGCCACCACCACCACCACCCACAATCATTAACAATAAACGACAACAGCAGCACATCAGAACACAACACAAGTAGGAACAGACAACACCCAAAGTGTATGAATTTTTCATGGCATAAGCAATTTTTTTCCAATTAAGTTTATTTTAAAATTTGTTTATTATTTATATTTTTATTTTCTTCATCAATTTTGATTTTATTTTTTTTTTGCCATTCATGTTTATGGGAAAACGAACATACAACACACATTTACACTTTGCCATTTAAATTAATTAAATATTTTTGTACTTTCCACTATGTGAAAGAGGGTGTAAATAAAAGTTTGTCATTGCGTTTGTCGTCTTAGTGCTTTTGGCACTATTTCTGGAGCCAAACGTCTCAAAACGCCAAAATTTTTGGCCTTTAATTTAATACTTTTTTTTAGAAAAAAGTAATTTTTATAAGGAAAAAAGTATTTTTTTAAGGAAAAAAGTACTTTTTTTTTAAAAAAGTATTTTTTATCTTAAAAGCACTTTTTCTAAAAAGAACTTTTGTACTAATTTTTTAGAAAAAAGTACTTTTTTCTAATATAAGTACTTTTTTGTACAATTACTGTTTTCTGAAAAAAGGACATTTTAAAAAAAAAAGTAATTTTTTCATGCTTGGCTAAGGGGCGTGAAATGCAAGGCCATAGTTTTTTTTATATATTAAGACTAGCTTACCATCCCGGTACTTCGTTACCGGTTGTGTTGAATACTGGATAATAGAAGGATCAGGATTACTCTATCGATTTCCAAAAAATTCCCCTACGTAGTCTTTGTTTTATTTACTTGTGAACGTTTAAGTCTTCCATAAAAAAATATTTCAATGAATAATTTAAACAATAAAATTTGAATAATTTCGCTGGTGTGTTATCATGTTCGTTCCGGGGGAAAAATATATTGACAATTTTCGAGCCCTTATGTCGGGTTTTGGATTTTGAGTGAATAAATATTTCAGTGAAAAAAGAAATTGGATTAAAAAAAATAAGTTTGAGTGAAAAAATATATAGAGGGAAAAAATATGGTGTAAAAAGCTAAACACGAAAAATTTGAGTAAAAAATATCATTCCATATTGTTTCCTGCTCTACTCCATTTTGTTCCCCGTTCCATTTCATTTCCAATTCCATCTCCTTCTTCTAAGGTCATTATTATAGGCACAAAAAAAGTACCAAAAGTACACTTTATTAGCCCCATTAGAAACGGAATTTCCAAAAAGTACCTCTTCCAGAATCTTTTTTCTTCACCGAAGTATCCTATACTCCATATTTCAATTATATAGGATCACATTGTTTCAGCAAATATTAAAAGTACTTTTTATCCCCGTTAAGAAACGGAATTTCCAAAAAGTACTTTTCCACATCTTTTTTTTCACCGAAGGATTTTACATTCCAAATTTTAAGTTTCTGTGACCATTATATTTTTTGGAACCTTTTCAAATTTCAAGTTTCTATGATTATTATTTCAGGAAATTAAAAAGTACCAAAAAGTGTACTTTTGGTACTTTTACCAAAAGGTACATTTTATAAAAGGTACTTTTTATAAAAGGTACTTTTTATAAAAGGTACTTTTTATAAAAGGTACTTTTTATAAAAGGTACTTTTTATAAATGGTACTTTTTATAAAAGGTACTTTTTATAAAAGTTACTTTTTATAAAAGATACTTTTTATAAAAGGTACATTTTATAAAAGGTACTTTTTATAAAAGGTACTTTTTATAAAAGGTACTTTTTATAAAAGTTACTTTTTATAAAAGGTACTTTTTATAAAAGGTACTTTTTATAAAAGGTACTTTTTATAAAAGGTACTTTTTATAAAAGGTACTTTTTATAAAAGGTACTTTTTATAAAAGGTACTTTTTATAAAAGGTACTTTTTATAAAAGGTACTTTTTATAAAAGGTACTTTTTATAAAAGGTACTTTTTATAAAAGGTACTTTTTATAAAAGGTACTTTTTATAAAAGGTACTTTTTATAAAAGGTACTTTTTATAAAAGGTACTTTTTATAAAAGGTACTTTTTATAAAAGGTACTTTTTATAAAAGGTACTTTTTATAAAAGGTACTTTTTATAAAAGGTACTTTTTATAAAAGGTACTTTTTATTAAAGGTACTTTTTATAAAAGGTACTTTTTATAAAAGGTACTTTTTATAAAAGATACTTTTTATAAAAGGTACTTTTTATAAAAGGTACTTTTTATAAAAGGTACTTTTTATAAAAGGTACTTTTTATAAAAGGTACTTTTTATAATAGGTACTTTTTATAAAAGGTACTTTTTATAAAAGGTACTTTTTATAAAAGGTACTTTTTATAAAAGGTACTTTTTATAAAAGGTACTTTTTATAAAAGGTACTTTTTATAAAAGGTACTTTTTATAAAAGGTACTATTATTTCAGTAAATTAAAAAATGTACCAAAAGTACACATTTTTCCATTTTAACCCCGTAGAGTCAACATTGGCAAAAACCCAGCCCTGGTAAATATTTTTTCCGGGATTTGAACATACATTGCAAATTTTAAGTTTCTAGGACCATTATTTAAGAAAATATAAAAAGTTCCAAAAGTACAGTTTTTTACCCTTTTTACCCTTTAGAATCAACATTGGCAAAATCCAGCCTTAGTAGATTTATATTCTGGGAGCTGAACCTACATTCAAAATTTCAAGTGTCTACGACCATTTTTTAAGGAAATATAAAAGGTAACGAAGATACATTTTTTACCCTTTTTACCCCCTTAGAATCAACATTGGCAAAAATCCAGCCTTACTAAACCTATATTCCGGGAGGTGAACATACAGTCTAAATTTCAAGTTTCCGTGACCATTATTTCATGAGATATAAAAAGTACCAAAAGTGCAGTTTTTTACCCTTTTTGTCCCCTTAGAATCAACATTGGCAAAAATCCGGCCTTACTGGATCTATATTCCGGGAGGTTAACATACAGTCCAAATTTCAAGTCTCTATGACCATTATTTCAGGAGATATAAAAAGTACCAAAAGTACAGTTTTTTACCCTTTTTACCCCCTTAGAATCAACATTGGCAAAAATCCAGCCTTAGTGGATCTATATTCCGGGAGGTCGACCTACAGTCCAAATTTCAAGTCTCTAGCTTCAGCGGTTTGGGCTGGGCGATGATGAATGAGTATATCAGTCAGTCAGTCAGTCAGTCAGTCAGTCAGTCACATTACTCTTTTATATATATAGATTAAGCCAAAAATCGTTTTGCTTTTATCGAAATTCCGTCTAGTTCGACTTTTATTAAAATTTCTAAAAATACCATAATTTTCATAAGGTAGTAATCTGAACAATTTTAAAGAATTGTTTAGGGTCTTTTTGCTTCGGCACTGCCGATTATTATAATCTTACTTGTTTAGTTGATGTTTTGTTCATGGTACAATATGTGCACATAATTTTTTTTTATTTGTTGGCAATTGATTTACTAAAATACAATTAAGGTATACAATACGGTTGTTTGGTTGATATTGTTTTGAATGGTATTTTATTGAATATTTCAATAAAAAACAATTAAATGAAACAAATTAAAGAAACAGACTGGGAAACATTTTTTGTATTTTTCCCACACACACTGAATTTTATTTTGTATTCCCAAAAAGCGGTAGGTGCAAAATGGAGACATTTAACAAAATTTTTTATATTTTAATAGAAAAAAGAAATAATTTAAATAAGGAAGTTCTACTGGGGAGTAATAAGTTATTATCAGAATGAAAAAAAAAATATTTTTTTCTGAAATATTAATATGTAGTTTTAAAGATTTTGTTTATTTGAATTAAGAAGTTGTTTGATAGAATTTTGTACAGGAAAGTTTTTAAAAATTTCGGATTAAAATATCAAATCTTGGTGTTATCAATATGATGACGGGACTTTTTAATTTTTTTAATTGAATTTTATTTTAGTTCGGTTTGAGTCCATAATTATTATTTCTGAGAAATAAAAAACGTTTAAGCGTTTTTTTAAAAAGCGTTTAACTTCAAAACGCAAAAAAAATTTTAAACATTTTTGCGTCCAGGACTTAATAATTGACCAAAAAAAGCTTCGGATTTATGCTAGTATATTTTGTATGTTTTGGGGTCGGTCCCAGTATTAACCACTCTAGGACCGGTATACCGGTAAAATTTGATTAAATAAAATAAATTTATAATTACAAAATGAAAAAAAAATGCCAGACTTGGGGATTTCACTAGAGAAGAAAGGAAAACAAAATCTCATTTGAGGATTGGGAATTTTTATGGGGATTTCAAAAATTATTTTTGCGGATTTTTTGGGGATATTCAAAATTGTATCTATTTGAAACAACAAGCTAAATTTAATATAATCAACGATTTTTAACAACATTTTTAGTAAAAATAACTTTTTAATACGAGATTACGAAGCGCATTCAGTAAAACGTGCATTTATCGGCTAAAAAATGTATATTAACACTGTCAAACCCCGTTAATTAACTCGTTTGGGGATTTTTTTTTAAATTTAAATCTACAAAATAAAATTAAAAAATTACCTTTCATAATTTTTTTTTTTAAATTTACAAAAAAAAATGTTTGTGTGATTCGGCTGTGCCGAATCTTTAATACCCTCCAACATGAAAACAAAAAATTTCAAGGTCGTTTTCTTTTTTTTTTTTTGGGGGTGGGGTAGTGCTTTTTGCACTAAAGAAATACAAGTTTATCAATATTTAAAAATAATTTTATTCCACGCCCATAAAAGGTGGGCGGACCGAAAAACACGACGTTTTCTAATTTTTTGGGTCCAAATGCAGGTATTTGAACTTCTTGTAGCATAAAAATTTTGTATTTGTTAAACAAAAAACACAAAAAAATCATGTAAAAAATGGTATTTTTCAGGGGTTGGTTTAGTTCTTCAAGGGGGAACTTTATTCCCCCTGGTCCGATTTTGCTCATTTACGAACTTAACCTGCCTATTAACATAAGACATATTCGTGCCAAATGTCGGGAGCCTAGCTCTTTTATTTTGGACTACATCGTGTTAACTACAGACGAACGGACGGACAGACATCGCTAGAATGTCTTAGAATCGACCAATGATCATAAATATATATACTTTATGGGGTCCTAGACCGATATTTTGATGCGTTACACACGGAATGACAAAGTGAGTATACCCCCATACTGTAGTTGCTTGGGGATTTTTGGGGATATTTTGTTTTATTTTTGGGGACAACGGAAAAAAGTACCTGAGCTGTGAGTTTTGTTGACATTCGTGTTGAATAAATGTGAATAGCCGAATGTGTTCGGGATCCATGTGCAATGAAGAAATTTCATTTTGTATGGGTGCCCTCTTAGGAATTCAATAAAGAGTATAAGTTTATTGAGAAAAAATGTTCAGTGGTAAAAATTAATGCGTATCGGTCTTCCTGTAAACCCTTCTAGGACGCCTCGTTGGAGCAGTGCATCTGATATAAAGATTTAAAAAGTGCGATAACATTTTTTCAAAAAATCTAGAAAAATAGTAATAATCATAATCCCATTATTTTACTGGGCAAAAAATTTGTAAAATTGACAGAAGTTTTCCACAAAAAATTAAAAAAAAAAACAAGTAAGTGTTAAATTCGGCTGTGCCGAATCTTTTATACCCTACAACATGCAAAAAAATAAAAAAAAAATGCAGGGGCGTTTTTTTTGGTGGGGGGGCCTGTAGTGGTAATTGGGGGGGGGGGGGGCAAATTTCCTCTCGAATATGTGTTTAAAAATTCATTCTTATGCTTTTTGCACTAAAGAAATACAAGTTTATCATTATTTAAAAAAAAAAATTATTCCACGCCCAATAAAGGGGGTGCGGACCGAAAAAAACGACATTTTCTAATTCTCTGGGTCCAAATGCAGGACTGTGATCACGTTAAACGATAGTTGACTATCGTCGATTTTTGGAGTCTTGTTGCTCCTAGACTAATCATAATGTTTCCAAATTTTTAAATGTTTCTGCTGTAGACAACAGTCTTTAATAATTAAATAAAGAAAAACTTTAAAATTTCCCTTCAAAACGATATGTATTTTGATGTCGTTTATGAATCGTCTATCGTTTTCGTTTTACGTGATTAGTCCCCAGGACTTTAAACTTCTTGTAGCATAAAAATGTGTCATTTGTTAAACAAAAACACAAAAAATCATATAAAAAATTGGTATTTTCCACAGGTTGGTTTAGTTCTTCAAGGGGAAACTTTTTTCCCCCTGGTCCGATTTTGCTCATTAAGGTATTTAACCTGCCTAGGAACATAAGACATATTCGTGCCAAATGTCGGGAGCCTAGCTCTTTTATTTTGGATTGCATTGGACGGACGGACATAGCTATAATGTCTTAGAATTGATCACTGAACAATAGTATATATGGGGCATTCCATGTCAAATCGGACACTTCGAACATTTTTTTTTTTTAGATTTTCCTAATTTGTTAACAGTTTTTAGTACCCTTCGAAAACTCCTTCGTGGCAAATTTTCAGATTTTTTTGATGACCCGTTCAAAAGATATCGAATTTTTAAAAATTGGTAGTTTGTTGTTTTATTCAAATTTCTTTTAATCATAACTTCTTCAATAATGGTCCAAATTTCAATTTTTTTTTTCAAAATTTTTGTTGTTTTACGTACTTTTAAAAAAAAAATCCCAAAAAATTCTTAAAAGCGCTCTAGTATGCGATTTTTAAGTATTAAAAATTAAATCTCATTTTTGAAAATGTTTGTACTCTTCGATTTTTTTGAAATTTTTTTGTGTAAAACTTCTATCAATTCTACAAATTTTTTGCCCAGGAGGATCGTGGGATAACGATTATTACTATTTTTTTTTAAATTTTTTGAAAAAATTTTATTGTAATTTTCTAATCTTAAAATCATTTCTACTGCTCCAATGGTGCGTCATAGAGGGGTCCTTTATAAGACCGACCCCCATTAATTTTTACCTCTTAAAATTTTTTTGGAACAAACTAATACCCTATCTCCAATTTCTAAGGGGGCTCCCACACAAAACGACATTTTTTAAAATTTGTTCCAACCGCTCTAACTGCCCTAATAGTGCCCTTAGAGCAACAAAATGTATGACCGACCCACAATATTTTTTTAGTCCAAACATTTTCTCTGAACACACCTACCCTCTATCTTTAACTGTTAAGGCGATCACCATACAATTTTTTTTTATTTTTGGTAAATTTGTTTTATTTAATCAGCTTCTACCGGTCCAATGGTGCGTCCGAGAGGGGTCATTAGTGAGACCGACCCCCATTTATTTTTACCCTTCAATATTTTTTTAAAACATACCTACGCCCTACCTCCAATCCCTAAGTAGGCTCCCATACAAATAACAGTTGCAGCAAATTTTATGAAAATGTAATTTTGTATGGGAGCCTACTTAGGGAGCTGAGATAGGGCGTAGGTATGTTTTGAAAAAATGTTGTAGGGTAAAAACAAATAGGGGTCGGTCTCACTAATGACCCCTCTCGGACGCACCATTGGACCGGTAGAAGCTGATTAAATAAAACAAATTTACAAAAAATAAAAAAAATTGTATGGGGACCGCCTTAACAGTTAAAGATAGAGGGTAGGTGTGTTCAGAGAAAATTTTTGGACTAAAAAAATATTGTTGGTCAGTCATACAGTTTGTTGCTCTAAGGGCACTATTAGGGCAGTTAGAGCGGTTGGAACAAATTTTAAAAAATGTCGTTTTGTGTGGGAGCCCCCTTAGAAATTGGAGATAGGGTATTAGTTTGTTCCAAAGAAATGTTAAGACGTAAAAATTAATGGGGGTCGGTCTTATAAAGGACCCCTCTATGACGCACCATTGGAGCAGTAGCAATGATTTTATGATTGGAAAATTACAATAAAATTTTTTCAAAAAATTTTAAAAAATAGTAATAATCGTTATCCCATGATCCTCCTGGGCAAAAAATTTGTAGAATTGATAAAAGTTTTACACAAAAAAATTTCAAAAAAAATCGAAGAGTACAAACATTTTCAAAAATGAGATTTAAATTTTAAAACTTAAAATTTGCATACTAGAGCGCTTTTAAGAATTTTTTGGGATTTTTTTAAAAAGTACGCAAAAAAACAAAAATTTTGAGAAAAAAAAATTAAATTTGGACCATTATTATGAAGTTATGATTAAAAGAAGTTTGAGTAAAGGAACAAACTACCAATTTTTAAAAATTCGATATCTTTTGAACGGGCCATCAAAAAAATCTGAAAATTTACCACGAAGGAGTTTTCGAAGGGTACTAAAAACTGTAAACAAATTGGGAAAATCTAAAAAAAAAAGTTTTTCAAAGTGTCCGATTTCACATGGAATGCCCCATATATATTCATGATCCTCGATCGATTTAAAAGCGATGTCCGTCCTTCCGTCTGTCTGTCTGTCCGTAGAAAACACGCTTACTTTTGAAAGACTTTACAGAGGCTACTGAAGTTTGGCGTATATATTGGTCATTTACCTGGTCAGGTTGGTATTGCAATCCAGCCAAATCGGTTTAGTGGTTCAAAAGTTATGAACAAAAGAGTTAATTTCGGCAAGGGTGTTTCGCGAAGTTACGAGATAAAAAACACGATAACTTTCGAAAGACAACAAAAAGACTACTGAAGCTTGACATGTATCTTTACCGTTCCCCAGGTCTGTTTGGAATTAAATTTCAGCTCAATAGGTCCAATGGTTCAAAAGTTATAAGCAAACCCCTAAATTTCAGATCAGTCTCATCTTAAATGCCACATGTTTAACAAGTTTTTAAAGCATTGGTGGTAACTTAACAATGCTTTTCAAACTTGTTTAGTTTTAAAGCAATGATTTTTAAACTTGTTTAGTTTAAAAAGCATTGGTAACTTAAAAATTAAACTCGAAAACAATTTTACACTCAAAAAAAATCTTATACTCAAAAGAAATTTTACACTCAAAAAATTTTTTTTTTTTTTTTACAAAAATTACAAAATTTTGTGTACATACGTACGTGCATTCACTCAGAAATATTTTTAAAGTAAAAAAACATTACACTCGAAAAAAATTTTACACTCAAAAAAAAAATTTGTAATTTTAAATTCTGTTTTAATTTTTAAATTAATAAAAATTATTTATTATTCGACCTTTAAAATTCTATTTTTGAGAAAGATTATTCTAGCTCAAGGTCATATTTCTTTTACTAATCGTTACGATGATATTGTCAAAGTAACAATTTTCAAGAAACTTTTTATAAAGTTGTTTGTTTTAAATTGATTGGTTTGGTCATTTTGCAAGACTTACTCGACACGTGTTTCGGAATTCGTCAAATTCCATTATCAAGAGTATTTAGCAAATTGACAATCGTTTGTGGCAAAACATAAAGACTTATATTCGTATGTAAATAGTCATAACGAGAAATGTACTAAATACACAACATAATACAGCTCTAAATTTCAAACGAAAAGTCAAAGCCAAACCATCACTATTTAATTCAAACATACCTTCTCGCGTAAGAAATCTACTGTCTGTATGTATATACTAGCCTGTAATACAAGCTGTATATATGAAGGTATGTTTGAATTAAATAGTGATGGTTTGGTTTTGACTTTTCGTTTGAAATTTAGAGCTGTATTGTGTTGTGTATATAGTACATTTCTCGTTATGACTATTTACATACGAATATAAGTCTTTATGTTTTGCCACAAACGATTGTCAATTTGCTAAATACTCTTGATAATGGAATTTGACGAATTCCGAAACTGGTGTCGAGTAAGTCTTGCAAAATGACCAAACCAATCAATTTAAAACAAACAACTTTATAAAAAGTTTCTTGAAAATTGTTACTTTGACAATATCATCGTAACGATTAGTAAAAGAAATATGACCTTGAGCTAGAATAATCTTTCTCAAAAATTTGTAATTTTTTTTTTTTAAGTGACAATAAAAGCGTTTTTTAAAAAATGTACTAAAAAGGCATTGTGGAGGGTATTTATACATTCGGCAAAGTCGAATTTAACTTTTCTACTTGTTTTAAATTGTGACAATTTTTGAAGAAGTCATGAGTAAAATAAGTTTGAGTAAACGAACAAGATCCGTGGTTTTGAAAATTCGATATCCAAAAAAATCTGAAAATTTACCAAAAGAGAGTTTTGAAAGGGTACTTAGAAGTGTTTAAAAAAAGACTACTCTGAGGATGCTGAAATTTGTAATTTCAATTTCTCATTCTCCCGGTCAGGTTTAGGGGTTCAGAAGTCATGATCGAAATTAACATTAGGTTTTTTGTGAATTCACGTGTTAAAAAACACAATACTTAACAAAGTGTTTCAGCTACTCCAAAAAATGTTTACATCTAAAAAATTTTTACACAAATAAAATGTTTATTTTTTTTTTGTAAAAAAAAAGTTAAGTCAGAAATGTGTTTTAGGCACTGAGAAGGGAATGCATGGATTCAGCTGAGTTAAATTTCAATTGTTTATATTTAATTTACTTAAATTCTTAGAAGTCTCCTTACAAATTATAAATTTTCTTTAATTAAACTCAATTAAACCCAATTAGCATCAATTAATGGGTTAATTAGAAATATAATTTGATGTTGGTGTTAATTGTAATTTAATTGATATTCGGTATTTAATTTATAAATAGACAAATTGTTTAAATAAAACAAATAAACAAAAAATACAAAAAAAACTTTCTTAATTAACTTTAAATATATCAATAAAAATTACATTTTAATTGCTATGAATCGAAAAATCAAAAAATATATACATAAACACAAACTTAATCAAGTCTAAAGAAATATAGAAAATAAATTGAATTAAAAAAAAATCTTACACAAATGTTATTTTCTTTAAATTGAAATTTATTGAACAAAACAGATTTCTGATTTTGTCATTTCAGCAAAAAAAAAAAATAACACAAAATGAAAATTTTATTAAAAACACAATAGATTATGTTAAACAATTTTTATTGAAAAGTTTATTTAGACGGACATATTTAAAATTAAATTTTTGTTATTTTAACATTTTTACATTAAAGTGTATTTTAGAATATAGATTATTTTCCTGGGAAATCTTTATAGCAAAATATTTCAAATGTTTAGAAATTGGAAAGTTTTTTTTTTGTTTCAGCTTGATTGCACTTTAATGTTGCTGCAATGAAACATCAAAAATTTTCTTATAAAAATATTGATGGCAGTTGGCCATAATAATAATACATTATCTCGTTGTATAGTTTCTTATATTTTGTTGTTGATGTTGTTGGTTATGCCTGTCTGATTCGACTGCCTGCAATACGTTATATTATTTTTTTTGTAAGTTTTATTTTTTCTATAGAAAACAGCTGTTGTTATAGATGGTTGTTGTCAGCACTTTGTACATTTTACTATATGATGTTTAAATTATATGAGATAGATACATTTATATATTTTTTTTTTATTTTAGATTTTTATTTTTTTTTACTCCTACAATCAATACTGTGTGCACAATGGGACTGGGAGCGGTATACCGCAGTATTCCTAGTTTTGGGGGTCATCTTTCCCCTCGCAATAAATATTGAAAAGTTTTATTGTTACAAATTTTTTTTTCAAAAATTTTGGTTGCGATTTTTCAATATTTAAATCTACTCCAACGAAGCGTCTTACAAGAGAAGTCTCCCTGGTGTCACCCTTTCGATCTTCATGAAATTTGGATATGTTGTTAAGAATGAAAATTAATTCGACACGTATTTTTTTAGCGGCCCAAACTCATTTTTAGGGGGGGTCGATTTGTACGATTTTACTTTTTCAGTTTTTTACGATTTACACCTATTTTAACTAAATTAATATCGGCATGTGTGGTATCAGATTAAAGGTATTAAAGGTCCTAAAATTTTGGTATTTTACTCAATATGACGAAAAGTTGTGCATGTTTGGACACGTTCTTAGCACACGTAGATAGGTTTTCCAAAGACCTTTCATTTGGTATGTAACATGACTAGGTTTCTTTGCATAATATAGGAGATAAACGAAAAAAACTGAAAAATGGCCTTGTCTTCCCCTCCTTTTTACCCCCTAAATACAATTTGGGCCGCTAAAAAAATACGTGCCCCTTTATTTTCTGATCTACAAAATAAAACCAATTCCATAAAAATCCGCGGGTGACACTAGGGAGACTTCCCTTGTTAGTTGGGTCAATTCCTAGACCGACCCCTATTATTTTTAACTCCTTTATTTCCAACAAACTAACAATGTATCTCTAATTCCTAAACGGTCTCCCATTCAAATTATTTTTTTTTAATTTGGTACAACTGCCATAAGAGTGCCCCTAGAGCAGTCAAATGTATGACTTACCCACAATTTTTTTTTAATCCAAACATTTTCTCAGAACATACCTACCTTCTATCTATCTTCAATTCCTAACAGTGCTTCCATACAAAATGGCATTTATTAAAATTATTTCTAACTGCTCAACCTGCCATAAAAGTGCCCTACCTGCCATAAAAGTGCCCCTTGACTGACCCACAATTTTTTTTTTATACAAACATTTTCTCAGAACATACCTCCCTCTATCTTCATCCCTTAAGGAGGTCCCCATACATTTATTTTTTTATTTTTTATAAATTTGTTTTATTAAATCAGCTCCTACCAGTCCAATGGTGCGTCCTATAAGGGTCATTAGTGAGACCGACCCTTATTTAATTTTATATGAATGGGAACCCACTTATTGACTGCAGATTGGGAGTAGGTGTATTTTGAAAAATATTGGAGAGTAAAAATTAATGGAGGTCTGTCTCAAGAATGACCTCTTTAGGACTTACCATTGGACCGGTAAAAGCTGATTTAATAAAAAAAATTATGGGGACCGCCTAAAGGGTTGAAGTTTGGATTAAAAAAAAACAGTGTTAGAGATGGGCAAAGGGTAAATACCCAAATGGTAAATACCCGGTAAAATAGGTAATTTGGTTAAAAATTGGTAAATATCTGGTTATTTTTCAAAAAGGTGGGTATAAACTAGAGATGGGCACATGAGCAGATTATAGCGTGATTCACGTGATTTGCGCGTGTTCACGCGTGAGTGTGATTGAATTCAATTTTACTCACGTGATTGCAAGTAAGTGTGAGTGGAGAAAAATATGTCGTGAGTGAGCGTGCGTGAGTAAGATTTTTGCGTGAGTGAGTGTGCGTGAGTCTATTCATTTTCGTGAGCTTGCGTGATTTATTTTCTCTTCATATATTCTTTCATAACAAAAAAAGCAACAAAAAAATTGTAAAATTTGGCTTAACTTAAGATTTCGTCCCGAAAAAAACAAAAATGTAAAATTTTGCTGAACTTTAAATTTTACTGAAAATTTTGAACGATTTTTTGAAATTTTAGTTTTTGAATTTTTTTTGCATAAATAAGAGTTTCGTGAGTGTGAGTCAACGTGAGTGTGAGTGAAGTTTGAGTGAGTGTGAGTTGTATTAAATTTACTCACGTGATTGTGAGTAGAAAAAATATGATCGTGAGTGAGTGTGCGTGATTTAAAAATTCCTGTCGTGAGCGTGAGTGAGTGTGAGTCAAAAATCACCATCTCTACTATAAACTATGTTGTAGAAAATTTGGTGAAAAAAAAACATTTTGCAGCAAAATTTAATGAATTTTAGAAAAAATAGTACTTTTTTTTAGAAAAAATAGTACTTTCTTAGAAAAAATAGTACGTTTTAAGAAAAAATAATGTTTTTTTAGGAAAATTAGAAAAAAGTACTTTTTTAAAAAGAAAGTGTTTTTTTTTAGAAAAAATATCACTTTTTTGCTACAATAGTACTATTTGAGAAAAGTACTATATCACCTTTAAGACAAAACCTACTTTTTAAGGAAAAAAATACTTATTTGGAAAAAATGGTACTTTTTTCCTAAAAAGTATTATTTAAGAAAATATAGAAAAAATTTACTTCTTACACACCGTCTAGATTAGCAACCACCACCAAGCAATTCAATGTCACATTTTACGTTTACAAACACCAAACTCGATGGTAAGCATCATTTTTCTTGCAATCTATAGTAGAGCACCAGCTCTTCTATAGATTGCAAGCAATCCAATGTCAAAATGATGCTTAATATCGTGTTTAACGTTTATAAACGTCAAAGTGACATTGAATTGCTTCATGGTGGTTGCTAATCTAGACACTATGTTAGACAAAACAAGTAAAAAAGTTAAATTCGGCCTTGCCGAATGTTGTGATACCCTCCAAAATTTCAAAAAGATTATTGCAAAAACATTATTTAAAGGGAAATTACATCTGAAAAAAAAAAAAAAATTTTTTAAAAATTTTTTTTTTTTAAAAAAAAATTTCCTGAAAAATTTTTTTTTTTAAAAAATTCGCGATTTTTTCTTTTTTTTTGTCAAAAAATATGTTTGAACTTGTTTAAATACCATTTGGTATTCAATTATGTTTACATATGTCAACAAGCTGCCGAATTAAAGCATTTTGTATTTTTAGGTTATGTTGAATGTTCTAAAATTTTTGAGGTGTCCTTACATTTTCGTTCAAAACTTTTGAACCGCTGAACCGATATCGTTTAAATGCAATACCAAACTTCTCGGGAGAACTTTCAACCACTATGTTAAGTTTCAGTCATCTCCGTGTAATATTTTGGCCGTGATCACATTTTCCACAGACAGACAGACGGACATCGCTAGAATGTCTTAAAATCGATCGGGCATCATGAATATATATACTTTATGGGGTCCCAGACCGATATTTCGATGAGTTACAAACGGAATGACAAACTTATATATGAGGCATTCCACACCAGCGAAAAAAAACACGTGTACCGTAAACTTCTGAATAGGTTGTATGGATAGCCCTATATGGAACTTAGAAAATTGTGTTTTTGGTTTTTCAATTTTTCAAAAACTGGGCTTAGGAGGCGTGGTCAAATATTGGAAAAATGAAAAAATTTGTGGCGAGTTGCCGTGATTAAATATTTATCATATTAAAACGGAATGCACCACAATCTCAAAAATTTACATTCTTATATAATTTTGTATGGGATATCGATTAAATTTTTTTTTTTGGAAAATTTTCAGATCCCGTTCTGAAATTTTCCATTTTTTAAAAATGTCAATTTATTTAAAAACATGCCACATTTTTTTTTCTTTTTTAATTTTTTTTTTAAAGTTTAGATGTTTGTCCATCCACACAAAAAAATCCAGAAACACGTTCTTCGGTTTTTTTCGAGAAAATCGCATTTGAACTTTAAATTTCATGACAATTTTGTAATTTGCTTGTATTTCTTTGATTTAACGTTGCGAATGAGTAATATTTACGCAAAATTATTTATTTTTTTCACGTTTGAAAATTTACCATTCTTAAAAAAGGGCATTGTGGAGGGTATTCATAGATTAGACCACGTCGAATTTAACTTTTCTACTTGTCATACTTTTGTTGATCAAATAAAACATGGTTATTTCAAAAGAAGTTCAAAGTCCTGCAGATGGACTTAGAGAATAAGAATATAGCATTTTGTTTGACCCGCTTACTTTTGCGGGCTGTAAATAAAAAAATATATAAATAACACTGTGCAACAAATTTTGAGTCATTGCCTTAATGCTCAATGGCTCCAATGCCAACTATAAGTGGACCATCAAATAAACAAAATCACCACAGGGTTTTACAAAGTTGCTTAGATTTTTTATGGCCCACTGTAGATTTTAATTTTTTATGAAATGCGTTTTGAAACGTCAAAAAAACTAAACTGTCCTTAGAGAAATTGTATGAAGGTTTTTTTTCCTAAAACATATTAACCCTCTAACTGTCATTTTTAAAGTGCCATTGTAGTCATTAAAAAAAAGATGTCAAAAGTCTAATAAAACGTCATTTTAAAGTGTAAAAATGTTCTACAAATAATTTGCTCATAAAATTTCATTAGGGTTTGTCAAAGGTTAAAAATTCGTGAGACAGGCGAAAAATGCTTAAAAATCGGAAAAATTAATAAATAAAGAATCATATTTATATTGGTTTTTTTTTACCAAAACAGTGTTAAAAACTGGAAAAAATAGTGTAAATGTACTTCTTAGCTAAAAGTTACATTCTTATGTGTTTTAAAATTTTTTTTGATAGTTCTTTCCAACACCCAAAAGAAAAACTCTGTCGAATAATCTGAAAAACGACTTTCAATCAGTTAAAACGATATTTTTAAACCTTTTTTAGCAGATTATTTTGTAGTTTTACAGAAATAGTTTGCTATCATCCTAAAACGATTGAGACTAATAATTGACAAAACTAAAAAAAAAATTAGCAGATTATATTGTTAATTTTATAGAAACATTTCCTTTAAAATTAACAACTATTAAAGCTATCATGAAAACAAATTTTCTAAAAACAAAAATTTTCTAGAAAATGTCTTAGCAGAATTCTCTGCTGTTTTGACAGATTTCTCTGCTGATGTCACCTAGATAATCAAGACAGTTTTTCAGCAAACCGTGTCTGCTAAAATCAGCAGATTTCTTATATGGCTACAAATGGGTGTATTTTCAGCAGATTTTTCTGCTGATTGGACAGAGAATTTATTTTAAGTGTATGACCAAGTTTTAAGTGCTAATTTTTGTGTTTTTTTTCAAAGAAATACATAAAAGTCTGTGTAAAAATATAGTTAGAGCACTCAAAAAATTATGTCATTAACTGTTTGTAGTTTATTTAAAAAGTTTTCCGTTTAGTCGTTTTTAAAAGAAAAAACATTTGTTTGATGTTCAGTTTTTATTAATGACTACTTCAGTCCTTTGTTTCAAAAATAACACACTAATAAATATAGACTTTCATTTGCATTTAATTTTTAAAGTCATTTATTTTTGTTCTGTAAGTAAAAACTACTGATTATTCTTTTGATTTTTAATGATTTGTGTAAGTAATTTTTTTTTAAATTTTTGGTATTTTTTAATGAAATATCATTAGTTTTTACCTACACAAGTCAGTTATTTTTTTGTAGAAAAAAAAAATCAAAAAATTATTTATAGAAATATAAAAACATGTTTGTATCAAGTGACTTTGGCACGATGGGTAGAGTGTCTGGCCAGAATGTAGTTGATTGCGGGATCGATTCCCCAAAAATTTTATTAAAAATTTTTAAAAAAATATTTCAATAAAAAATTGTAAAAAATAACCTACGAAATCATTAATTTTTATCGTTTTCGTAGGTTATTTTTTTGAAATTTGTTGGTAAAAATAACAGAACTATCATTAATTTTTATTGTTTTCGTTGGTTATTTTTTTCGAATTTGTTGGTAAAAAAGAGTGAAAAAAACGTAATTTTTTAATGTTTAATGTCATTTATTTTAGAAAATTTTGTCAACAGTAAAAAAATAAATGTTGATGTTTGTTAAAACAAATGAATAATTACTGGGATGGTTTTCAATTGTTTATTCACTGGTTTTAAGTGTGTTTTTCTTTTGTTTTTGCCTACAAAATATTTTGAGTGAGGGTTAACATGTTCTTCGAATATTTTGTACATCAAATTTTACTGTAGTGGGCTCTCCGTAGTTAGCACGATGCAGTCTAAAATGAAAAGCTAGATTTTTAAAGTTAGACATGAATACGTTTCATGGTCCTAGGCATGTTAAAATGGGCAAAATCTGACCATGGGGAAACATGTTCCCCTTGAAACCAATCCAACCTTTGAAAAACGCCAATTACGTTTATGTTTTTTTGTAGTTTTGTTACACAAATGTTAAAAAAAGTTCAAAGTCTTGCACTTATGTTAGATTCAGAAGTTTTTTCAGCACGCCCATTTTTGTGGGCATTGATATAAAAAATTAACCTAAAAAATGCTTTAAAAATGAATTTGAAAACAGTTATTACGAGGGAAGAGGTGTCTCCTAATTTCTGTTTATAATCAAAAATATTTTTTTTTGTGTTTTGAGCATTGTGGGGTGATTTGATCAAGCCAAATTTGACTTTTCTACTGTTTATAATGAAAATTTTTTCCCCCACTTTTCGTTTATCGTCCAATAGTGCAATTATATTACATTTGCTTTAACATCTGTCCAGTTGGAACCATTTAGTTTATATATCTTTCTATATGTTCAGTAATACGTCTTTTCGGTTGTCGGATTGTTTGTTACTTGATGTACGTATATGTAAACTGCATTTACACAGTCATATATAAGGCATTCCACACAAAATGTCCCACTACAGAAAAAAATTGTGTACCATAAAACTCTGAATAGGAACCATAATTTCCCCGGCGATCGACGGAATTAGAAAAAGTCAATATTTGTGTCACCCTAAAAAACACACACACATTTACGTATACTTTTTTTTGTAATTTATTAAAATTTATTGAATGAAATTGCCTTTCAATTTCATATTTTTTGTTTTTTCTTTCGAAAACTTGTTGACGTGTATGTAAATTTTGTTTGTGTTGTTCATTTTTATATGTATTTTTGTTTTTATTGGTTTTTTTTGGACACACACAAAATTTTGTGTTGTCTTTCTTGTTGGTTTTATTATTCAGGAAAAATTTGTATTATAACAATTTTATTCAAAAATTTTTTTATAGTTTTTTAGGAGGGGGGAGTGTATGTTCTATTCTGTTGTTTTATAATAGATGCCTTTTTAATAACGTATAGGATAATCACAAGAAAATTGCAATTTTTCTTTATTTTTTTGTATATGTGTGTATGTATGTTTAGCTAAATATACACACACTCACTCACACATATGATTGTCATTCATTGAGAAAATTTAAAATTTTGTGTTGGCAAATAATTTTTTAAAGTATAAAATGAAATAATTTATTTCAAGTTCAACTGGGCGTATGATTGTTATTGACGTTGATGTTAGCATACAAATATAACAAGGCGTATGATTAATATGATGTTTTTTTTTAAGTTAAAACCAAGGTTGGCAATCGAAACGAATAACGGTATCGATATCGGTATTGGTATCGTTTTTTTTATTTATTTCGGTATCGGTATCGGTTACGGTATTTGAGTTGAATCGGTTACGGTATTACCGATACCGAAACGTCAATACCGGTACGTACCGGTACTATCGAAAAAATGCTAAAAAATAAAAAAAACGTATAAAAACTTTAAAAAAATTTGTAAAAACAAGTAGTAAAGTTAAATTCGAATCCATCAATACCCTCCACAATGCCCTTCTAAATTGATAGTTAATTTTCTAACGTGAAATTAACAATTTTGATTAGAAATATTTTATTTTGAGTAAAAAACTTTTTTTTATTCATTTTTGAAAAATAAAAAATTGGCATAATTTTTTTTTTTTGAGTGTAATTTTTTTTTCGAGTGTAAGTTTTTTTTTTGTTTTAGTATAAAAATTTTTGTTAGTAACAAGAATACTTTGTAAAATATTTTCCTGACTCATCAATTTTTTTAAAGCTGGTTTAACGGTTTTTTCAACAAATGAATTTAAGGTGAAACCAATCTGAAATTTACGGTTTTATTAATAACTTTTGAACAACTGGTCCGATTTAGCTGAAATTCAATACCAAACATGCCAGGGGAACGGCAAATATATATGCCAAGCTTCAGCATCCTCGGGAATGCCTTTCGAAAGTTAGCGTGTTTTTTTATCTCATAAATTCACGAAAAACCGTTGCCGAAATTCAGTCTTTTGCTCTAAATTTTTGAAGCACTAGACCGCTTTTGCTAGACATTTTCCTATGTCTTTAGTACATAAATATAAGGCCGTATAGATTTTTACCTTTCTTTTTTGTTTGAACTGAAAAGGGCCCAATAAGTTTCTATTGGGTGTCAAAATGACTCCATAAAATATATTTCCCTCCCGCATCGCGGTTAAAGTAAGAACCCCAACAAATTACATATTTCTTCTTATTTCTAGGCAACCAAGTTTTTTTGTTGGTGTTATCTATTTGGAAAAATAGGTATTCCCTGACTACCCAAGATCACATTAAAAAATATTGCAAACAATTTTTTTCGCGAATTATGGGATCTTTATGGACGATTTCTACGAGTTTAGCCACTTCAAAAAATTATGCTATGGTGGAGAACCTCCTGCTAGTATTCCAAATGTCTTCCCCAAAGTCCTGTAAATATCAAAAAATCTTTGGACACCCACATCACGGATTAAATAAAAATCCCCAAAAAACTATACTATACAAAAGGGGTCCAGAAAGTTTCTTTTGGGAGTCAAAATGAATCCATAAAAATTTCGTGAAAATCAATAATTTTCTTTTACTCTCGCATTGCAGTTGAAGTATGGATTTTTTGAAATTTTTATTTTTCTCAGGATGTGGATGCCAAAAGATTTTTTTTGATTTTTATGAGACTTCGGTGAGGCATTTGGAGTAGGATTTTTTATTTACAAAAACCAAAAAATTTACAAACTTTCTATTAATTTCTTTAATTTTAAAAACATGGTTTTTAAGAAAAACCGTTTCAATACCGGTACGTACCGATACCGAAGGAAAAGGTTTTTGGATACCGGTATCCGATACCAAAACTGAATTTCGGTATTGGTATTGGTACCGGTATTCAATTTAAAGGGTTTCGGAACGGATAACGGTATTGAAAAGGTATCGATTGCCAACATTGGTTAAAACAAAAACAGGCAATTTGTAGTATTTTATTAACAATTTTTGCATTAAAAAAAAATAATAATAGAATTTTTATGAATTTAAAGGGTAAAAATGTCAAAGTCAGTATAAAATAATTTATTTTTAAAAATTGTGATATTTGTTTTCAAGTTAATTTTATAAAGCATTGCATTTTATAGAGCATTGCATTTCTGGTGAAAATTTTATATTTGGAATTTGTGTTATTTGAGAGCTTAAGTTTGAATGCGAAAGATATATTACCATTACATTGAAAAAAAGAAACCTTGTCAAATTACTAATAAAATTCTCGTAATCCCTTTTTAGCAATATTTGACAGTTTTTCATGTTTTTTAACAAAAAATTTTAGATTGATTTATTTTTTTTTTGTAATTTTACAATTTTTTTTTTTCGTAAATTTTCCAATTACCAAGGTTTTAAAAAAAAAAATCTAGCAAAGTTACGAGAATTTCTTGTAAGTTTCATAGAGTCAAAAAAAAAAAATTTAAGATTTACATTTTTATGGGTAAAATGCTTGTAAAATTACAAAAAAAAAGCTCGTTTATTTTTACTAGGAATTTACTAGGCCATTGGAAAACGATGGGGTTTTAGCCCTCAAGTCGTTCATTGGATCTATACAGCAGTGGTGCGTCCAATTTTGCTGTATGGAATCATTGTCTGGTGGCCTGCTTTAGAAACAAAAGCGAACTGTGTCTTTATCACGAAGGTACAGAGAATGGCGTCAATGTGCATCATCACTGGTGCTCTTCGTACTACACCTACGGCTGCATTAGAAATCCTCCTTCACCTGATACCCTTGGACATATTGGGTAGGCAGTATGCAGCTGCGTCGGCAATTCGACTTAATAGCACGCTGCAGTGGAGGAGCAGCGATTGTGGCCATAGCGCGATCTTAAAAAAGGTAACAATACCACAAAATGTGGATTGTGCTCCCTCTTTGAGCCTTTTTGAGCGCCACTTTACCACTATGATACCATCCAGGGAGTCTTGGATTGGGGATACTCCGGGAAGAGGAGCTACCATAAATTTTTACACAGATGGATCGAGGCTGCACGAACAAGTGGGCTTTGGGGTCTATTCGGAAGAGCTTGGATTGAGCCTGGCTCGTAGATTGCCAGATCATTGCAGTGTTTACCAGGCAGAGATGCTGGCAATAAAGGAAGTGGCTGACTGGTTGAGCTGCAATGTCTTGTCTACAACCGCAGTCAACATCTATACTGACAGTCAAGCCGCGGTCAAGTCCCTGGATTCAATGTTTCTGAAAACAAGATCTGCCCTTAACTGCCGCACGTCTTTAAATGAGATGGCCAAGCAGTTTAACATACGACTCATATGGGTCCCAGGGCACAGAGACATTCCAGGGAATTGCAAAGCCGATGAGCTTGCAAGACTAGGAACTACCTTACAGGTTCCAACAGAATTGGAATGTGTTGGTATGCCTCTAGAAACTTGCAAGCAAAACCTACGGCTTTGTTCAGCGACGGAGACTAATCAAAGATGGGCAAATGGATGGACGTGTGAGACAACACGACTGATTTGGCCTTCTCTTAATCAGGGGCGCACAAGTGAGCTGATATCGCTTCCAAGAGTAGAGATTTCGACGGTGGTTTCTATAATTACCGGACACTGTCTTATAGGGAAGCACGCAGAGCGGTTAAATGTGCCGTCGAATGACTTTTGCCAAAGTTGCATGGATGAAGAAGAGTTGGAAACTATCGAACACTTTATGTGCCATTGCCCGGCACTTTCTGGTCAGCGACTTGCTTCACTGGGATCTAGGGAGCTGTACGATCTTTCTGATTTGTCGGATGTCAAAATTCAACATCTAAGGAGTTTCATAAGAAGCTCAAACTGGTTTAACGACAGGGACTAGTAGGGAAACCTATTACGATCCCGTGGTATCACAATGGACCTCAGAGTCTACGTGTGTTGACGTAAAACGTCAGCAGCCACTTACAACCTAACCTACTAGAAATTCTCGTAAAATAGGAGGTAACACAAAATCTAGTAAAGTCACGACAATTCCTTGCAATTTTTCAAAAAAAGTGGTAAATTTACAATTTTATTGGCAAAAAGCTTGTAAAATTCCAAAAAAAAAAACGTTATTTTTACTAGGAATTCTCGTGTCTCACATTCTGGGACATTTTCCGGGCAGAACATGTCTCAGATTCTGAAACATTTTTCGCAAAGAAAAATTCTCAGATTCTGAGACATTTTTCGAAAAAAAATTTTCAGATTCTGAGACATTTTTCGTTGAAAAAGTCTCAGATCCTAAGACATTTTTTTCTATAGAAAAATTCTCACATTCTGAGACTTTTTAACAGAAAAATTCTTAAGTTGTGAGACATTTTTTTCTATGGAAAAATTTTCATATTCTGAGACATATTTTTCTGTAAAAAAATTCTCAGATACTGGGACTATTCTTCTATAGAAAATTCTCAGATTCTGCTCAAATTTTTCTAAAAAAAATCTCAGGTTCTGAGACATTTTTTCTATAGAAAACTTTTAAGATTTTGAGACAGCTTTTTCTATACAAAAAAAAAATTCTCCGATTCTGAGACATTTTTTCTATAGAAAAATTTTCAGATTCTGAGGCAGTTTCTTCTATAGAAAAATTCTCTGATTCTAAAACATTTTTTCTACAGAAAAATTCTTATTTTTTCTATATTTTTTCTATAGAAAAATTCTCCAATTCTGAGATATTTTTTTTTTGTAGAAAATTATCAGATTCTTAGCCATGTTTTCTATAGGAAATTTCTCAGCTTCTGAGGCATTTTTTCTATACAAAAATTCTCAGATTCTAAAACATTTTTTCAATAGAAAAATTTTTAGGTGCTGACACATTTTTATTGTAAAAAAATTTTTTGATTCTGAGATATTTTTTCTAAAGACAAATTCTCATATGCTGAGAAATTCTTTCTAAAAAAATTCCCAGATTCTGATTATTTGTTCTATAGAAAAATTATCGGATTCAGAGACATTTTTCTATAGAAAAGTTTTAAGATTCTGAAACAATTTTTGTGTAGTAATAGCTTAGATTCTGAGATTTTTTTGTTATCGAATAATTCTGAGATTTTGAGACATTTTTTTTTATGGAAAAATTTTGAGAAAATATAGAAAAATTCTCAGATTCTATTTTATTATTTAACAGAAAAATTCTAAGATTCCGAGGCATTTTTTTCTATAAAAAAAAATTCAGATACTGAGACATTTTTTCTATAGAAAAAATCTTAGATTCTGAGACATTTTTTCTATAATAGATTCTGAGACAATTTTTTCTATAAAAAAATTTTCAGATTGACACTGTTTTTCTATAGAAAACTTCTCCAATTCTGAGACATTCTCCGATTCTAAGACATTTTTTCTATAGAAAAATTCTCAGATTCTCAGACATTTTTTCTATACAAAATTTCAAAGACTCTGAGACTTTTTTTATAGAAAAACTCGAAGATTCTGAGACATATTTTCTTTAGAAAAATTCTCCGATTGTAATGTAAGACTTTTTTTCGATCGAAAATTTCTAAGATTCTGAGACATTTTTCTGAAAAAAATTATCAAATTCTTAGAAATGTTTCTTATAAAAAGATTCTCAGGATCTCAGACTTTTTTCTATAAAAAACTTATTAAGTTCTGATTCTTTTTCTATAGAAAAATTCGCATATTTAAAGATATTTTTGCTTTAGGAAATTGTAGGATTCTGAGACATATTGTCTATAGAAAAAATTTTCAGATTCTCAGACATTTTTTTTTTGTAGAAAAATTATCAGTTTGAGTAATTTTTTCTACAAAAAACTCTCAGATTCTGAGATTTTTTTTGTAATAAAAATTCTTAGATTCTGTGACTTTTTTCCATACAAAAAATCTTAGATTCGGAGACATTTTTCTCAGATTCTGAGACAATTTTTCTATAAATTTCACATTCTGACACATCTTTTTTTTAATTTTTAATAATTCGCATGTTCTGAAACTGTTTTTTATCGAAAAGTTCTGATTCTGAAATATTTTTTTATAGAAAATTTTCGGATTCTGAGACAATTTTTCTATTGAAAAATTATCAGATTCTGAAACATTTTTTCTATAGAAAAATTCTCAGATTTTAGGGCTTTTTTTTCGATAGAAAAACTCTCAGATTCTGAATTATATTTTCTTTACAAAAATTCTTAGATTCTGAGACATTTTTTCTATAGAAAAATTCTGAAATATTTTTTTTGTGGAAAAATTCTTAGAGTCATATTTTCCATAAAAAACTTCTCAGATTCTTAGACATGGTTTTTATAAAAAAAAAAATTCTCTTAGACTTTTTTCTATAGAAAAATTCTTTGATTCTGAGACATTTTTTTTAAAAAAATTTTTCAGATTCTGAGATTTTTTTGTCTGTAGAAAAAGCTTAGATTCTGAGATATTTTTTTTATCGGAAAATTCTCAGATTCTGAGACATTTTTTCTATAAAAAATTCTGAGATTCTGAGACATTTGTTCTATAGAAAAATGTTCAGATTCTAAGATAATTTATGGAGAAATTTTTTATTAAAAAATTCTCAGATTCTGAGTTTTCGAAAAAAAGTTTTTTTTTTAGCAAAAGTTTTGCTAAAATCTTTTATAAATTTTTTGTGTTAGCATTTTTAATTAAATGTGTAAAACTACACTGATAAAAATGAGTTGTTAGATCAAGCACGAAATACACCAGGTTGAGCTTTATTTTAATTAAAAGTCAGCTAATGAGGAAAATTGTTGGATCAAGCCAGAAAATTGTAGGTCAGCCATTGACTGTTCCTTGATTAAACCAATGCTTGATTTGAGTAATTTCTTAATTGTTATTTTTGATTAAACCAATGCTTGATTTGAGTGAGCGGTTAATCAATTATTTTGTGTTTTTTTTGATTAATCCAATGCTTGATCTGAGTGAATGGTTAATCATTATTTTACAGTTGTAGTGTTTTTTGTCAGCCTTTTCAAGTCTTTTGTTTAAATTGTTTTTTTTGTGATTTATATTATTTTGTTTTTTTTTTCGTCTTGTGTGCGTGCAAGTACTTTTCTATTTGACGACTTACGAAAACTAAAACAAAAACGCAACAGCGTTTATCGCATTGTTACTCAAAGCCTTCTATGATGAGTTTTTTTGTTTTTATGATTTTTTTTTGTGAATTTTTCAGATTTGAGCAAATGGTTAATTGATTCAAGTTAAATTTAATTGAATGTCAAATTTTAAGCTGAACAAATATTTAATTGTTTTTTTCCATTGAATATTTTTTTCTGTGTACACTCACTAGATAAATAGCTATTTACTACTATCCTAGTAAATTTTAACCAAAATTTATTAGAGTGATACATTTAACCCCTAATATTCTCACTAAACACATATGGTAATAATATGACCTATATGCATATTTTCACATTTATCAAGAAGCTTAACTAGATATTAAGGATACTAGACAAACTTTTTTTCAAAATAAAGTGTCAAGTTTAAAATATGTTTTTGTATGTGTATGGAAATACAGTGGGCGACAATACATTGAAAACTTTTTTAAAACAGATGAAATTTGTCAACGGCAAAGTCAATAATACTAAACGTTAGTATTATCAAACGAGTATTTTATTGAAAAATGCGATGTAGGTAATTTATAAAGCTTTAATTTCAGCTTAATGGCGTCCAGATTGAGTAAATAATAAATATGGTACGAGGGTCGATCTGGAAAATGAAATTATTTAGACATTTTTAAGAACATTTTTTTAAAATTTTCCAAACCGATTTTTTCCAAGTTCAAACATTAAAAATTTTAAAAAAAGGTCCAATTTTTTTATTCAGTGGTCAAATAATTTTTCCAACAGCAATGACATATTTTCTTTGTTTACAAAAAATTGATGGTCAAAAGAATTGGAGATCAAAAATTGTGAATTTTTTCTACTGTACTTAAAAAATTTTACTGTTTGTTTAAGTTGATATAAAAATTATTTGACCACTGAATAAAAACTATTGGACCTTTTTTTAAATTTTTAATTTTTGAACTTGGAAAAAATCAGATTCGAAATATTTTTAAAAAATGTTCTAAAAAATGTCTATAAATAATTTCATTTTCCAGATTGACCCTCGTACAACATTAATTATTTACTCAATCTGCACGCCATTAAGCTTAAATTAAAACTTTATAAATTACCTACATAGCATTTTTTAAAATAAAAAAAAAACTTTGTCTTTAACAAATTGCATCTACTATAAAAAAGTTTCCAATGTATTGTCGCCCACTGTATGTAGTATGTTTTTATTTTTAAAACATTCCACTCAAGTCTGTAATTTGTTGATAGAGTTAAAACTTTGAGAGAAAAAAAATTAAAAAACAGAAGAAAAGTGTTATAAATTTACTGCAATAGTGCTTAATCGTCAAAATATGTTTGTAATAGCTTTTCCTTAAATATTTTTTTTTTGTTTGTTGCAAACAAACTCTTTGTTGATGATGATGCTAAAAGTTGTTTAAGAGTTTTTAATAGTTTTTTTTTTGTTTTTATTATTATTGGAAAATTGTATTAAAAATTTATCACTTTTTAATTGTGTTTCTATAAAATTTACAATAGATTTTAGTGATTTACTTCCTCTTTTTTGATTGGTTATATATAAAATTTGTTTTGTTAATTTAAGTTATTTATGGGTTTAGTTTTTGCATACAAATTATTTGTTTTAAATTGTTTGAAAAACCACAAAGGATTTAATTTTATATGCTAATTTATTGCAAAAATTATTTGTACAATGAACAGACATAATTAATGTAAATACAGTGCGAGTCAAAAGAAAGTGAACAGGTCTATAATAGATGAAATTCGGTAATGACAAAGTTAATAATAAAAATTGTTATTGTTAACAATCGACTATTATTTATAAAAATTCTATATAGGAAATTTTTCCTAGCTTTAATATAAGCTTGATAGAGTCCAGATTAAGGAAATTTTGAGCTACGCTAAAAAATGAATTTATTTATAGAAATTTTTTGAAATTTTTTTTTAAAACATTTATAGGTTGATTTTTTCAACCGATAACACTGTGCTACAGTTAAAAAATACTTTTGATGTGACATAGTATAAGTTATTTGTTTTGTCGAGTAGATCACAAAAAATGCCCATTAAACTCGCCAGACACCCTCAAATTTTAGAGTTGTTGTCAAAAAACGTTTTTTGAAAATTTTTCGAGTTTATCGATTTTTTTCTGCTACGGTTCGTTCAACAACCTTTATTTATTCTTAAAGAAAATTTAGTTTTGAATACGATAAGCTTTATCCTGAAAATATCGGATGACAATTGACAGAGTTGTGATAATTTTTCTAAAAAAGAAAATTAAGATTTTGCTGTAAATCGCCGTTCAGATAACCCAGGAAAAAAAAAATTATCATAAGAGGTCATGTATAATATTTTTAAAGGTTTATGATGCGCTAAATCCGAATCTGGTCTTAAAATTGCTCTATCGCGTCAGGATTTTAAGATGTTTCACATAAATTAATATATCAAAAACTAAATGAGATAGAGCAATTTCAAGGTCAAATTCAAAATCAGGGGGCCGAAAACCTTTAAAATAATGATTCACGACCTCTCATAATTTTCGTTTAATTTTTTTAATTTTAAAGGTTGGTGAACGAACTAAACACTGAAAGAATTATTGTTCATAATATCTATGAACAAATTTCATTAAACCAAATTCATAGAATCTATGAGACAATTCATTGGCTGAATGAATATTCATTAGTATTGTGAAATATTTCATTATTAAACCAACATCATATTTCATAGAATTTTATTCATAGATTTTGTTAAATTCATAGAAAAAATTCATAGAAAAAAATATCATCAATAAGCCTTTTAATTTTTTTAATAATTAAAATAATGTTACTATAATTAAAAAACAAATCATTCTTATGCTTTTGAGCTAAAGAAATACAAGTTTATCTAATTCTTTAGGTCCAAATGCAGGAAATTGAACTTCTTGTAGTATAAAAATGTTGCATTTGTTCAACAAAAAAAATCATGTAAAAAATTGTATTTTCCAGAGGTTGGTTTGGTTTTTCAAGGGGAACTTTTTCCCCTTGTTCCGATTTTGCTCATTTACGAACTTAACCTGCCTATGAACATAAGACATATTCGTGCCAAATGTCGGGAGTCTAGCTATTTTATTTTGGACTGCATCGTGTTAACTACAGACGGACAGAATGACGGACGGACGGACATAGCTAGAATGTGTTAGAATCGATCACTGATCATAAATAAGGAGTGAGATCATAAAAATGTTAACACACATAAAGTTAAATAAAAAACAGACTACTGAATTTTAAGACTTCAAACCAAATTTTTATTAAATAAAATTTAATACAAAATCATAACAAAAAAACCGCATGGAACTCTAACCACTACGAACAAAGTTATCCAGTTTTTCCGGAAACCCTCCCATTAAGGCTTTTATGGTAGTTTCTGACACCTTTTTAGAGCAGGTGGTCCATCTACGTTTGAAATCTTGCATGTCCTGGGAGACCTTTTTTGTGCCCTTTAATTCTTTTTTAACAAGAGCCCAATATCTCTCCACTGGCCTGAGCTCCGGGCAGTTTGGTGGATTTGCCTCTCTTGGTACAAAAACCACATTATTATCATTATACCACTCCAGCGCTTTCTTGCTGTAGTGACAAGATGCTAAATCGGGCCAAAAGTAAGTGGATACATTGTGCTGACTCAAGAACGGAAGAAGTCTCTTCTGCAAACACTCCTTGATATAAATTTCGCTGTTTATAGAGCCAGATGTCACAAATGACTGGCTTCTTTGGCCGCAGCTACATATGGCTTGCCATACTAGGAATTTTTTGGGGAATTTCGTTTGCTTTTTTGACCGAAATTTTTCCGCAACATTTCCTCGAACATCGGAAACATAAAATTCTTGACCAGGGAGCTGCGCAAAATCAGCCAGGACATAAGTTTCGTCGTCCATCACACAACAGTTGTATTTTTTTATAAAATTTGATTTCAATTTTCTAGCTCTGGTTTTGGCCTCCAAATTTTTAAAAGCGTTTCTATCGGGAACTTTTTGAACTTTGTAGGACTTTAGTCCCGCCTTACGTTTCACTTTACGTACAAAAAAGTCTGAGCATTGGGCTAACCGAGCTGTTTTTCTGCCAGATGTGTTAGGAGCTCTCTTAAGGATGCTTTTAACTTTATATGCCTTACCAATGTTACGATAACCAGTCGTTGTTCCTGTTCCCGGCTTCCTTTCAATTGTTAGGTGTTCCAGATACCTTTTTACCACTTTTGAAACTGTTTGGCGGCATACATTAGTTTCTTTGGCAATTTTTTTGTATGTCCATGTTTGGTTTTGTTGAAAATATTTAATTATTTTTGAACGCACTTTTCTTTCATCGTCCATTGTGTAAAAAATTGCAAATTAAAACTCATGATGTAAATTAATTTATTAACTGACATATTTTTAAAATGTAAACTGCCGAAAAAAAAAAAATTGGAAGCTTTACACCAAAGTTGTAGGCAAAAATGTGTGTTAACATTTTTATGATCTCACTCCTTATATATACTTTATGGGGTCCTAGGCTGATATTTTGATGCGTTACACACGGAATGACAAAGTGAGTATACCCCCATACTGTAATTGGAGGGTATAAAAATATTGCTGCCTTGGTGGGATTCGAACCTAAGACCTACCGGCTGTGGAAATTATTGTCAACGCCTTAGCTATCAGCGACACCAAAGGAGGAAAATCTCGCTAACTATCACTTAGTTTTATAATGTTCGTTTTTTTTCAAATACAGAAAAATTTTGTTTTCTACAAACACACACACAGCTTTTAGCAGAGCATTGTTGCAGAGCATTGATACAAACTCAATATGTTAAAGCAGAACATTAAACAAAATGTATTTTAAGTTTCAAAATTTGTTTGTATACTTTAGCTCGGTGGCTAGAGACTAAGCTTCACGAACAACTGGTTTTGTGTTCGAATCTCGGTGGGGAATAAGTTAAAAACATAAAAATGTTTAAAAATAGAAAATTGTAAATAAATGAAATAATAAAAAAAAAAAAATATATAAAAATGAAATAATAAAATAAATAAAAATGAAATAATAAAATAAATAAAAATAGAATTAAAAATATTTTTTTTTTCATAGCCTATGAACTTTTTCATGGATTTCTGGTTTCTATGAATTTGTTTCATAGATTATATGAAGGGCATCATTAGCAGACTTCTAATGATTTTTTTCATAGAACCAATGTACATTTTCATAACCGTAATGAACAAAGTTCTTTCAGTGTAGAAGAAAAAATCGATTTAAAAATCAGCATCTGTGGACCAAAATTGCGGTTTTGGAATTTTTTAAATATTTTTCTAAAAAAGTACCAAAAATTTCCGAATTTTTGAACCGGATTTGTTCAAAAAATTCGGACCTGAACTTTGATCGAAATACGTAATTTTTTCCAATTTTCACCGCTGGTTAACGACTGAAGATGACCTTGCAAAATGTTTTCATAAATTTTCCCATAATCAGCTCTAATGCGGCCATCGTTTGGCAGGTATTACGACACGAAGTTCGAAAGTTTAAATTGAAGGGACTCCCCACTGTACACTTTCTTTTGATACTCACTGTAGATGATATTATGGATGTTCAAATTAAAATTACACTTAAAAAACCACACAATTTAAATTAGGAGACCATATCGTTGATTACATTTTTCAACATGAAAATGTATTTGGCTTGAGGCCAAAAAAATTATAGTACCCTAACAGTAGACTAAGCAAAACCCTTAAAGGATTTTGGTAACGTACTAACCGTTTTTTATGGCCCACTGAAGCTAAATAAATTTAGTTAAGAAGTCAGAAAAATTAGGAAAAGTTCGTAAAATGTTCTAAAAATTTTTTTCAGACTAGTTAAAATTTTTAATTTAAAATTAGTCGGAAAAATTCAAGAAATTCAAAAAAATAATAATCAAAAATTTATAGAAATTTATGAAAATTCTTAAAAATTTTAATTTATGTTTCTTAAAAATTATAAAAAAAATAACAGAGAAATAAAAAACAAGTGTGGAGGGAATTTTTGATTGGGCACTGCCAAAAAATTAAAAAAAAAAATTCTTTAACATTAAATCCTGTAAAAAATAAGAAAAATCTGAAAAATTTTGGAAAAGTCGGAAAAATATTAAAAATTGTCAGCAAAATATTAAAAAGGATTGAAAAAGTATTTTACAAAATTAAAAGTCCTTTAAAAATCAAAAAAGAACACAAAATTGAAAACTATACATCTAAAATAACACAGTGCAACAAAAAAAAATCGGAATGGGATGAAACCCATTAAAGTTAACATATTTCATAACAAAACCTTGAAAGTTTTGTTATGTAAAATGACAACTTTCATTTGCTTTTGGTTTCATCCTATTCGGATTCGGAAAGTTCGATTTTGTATCACTGTGTAATTTGTGATTAATATTTGTTGATTTAGGACCAACTACATAAATTTCACTAAAAATAACTATAGCAGGTTTTTATATAAACAATTTATTTATTAATTATACAAACATATTAAAAAAAAATCTGAACCTGAGCTTACTGATTTTGACAATGCTTTATCGTTGTTTATTTTACCATTGGTAATTTCTACCTGTGATTTGTGCAGATTAAAAATGGTCAGACTTTGAGTAATTTTTTCAATAATGAAATTTTTAGTTTAGAAAAATATTAACATGCAAATAGAGGTATAGAAGCAATTCTTCACAATTTTATATTTTTTTCGCAACAAAGACCGCTTAAAAAAAGTGTGCTTAAAAAATATATTCATTTGTTTGCTTTCTATTCAATTTTAAATTGAAAATTTACACAAAATTTATTTAAAGCTTAAATAAAAAACCGCATTACAAATAGCCTCTAATATTTCATTATTATTATACCAAACATTTATAAAAACCTCAAAAAACAATTATAAAATTTTCAATAGACGTATTTTCCAACAAAATGAAAACAATTGAAAAACAGCAAGAAACAAACAAAATTGAAAATTCTATACAAATAAATAAAAAATACCAACAAAATTTAAAGCAAAAATCCAACAAAAGTATGATTCGCATAAGTAGAATATTTAATTATTGTGTAATTTAAATCATTTTGAAAAAAGCAAAAAAAAAGAACGGTTTTATAAAACAACAATCAGGAGTGTTAAATTCGGCTGTGCGGAATCATTTATACCCTCCAATATGCTTTATAGAAATAGAAATTGCAGTTACGTTTTTTTTTTGTTGGGGCAAGCTTTTATGCTTTTATGCGCTTACGTAGTACAAGGGTTTTATAATAATTTAAATTAATTATTTATATCTACGCCCGCAAAAGGGCGGGACAAAAAAAAATTATATTATGTAATCCCTAGGGTCCAATCGGATTACTTTCAACTTCTTCTGACCTTCTTTCTAGGCTGATTTTAAATCATTTTGAAAAACGAAAAAAACAGCAAATGTCCAGGGAAAAAACCATGTGTACCATAAACTTCGGAATAAGTTGTATGGATAGCCCGATACGTAACTAAGAAAATTACGTTTTTTGATTTTTAAATTTTTCAAAAACTGGGCTTAGGAGATGTGGTCACACTCAAAAAATTATGTCATTAACTGTTTGTAGTTTATTTAAAAAATATTACGTTTTGTCGTTATAAAAAGAAAAAACATTTGTTCAATGTTCAGTTTTTTTAAATGACTATTTCTGTTCTATGTTTCAAAAATAACAACATAAAAAATAAACACTTTCATTAGCATTACATTTTTAAAGTCATTTATTTTTGTTCTGTAAGTAAAAATACGTAATTTTTTATTAATTTTTAATGATTTGTGTAAGTAATTTTTTTTTTAAATTGTTGGTATTTTTTAATGAGATATCATTATTTTTTACCTACACTAGTAGGTTATTTTTTTTGTAGAAAAAAAATCAAAAAAATATTTATAGAAATATAAAAACATGTTTGTATCAAGTGCCTTTGGCACGATGGGTAGAGTGTCTGGCCAGAATGTAGTTGATTGCGGGATCGATTCCCCAAAATGTTATTAAAAATTTTTAAAAAAATATTTCAACAGAAAATTGTAAAAAAATAACCTACAAAATCTTAATTATACCCTCCACTCTAGTGATAGAGGATATATATAAGTTTGTCATTCCGTTTGTAACACCTCGAAATATTGGTCTAGGACCCCATAAAGTATATATATTCATGATCCTCGATCGATTTTAAGACGATCTAGCGATGTCCGTCCGTCCGTCCGTCCGTCCGTCTGTCTGTCTGTCTGTCTGTCTGTTGAAAACACGCTAACTTTTGAAAGACTTTACGGAGGCTCCTGAAGTTTGGCATATGTGTTGGGCATTTACCTGGTCAGGTTGGTATTGCAATCCAGCGAAATCGGTCCAGTGGTTCGAAAGTTATAAGCAAATGAGTGAATTTCGGCAAGGGTTTTTTTGGAATTTACGAGATAAAACACACGGTAACTTTCGAACGGCAATTCTGAGGGTGCTGAAGTGTGGCATATATATTTGTCGTTCTTCAGGTCCAGTTCGTTTTAAATTTCAGTCAAATTGGTCAAGTGGTTCAAAAGTTATTAGCAAAACCTTAAATTTCAGATTCGCCTCACCTTAAATTCACGTGTTGAAAACCCGTTAAACATGTTTTAAAAACATTGGTAAGTCACAAAAATATTTTACATCGTATTTTTGTCATTCAAAAATATTTTTACACTAAAAGAAAAAAAAAAATACACTCGAAAAAAATTTTACACTCAAAAAAAATTTTACACTCAAAAAAAAAATTTAGTAAATTATTTTTTTTTTCAAAAATTAGTTAAAAAATTAGTTAGTTTACACTAAAAGAAAAAAGAAATACACTCGAAAAAAATTTTACACTCAAAAAAAAATTTACACTCAAAAAAAAATTTAGTAAATTATTTTAATTTTTTTTTTCAGAAATTAGTGTTAATTTTTCACTCTAGAAAATTTACTATAACTTGAAAAGGGCATTGTGGAGGGTATTCATAGATTCGGCCAAGTCGAATTTAATTTTTCTACTTGTTTTTATTGTTTTCGTAGGTTATTTTTTTGGAATTTGTTGGTAAAAATAACAGAACTATCATTAATTTTTAATGTTTTCGTAGGTTATTTTTTTTCAAATTTGTTGGTAAAAAAGAAGGAAGAAACCGTAATTTTTTAATGTTTAATGTTATTTATTTTAGAATATTTTGTCAACAGTAAAAAATAAATGTTGATGTTTGTTAAAACTAATGAATAATTACTAGGATGGTTTTCAATTGTTTATTCACTAGTTTTAAGTGTGTTTTTCATTTGTTTTTGCCTACAAAATATTTTGAGTGTAATGATTTTTTTCATAGAACCAATGTACGTTTTCATAGCCGTAATGAACAAAATTCTTTCAGTGTAGCAAAAAATCGATTTAAAAATCCGAATCTGTGGAACAAAATCGCGGTTTTTGGAATTTTTTAAATATTTTTCTAATAAAGTACGCAAAATTTCCGAATTTTTGAGCCGGATTTGTTCAAAAAATTCGGAACTGAATTTTGGTCGAAATACGAAATTTTTTCCAATTTTGACTGCTGGTTTCAGTCGGATGACTTTGCAAAATGTTTTCATAAATTTTTCCATAATCAGCTTTAATGTGGCCATCGTTTGGTAGTTATTAAATTCGAAAGTTTGTACTGACGAGACTCCCTTCTGTACACTTTCTTCTGATACTCACTGTATATGATATTATGGATGTTCAAATTAAAATTACACTTAAAAAACCACACAATTTAAATTAAGAGACCATATCGTTGATTACATTTTTCAACACGAAAATGTATTTGGCTCGAGGCCAAAAAACTTATAGTACCGTAATAAGTAGTAGACTAAACCTTTAAATGTAACTTAGTTACAGTTTTTTTATGGCCCACTAAAGTTAAGTAAATTTAGTTAAATGTCAGAAACATTTAGGAAAGTTCGTAAAAATGTTCTAAAAATTTTTTTCACATCCCTGCAAAAAAAGTCATTACCACTTCCTAGTGGAGTGCTTTAAAACTAAAACAAATGTAATGAAATACAACAAAAATAACAAAAAACACAAGACAAAAACACACAAACAGTTTTTTCTACTCCAGAATACATAGTTATTCAGCACTTAACTCATTACCTATCGCGACACCTCCATACAAATGTAAGTAGATATTCAGTAGATAAGAACTACTCCGTGGAAGTAGTTGGAAGTTGTTTGAAAGCTCGGAGTAGTTCTTATCTACTGAATATCTACTTACTTTTGTATGGGAGTGTCGCGGAAGGTAATGAGTTAAGTGCTGAATAACAACTTTTTATGGAGTAGAATAAACTGTTTGTGTGTTTTTTTCTTGTGTTTTTTGTTATTTTTGTTGTATTTCATTACATTTGTTATAGTTTTAAAGCACTCCAAATAGAAGTACTCCGCACTTTTTTTGCTGGGATTAGTTAAAATTTTTAATTTAAAATAAGTCAGAAAAATTCAGGAAATTCAAAAAAAAAATAAAAAATCAAAAATTTATAGAAATTTATAAAAATTCTTAAAAATTTCAATTTATGTTTCTTAAAAATTATAAAAAGAAAACAGAGAAATAAAAAGCAAGCGTGGAGGAAATTTTTGATTGGACACAGCCGAATATAAATTCAAGATCATTTATAATTTAGAAGAAGTAAAAAAAAAAAATTCTTCAAAATTAGATACTGTAAAAAAGTAAAAAAATTTTGTAACAAGAAAATCTGAAAAATTTTGGAAAAGTCAGAAAAATATTAAAAACTGTCAGCAAACTATTAAAAAGTATTAAAAAGTTTTTTTTATCAAAATTAAAAAAATTTTCAAAATAAAAAACGATTACAAAATTGAAAACAGTACCACAAAATAACACAGTGCAACAAAAAAAAATCGGAATGGTAAGAAACCAGAAGCGAATGAAAGTTGACATATTCCATAACAAAAGCCTCAAGTTATTTTTTACACGCATTTGAAGTTGGTGAACTTTTTGATAATAATTGCTTAAAAATGTATAAGTAGCGAATGCTTAATTTTGTAATTGACTTTAAATAACAATCATACGCAACGGTGCACAGTGATTTATTTTTAATAATTTGGCTATAAAGTAAGTAGGTACCGCTTTTGGACGCTGGACCCCACATGTCCAATAAGGGCACCACCAGTGGCCCCTAAAGTAGGACATGCATAGTAAACAAAAACTTTATATGCATTAAAATCACCAACTTTAAATGCGTGTAAAAAAAATCTAGCGTTGAACTAAAAAAAAAAAATCTTGAAGGTTTTGTTATGAAAGATTTCAACTTTCGTTTGCTTTTGGTTTCATCCTATTTTGATTCGGAAAGTTCGATTTTGTATCACTGTGTAATTTGTGATTAATATTAGTTGATTTAGGACCAACTACAAAAAATGCACTAAAAACAACTAAAACAGGTTTTAATATTAAAAAAAAAATGCTTCAGAGACTTAATGTTGAATGGAAAACAGTTCTCCGAGAGTTTTGTTCATTTAAAAAAAAAAAAATATTTCAGAATCTGATTTTACTGATTTTGACAATGCTTTATTGTTGGTACCATTGGTAATTTCTACCTGATGATTCAGTAATTTTTTCAATAATATAATTTTTAGATTAGAACAATATTAACATGCAAATCGAGGTATAGAAGCAATTCTTCAAAATTTTATATTTTTTTCGCAACAAAGACCGTTTTAAAAAAGTGTGCTTAACAAATATATTCATTTGTTTGCTTTCTATTCAATTTTAAATTGAAAATTTAAACAAAATTTAGTTAAATCTTAAATAAAAAGCCGCATTACAAATAGCCTCTAATATTTCATTATTATTATACCAAACATTTATGAAAACCTCAAAAAACAATTATAAAATTTTCAATAGACGTATTTTCCAACAAAATGAAAACAATTGAACAGCAAGAAACAAACAAAATTAAAAATTCTATACAAATAAAAAATACCAACAAAATTTAAAGCAAAAATCCAACAACAATATGATTCGCATAAGTAGAATATTTAATTATTGTGTAATTTAAATCATTTTGAAAAAAGCAAAAAAAAGAAAAAAGAACGGTTTTATAAAACAACAAGCAAGAGTGTTAAATTCGGCTGTGCGGAATCATTTATACCCCCCAATATGCTTTATAAAAATAGAAATTGCAGTTACGTTTTTTTTTTTGTTGGGGCAAGCTTTTATGCTCTTTGCACCTACGTAGTACGAGAGTTTTATAATAATTTAAATTAATTATTTATATCCACGCCCACAAAAGGGCTGGACAAAAAAAATTATATTATGTAATCCCCTGGGTCCAATCGGATTACTTTCAACTTCTTCTGACTTTCTTTCTAGGCTGATTTTAAATCATTTTGAAAAACGAAAAAAACAGCAAATGTCCAGGGAAAAAACCATGTGTACCATAAACTTCGGAATAAGTTGTATGGATAGCCCGATATGTAACTAAGAAAATTACGTTTTTTGATTTTTAAATTTTTCAAAAACTGGGCTTAAGAGATGTGGTCACACTCAAAAAATTATGTCATTAACTGTTTGTAGTTTATTTAAAAAGTATTACGTTTTGTCGTTATAAAAAGAAAAAACATTTGTTCAATGTTCAGTTTTTTTAAATGACTATTTCTGTTCTATGTTTCAAAAATAACAACATAAAAAATAAACACTTTCATTAGCATTAAATTTTTAAAGTCATTTATTTTTGTTCTGTAAGTAAAAATAAGTAATTTTTTATTAATTTTTAATTATATGTGTACGTTATTTTTTTTTTAAATTGTTGACATTTTTTGAAAGAAAAGTCATTAGTTTTTACCTACTTGTGTTGGTTATTTTTTTGTAGACAAAAAATTCAAAAAAATATTTATAGAAATATAAAAAACATGTTTGTATCAAGTTACTTTGGCACGATGAGTAGAGTCTCTGGCCAGAATGTAATTGATTGCGGGATCGATTCCCCAAAAATTTTATTAAAAATTTTTTTAAATAAAATTCAATAGAAAAATTGTGAAAATAACCTACGAAATTATTAATTTTTAATGTTTTCGTAGATATTTTTTTTTTTGAATTTGTTGGTAAAAATAACACAACAATCATTAATTTTTAATGTATTCGTAGATTATTTTTTTCGAATTTGTTGGTAAAAAATTAAAAGTGACGTTATTTTTTAATGTTCAATGTTATTTATTTTAGAAAATTTTATTAATAGTAAAAAATGAATATTGATGTTGGTTAAAACAAATGAATAATTACTGCGATGGTTTTCAAATGTTTGAATGTTTTTCATATTTAATATTTTCATATTACTAAATATTTTGAGTGCAAATATTAGAAAAATGGTAAAATTTGTGTCGAGTTGCCTTATTTATATATTTATCAAATTAAATCGGAATGCACCACAATCTCAAAAATTAACATTCTTGAATAATTGTGAATGGGCAATCGATTAATTTTTTCTTTGGAACCCGTTTTGAAATTTTCTAATTTTTAAAAAAGTAAATTTATCAAAAATCAGGCCACTTTTGTTTATTTTTAAATTTTTTTTTGAGGTTTAAATATTTTTTTCCACACACACAAATTGAGACATGTGTGTTTCGTTTTTTTTTTTCGAGCAAATCGCATTTGAATTTTGAATTTCATAACAATTTAGTAATTTGCTAGTATTTTCTTATTTCAACATAGCGTATAAGTAACATATATGCAAATATTTAATACTCATTCGCTACGTTGAAACAAGAAAATACCAGAGTAAAAAAAAAAACTTTTAAAATCTAATTTGATTTCAAAATTGGCTGTATCAGGTTGGATCAAATATTTATCTAATTGTATTATTTTAGATACACAAAAATAAAAAATGTTACAATTAAATCCGAATTTTGGTCACATCCAATTAAATCCACTTGATCTTGTTTTATATAAATTAATATAGATTTATAAAATTACAAAAAGTCAGATATATATTAATGTATAACCTCAGATAAGAAAATGGATCCGCAATAAGTCTTAGATAAATTTAGATCTGAACATACAAAAACATATATATAATGTAATATGATTGTATCAAATTATATATCATTATATCAAAACTTTTTTACTAGGGTACAAGCAAATTATAAAATTGATATGAAATTTAATATTCAAAAGCGATTTTCTCAAAAGAAACGAAGAACACAAATCTGAATTTTTTTCGTGGATAGACAAACATCTAGTCTTAAAAAAAAAAAATTTTAAAAAAGTGGCCGGATTTTTGATAAATTGACTTTTTAAAAAATGCGAAATTTCAGAATGGGTTCTGAAAATTTTTGAAAGAAAAAAATTTTAATCGATAGCCCATACCAAACTATACAAGAATGTAAATTTTTGAGATTGTGGTGCATTCCGTTTTAATTTGATAAATATTTAAACAAGGCAACTCGACACAAATTTGACAATTTTTCCAATGTTTGACCACGCCTCCTAAGCCTTGTTCTTGAAAAATTGAAAAACCAAAAACGCAATTTTCTTAGTAACATATTTAAACAACACTAGTAAAAAAAGAAAAAAAGTTCATGACTAATTATATCCCAAATATGGCGGATACAATTACTTTAATAAATATCTAGGGGTATATTTTATGATCTAGCGGGATAACCTTATATATAATGTGATACGTGAATTGGGTCTATATAATTATATCGGTTGGAGAAAACTGATACGATTAAATATAATTTAAAACCATTATAACTGATCATATATTGCTCCTTATAACGTCATATAAGTTGGATAACATTATATATAATCATATGCACTTTATGTAATGTTATATACAAAAACATGTTCTTTATATAGATCAATATCTAACCATATATATTTATGTCTTATAGTCTTAATTTATTTTATATTGTATCAGTCCGGATCAAACTGATAAAACCAGATAGACCCATTTTACGTATCATATTATATATAAGACTATCTGTTCAGATCTTGTAGGATAACCGAAGATAATATTTGAAACAATTGTGTCCACCATATTTGGGATCTAATTTGTCACGGCTATACATAACTCTTTTTTACTAGGGAACCTATTCAGAAATTTACGGGACACATGTTTTTCTGTAGCAGGACATTTAGTGTGGTATGCCTCATATTCGTATCAAATTTTAGGGGTCTACCTTTTTTTTATTCTGGACTGCATCGTATTATATACAGACTGACGGATGATAATGAATCAATAATATATGTATGGGGCATTCCATGTCAAATCGGACACTTTGAATAATTTTTTTTTTAGATTTTTCCAATTTGTTAACAGAGTTTAGTACCCTTCGAAAACTCCTTCGTGGTAAATTTTCAGATTTTTTTGATGACCCGTTCAAAAGATATCGAATTTTTAAAAATTGGTAGTTTGTTCCTTTACTCAAACTTCTTTTGCTCATAACTTCTTCAATAATGGTCCAAATCGCAATTTTTTCTTTGTTAATTTTTGTTTTTTTACGAACTTTTAAAAAATTGCTTTTGCCTGTAAATCTCATTTTTGAAAATGTACGTACTCTTTAATTTTTTTCAAATTTTTTTGTGTAAAACTTCTATCAATTCTAATAGCAAAATTATATAATCAGATGTAATTATATAAAAATATATAAAATTGTATAAAACTGTATAAAACTATATAAAGTTATATAAAATTATATATAATTTTATATAATTAAAACAAAATTTTACGATTTATATAAAACTTGATATAATTTTATATAACTTTATAAAATTATATATTGTTTTATATAATTTGATATAGTTGTATATAATTATATCTGATTATATAAATTTGCTGTTGTTATATAAAAATAGGGGTCCAAATTTCGCATAAAATTATATAAAAATTTATCAAAACATAAGTAACATTGATAAAATTTTATATGGTTTTATCGACTCATTTTTCGCATTAAATTCTATATAATTCTATTTAATCATATATGATGTTTATAAAATTATATACAACTATATAGGAACTTTTTTACTCGGGTAGTATAAATTTGTATAAACAAACAAAATTATTGTCAAGTATATATTTTGTAATTAATTTGCATGTAATCACTTATATCCAGTAATCGATTGGTAATAAAAGAGAAGACACCTACCCTCTATCTTTAACTTTTAAGGCGGCACCATACATTTTTTTTATTTTTTTGCAAATTTGTTTTACTTAATAGCTTCTACCGGTCCAATGGTGCGTCCCAGAGGGGTCATTAATGAGACCGACCCCCATTTATTTGTACCCTCCAATATTTTTTTAAAACAAACTTACGCCCTATCTCCACTCCCTAAGTAGGCTCCCATACAAATTACAGTTGGATAAAATTTAATAAAAATGTAATTTTGAATGGAAACCCACTTAGGGAGTGGAGATAGGGCTTAGATATGATTTACAAAAATGTTGGAGGGTAAAACTAAATGGGGGTAGGTCTCACTAATGACCCCTCTCGGAAGCACCATTTGACCGGTAGAAGCTGATTAAATAAAACAAATTTACAAAAAAAAATTGTATGGGGACCGCCTTAACAGTTAAAGATAGAGGGTAGGTGTGTTCAGAGAAAATGTTTGGACTAAAAAAATATTGTGTATCGGTAATGCATTTTTTTGCTCTAAGGGCACTCTTAGGGCAGTAAGAGCGGTTGGAGCAAATTTTAAAAAATGTCATTTTGTGTGGGAGCTCCCTTAGAAATTGGAGATAGGGTATTAGTTTGTTCCGACAAAATGTTTAGACGTAAAAATTAATGGGGATCAGTCTTGGAAATGGCCCCTCTATGACGCACCATTGGAGCAGTAGAAATGATTTTAAAATTGGAAAATTACAATAAAATTAAAAAAAAAAAAAAAAATAGTAATAGTCATTATCCCACGATCCTATTGGGCAAATAATTTGTAGAATTGTTAGAAGTTTTACACAAAGTATTTCAAAAAAATCAAAGAGTACATAGATTTTCAAAAATGAGATTTAAATTTTAAAACTTAAAAATTGCATACTAAAGCACTTTTAAGAATTTTTATGGATTTTGTTTTAAAAAGTACGTAAAAAACAAAAATTAAAAAAAAAAATTGCAATTTGGACCAATATTGAAGAAGTTATGAGTAAAAGGAGTTTGAGTAAAGGAACATGCTACCATTTTTTAAAAATTCGATATCTTTTGAACGGATCATCAAAAAAATCTGAAAATTTACCACGAATAAGTTTTCGAAGGGTACTAAAAACTGTCAACAAATTGGAAAAATCTAAAAAAAATAATTATTCAAAGTGTCCGATTTGACATGGAATGCCCCATATACATTATGGGGCCTTAGACCGATATTTCGATGAGTTACAAATGGAATGACAAACTTATAGATACCCTCTATCAATAACAAGGAAGGTCTTTCACAGGGCTCCCACCACAGCAAAATAAGAGTTACATGTTTTTTATAGCTGCCCATTGACATGGAATGCCCCGTATATACTTTATGGGGACCCCTCCGATATTTCGATTCGTTACAATCCGAATGACAATGTAAGTATGCCACTATACAGTGGTTGGAGGGTATGAAAAGTGTAGCAGTCATTCAGTCATATACGGAGTTCACACTACCGACTTTAAACATCTCATGAGTGTTTAAGCGCTAAACAATCAAAATTTGACTTGTTCCCCCATACATTTGGTTGTTTAGCTAAACAATCAAATTCGACTTGTTTCCCTGTTGAACATTTCGCTAAACATTTCAAAGGCAGGGTTCGGTATATTTCCTTTTAATTTTTCTTTATTCTATGCCAAAAAAAAAGATTTCATAGCAACCAGCTTCTGTATCTGTCTGCCATTTTCTTAGCAAAACATTGGAAAATTGAGAAATTATAAATATTTAAAAAACTAATAAAAACTACTGAAAATACAGAAAAAAGTGTGTGTTTTATTTATAATTATATTGGAAAAGCTGCACTAATAGTGAATTTTGCCTTCCATCGAAGTATAAATATGCAAACAGCTTCGGACAGGTCCGGAACAAAAAACAGAAAAATCTTCCTATTTACTTGGTATGAGTCAGTAAAAAGGTGTTCCGTGTAGTGGTGTTATGTAAATGTTATAAAAAAATTAAATATCTTGTCTTCCGCCAAAGTTTAAAAGGTTTTTAGAAATATTTTTGCAAATTTTTTCAGAATTAGGTTATGTACGTTTGTTTACAAACGTTAAACACTCAAAGTTAAACGCGCAAAATGTAGTGTGAACGATTTTGTTTACTTTTTTAAACAAGTGGCTTAAACGAGTAAAAATTCTCTAGTGTGAACTCCGTAATACTTAAATAAACATAAACAGACAGACAAATATAAACAAACAGAAAAAAAGTAAAATTAAATCCAAAAAAAAAAAAACAAAGACAAAATAATCACTGTAATCACACAAAAGTCCATTAATGTAATTGTTTACATACCAGTCAATAATGTACGAATTGATGTTTAAACAACAGAGCAAAAACAACAACAACAAAATCTCTTTGACTATTGCGGTAGTATTGGTAGACTAGTGGAATATTGATGTTATTATTTGTGTTGTTCTTGCTCTTGATGTTGTTGATGTAGTTGTTGTTTTCATTATTGTTATTATTATCCTTCTGCTAAAGACTTGATAAGAATACTTGAAATTTCAAAAAATAAACACACATACATACACAAAAACCAAAAGCAACACACGCTCGCTTACACACACAAACACAAAAAAAAACGAAAGCAAAATAAATTGTTAAGAATGAGAGTACTCTTTATTTATAACATGACAATTTACATGCAGGGTCGCCAGTTTTTTTTTGGATGCCATCCCCAAAATAAAATTTCTCATCCCCAAAAATCCCCAAAATTTTTTTTTTCAAAATTTACTAAACGCAAAAAACACTTGCAACCCATCAAGTGCTTTTGAGTAATTTAGCCAATTTTTTAGAACAAAAACTTGGTTAACTTACGTACAAACACTTGCTGGTATTTTACACAGAAACTTGGCTAAAAAGTGTAAGTGTATTTTGCGTGTTGAGCGATTAGCACATCGTTTGAAGCCGCCAATTTTTCGATAAGTATTATGATAAAATTCAAAAGCAACGGAAATGTATTATCACGGATGGATAAGTCACGAATTTGTAATTTACACACCAGCGATTGAGTACTTTATTGGTCCAAATTTAATTTAATCTTGTTTTATATCTTGAATTCCCTCAAAAGTTTTCTCAGCAAACGTAAGTCATCGGCCCTAAAAAATCGTTTGTACCCTTTAAAAAAAACAACGAAAATTTTTTTAAGGTTTGATATACATATTGCCGTAAAACCCCTTAAATTTTTATAAATACTAACTCCGGAATAGGGATCTAAAACGTTGTATTTATTGCTTTTTAAGAATTTAAGAAGTTGTAAAAGACCAGTATTTTCAATTGATGTACTTTTAGACTTTTTTCTACAGAAAAAACTAGTGAATTTTGGAAATTTTCTATAATAGATTTAAAGGATATGCCTACTATAGAAAATGTATGAAAATTTACAATTTGGTTTAAAGAAAAATAAAAGCATGATAACATGATACCACAACGATCCAGGTTTTGACAGAAACAATATAAAATTTTAGTTTTTTCTATATAAATGTCACATTATTCCTACGTTTGAGGTTTTTTTTGTATGCTTTAATGTCCACGATTTATCAAAAATAAAGTAGAGTTAATTTGACCGATTTTAGCATTATTTTATGATTAATGTATTTAAAAAACACTTGTTTATCTAAAATATTTCATCCCCTAAAAATCCCCGAAAAAAACAGTGTCATCCCCATGAAATCCCCGGATCCCCAAATCAAATTTTTCATCCCCAATTTCCAAAAAAAATCCCCTATTTGGGGACAAAACCCCTAAACTGGCAACACTGTTTACATGCAAACACACACACACACACATACACATTATTTTACACAGACAGGCACTTAAAAAACAAAACAAAGGATCTTGAAAGAAATAATAACAACAAAACAAACACTGACTGACACACTTAAATGGTTTATCAATGGTATAAGTAAAATAGTAAAAATAAACATAGAATCACAGACTAAACAGACGCGACACTTATGACAGGTGTCAAAAATTTAACCAAATGTATATTTTTATAACCTTCACTTAAGTTTATCATTCCGTTTGTAACCCATCGAGATATTGGTCTGGGACTCGTAAAGTATATATTAGAGTTTGCAAATAATCGAGATATTTCATAATCGCGATTACGATTAAAAAAATCGCCGTTAATCGCGATTATCGATTAATCGAATTTTTTAAATAATTTGAATTGCAATAGCTTTATTGGAAAACTTTTTTTTTAAATTTACATTTCAGAACGTACGAAAATACAAAAATTCATAATTTTCAGAAATAAAATTATAAACCCACACAAATCGTGCTGAACTCAGGTGATTTGGATGCGATTTTTGACTCGTGATTCCTTTCCAAAAGCTTCTTCCATCCAGTTAGCCAAATTTCTGCTGGGTTGTGTCGGAATACCTGCCGGTGGCCAGTGAAGAGAAAATTACGTTTTTCGACAAAATTCCCAGCAGAAGTTTTTCTGAATTGGAAGCAGTTTTTAAAAAGGAATCACGAGTCAAAAAGCGCATCCAAACCACCTGAATTCATGCATGATTCCTGTGGGCGATATCATACTTTAGAGCACTATTTGGGATCACTGATAGAGCGCTATTAAGATGATCTAAATTCAAAATATGCACTAAAAACCTAAAAATATGCACTAAAAAATTAAATTTGTGCAATAGAAATCTTGTTTTTATGCGAAAAACTTATAAAAAAATTAAAAATAACGCCGAGTTTAAATAGTAAAAATTTAAAATAATAAAAAAAATAATTTCTTATTGTCAAAAAAAATTTTTAAACAGTTTTTGAAACAAATAAATTTTAATTTCTGTTTTTGCAAATTTATGACAAAATATGCACTTAAAAGTTGGAAATATGCACAAAATATGCATTTAAAACCAAAATATGCAAAAATATGCATATTAACCGAAATATGCAAAAATAAATCGATGCCATTTATTTCATGTCCGAATTTGTTATCCAAATCCGGCAAAGCCTTTTAAATATATTTTTTAAACAATATTATCCACCCAACAAACTTCGGAGCGCTCCTAATTTAGGACTCTTAAATTAATCTAAAAAAATATTGTTTTTGGAGCCCTCAGTTTTGGGTATCAAAAAATATTTAAAAATAGGCTCCAAAGTATGAAAAAATTTCCCCTTTTTTTGAATCTTTTTTTTTTTTTGAGTCATTTGGAGTCTATAAAGAGGGCTCTTTTGGATGAACCACTTTCATACAATAATTTGAAATTCTTGTTATATTTTTGGAGCCCATTTTGGAGTCTAAAATGAGTCTGCTTGCTAGCTGGGTATTTTATTTATTTAAAATTCGTTTTAAAAATAGTGTATTTCATAGAAAATGATTAATCGTAATCGCATAGTTTTTTTGTCGATTACGATTACGATTAATTGGTCCGATTAATCGCGATTACGATTACGATTTTAATCGTTTTGCAAACACTAGTATATATGGGGCATTCCATGCCAAATCACAGATTCTCGGCACGACCTCCTTTGATTTCGTTTATTTTTTGATATGTCTTAGTACGTGATTAATGCAACTGGCATACAAATTTTCAGAAATTTTTAGTTGAGATTAGCGTGTTAGCAAAAATATCTTGTAAACTTCATTTAGCGCATTAGCAATTTTAAACAAAATTTTAACAATTTTTTTTTGCTTAATTAAAAATTAAGTTGACCAAATTTTTACAAACTTCTTTGATAATATTAGCAAAAATAAATTGTAATTTTTTTTTAAGAAAACTTAAAATGGCGCTATCTCGAAAACTAAGCCAGATAGAGCAAAATGGAGGCCATTTTTGGTTCTCGAGCTCTCAATAGTTTCGCTGGTCCTCTTCACATGTGTGAACTCTAATGGGTCCTAACTTTGGATCCCAAAAAGTTAGCATTCCCGAAAATTTTAAAATGCTCATATCTCGGTAAATATTGCCGACACAACAAAAAGTCCAAAAGCATTTTTGTAGCTTCCCACACGTAGAACAAGAAAAGCTCTCCGAGTAATATTTTTGAAGTTATAGAGTTTTTTAATTCTCAAAACACCAAAATCACGTATCTCAAAAACTAAGCAAGGTAGAGCAAAACGGACACAAATTTTGGATCAAAAACTAAGACGATTTTTAAGGAACCCAACTAGGTCTAGGCCCATCGGGGTCTGGACCTATCGGGTCCGAACCCAATGGGGTCCTCAAATGTATATGAACTAAGTTAAAATAAAAAAAAATTCAGTTAACTAATTTTTGGCAAAACATTTTTACTAACTTTACCAAAAAAATTGTGGGTTCAAAATCAGCAAATTTTCTTGTAGGTTTACAAGCTTTTTGTGCTAACATTACAGTTTTAACATGATAATGTTTTTAGTCTGGTGTCTAATTTTAAAAAAGTTGCAGGACGCCACCTCAGTTTGGCTATATAAACTAACAATTAACGAAAAAGAAAACAAGAATTACTATTTTCATTTTCTTAAAACCAAAAATTTTAATAAATTGAGTTTGTAACTTGGATAACAATTCACCTCGTGGTGAATAAACCCGTTTTTCACCAGCTGGTGAATAAAAAGTAACAGAATTATTTTTTCATAATTTTTTTTTTTCATAAATTTTTTTTTTCATCAAACTTTTATACCCTCCAACCACAGTATGGGGGTATACTCACTTTGTCATTCCGTTTGTAACGCATCGAAATATCATGGATTATTGATCCATGATCGATTCTAAGACATTCTGTGAATGTCCGTCCGTCCGTCTGTCTGTAGATAACACAATGCAGTCCAAAATAAAACAGCTAGACTCCTGAGGTTTAGCACAAATATGTCTCATGTTCATAGGCAGGTTAAGTTCGTGAATGGGCAAAATCGGGCCAGGGGGAAAAAGTTACCCCTTGAAGAACTGAACCCAACCTATGAAAAAATACACTATTTTTATATGTTTTTTGTATTTTTGTTAAATAAATGAAACATTTGGTATATTTATCGCGATGGAAGATGCTCTCAAAGTCCCCCACTGACACCGATCAACTCCCCAAAAAAACGCCCCTGACAATTTTTTTTAATTTTTTTTTTTTTTTTGGAGGGTATAAAAGATTTGGTACAGCCGAATTTAACACTCTCACTTGTTTTTTTTCATCAATTTTTTTTTTGTTCATGAATTTTTTTATCAATTTTTTTTTTTTTTTTGATAAATTTTTTTTTTTTCATCAATTTTTTTCTTCATAGAATTTTTTTCATCAAATTTTTTTTCATCAAGTTTTTTTCATCAATTTTTTTTTTTTCATTATTTTTTTTTTTCATCAATTTTTTTTTGTTTTTTCATCAATTTTTATACCCTCCAATCACATTATGAGGGTATACTCATTTTGTCATTCCGTTTTTAACGCATCGAAATATCGTGTGGGGACCCTATAAAGTATATATATTATTGATCCATGATCGATTCTAAGACATTCTATGAATGCCCGTCTGTCCGTCCGTCTGTCTGTAGATAACACAATGCAGTCCAAAATAAAACAGCTATACTCCTGAAGTTTGGCACAAATATGTCTCATGTTCATAGGCAGGTTAAGTTCGTGAATCGGCAAAATCGGGCCAGGGGGAAAAGGTTCCCCCTTGAAGAACTGAACCAACCTCTGAAAAAATACAGTTTTTATACCCTCCAACCACAGTATGGGGGTATACTCACTTTGTCATTCCGTTTGTAACGCATCGAAATATCGTTCGGGGACCCCATAAAGTATATATATTATTGATCTATGATCGATGCTAAGACATTCTAGCGATGTCCGTCCGTCCGTCTGTCTGTAGATAACACAATGCAGTCCAAAATAAAACAGCAAGACTCCTGAAGTTTGGCACAAATATGTCTCCTGTTCATTGGCAGGTTAAGTTCGTGAATGGGCAAAATCTGGCCAGGGGGGAAAAAGTTCCTCCTTGAAGAACTGAACTAACATCTGAAAAAATACTATGTTTTTTTGTATTTTTTGTTAAATAAATAAAACATTTGGTATATTTATCGCGATGGGAAGGTGCGTTTAAAGTCCCCCCCCCCCCCAAACGCCCCTGACAATTTTTTTTTTTAGTTTGTTTACCATTTTGGAGATTCGGTACAGCCGAATTTAACACGCTAACTTGTTTTATATGTTTTTTTTCATATTTTTGTTAAATAAATGAAACATTGGGTATATTTATCGCGATGGGAAGGTCCTCCACGGAACCCATCACCCCCCACCAAAAAAACGCCCCTGACAATTTTTTTTTTTATTTTTTTTACATTTTGGAGGGTTTAAAACATTCGACACAGCCGAATTTAACACTCTCACTTGTTTTTTTATTAATTTTTTTTTCATGAAAATTTTTTTTCATCATCATTTTTTTTTTTCATAATTTTTTTTTTATCATATTTTTTTTCATTAATTTTTTTTTTCATAAAATTTTTAATTATCAATTTTTTGATAATTTTTTTTTCATCAAATTTTTTTATCAAATTTTTTATTATCAATTTTTTTCTCAACAAAAAAATGTTTTTTTTTTCATGAATTTTTTTACATCAAAAAATTCATCAAAAACTTTTTTTCATCAAAATTTTTTTTCACCAAAAATTTTGGGTTCATTAAATTTTTTGTTAAAATAATTTTGTTTTTCGTGAAAAAAAAGACATTTTTTTTCACGAAAAACAAAACAAGTCTAAGCTTTTCGCATAAAAAATTTCGATTTGTTTATCAAATGTACATAAAACAAGTGAGAGAGGTATATTCTTTGGTGCCGAATCTTTTATACTCTCCAAAATGTAAAAACATTTTTTTGCACTTATTTTTGCACTCACTTACGAAATGAACAGCTCTTTTGGTTTTTAGTGGGGTCCTCGACTGATATTTCAATTCGTTTTGCATGGTAATATAACATTATTTTTTCTAAAAAAAACTTTGCTTTGGCAAGTACACCCAAATCTTCCGCAAAACATTATCATGATTTAATGTTTTGGGCAAAAGTACAAAATTCGCAGGCATTTTTTTCGAGTGTTGACTTATTTTCTACCGACTTTAGTTTTTATTACCTTATTTAAGACACATTTTATTTCAGATCATAATTCTGTAAACATTTGAACTCAAACATAATTTAAAATATCGAAAAATCAGAGTCAAAATACAAAAAATATATTTAAACCCTTTATTTTCTTTCTATTATAGACTTTAATGTTTATATTCCTTCCCGAGTTGGGGTCTTCGAGTGTATATGAACGCGACCAAAAAAAAAATTGAAGTATACCAATAGAAGACCAAAACCCCTAAAGGCTTTTGAAAACTGAGCTCGAGTTCTTTTTTATGACCCACTGAACTTTTTAAATTCTTTTCAAAGGAGTTTTGAATAAGTCAAAAAATAAGTATAAAATCTAATTCTGAGGTAAATAATGTTAAGACATGTCTTCAGTAAAATTTGATGGCGGTTCTTTTCTTAGAATATTATAACACTCTATCTCCTATTTTTAGGGGTCATTTTGGTCCTGGTTTTGGTTTGGGTTTTTCTTAGGTTTTTTTTTTATAAAACCCTACTGTTGCTTCTTTTTTAGTCTATGTGAGAATAATGTGCACTGTTTGTCTTTTTTTTTGTAATGTATGTGTTTGTGATATGTATTTGGGTATGCATGTCAGAATATGCATTTGTCGGAGTGTATGTATGTATGTATGTATGTATGTATGTGTTTAAGCATCAATCAAGATTTTTTCTTATTCAGAATGGAGACAATATATCTAAAACCATGTTGGTAGTCCTTTGTAGCACCCGCATTTCAAAACAGCCTTGAATTGTTTGAGTTAAACAAAAAGAAAAATGAAAGTACTTTACATGTTACATGCTGTAGAGTGGTTTTAAACAAAAAAGTGAATGTAACAAGAGCTAGATAGGAACAATTTTGTATGAGAAAAATATATATAAATTTTTTTTTTTTTTTGAAAAAAGAAAATAATAATATTTGGAAATTTTTTAAAGTAGATGTGTTATTCATCAAATTTCGTTAAAAAAAATTATTGATGAAATATTGGTAAAAAAAATTCTGAAAAATGTTTTTTATAAAAAAATATATCTGTACTTATTTAAATACCATTCGGAATTTAATTTAGTTAACATATGTGAACCATCAGCCAAATAAAAACATTTTGTATTTTTAGGTTATGTCGAATGTACCAAAATGTTCGAGGTGTGTTTACATTTTCGTTCATAACTTTTGAACCGCTGAATGGATATCGCTCAATTGCAATACCAGAATGCTCGGGGCAAAAGCAAGTAAACACTACACTCAAACAATTATGTCATTAACTGTTTGTAGTTTATTTAAAAAATTTTACGTTTAGTCGTTTTTAAAAAAAAAAACATTTGTTTGATGTTCAGTTTTTATAAATGACTACTTCTGTCCTTTGTTTCAAAATAACACACTAAAAATAAAGACTTTGATTCACATTTAATTTTTAAATTAATTTATTTTTGTTCTATAGGTAAAAACTACTGATTATTCTTTAAATATTTAATGATTTGTGTAAGTAATTTTTTTTTAATTGTTGGTATTTTTTTAATGAGATATCATTTGTTTTTACCTACACAAGTAGGCTATTTTTTTGTAAAAAAAAATAAAAAAAATAATTTATAGAAATATAAAAAGACGTTTGTATCAAGTGACTTTGGCACGATGGAAAGAGTGTCTGGCCAAGATGTAATTGATTGCGGGATCGATTCCCCAAAATTTTATAAAAAATTTTTAAAAACTATTTCAATAAAAAATTGTAAAAAATTACCTACGAAATCATTAATTTTTATTGTTTTCGTAGGTTATTTTATTGAAATTTGTTGGTAAAAATAACAGAACTATCATTAATTTTTAATGTTTTCGTTGGTTATTTTTTTTGAATTTGTTGGTAAAAAAGAATGAAGAAACCGTAATTTTTTAATGTTTAATGTTATTTATTTTAGAAAATTTTGTCAACAGTAAAAAATAAATGTTGATGTTTGTTAAAACTAATGAATAATTACTGGGATGGTTTTTAATTGTTTATTCACTAGTTTTAAGTGTGTTTTTCATTTGTTTTTGCCTACAAAATATTTTGAGTGTACTACACTCAAAAAGTTATGTCATTAACTGTATGTAGTTTATCTAAAAAGTTTAATAAATAAATAAAGACTTTCATTAACATTTAATTTTTAAAGTCATTTATTTTTGTTCTGTAAGTAACAACTACTGATTATTCTTTTGATTTTTAATGATTTGTGTAAGTATTTTTTTTTAAATTGTTGGTATTTTTTAATGAAATATCATTAGTTTTTACCTACACAAGTCAGTTATTTTTTTGTAAAAAAAAATCAAAAAAATATTTTTAGAAATATAAAAACATGTTTGTATCAAGTGACTTTGGTACGATGCACATTGGTTCCAAATCAAAATCTAGCTGGACAAAAGTCCAAAAATTTGTGTCCTTAAAATTGGGAATTAATAGTGCTAGGGGCAAGCTAAGGGTATGTTCTGATCCAACTAATAACCATTTTTTGGAATTAGGTCTTTAACTTTGTTAAATATGCGAATGAAATAACATTTTTGGTATCCAATATTTAAAAAATAAAAAAATATATATGGGCTATTTCATGTCAACGGGAGACCCCCCCGCCCCCAAAATTCTATTGGTCGTAGAGAGTTGTATTATGGCTTAAAATTTAGCCAATGATCTTTACTTTTGAAAGCTGAGTGGCGGAAGTTGAACCCAATGGTTAGTGAGCCAATATGGCGGCGCGAATCGGGATACCCCGATCGGGATATGCTGAAAATTAATGAAGGAGTTATCGGATTTTTCTGAAATTTGTTATCAGGGGGTTTATTGGGACGCTTATTTCAAATTTTCATTCAGATTTCAAAAATTCAAAATGGCGGATCCAATATGGCGGATGATTTTTTCGAGGTTTTCGCGTTCAAATAAAACTCGGTTTCCGGGTGTATTATGGGTTACTAAACACGATTCTGAATTTAGATTTCCAAAATTCAAAATGGCGGATCCAATATGGCGTCTTTTTTATTTTTTTTAATTTCGATTTTCTTGAAACTTGGTATCCGGGGGCTATTTGGGACGCTGATTTCGAATTTTTATTCAGATTTTAAAAATTCAAAATGGCGGACTCAATATGGCGGATGGTTTTTCTTTAAGTTGTCGCATTCAAATAAAACTCGGTTTGCGGGTGTATTAGGAGTCACTAAACACGATTCTGAATTGTGATTTCCAAAATTCAAAATGGCGGATCCAATATGACGTTTATTTTTTTTTTTAAATTCGATTTCCTTTTAACTTGTTATCCGGGGGTTATTTGGGACGCTGATTTCGAATTTTTATTCAGATTTCAAAAATTCAAAATGGCGGAACCAATATGGCAGATGATTTTTTTTTTAAATTGTCGCATTTAAGTTAAACTCGATACCCGGGAGTTTTATGAGTCACTAAGTACGAATCTGACATCAGATTTAAAAATCGTTATTAAAAAATATAAGAGCCATGTTGGATCCGCCATTTTGAATTTTGAAAACCTGATGTCAGATTCGTACTAAGTGACTCATAAAACTCCCGGGTATCGAGTTTAACTTAATTGCGACAATTTAAAAAAAAAAATCATCTGCCATATTGGTTCCGCCATTTTGAATTTTTGAAATCTGAATAAAAATTTGATATAAGCGTCCCAAATAACCCCCGGATAACAAGTTTAAAGGAAATCGAATAAAAAAAAAAAAAATAAACGTCATATTGGATCCGCCATTTTGAATTTTGGAAATCACAATTCAGAATCGTATTTAGTGACCCCTAATCCACCCGGGAACCGAGTTTTATTTGAATGCGACAACTTAAAAAAAAACCATCCGCCATATTGAGTCCGCCATTTTGAATTTTTAAAATCTGAATAAAAATTCGAAATCAGCGTCCCAAATAGCCCCCGGATACCAAGTTTCAAGAAAATCGAAATTAAAAAAAATAAAAAAAACGCCATATTGGATCCGACATTTTGAATTTTGGAAATCTAAATTCAGAATCGTGTTTAGTGACCCATAATACACCCGGAAACCGAGTTTTATTTGAACGCGAAAACCTCGAAAAAATCATCCGCCATTTGGAATTTTTGAAATCTGAATGAAAATTTGAAATAAGCGTCCCAATAAACCCCCTGATAACAAATTTCAGAAAAATCCGATAACTCCTTCATTAATTTTCAGCATATCCCGATCGGGGTATCCCGATTCGCGCCGCCATATTGGCTCACTAACCATTGGGTTCAACTTCCGCCACTCAGCTTTCAAAAGTAGAGATCATTGGCTAAATTTTAAGCCATAATACAACTCTCTACGACCAATAGAATTTTGGGGGCGGGGGGGTCTCCCGTTGACATGAAATAGCCCATATATAAGTGTTCAACTTATAACATCATATTATCCATGTTACATCAATGGTTTCAAAACGGTTTATGTACAAGAAAGCTACAGATTTATACTTATTCTGGACATTAATAAGAAATTTATTATCGATCTTCTTCTTACATTTTTTGTACTTTGAAGTATGGTCAATAATAACAATATTTTTGAGGACTTATGAAACTTCCGCAGCTTGCCAAAACCGAATCCAGGCATATCATGTCGAATTACTACATACAACTTATAGGTAATTTATTACTGAACGTTGTCATGCAGACATTTCTTGCAGGTTTTTACAGGTTTTAAATTAATCACAGTTTTTATGAAAATAGATTTTCGCCTAAAATTTTTTTTCTAAATAAAGTATCGAATTTTTGTAAGTTTTTGATAACTTTTAAGTATTATAATTATGCTTAGCTTAAATAAAGCATTATATGTGATGTTTCCTATTAAACCGCGGCCAATTACACACTTCGACTAAATTCAAAAATGTCCGTCCATCTGTCCGTCGGTCCGTCTGTAGAGGACACGATACAGTCCAAAATAAAAGAGCTAGGCCTCCGAAGTTTGGCACGAATACGTCTTATATTCCTAGGCAGGTTAAGTTCGGAAATGGATAAAATCGGACCAAGGGGAAAAAATTTCCCCTTTGAGAACTAAACCACCTAAGAAAAATCGCATTTTTTGCAGGGTTTTTTGTACCTTTGCTAAGCAAATGCAACATTCTTCTCTCAGATGAAGTTCGAAATCGCAAGGGGAAGGTTCTCCCTAACGTCTCCCACCAACCCCCCCCCAAAAAAAAAGGCGCCCCTGGATTTTTTTTTATATTGTTTTTTTTTTACATTTTGGAGGGTATAAAAGATTCGGCACAGCTGAATGTAACACTCTCACTGGTTTTTTATACATTTAATACACATTTCATTACTTGGTAATGCAAGTTTTTGCTGGGTTTATAGTTTTCAAATAATGTTTTGCCTAATATGCCATTTATAAACAAAATCCAGATAAATTCTAACAAGTTTAACATGCTTAGACACGTTCTTTTCACACTTTTATTTGATTACATTTTGGAGGGTATAAAAGATTCGGCATAGCCAAATTTAACACTCTCACTTGTTTTTTTTTCTATTACACTTCTCGACAAAAAACTTTTTTTTTTAGAGATTACAAAACTTTCAAAAAATAAGTTTTTGCATTTCATATTTCTGTTCTGCATACAAACCATTTTTGTCATTAATGAATTACTGAAATTAGAAAAAAAATAAAAAGTTGTCGATTAGTGTAATCGACTTAGAAAAATTTAAACATCTTTTTTGAACTCAGCGACCCCAAAAACATATAAAACGGTGATAAAATAATTTTGTCCAGCTAGATTTGGACTTGGAACCACTGTGCGATGGGTAGAGTGTCTGGCTAGAATGTAGTTCATTGCGGGATCGATTCCCCAAAATTTAATTAAAATTTTTTAAAAAAAATATTTCAATAGAAAATTGTAAAAAATAACCTACGAAATCATTAATTTTTAATGTTTTCGTAGGTTATTTTTTTGGAATTTGTTGGTTAAAATAACAGAACTATCATTAATTTTTAATGTTTTCGTAGGTTATTTTTTCGAATTTGTTGGTAAAAAAGAATGAAAAAATCTTAATTTTTTAATGTTTAATGTTATTTATTTTAGAAAATTTTGTCAACAGTAAAAAATAAATGTTGATGTTTGTTAAAACAAATGAATAATTACTGGGATGGTTTTCAATTGTTTATTCACTGGTTTTAAATGTGTTTTTCATTTGTTTTTGCCTGCAAAATATTTTGAGTGTTAGAATTAGGGAGTGTATTTTTGATTCGTTACATACAAATTTTGTTTTAACTAAAAGAAATTTTATAATTTTGTTAAAATTTTTGTAAACTCCTAGATATTTTCTTGTTCAAAATCTTGTCTTTGATATGTCACTCTTGACAAAAATAAAAAAAAATTGTTAAAATATCTTAAATTTTAAATAAACAACAACACTTCTGGAACACGTTGTTTTTCTTAACATTTTATTTATGTTTTTCTATTTATTTTTTTCTAAGTTTAAGATAATGTCAAGTAAAAAACGAAAAATGTTATAACAGAAAAAACACCGACAATGACATAAATAAGAAAGAAAATAAAATACAATTCTCATACATAGCCAAATATACATAAACAAACATAAATAAAAAATACTATATATATGAGGCAATTCAGACCAAATGTCCCGCTGCAGAAAAACATGTGTATCGTGAATTTCTGAATAGGTTGTATAAATAGCCCTGTAACTAAGAAAATTGCGTTTTTGGATTTTCAATTTTTCAAAAATTAGGCTTAGGAGGCGTGGTCAAATATTGGAAAAATTGGCAAATTTGTGTCGAGTTTCCATGTTTAAATATTCATCAAATTAAATAAAATTTTTGGAAAATTTTCAGAACCCGTTCTGAAATTTTCCATTTTTTAAAAAGGTCAATTTATCAGACATCCGCCCACTTTTGTTTTTAATTTTTTATATGTTTGTATGTTTATACGTTTGTTTATATGTTTGTCTATCCACACAAAAAAATTCAGACATTTGTTTTTCGTTTTTTTTCGAGAAAATCGCATTTGAATTTTGAATTTCATAACAATTTAGTAATTTGCTTGTATTTTCTTGTTTCAACGTAGCGTATTAGTAATATTTATGCAAATATTCAATACTTATTCGCCACGTTAAAACAAGAAAATACAAGCAAATTACAAAATTGTTATGAAATTTAATGTTCAAATCCGATTTTCTAGAAAAAAACGAAAAACATATGTATGTCTGAATTTCTTTGTGTGGATAGATAAATATCTAAACTAAAAAAAAAATTAAAAAAAGTGTCTTTTTTGAAAAATAGAAAATTTCAGAACAGGTTCTGAAAATTAAAAAAAAAGAAGTAGAAAAGTTAAATTCGACTTGGTCAAATCTATGAATACCCTCCACAATGCCCATTTTAAGTGATAATAAATTTGCTAACGTGAAAAAAATAACAGTTTTGATTAGAAATATTTTATTTTGTTTAAAAAAATTTTTTTTAAGTAATTTTTGAAAAAAAAAAAAAAAAATAATTTACTAATTTTTTTTTTGAGTGTAAAATTTTTTTTGAGTGTAAAATTTTTTTCAAGTGTATTTTTTTTTGTTTTGGTATAAAAATATTTTTGAGTGACAAAAATACGTTGTAAAATATTTTTGTGACTTACCAATGTTTTTAAAGCAGGTTTAACGGGTTTTCAACACTTGAATTTTAGGTGAAGTTAATCTGAAATTAACGGTTTTGGTAATAACTTTTGAGCCACTGGACCGATTTGGCTGAAATTCAATACGAACGAGGCTGAAGGAACGCAAAATATATATGCCAAGCTTCAGCATCCTCAGAATTGCTTTTCGAACGTTATAGTGCTTTTTATCTCAAAAATTCACGAAAAACTCTTGCCGAATTTCAGTCTTTTGCCCATAACTTTTGAACCACTGCACTGTGGCCGAAATCACTGATCTAGCGGCGCTTAAGTCAAAATTAAAAAATTAAGATCGATAAATGTTTTTGCACTGCATCGTTTACCTATACTTCACAGAAAAAATTTACGTTTTTACTTTTGTTTTGCTTTCAATATTCGCACAGATGTAAGCTGTCAAATATACATTTTCTGCAGAAAGTGTATTAAAGGAATTTGGGGCCTAATTACTCAGTGAGTTTTTCTTGACACTTTTAAGTCAATTGTTTATACATTTTGAGCCAAAAAGTTTTAATTGAAAGTAAAAGGTATGTTTTAACTCAAAAATAAATGTTTGTGGCCTGTGTGTATCTAGTTTATTATTAGTGCATTATAGAAGTTGATATTTTTGATATAAACTATAGTTTCATGGACTGCAACTTTTGAAATTCGATCGTATTCGGTCCAATTCCTGCTTTGTTTATTATTTTGGGTTACTTTTGTTGTGACGTTTCAGTATGGCGTGCTAGTTCGCGCAAGTTGTTCTGTTTTTTAGGGTCCATCTGCCTGTCCAAATAAACAGTATAAACGCGATACAGACCACAATTTTCAATCGATTTGGCTTAAATTTGAAATTTAAGATTTTTTATCGAAAGAACAGAACCTATTAAATTTTTGACAAAATCGGTCCATGTTATCCCATAGCCCCCATGTTAATTTCCCCTTCAAGTTTTACTAAAAAGCCCTAACAATGGTATTTTCAAAAATATCCTCTTGAAATTCGACTGGTAAATGTTTTTTGTAGCCATAAATAATCACTCTAAATTTTAACGGAATCGGAACATTTTAACTTCTAGTCCACATACAGACCACCCTCTCGATATTCACATAAATTTCCCAAAATACATAAAAACACTGAAATAAATAAATATGGTTAAAAATTAAATTCTGTATAAGTTTTATAATCACAAATATGCATTGGGCTTTATTATTTTACATTTCCGAATTAAGCGCCGCTAGATTGGATGTTTCGGCCACTGTGCCTGGACCGATTTCGCTGGATTGCAATACCAACCTGACCAGGTAAATGCCCAACATATATGCCAAACTTCAGAAGCCTCCGTTCAGTCTTTCAAAAGTTAGCGTGTTTTCAAAAGACAGACAGACGGACGGACGGACATCGCTAGATCGTCTTAAAATCGATCGAGGATCATGAATATATATACTTTATGGGGTCCTAGACGAATATTTCGAGGTGTTACAAACGGAATGACAAACTTATATATACCCTCTATCACTAGAGTGGAGGGTATAAAAAATCGTCGATAGCTCATACAAAACTATACAGGAATGTACACTCAAAATATTTTGTAGGCAAAAACAAATGAAAAACACATTTTAAACCAGTGAACAAACAATTGAAAACCATCCCAGTAATTATTCATTTGTTTAAACAAACATCAACATTTATTTTTTACTGTTTTTTACCAACAAATTCGAAAAAATAACATACGAAAACATTTAAAAATAGTTCTGTTATTTTTACCAACAAATTAAAAAAAAAAACTACGAAACATTTTAAATTAATGATTTCGTAGGTTATTTTTTACAATTTTCTATTGAAATATTATTTTTTTTTTAAATTTTTAATAATGTTCTGGTCAGACACTCTACACACCACCGTGCCAAAGTCACTTGATACAAACATGTTTTTATATTTCTATAAAAAATTTTTTGAATTTTTTTCTACAAAAAAATAACCTACTTGTGTAGGTTAAAACTAATGATATCTCATTAAAAATACCAACAATTTAAAAAAAAATTACTTACACAAATCATTCAAAATTTAAAGAAAATCAGTAGTTTTTACTTACAGAACAAAAATAAATGATTTGTTATATATGGTTTTGAATTGAGAAAAGTGTGAAGAAAAATTTTAATTTTTCTAAAAATTTAGACATCCTGGTTTGTTTCTTACTAGTTTCATATTATCCAGTTATAATAATCTTCAGAAAAGCTTTTAATGTCAAGTTTATTTAGTTAATAGTCAATAAAACTCTATATGTGAAAATTATTAACAGATCGCAGCCGACAAGGATTGAACTCATCATCATCTGTAATACTTTGCTATTAACTGCTTGTAACGTACAATCACTCTAGACCGATACGCCAAGTAGGCTGTTAAACAAGTATCAACTAAATCTGATTATAATACATAATTATAATTAGAGCCTGAGCTCGACTGTCTTTACAGAAACAATAATTTAAAAATAACGACTATAAGTCGCCCTAAGTGGCAAACAGTATCTTTGGAAAAATGGCAACACCTAACATTTGTGTCTAAAATATAGACCATGTCTGGCAATGTTTGCAAAAATAAGTACTTAGATAAGAATTGATGAAGGAGAGGAAGAAGAATAATGATTACTAAAAATAAGTTTGTTTACATATAATTACAATAACAAAGTCTTCTGTTAGAAAAAACAACAGCAACAACCACACTCGAATTGAAAAAATCAGATTTAGTTGATACTTGTTTAACAGCCTACTTGGCGTATCGGTCTAGAGTGATTGTTCGTTACAAGCAGTTAATAGCAAAGTATTACAGATGATGATGAGTTCAATCCTTGTCGGCTGCGATCTGTTAATAATTTTCACATATGAGTCATTCCATGTCAGACCGAACACCTTTTTTACACCACCTCTTCCGATTTTCTTTAAATTTGCCAGACGTATTAAACATAAAAAAATATTTTTCACGTGTTTCGCGAAAAAAATTAATTTTTTTTTTCAAAGAGTTATGTGCATTTGAAAATCGTCAAAAATCTTCAGACATGACAACATTTAATTTAATGTTTTTATAAAACTAGTGAATGGATTTTGAAAATCAATACCTTATTTTAAAGGTATTTGAACCTTCTTTTTAAAAAAAAATATTATTTTTTATAAATTAATTTTTTTTTTATTATTAAAATTTGTTTTTTTTACTTAATTTCTGTTTTCCACAATCTTCGAACAAGTCGAAAAATCTGAAAAAAATATTTTCTTAAAGGTTAATATATTCTTAACATTCCCTCAAAATTTCAGAGTGGAGGTCGAATGGATTCTATTTTTTTACGATTTTTTTCCATTGCAGCACCACAAAAAAATTACATTTTGTATATAAACAAAATAGAAAAAGCAAAACAAACAAATCTCCAGAACAATATGAATTTGTTAGCTTGTGTTTTTGCATACATACATGCATTGATATTTTCGTTACGCAAAATGCAATTTAAAAAAAAATCTTACGACACATATAAAAAGCAAAACAACAAATAATGCTGAAGAACAACATGAATATGTAGCGTGTGTTTTTGAATACATACACACATACATACATGCGTTGACATTTTCGTTAACATGCTTGAAAATAAATTGTTTACATACAAAATGTAATTTTTTTGTGGTGCTGCAATGGAAAAAAATCGTAAAAAAATAGAATCCATTCGACCTCCACTCTGAAATTTTGAGGGAATGTTAAGAATATATTAACCTTTGAGAAAATATTTTTTTCAGATTTTTCGACTTGTTCGAAGATTGCGGAAAACAGAAATTAAGTAAAAAAACCAAATTTTAATAATAAAAAAAAAATAATTTATAAAAAATAATATTTTTTTTAAAAAGAAGGTTTAAATACCTTTAAAATAAGGTATTGAACTTCAAAATCCATTCACTAGTTTTATAAAAACATTAGTTTAAATGTTGTCATGTCGGAAGATTTTTCACGATTTTGACGATTTTCAAATGCAAATAACTTTTTAAAAAAAATTTTTTAATTTTTTTCCCGAAACACGTGTAAAATATTTTTTAATGAAGACTTCGTTCTCAAATTTTGAAAGACATCGGAGACATCAAAGTCAATTTTTAGCAAAAATCGTACGGTTTGACATGGAATGACTCATATAGAGTTTTATTGACTATTAACTAAATAAACTTGACATTAAAAGTTTTTCTGAAGATTATTATAACTGGATAATATGAAACTAGTAAGAAACAAACCAGGATGTCTAAGTTTTTAGAAAAATTAAAATTTTTCTTTCACACTTTTCTCAATTCAAAACCATATATAACAAATCAAAAAATTATAATACATAATTATAATTAGAGCCTGAGCTCGACTGTCTTTACAGAAACAATAATTTAAAAATAAATGACTTTAAAAATTAAATGTTAATGAAAGTCTTTATATTTTAGTGTGTTATTTTTGAAATAATGGACAGAAGTAGTCATTAATAAAAACTGAACATCAAACAAATGTTTTTTCTTTTAAAAACGACTAAACGTAAAACTTTTTAAATAAACTACAAACATATGCTGCAAGAACTTTAAATCTTTTTTCTATTACTTCTAAAATTTTGCAGCCTATAATTGTAGAACCCTTAAAATGGACTCATTAAAATACGGCGGAGCTAAATTTTCAAAACCCTTTGTTTTTTTTTGTATACTGGTAATCGGCTTTTAATTTTTGTTGGTCTCAAATTTGTTGGTCTCAAATTTGTTGCACAGTGTAACAAAATATTATAAAAAATTGTCAATACTCTTACAAAATTCAAACAAAAATAAAATAAGATAAATGTAGGAAAAGAAAAATAACCTTTTTAACTTATTCTTTTTTTGAGGTTGCATTGCAAAAAAACGGATAAAAGAAAAATTCTAAATAATAAAAAAATCTTAGAAAAATAGGTTTAATGGCTGCATTAGCGTTTCACACATCTTACAATAATATTTTGTTGCTTTATTTGTATTGTGTTTTTGCTATATATGGGTATACCCACAAAGTACAATGTATTCATGTACTTATTTTTAGGGGGATAGAGAGAGAGCGAGAAGTTGCCACAATATATTATTGAAAAATTCTAAAAAATCACAGCTTTTTAACAAGGGCTTAGTGAAATTCTTTCAAAAAGACAAATGATTTTAAAATTTATTAATGCTATTCTACGTGGCGTATGATTAATATTTAATGCAAACTACGAAATAATAGCAATCATACGCCCAGATTTTTATAATTGCGATTTTACAGAAGATTTAGAGAAACAAAAAATTTAATACTCTGACAATATTATAATTTACGTATGAGGATTTCCGTATGAGAGTTCAATTTCGGTAAAAAATATCCGTTTTCTTATGAAAGTTCATATATGTATTTCGAGCTATTTAAGCATAAGAAACCCATTCGCGTCAATTAAATCGCGCGAGGGGGGCAAGAGATATGGCGGTTTTAAATATCTTAAAATTATTTTTAATTTTTTTTGCTTTAATTTTGTTGCATGCGCTATTAAAACTTACCAGGCCGTATCTGTTCTTCGAAAATTTATGATATAAATTCTAACCTTTAAAAATTATGCATGTTCGTAAAATCGCGATTTATCCGCGGGGAAAAAAAGTTTCACATTTTTTAAAACATATTTAGATAACACCGTCCGTCAAACTTCTAATTTTGGCTGTACACATGAATGCTAATGAAAGTCTTTATTTTTTATGTTGTTATTTTTGAAACAAAGAATAGAAATAGTCACTTAAAAAAACTAAACATTAAACAAATGTTTTTTCTTTTAAAAACAACAAAACGTAAAATTTTTAAGTAAACTACAATCAGGTAATGACATAATTTTTTGAGACCAAAAAATTCTGAGAATATGGCCGAAAATAAAATACCCGTGTCTCCCAGTTTTTCTAGATCAATTCGCTTTTTTCGCGAAAAATGCAAAAAAAAAAATTGCGCTATAGAAAAAATTTACTCCAGTCAGAAAGCGGGTATAAAAATAACATTTCCGTGCCTCTCTGGGTTTTTAAGTCACTTTGCATTTTTCGCGAAAAATGCAAACAAAATATGATGTTAAATTGTGTTTTACAAATGAAGTATTTTATTTATTTCATAAAATAGTAAATATTCTACTTACAAAAATAGTGTTAATAGATGTCTTCAGTTAAATTTAATGACGGTTCTTTTCTTGGAACATATTAACCCTCTAGCTCTTAGTTTTAGAGATAATTTTTGCCCTTATTTCAAATACTCTCCTGGAAAATCATTAAATCGTGCGTTTAAAGGGTTAAAATGTTTCATTCAAAATATTTGGTAGGCAAAAACAAAATTAAAAACATATTTAAAACAAGTGATAAAACATTTGAGAACCATCCCAGTAATTATTCATTTGTTTTAACAAACATTTTTATTACATTAATTTTTCACTGTTGGCAAAATTTTCTAAAATAAATAACATTAAACGGTAAAAAATTACGTTTTTTTTTCATTCTTTTTTACCAACAAATTCGAAAAAACTAACCAACGAAAACATTAAAAATTAATGATAGTTCTGTTGTTTTTTACCAACAAATTCCAAAAAAAAAAAACCTACGAAAACATTAAAAATTAATGATTATTTTATTTAGGTTATTTTCTCAATTTTTCTGTTGAATTTTATTTTAAAAAGTTTTTAATAAAATTTTGGGGCATTGATCCCGCAATGAACTACATTCTGGACATACACTCTATCCATCGTGCCAAAGTCAGTTGATACAAAAAAGTTTTTATATTTCTTTAAAATTTTTAATTTTTTTTTTTTACAAAAAAATAACCCACACAAGTAGGTAAAAACTAATAATTTATCCTTAAAAAAATCCAACAATTTAAAAAAAAAATACGTGCACAAACCGTAAAAATTAAAGACCCGAGTAAAAATAAACATATATTACAATATATAACTTGATACAAACATAATAAATTATATATGATTATACATCCGTGAGATATTTTCTAAATTTTTTTAATGCAGTCATATGTAGTAATATATAATTTAATCATGATTCGGATTAAAAGGTGTACGGTTGATATAATTAAATAAAATAATATGAGGGTCAATACAAAATCTGTTTTTCTGTATAATTTACTATCAAATTATATGTAGCTTATTCTGTTCCATTTAAAACTTTATATGTTTCCAAGTAACCAAAAATTTTCTAAGTTTTTTAGGCAAAGTATAAGAAACTTTTTAAAATGTTCCTAAACATTTCCTTATTAGGGTTATGTATATCACCTATCTGGTTCGAAGCGCAGCCAAACATTTTTTTGTTTTAGAAAATTATATGTTTGGTGAATGTATCGTTGACCTGTGGTGTATCTCAACCCAAACCAAAAAACACCAGGACTTTATATGTTTTTATGCAATTAGATCTAATTAGATCCACCAATATATAGCAATGTCTGGTCAAAACTCGGATGAAATCAAATCATATTTTATACAAGTTGATCTTTTTTAATGCAAAAACATCCACCATTATTTGGATCAAATTACGTATAAATATATATTGTGTTACATATCATTATATATTGCATCATATAAAAATTTTTACTCGGGGAAGAATCACTTATCTTTACTTACTGAACAAAAATAAATGAATTTAAAAATTGGATGTTATTGAAAGTCTTTATTTTTTATGATGTTATTTTTGAAACAAAGAACAGAAATAGTCACTTAAAAAAAACAGAACATTAAACAAATGGTTTTTCTTTTAAAAACAACAAAACGTAAAACTTTTAAAATAAACTACAAACAGGTAATGACATAATTTTTGAGTGCAGTTTTTTTTATTTTTTTCAGCATAACTACTGGGATTTGAAAACAATTGTAGTCACGGTCAAGATGAACAACTCTTATAAACATACTAAAACAATCTGAACGTTTTTAAGTATCCTAATTAGCTACTGAAAACCACTATGTACCTTAAAATTAGCCGATTTTGACGAAAAAATCCATTTTTAATATAAAGACTACATTAACGATGAACGTCAGCATATTTTTTTGTAAAAATATTAGCAAAAACCATATCATCCCCTCTTAAAATACTTCCTTGTTATATCTTTTATATCATGTTCTGAATATGTACCACCTTTAAAGTCTTATCATTACTTTTAACTTAAAATCCCTCTTTCTCTTACTAATCTGCTTATCTGGCAACACTACGTTAACATCTGTATTAGTGTGTGTGTATATGGTTGTTATATGCACGTTCATGCAAGGTAAACATATTATTTCTACATACATTTATTACGTGGCATTTTTCTACACTAGATTTCACATCCGTTTCGGTTTTTTTTTGTGTTGTTTGGGTATGTAGGTGAGTAAAGCTTTTACACGTTGTTCCTTACATATGGGGCATTCCTTGTCAAATCGGACACTTTGAAATTTTTTTTTTTAGATTTTCCCAATTTGTTTACAGTTTTTAGTACACTTTGAAAACTCTTTCGTGTTAAATTTTCAGATTTTTTTGATGACCCGTTCAAAATATATCGAATTTTTAATGGGGTCGGTCTCACTAATGACCCCTCTCGGACGCACCATTGGACCGGTAGAAGCTGATTAAATAAAACAAATTTACAAAAAAATAAAAAAAATTGTATAGGGACCGCCTTAACAGTTAAAGATAGAGGGTAGGTGTGTTCAGAGAAAATGTTTGGACTAAAAAAATATTGTGGGTCGGTCATACATTTTGTTGCTCTGGGGGCACTATTAGGGCAGTTAGAGCGGTTGGAGCAAATTTTAAAAAATATCGTTTTGTATGGGTGCCCCCTTAGCAATTGGAGATAGGGTATTAGTTTGTTCCAAAGAAATGTTTAGACGTAAAAATTAATGGGGGTCGGTCTAGGAAATGAGCCCTCTATGACCCATCATTGGAGCAGTAGAAATGATTTTAAGATTGGAAAGTTAAAATAAAATTTTTCCAAAAAATTTTAAAAAATAGTAATAACCCATGATCCTACTGGGAAAAAAATTTGTAGAATCGATAGAAGTTTAATACAAAAAATTTCAAAAAAATCGAATCGAAAACTTAAAAATCGCATACTAGAGAGCTTTTAAAAATTTTTTGGACTTTTTTTTTTTAAGTACGTAAAAAAATAAAAATTTTGAAAAAAAAAATTGAAATTTGGACCATTATTGAAGAAGTTATGAGTAAAAGAAGTTTGAGTAAAGGAACAAACTACCAATTTTTAAAAATTCGATATCTTTTGAACGGGTCATCAAAAAAATCTGAAAATTGACCTCGAAGGAGTTTTCGAAGGGTACTACAAACTGTAAACAAAGTGGGAAAATCTAAAAAAAAAAATTTCAAAGTGTCCGATTTGACATGGAATGCCTCATATATTTTTTTCCTTTTATAGTTGCATTATGGTACCTACTATAATATAAAGCTGGCTTTTGTGTACAGGAGTGTGTGTGTGTATGCACGTGTGAGTGCGCATTCAAAGTAAAGTTCTATATTTTTCATATATTTAACACTATCAAAATACAGTATTATAATGGATTTTGCAATGATATACATACACACTCGTATTTATTATTATATTTATTAGAGTGAGATGTCAGTTAATATAAGATTAAATTTAGAAATATTTTTTTTAAAATATTTTCGGAATAAAAATTTTAACTTTTGAAATTATTTTCAAATAAAATATAGTTTACAGTGGCGGGTGAACTATTTTATACCCTCCACTTAGTGATAGAGTAAGTATTTTTTTTTTTAAATTGTTGGTATTTTTTAAGATATCATTAGTTTTTACCTACAAAAGTGGGTTATTTTTTTGTAGAAAAAAAATCAAAAAAATATTTACAGAAATATAAAAACATGTTTGTATCAATTGACTTTGGCACGATGGTGTGTAGAGTGTCTGGCCAGAATGCAGTTGATTGCGGGATCGATTCCCCAAAATTTTATTAAAAATTTTTAAAAAAATATTTCAATAGAATATTGTAAAAAATAGCCTACGAAATCATTAATTTTTAATGTTTTCGTAGGTTATTTTTTTGGAATTTGTTGGTAAAAATAACAGAACTATCATTAATTTTTAATGTTTTTGTAGGTTATTTTTTTCGAATTTGTTGGTAAAAAAGAATGAAAAAAACGTAATTTTTTAATGTTTAATGTTATTTAATTTAGAAAATTTTGCCAACAGTAAAAAATAAATGTTGATGTTTGTTAAAACAAAAGTTAAATTACTGGGATGGTTTTCAATTGTTTATTTACTTGTCCTTTTTCATTTGTTTTTGCCTACAAAATATTTTGAGTGTATAACATAATACCATTTTCCAACTTTGGAGACCAATTTGGATAAAAAATAATTTTTATATTTAAAAATCAGCCTCTGAGGACCAAAATCGCGGTTTTGGAATTTTTAAAATATTTTTCCCACAAAGCACGCAAAATTTGGTTAAAAAATTCGGAGATGAAATTTGACCGAAATACGCAATTTTTGCCAACTTTAACCGCTCGTTGCCGACTGAAGGTGACTTTTCAATTTTTTTTTCATAAATGTTCCCATAATCAGCTCTAACGTGACCATCGTTTGGCTGGTATTACGACACGAAATTCGAGAGTTTTTGACGGGACGCCCTACTGAACAGCTCTTATGAAAATAGTCAAAACAATTTGAACGTGTTAAGGCACCCTAATTAGCTGATGAAGAACTCTCCGTACCTTGAAATTGGTTGATTTTCACTAAAAAAATCCACAAAAAGACTCACACCCGCCCCGAAAACGCCTCTGGAGGGATAAAATGCAAGAACGACCTCTATTAGTTCCCCCCTAATTTTTTTTGCAAATATACCTAAGCACTGTCTCCACTCCTAAACGGGCTCCCATACAAAGATTACATTTTTAGAAAACTGCTCATACAGCCTACACTCAAAAAATTATGTGATTAACTGTTTCTAGTTTATTTAAAAAGTATTACGTTTTGTCGTTTTTAAAAGAAAAAACATTTATTCAATGTTCAGTTTTTTTAAATGACTATTTCTGTTCTTTGTTTCAAAAATAACAATATAAAAAATAAAGACTTTCATTAGCATGCAACTTTTAAAGTCATTTTTTTTGTGTTTTGTAAGTAAAAATGAGTAATTCTTTATTAATTTTTAATGATTTGTGTACGTTATTTTTTTTTTAATGTTGGCATTTTTTTAAGAGAAATCATTAGTTTTTACCTACTTGTGTTGGTTGTTTTTTTTGTAGACAAAAAATTAAAAAATTAAAAATTGAACATTAAAAAATAACGTTACTTTCATTTATTTTTACCAACAAATTCGAAAAAAATAACCTACGAAAACATTAAAAATTAATGATTGTTGTGTTATTTTTACAAACACATTAAAAAAAATACCTACGAAAACTTTGAAAATTACACTCAAAATATTTTGTAGGCTACAACAATTGAAAAACACATTTAAAACCAGTGAATAAACAATTGAAAACCATCCCAGTAATTATTCATTTGTTTTTACAAACATCAACATTTATTTTTTACTGTTGACAAAATTTTCTAAAATAAATAACACTAAACATTAAAAAATTACATTTTTTCATTCTTTTTTACCAACAAATTCGAAAAAAATAACTTACGAAAACATTAAAAATGAATGATAGTTCTGTTATTTCTACCAACAAATTCCAAAAAAATAACCCACGAAAACATTAAAAATTAATGATTTCGTAGGTTATTTTTAACAATTTTCTATTGAAATATTATTTTTTAATTTTTAATAAAATTTTGGGGAATCGATCCCGCAATCAACTACATTGTTGCCAGACACTCTACCTATTGTGCCAAAGTCACTTGATACAAACATGTTTTTATATTTCTATAAACAATTTTTTGAATTTTTTTCTACAAAAAATAACCTACTTGTGTAGGTAAAAACTAACGATATCTCATTGAAAAATATCAACAAGTTAAAAACAAATAACTTACACAAGTCATTAAAAATTTAAAAAATAAACAGTAGTTTTTACTTACAGAACAAAAATAAATGACTTTAAAAACTAAATGTTAATGAAAGTCTTTATTTTTTAGTGTGTTATTTTTGAAACAAAGGATAGCAGTAGTCATTGATAAAAACTGAACATCAAACAAATGTTTTTTCTTTAAAAAAACGACTAAGCGTAAAATAATTTAAATAAACTACAAACAGTTAATGTCATAATTTTTAAAGTGTAATGATTTCGTAGATTATTTCAAATGTTTTCGTAGGTATTTTTTTATTAATTTGTTGGTAAAAATAACATAACAATCATTAATTTTTAATGTTTTCGTAGGTTATTTTTTTCGAATTTGTTGGTTAAAAAAATTTAAGTGACGTTATTTTTTATTTTTTAATGTTTAATGTTATTTATTTTAGAACATTTTATTAACAGTAAAAAATAAATGTTGATGTTTGTAAAAACAAATGAATAATTACTGGGATGGTTTTCAAATGTTTTATCACTTGTTTTAAATATGTTTTTCATTTGTTTTTGCCTACAAAATATTTTGACAGTAACTGCCTTAAAACTGCCCCTAGAGAAGACAAATTTTGTCCATCCCAACATCTTCTCAGAACATAACCATGCTCTCTCTCTCTAACCCTTAATGTGTTCCCCATACAATTTTTTTTTTTATTTTTTTTATAAATTTATTTTATGAAATCAGCTCCTACCGCTTCCATGGTGCCTCCTAGAGTGGTCAAAAGTGAGAACGACCCTTCAAGATTTCCGTACATACCTATGCCCTATTTCTACTCCCTATGGGGGCTCCCATACAAAATGATATTTCTATAAAATTTTCTCCAACCGCTCTAACTGTCCCAAGAGTTTCACTAGATGAGATAAATGTATGAAGTACCTCCAATAGCATTTGATCCTCGACGTTTTTTTTTTTTTTGAACATACCTACCTTCTATCTTTAACTGTTTTTATTTCCTTCCAGTGTTTTAAAAAATAAATGCTTACAGCAAATTATTAAAAAATATATTTTTTTTAACAATTTCATACCTCTCTAATAGCGCTGTTCGTGCGTGAAAAGTGCATTGTATTAAACATAATGTCATTTTAAATAAATATGAATATAAATATTGAAGTAATCTAAAATTGTTCAACATATACATTAAGGGTGGGATAGTGTTGTGTAAGATTTAAAACAGCAATATTTGGAAACGCTAGAACCGCTTAATTTGTGAGGTGGGTAAAAAAGTGTGTTAGCCAAAAAATGGGGGTGTCGGATAGGATCTAGGGGTAAATAAAAATTTATTTTGAAAATTTTCAGAACCCGTTCTGAAATTTTCGATTTTTTAAAAAAGGAAATTTATTAAAAATCCGGAATTTTTATTTTTTTTTTTTAATTTTTTTAAGTTTAAAGGTTTGTCTATCCACACAAAAAAATTCAGACGAGTGTTTTTAGTTTTTTTTTTCGAGAAACTCGCATTTGAGGGCTATCAATACAACCTATTCAGAAATTCATGGGACACATGATTTTCTGTAGCCAGACATTTAGTGTGGAATTCCAAATAAATTAACTAAAAGTATTTAAATATATTTTTAAATACAGTTCACTGAGATTTTATTGTTTTTAAATTTGTATATTTAGTTACATACAAATATTTTTAAACCACAAAAATTCTTCAACAAAAAAAATTACATTAAAAATTGTTAAATTATTCACAAAAAACTATGCAAAATGTATTTATAAAATGTTAAATGTTTAAATATCAACAACCAAAAAAAATAAACTATGTAAATAAAACCTGACAAGGAAGGTCTTTTAGAGGGCATCGATTGTCCTGAACTTGCTTAAGGAAATGAGGGGAGAAAAATATGAGCTACCTGCCGGCCAATCTCAAATTCAAAAAAGGATTGCCACCTTATGAAAAATGAGGTCTTTAGGGTAAATCCGAATAAAATCTGAACTAACAGGAATTTTGAAATTTTTTTGTTTTTCTGTAAAGACAGTTGAGCTCAGGCTCTAATTATAATTATGTATTATAATTTTTTAATCATGTTATATGTGGTTTGAATTGAGAAAGGTGTGAAAGACAAATTTATTTTTCTAAAAATTTAAGACATCCTGGTTCGTTTTTTACTAGTTTCATATAATCCAGTTATTATAATCATCAGAGAAACTTTTAATGTCAAATTTATTCAGTTAATAGTCAATTTTATTCTATATGTGAAAATTATTAACAGATCGCAGCCGCCAGGGATTGAACCCATGATCTGTAATGTTTTTGCTATTAACTGCCTCTTAGGTACGATCACTCTAGACCGATACGCTAAGTTGGCTGTTAAGCAAGTATCAACTAAATCATGGTTTTTCAATTTCTGTGTGGTTGTTGCTATTGTTTTTTCGTACAGAAGAAGGTGAAATTGCATTATGGTGAATAAATTCAATTTTTTAGTAATCATCATTCGTCCTCCTCTCCTTCATCAACTCTGATCTAAGTACTTATTTTGCAACCTTACCAGAACATGGTCTATATTTTGTAGACACAAAGGTTAGGTGTTGCCATTTTCCAAAGATACTATATTCCCACTTAGGCCGACTTAAAGTCGTTATTTTCAAATTTTTTTGTTTAAAAATACGGGTCAGCTTAATTTTAATAGAGATTATTATATAGGAATTTGTCGGTCGCACGTATTTAACTCTCTATATAAACTACCCCAACGTATTTACATTTTTGAAGATAAGGACTTAACGAAGCCGAATTTGGATCCGATTATTGTATAGGCCTTCAAAAAGACTTTTCGATCTGTATAAAATGTTCATATAGTTTGTTTTGAAGAAATGTGAAAAATCCTCAAAAAACGAAAAAATGTGAGATTGGGCAGCGAAGAAAAAACAGATAACCCAAGTAAAAAAGTTTTGATATAATCAAATATTTTGTAATATAAGATTAGATTAGATTAGAATAACTTTATTGAGTATATAACAAGTAGACAAGTTAAATTCGACTTGGCCGAATCTATGAATACCCTCCACAATGCCCTTTTTAAGTGATAGTAAATTTTCAAACGTGAAAAAAAATAACATTTTTGAGTAGAAATATTTTATTTTGTGTAAAAAAACTTTTTTTAGCAATTTTTGAAAAAAAAAATAAAATAATTTACTATTTTTTTTTTGAGTATAAAATTTTTTTGAGTGAAAAATTTTTTTCGAGTTTACTTTTTACTTGTTTTGGTATAAAATTATTTTTGAGTGACAAAAATACGTTGCAAAATATTTTTGTGACTTACCAATGTTTTTAAAACAGGTTTAACGGGTTTTCAACACGTGAATTTAAGGTGAAGCTAATCTGAAATTCACGGTTTTGTTAATAACTTTTGGATCACTGGACCGATTTGGCTGAAATTCAATACGAACTAGGCTAGAAGAACGACAAATGTAAATGCCCATCCTTAGCATTCTCAGAATCGCCTTGCGAAAGTTATAGTGTTTTCTTATCTCGTAAATTCACGAAAAACCCTTGCCGAAATTCAGTCTTTTGCTCATAACTTTTTAACCACTAGACCAATTTCGCTGGATTGCAATACCAACCTGACCAGGTAAATGCCCAACATATATGCCAAACTTTAGGAGCCTCCGTTAAGTCTTTCAAAAGTTAGCGTGTTTTCAACAGACAGACAGACGGAAAGACGGACGGACGGACGGACATCTCTAGAGCGTCTTAAAATCGATCGAGGATTATGAATATATACACTTTTTGGGGTCCTAGACCAATATTTCGAGGTGTTACAAACGGAATGACAAACTTATACTATATATACCCTCTCTCACTAGAGTGAAGGGTATAAAAAACAAATAAAGCAGTAAAAGGCATTGACATAGTGTCGTCAGCCTATATAATTTCAAATGTGTTTAAACAATATTTCAGTGTCCCAAGTAAAAATTTTCTGATATAATAATATATAATTTGATACAGTCTTATATGAGTTAACATGCTTCCGTATAAATTTATATAAAATTATATCTATCATTTTAATACGGTTGATCCTCTTTATATGGTTAGATATTGCTTCATATATGATTAGATTCGTATTTTGGTTTTGCTCATTAAAATTGTATAAAAATAGATATTATAAGATCAATTTAATATAATTAGATTTGACCAAATCCAGGATCAAATTGTATCAATATTAATATTTTTTGATCTAAAGTAATACAATTAGATATTATTTGATACAACCATTTTAAGGATCAAATTAGATCTATTTAATAAAATTAGCATAATATTTTTACTAGGGGTTTGATAAGTTTTAAGCTTCATATTCTTGTAAGCAAAAATTTTCGGTAACTTAAGGCATTTATGATAAAATTTGCTAGGTTTTTCCAGTTACAACCGTCGCATGTTCCGTTTAATAAACTTATTAGCGTATTTTGATCAAAATTATTTTTTCCGAAAAAACGAACCCTAAATTCTCTAAGTATCGGGCTGTTCCCATAAAGTGTAATAAATTTTCATCTTCGCCCATATTACATAAGTTGCAGATAGAAGAAGTGTTACTATTAAACATACATTTTCTTAGAGGCAGCGTGTCACATCGAGCTTTAACAATGGCAGATATTTCGTTTATTGACAAATTTTCTTCAAGTATATATGTCAAACCCATAGTAGGAGTGAGGTGCTTGTAAATACAAGTATTACTTGCTGTAGCAAGTTCTTCCATTTCAGAATGTTTGCTACTTTGAAGTTTGAACACAATTTCTAAACACTGGTTAATCCACTCATTCATAGATAGATCTACATCAAAACGTACATTAAACTGCTCACCAATTTCATTAATTTCCTTCGCCCAAAAAATGTTTTTCTGAAGAACTAGCTTTGATAATTTATAACCTTTCTGTACTAAAATTTTGTAATATAATAATTGAATTGATCTATCATTTGATCCTAAAATATATGATTATATCTTATTAGATGAAATTTGATATTATTAGATATAATTAGATCCCAAAAATGGAACGGTAAATTTCATTTCATCTAATTTGATGTTGAAGATCATATTAGATCTAATAAGATATAATTATATATTATTATATCTTATTAGATATAATTTTTTATAATATCAAATTAGATAATATTTAACGTTCCATTTTTGGGATCTAATTATATTTAATTATATCAAATTTGATCTAATTAGATATAATCATATATTTTTGGATTCTCCATTTTTGGGATCAAATGACATATGGCGCCGTATTATTTTTTTTTAGTCGGGAACTCTTATTTTCCTCCCCTTTTTCCCATGTTTCAGGAAAATCGGTGGGTACCCTGTGAAGGACCTCCCTTGTGAGTAAAACAAAAAATTATGAAAAAAATTTATAGAGAAATAAAATAATTGCAACAACTAGAATTAGTTTCTGATTCAAATTGAATTGAATTGCTGTTTGTAGTTAGTTTTTTTTTCTAGCAGTTTTTGTTTAACATAGTTTTGTGTATATATTTGTACAATTTGTTAGCTGAATCCTTGATTCGTATGTAAATATAAATAACAAACCAACCGAAATTTTTTTTAGTGGTTTGAATATTTTAAATATCAAATAAAGAATAATAAATTGTAGTTTTGTTTATCCTTTTTTTGTTTGTTGGATTAACTTATATAATGGATTCAAAAGAACAAAAAAAAAAAACACGAAAAGCCAAGCACGTAATGATAAAACCTATAACTAAATAAAAATCCCTTTTAAAAAAAGAAAAGTTTCTAATGGAAGTAAAAACGTAATTTGGAAATTAGTAAGATACACCTACAAAAATATATATAAAATAATACACCATTTATAAAATTAATGAAGAGTTTATTTTTTGTTTGCATAAGACGAATCCTTAAATGGCCAACTAAATGTTAGGATCTTTAGTAATAAATTTGAAAAATTAAAAACATTTTAAAAAGTGTTAGATACTTCAGAAAGGGTAATTCAAAGATTACGGTTTGAAGTTTCATATAAAATTTTAAAAGATTTTGACTCGCTGATTCCAAATCTGTGCTCCAAATTTTTCCATCACGTCTAGAATTTTAATTATTCGCGGTTGAAAATGCGAAAAAACGCGATTTTTGTCTTTTTTGAAAGCCTTCACAGCAGCCATTGAGTGGAATAAAAATCTGGTATTAAGCGTTAGAGTAGAATTGAACTATGATCTCAAATATATGATCAAAAAAATTTTAAGTTGTTGCACTATTATTGGCCAAACATGCATTTTAAGAAAACACTGTCAAAAAAAATTTAAAAAGCTCTAAAACAAAAACTAGATGATCAATCATTACTGTGATAAGCTCAAAATTTAGACAAAATTTCATTCTTTCTTAGAGACATTTAAGACCATTAACGATTTCTTCCGGTTTATACGAAAAATAACACAGAAAACTTAAATTTGTAAAATATTTATTTTTTAAGTTTTTCTTTGAAAAATATCAAAAAAAAAAAGTAAGGTATCTATCTACCTTATCTTTTTTACAAAAATTATAATTTTAACAGAGTCATTTTAAAACGCAAGTGTAACCCAACCAAATGCAATAATTATAAAAAAATTGTTTTCTATGTTGGAGACCAAAGACAAATTATACTTTTGCGCTTTATACCAGATTTGTATTCAACTGAATGGCTGCTGTGCAGGCTTTCAAATAATGCAAAAATCGTCATTTTTCGCATTTTCAACCGTGAATAACTAAAAATCTGGACGTGATGGAAAAATTTGGAGAACAGATTTGGAATCAGGAGATCAAAGTCTTCTAAAATTGATCACCAGAATTCAAACCTGAAAATGAGTGTTGAGCGGTGTTATGGAAAATATAAGAGAAAAATGCGAAAAACTTAAAAAAAATTTAGAAAGTTCTACAAAATCAATAAAATTAATGAAAAAAAATAATTTTTTTTAAAAATTAAAATTGAGAAAAATTGGAAAACTCTTCAAAAAAAGTTCTAGAAAAATTAGGCAAAATACAGACAAGTTTCGCAAATATCAAAAAAATAAAAAAAGGAAAATTCTGATAAAAAAAATCAAGAAAATCAGGAAATTTATTAAAAATTCATCAAATTTTTTTAAATGTGAATTGAAAAATTATAAAAAACTTAGAAGAAATAGTGTAAAATTCAAAAATTTTTAGAAAAAAAAAATTATAATTTCTAAAAAGATCCGAAAAGTTCAGAAAACAAAGTAAAAAAATAGAAAAAAAAACTTACTATAATTACGATTTATTTGGAAACAGTGTTAAAGTAAATATAAAGAAAGAGAAATTTACAAAACGTGTACAAGAAATTGTTAAAATTAACCTAAATTTTTGGATACCTATTATTAGCGTGTACTTGGCTTATTTGTAACTTAACAAATGTCAAGTATGTATTTACCAGCCAATCTTTGTATTAACATTAATTTAAGGTGTAAATTACTGTATTTTCTAAAATAAATGGTATATTTATTAACAATATCGATTTATTTAAAAAAAATATTTAATTAACAACATTTTTTTCATTTGAAACATGAATATGTAAAACAGTTAAGGGTTAACAATTGCTTAAAATATTTGAAATTTTAATTTCGGAATTTAACTAACAAGGAAGGTCTTTCACAGGGCACCCACCGATTGTCCTGAAACTTGCATATAGGAAAGAGGGGGGGGGGGGCAAAATAAGAGTTACTTGTTTTTTTGTTAGCTGCCGAATCTCTCATTTAGTTTTTATCGTTTTTTGAGGTTGTTATATGAACATTTTATACAGGTCGAAAGGTTTTTTGAAGGCCTATCCAATGATGTGTCGGTCGTTGGGGTAGTTAATATGGAGATGTATGAACGCACGACCGCCAAAATAATATATAATCTCTATCAAAATTAAGCACACCCGTATTTTTTCGTTTGGCGAAATTCCTGATAGTTCTGCTTTTATATGGATTTTTCCGAAAGCCCTTTTTTTTCATCAGGTGGCAACCATTTTTTAAATTTGAGATTGGGCAGCTAAATAAAAAAGGTAACTCTTATTTTTGCCTCATCATTCCCATATTCAAGTTTCAGTGCAATCGGTGGGTGCCCTGTAAAAGGCCTTCCTTGTAAGATGGCATTTAAGGAGAAATACTTGTACTTTGTTGTTGTTTTAATAGTTCTTGCCTTGCAAGTGTTCGAATCATGTATAAAACCAATCATGTATAAAACCAATGTATAAACTTTGAGTTTAGAGAAAATCAAGAACATTTAGAAAATTATCAGTAAAATATAAAAATAAATTAAAATCAGATAAAAGTGGAAAAATAAAGTACACTCAGAGAAAAATCCTTCATAATATTTATGACATGGTTTCGTTAATATTTTTGTCATGAAATTTCATTATATTTATCAAACCTTCATAAATATAATAAAGTTTTATGAAATGCATTTCATAAAATTTCATGATTTAATAAAAAAAGGAATAAATATTTTTAAAATATGAAGAAGAAAATTGCAGAAAAGCAATTTCAGCTCCTAAAAACGACATTTTAGTTCTTCCAATGTAAATATAAATTTTGTTTCTAAAAAATGATTGCATTTGCTTATATAAATGGAATATTTCATAAATACATATGAGGCATTCCACACCAAATGTCCCGCTACAGAAAAACATGTGTCCCGTACATTTCTGAATAGGTTGTTTGTATAGCCCTATATGGAACTAAGAAAATTGCGTTTTTGGTTTTTCTAATTTTCAAAAACTGGGCCTAGAAGCCGTGGTCAAATATTGGAAAAATGGTCAAATTTGTGGCGAGTTGCCTTGATTAAATATTTATCACATTATAACGGAATGCACCACAATCATAAAAATTTACATTCTTATATAGTTTTATATGCGCTATCGATTAAATTTTGTTTTTGAAAATTTTCAGAACCCGTTCTGAAATTTTCCATTTTTTAGAAATGCCAATTTATTAAAAAACATGCCACTTTTTTTTTAAAGTTTAGATGTTTGTCCATCTACACAAAAAAATTCAGAAACACGTTCTTCGTTTTTTTCGAGAAAATCGCATTTGAACTTTAAATTTCATAACAATTTTTAATTTGCTTGTATTTTCTTGATTTAACGTTGCGAATGAGCAATATTTATGCAATTAATATTACTCATTCGCAACGTTAAATCAAGAAAATACAAGCAAATTACAAAATTGTTATGAAATTTATAGTTCCAATGCGATTTTCTCGAAAAAAACGAAGAACGTGTTTCTGATTTTTTTTGTGTGGATGGACAAACATCTAAACTTTAACAAAAAAAAATTAAAAAAGAAAATATAAGTTGCATGTTTTTCAATAAATTGACATTTTTAAAAAATGAAAAAATTTCAGAACGGGTTCTGAAAATTTTCCAAAAAAAATTTTAATCGATAGCCCATACAAAACTATATAAGAATGTAAATTTTTGAGATTGTGGTGCATTCCGTTTTAATATGATAAATATTTAATCAAGGCAACTCGCAACAAATTGAACCATTTTTCCAATATTTGACCACGCCTTCTAAGCCCAGTTTTTGAAAATTAGAAAAACCAAAAACGCAGTTTTCTTAGTTCCATATAGGGTTATCCAAACAACCTATTCAGAAATTTACGGGACACATGTTTTTCTGTAGCGGGACATTTGGTGTGGAATGCCTCATATAGGAAAGAGGGGGCAAAATAAGAGTTACCTGTTTTTTTTATCTGCCCAATCACACATTTAGGTGGTTAAAGGGGAGGGGGGAAAAAGGGATTTTTCGTTTTTCAAGGATTTTTCCCATTTCTTCAAAAGAAACTATATGAACATTTTATACAGGTCGAAAGGTTTTTTGAAGGCCTATCCAATGATGTATCGGTCGTGTCCAAATTCGTTAAGTTCGTTATTTTCAAAAATCTATAATCGTTGGGGTAGTTTATATGGAGATGTAATGTACGCACGACCGCCAAAATAATATATAATCTCTAGCAAAATTAAGCAGACCCGTATTTTTTCGTTTGGCGAAATTCCTGAAAAAGGTAACTTTTATTTTTGCCCCCTCATTCCCATATTCAAGTTTCTGGGCAATCGGTGGGTGCCCTGTGAAAGACCTTCCTTGTACGATGGTATTTAAGGAGAAATACTTGTACTTTGCTGTTGTTTTTATAGTTCTTGCCTTGTAAGTGTTCAAGGCGAATCATGTATAAAACCAATGTATAAACTTTGAGTTTAGAGACAATCAAGAACATTTAGAAAATGATCAGTAAAATATAAAAATAAATTAAAATCAGATAAAATTGGAAAAATAAAGTACACAAATGCTTTATAATATTTATGCCATGGTTTCATAAATATTTTTGTCATAAAATTTCATTATATTTATGAAACCTTCATAAATATAATGAAGTTTTATGAAAAAATCTATGAAATGCACTTTATAAAATTTTATGATTTAATAAAAAAAGGAATAAATATTTTTATAATATGAAGAAGAAAATTGCAGAAAAGCAATGTAAATTTTGTTTCTAAAAAATTATTGCATTTGCTTATATAAATGGAACATTTCATATATATTATGAAACCTGTTTTGCAAATATGTATAATGAAACTTGTCATTTAAGTTTGTACAATACAACTGTTCAATAAAAATCATGCAATGTTTCATAAATACTATGAAACATTTCATAAATACTATAAAACATTTCATAGAAATAATAATTTTTATACCCTCCACTCTAGTGATAGAGGGTATATATAAATTTGTCATTCCGTTTGTAAGACATCGAAATATTGGTCTAGGACCCCATAAAGTATATATATTCATGATCCTCGATAGATTTAAAGTCGATCTAGCGATGTCCGTCCGTCCGCCCATCCGTCTGTCTGTCTGTCCGTTGAAAACACACTAACTTTTGGAAGGCTTCACAGAGGCTACTGAAGTTTGGCATATATGTTGGTCATTTACCGGGTCAGGTTGGTATTGCAATCCAGCAAAATCGGTCCAGTGGTTCAAAAATTATGAGCAAAAGAGTAAATTTCGGCAAGGGTTTTTCGCGAATTTACGAGATAAAAACCACGATAACTTTCGAATGACAATAATGAGACTACTGAAACTTGGCATGTATCTTTGCTGTTCTCCAGCTCTGTTTGGTATTGAATTTCAGCTCTATCAGTCGAGTGGTTCAAAAGTTATAAGCAAAACTCTGACTTTCAGATTGGTTTCATCTTAAATGCCACGTGTTAAACAAGTTTTAAAAACATTGGTGGTAACTTAACAATGCTTTTCAAACTTGTTTAGTTTTAAAGCAATGCTTTTTAAACTTGTTTAGTTTTAAAAGCATTGGTAGCTTAAAAATTACACTCGAAAAAAAATGTTACACTCAAAAAAAATTTTAAACTCAAAAATAATTTATTTTTTTTTTACAAAAATTACAATATTTTGTGTACATTAAAGGTGTCCTAACGACTAAGGTAATTTTTCAAAATCACTTTTTAATATGTGGTAGGGTCCTAAATTGTAGTTTTGTATCTAAAAATGAGTGAGCCAAAATTTGGAGACAATCGGATAAAAATAACTCGTGCCGAAAATGGATTGAAGTTTTGGGACACTCTTATCTGATGAAAAAACACGTTTTTTCTAGTTTTTTGAAAAATATTGGTATATGCTATTTTTTGTTAATTTTTTTGTTAAGTAATATGAAAATGGTAATAAATTACCTTTCCAAAAAGCTTAAAAAAATTCAAATCGGATGAAAAATAGGCATTTTACGCATACATGCCCCAGACCACTGCATGGTTTTTAAAGCCAAAATTTGAAAATTTTCAAAATTTTTAGGCAAAAAAATAAAAAAAAATAAATTTTACTTTATAATTATATTAAATACATGTTATAGATAAAAACTAACAGATATGGTAGTCTAACTTTTTTTTTCATTTGGAGTGGGTAGTGATATAATTTCCGCGGATTCCAAAGAAATTGAGTTTTTCTAAAATAATTTAGCAATAATGGGAAACAATTTTCTGTATTGCATTATACGAAGTGAAATACATAAATTCTGTAAATTTTTTGAGAATTCGGGCATCTTTAACCCCTTTTCGTCGAGGTGAAATGACAAATTTGAGACGTTATACATTTCTATAATACAAAATATCTGCATATATCCGATTTCTCAAAAGTTACAGAATTTACGTTTTACACTTCGATCCGCACAATAGAGCACAAATTTTCAAAAATTTGTTTAATTATTGTAGAAAAACGCATTTTATTTGGAATCCGCGGAAATTTTATCACTACCTGCGCCAAATAAAAAAAAAGCTTGACTACCATATCTGCTATTTTTAATCTTAAACATGTTTTCAATTTGATCATAAAGTAAAATTAAATTTTTACTATTTTTTTGCCTAAAAATTTTGAAAATTTTGAAATTCTGGCTCTAAAAACCATACAATGGTCTGGGGCATGTATGCGTAAAATGCTTATTTTTCATCCGATTTTAATTTTATTAGTCGTTTTGAAAAGGTAATTTAGTACCATTTTCATATTATTTCACAAAAAATTTAACAAAAAATATCAAATACCAATGTTTTTCCAAAAACAAGAAAAAACGAGTTTTTCGTTCTTATAAGAATGTCCCAAAACTTCAATCCATTTTCGGCACGAGTTATTTTTAGCCGATTGTCCCCAAATTTTGGCTCACTCATTTTTAGATACTAAAGAACAATATAGGACCCTACCAGTTATAAAAAGGTGATTTTCGTTTTTAAGGACACCTCTAGTGTACATACGTACGTGCATGCAATCAGAAATATTTTTACAGTAAAAAAAATATTACACTAGAAAAAAGTTTTACACTCAAAAAAAAAAAAAAATTTTAATATTTCCTTTTTTTAAAAAAAATTACAAAAAGAGTTTTGTACTCAAAATAAAATATTTCTAATCAAAATTGGTAATTTTTTTCACGTTAAAAAATGAACTATCCTTAAAAAAAGGCATTGTGGAGGGTATTCATAGATTCGGCAAAGTCAAATTTAACTTTTCTACTTGTTTTTTTAAGTATTTCTTTATCTTTATATACGAAGATATACTTAAATTAAATGAAGATGGATTAGTTAGACATTTCGTTTGACATTTAGAGCTGCATTATGTTGTGTATTTACATAAATTCTCATTAGGTCTACAGACCTGGGGAACTTACATACAAATATAAGAATTAATGTTTTGCCACTAACAATTGTCAATCTATTTGCTAAATACTCTTGACAATGAAATTTGACAAATTTCGAAACAGGTGTCGAGTAAGTCTTGCAAAACGACCAAACCAATCAATTTAAAACAAACAGCTTTATAAATAGTTTCTTGAAAATTTAATGTTGTATTTATTCGACCTTTAATTTGTAATATAAATAAAATAACCGAGCTCGAGGTCTTGAGCTCGGTTATTTTGTTTCTTGAAAATTGTTACTTTGACAATATCATCGTAATGATAAGTAAACGAAATATGACCTTGATCTAGTATAATCGTATTCAAAATAGAATTTTAAAGGTCGAAAAATAAATAATTTTTATTAATTTAAAAATTAAACAGAAACTATGAAATAGTTTCATACATATGATGAAGTCTTTTAGAAAAAAAAATAATTTATGGAATGTTTCATAGTTTATGAAACATTTCGTAATATTTGTGAAAATTTTGATAAAAGTTTATGAAAGTTTATGAAATTTTATTCATTTTATTAATAAAACCTTTCATAAACATAATAATAATTGCGAAACTGCTTTATTCTATTTATGAAACTGTTACATTGGACGAACTTTAATGAGGATTTTCATTACATTTATGAAACCTTTCTCAGATATAATGAAATATTTTATAAATATTGACCCTATGAACAATTATCTAAGTGCATCATTGTATTTATGAAACTGTTACATTGGACAAACTTTAATGAAGATTTTCATTATATTTATGACCGTTTTCATAAATATAATGATGCTTTTATGCAACTTTTCTCAGACATAATGAAATATTTTATAAATATTGACCCTTTGAACAATTCTCTAAGTGCATCATTGTATTTATGAAACTGTTTCATTGGACAAACTTTAATGAAGATGTTCATTATATTTATGACCGTTTTCATAAATATAATGATGCTTTGTCGTTGAGTGTATATAAAAAGTTCACACAAGTTCGAAAAATGCTAGAAATAGATTAGAAAAAATAAGAACAAATCACAACTAGAAGTCAGATAAAATTCGCAAAAATATTAAAAAAATTCCAACAATTTTGAAAAAAATTAAGAAAACAACGGAACATTTTAAAAATTATAAAAAAAAAATTTAAAAATTAGTAAATTTAAAGAAAATTAAGAAATTTCATATTTTTTTTAAATATTTTAAACATTTTTCCTCTATAAATCACATATTTGGAAATATTATCCTATACAAATTTTTCAGATTCAGAGATGTTTTTCAATTGTCATCGACAATGCAACTTAGGTTTACTTTGCACAGGGAATGAAATGTGTTAATTTTTTTAAATTGTTGTAACTTCCACAGTGAATGAAATGTGTTCCTTTTTTTTAAATTGTTTAAACCATTAAGTTGAATTCTTTATTAACAATAATCAATTTTTTTAGATTTTCTTATTCTTTTTGTTTTATTACCATTTTATGCAGTTTAATTTAATTTGCTTGTCAATATCAAAAGGCAAATTTTATTTATTTTTTTTGTTAGTAGAAACGACTACAATTTGTATATAAAATGGTAATCAAAAGGTCATTAGTTACGCTCATTTTAAGCCATCGACCGTTAGAATAAAAGACGAAAACCACACGTAACAATCATCGTTGTAATATGTATTTCAGTTAGAACACTGAAAGGAAAGTTTTTATCGTATTAATGAAAATTTTCATTATTACGATGAAATTTTTCATTAAAGTTCGGACAATGTAAACATTTTATATGTATAATTTTTTTATGAAACATTTTATAAATATTTATGACACATTTCATAAATACTGATTAATTTTTATCAAAAAATAAAAATTGTTTTATTCGACCTTTAACATATTATATTTTGAGTAAGTTTATTTAAGCTCGAGGACATTATTTCTTTTACTAATTAAAACTATGATATTGCCATATAATATTTTTCAAAACTTTCATCAATATTTTGAATTTTAGAAAAAAATACAAAATTTTCTTTCAGAGGGAATTTTGAGCAGAAATACTGAAAAAAATAGACTGTAAACATTTAATAAAGTGGGACGAAAAATATTTTTTGTCAATTTAAGTATGGGGAAAAATTTGTGCAATTCACAATTATTTCAAAAATAATTAAAATAAATTAAAACAAGTAAGAAAATTATAGTCGGTCAAGACCGACCATATAATACCCTACACCAGAGTTTCCCGGACCATGGGTCCCAAGTTCAAACATGGACTGATTAGATCTATATTTTGTCAAATCTTTAATAAGTGTAAAAAGCAATCACTAATCAAATTTGAGTGGAATAGGCTTCTTTTTGTTGACAATAAATCGCTTCAACTGAATATCGGGCGAAATTTCCACATGGGACCTAAGTCCAAAATGGTCCGATGATAATTAGATTTGATAAGGTTATTAAAGTACGCGTTTAACATACACAAACAGAATTTTAATTAAATATTTTCTATTTTCATGAAAATTGAGAGATTTATGTGAAAATCGGGAAGGTGGTTTGTATGGGGGCTACTAGAAGAACTGGTTCGATTTCTTTAAAATTCGGAATGGTGATTTGTGTGTATAAAACATTAATTCCTGCCAAATTTTGAAAAGATACCTATTAAAATGCGACTATTAGAGTCATTTGAGCCAAAACTAAAGAGGACCTTTGTATGGGGGCTAGGGTTAAATATGGACCGATTTTTTTCAATTTCAATAGGCTTCGTCCTTGGGCCAAAAGAGGCTTAAGTTTTAAATTTCAAGTCAATTGATCGAGAATTGCGACCTGTATCGTGTTTACACCGTTTACATGGACAGACAGACGGACGGACGGACGGACAGACGGACGGACGGACGGACATCGCTAAATCGACTCAAAAAGTGATTCTAAGTCGATCGGTATACTTAAAAGTGGGTCTAGGACCAATACTTCGGGTAGTTACAAACATCAGCACAAACTCATTATACCCTGTACCACAGTGTGGTGTAGGGTATAAAAACAGTTTCAAAAACTTTTAGTTACATTTTTTTGATTTTAACTCCTTAAAAAATCAAGTATTACAGACCACTCTAATACTTACACATTTTTATAGACCATGAAATGACAATTTGACAATGGTACTTGTTGGCTAGTAATCGAAGCTCTTTATGACTGGAATATTCATGATTTTGAATAACTCTATTTTTGGTAAAGACATGATTGGCAATTAACGTTTTTATTTAATGTTTTAATTTCATGATGATTATAATGGTTTAATATAAATTGATTAGATAAGGATGAATTAAAGAATATAATTTTTTTTTAATAACTTGAAAGAAAACTCCAGAAGGGGTATTCAAACAGAAGAACAGTGGTTTCGTCTCAATGCAAGTGGTTTATTATCGATTTTTTTTGTGGAAATAATTTGGCAAATTACAAATTTGTTATGAAATTTAATATTTAAATGCGATTTTCTCGAAAAAAACGAAAACACATATCTGAAATTTTTGTGTGGATAGACAAACATCTATTTAAAAAAGTGGCCGGATTTTTGACAAATTGACTTTTTTAAAAAATTTAAAATTTCAGAACAGGTTCTTTAAATTAAAAAAAAAAAAAAAAAATTGTCGACAGTTCATTCAAAACTATACAAGAATGTTAGTTTTTGAGATTGTGATGCAATCCGTTTAAATTTGATAAATATTTAAACATGGCAACTCGACACAAATTTTACAATTTTTCCAATATTCGACCACGCCTCCTAAACCCAGTTTTTGAGCAATTTAAAAACCAAAAACGCAATTTTCTTAGTTCCAAATAAGGCTTTTCAGACAACCTATTCAGAAATTCACGGGAGACATGTTTTTCTGTAGCAGGACATTTCGTGTGGAAAGCCTCATATATATATCATCCGGTACATGTTTAATATTGGCTGTTTCACAGTGTTATCAATACTGAAAATTAACATATACAAATTGCACATTAAAACCATTAAATCATTAACTTTTGAAAATGAAATTGTGCAAAAACCGAAATAAATATAAAACTAATTGAAATAATAGTATCTTTTTAACATCAGCCACGGCAACGATGATGATTACGACGACTACGACAACAGCAATAATAATGTGAGAGCAATAAAGAATCCATAATCCCAACCACAAAAACCGACACATTTCAATACAAAACCAAAAAAAAAACAAGTAGGAATATTATAGACAGTCAATACTGACTATAGAATACCCTACACAAGTGTTTTCCCGAAAATGGATCCCAAATTTAAACTGCGACAAACTGGATCTATCTCAAACCAAACTTGAGCGAAATTGACTTATTTTTTTTTGGTGTAGGCCTACTAGCTGAAGCGCCCGGCGTTGCCCGGGTTGACTTACAAGAAACGTTTTTCATAGGACACCCACTGATTATCCTGAAACTCGCATATGGGAAAGAGGGGAGGAAAATAAAAGTCACACGTTTTTTCTTAGCTGCCCAATCTCACATTTAGCGGGTCAAAGGGGAGGGGAAAGAACGGGATTTTTTTAGTTTTTTGACGATTTTTTACATTTTTTTCAGTAGAAACTATATGAACTTTTTATACAGATCTGAAAGGTTTTTTGTAGTCCTATCCAATGACCGTTTCCAAATTGGCTTCGTTAAGATCATATTTTCGAAAATGTAAAATCGTAGGGGTAGTTTATATGGAGGGGTACATACGTAGGACCGCCAAATTCACATGTAAAAATCTATTTTTGTGTTTGGCGAATTTCCTGCTGGTTCGGATTTTACGGAAAGACCTCATTTTTTTCATAAGGTGGCAAGCCATTTTTAAATTTGACATTGGCAGCTAAAAAACAGGTAACTCTTATTTTCTCCCCTTATTCCCATATGCAAGTTTCAGGACAATCGGCAGGTGCCGTCTGAAAGACCTTCCTTGTAAGACATGATTATTTAAATAGCTTCTCCCGGCGCCATCTATAGGGTCGATTCATACATACTAATTTCTCATGGCGAAACATACATACATTCTGAACTGCCGTAAAATTGCACAGTAGAGAAAAATTTTGTTAATAACTTCACCCCAGCACCATCTACCGGGTCCAACTTTTAACAGGAAACTTATTTTTGTTAAAAAAATATATTGTTAATTTTTTCCAAATTGAACCTTAAATACAAAAATGGAATTATGACGACAACAGCTCACCTATCGGGTCCAAATTTTATCAGGAAATTTATTTTTGTTTAACAAAAAAAATATTTTGTGAATTTTAGCCAAATCGTACCATAAATAGCAAAAATTTAAATATTGCGACAACAGCGCCACCTATCGGGACTAAACCAAATAAAAACCTGGCTCCAGACTTAACTAATACCAGTGTTCGAAAAAAAACAGTACGTTATTTAACGTTCCGTTCCAAGAACACATTCACTAAAAAGTTTTTTAGTGGTTGTGAAGGTGTTCGCAAACAGAATTCCGAACGTTATGCCTGCGAGTTGAAGAACAGAAACTTTACGATAACGTACCGAACTAGGTTAGAAACAAAATAAAGTTCTTTTAGTGTTCTGTTTGCGAAATTTTGAGACATTTTTTTTTTTAATTTAAAATGGCGATATCTCGAAAACTAAGCAAGATAGAGCAAAACGGAGCACATTTTTGGTTCTTGGAATCACCATAGTATCGCTAGGCCTCTACACATGGGTGGACCCCATTGGGTCCTAATTTTGAATATAAAAAAGTTAGCATTCCGAGAATTTTAAAAATGCACATATCTCGCTAAATACTGCCGACACGACATAAAGTCTAAAAGCGGTCATGTACTACGAGACAAGATCCACAAAAATGCTTTTAGACTTTTCATCGTGTCGGCAGTATTTAGCGAGATATGTGTATTTTTAAATTTCCCGGAATGCTAACTTTTTTAGATTCAAAATAAGGACCCATTTTAAATTTAACAAGTAGAAAAGTTAAATTCGACTTGGCCGAATCTATGAATACCCTCCACAATGCCCATTTTAAGTGATAATAAATTTTCTAACGTGAAAAAAATAACAGTTTTGATTAGAAATATTTTATTTTGTTTAAAAAAAAATTTTTTTAGTAATTTTTGAAAAAAAAAAAATAATTTACTAATTTTTTTTTTTGAGTGTAAAATTTTTTTTGAGTGTAAAATTTTTTTCGAGTGTATTTTTTTTTTTTTTGTTTTGGTATAAAAATATTTTTGAGTGACAAAAATATGTTGTAAAATATTTTTGTGACTTACCAATGTTTTTAAAACAGGTTTAACGGGTTTTCAACACGTGAATTTTAGGTGAAGCTAATCTGAAATTCACGGTTTTGCTAATAACTTTTGAACCACTGGACCGATGTGGCTGAAATTCAATACGAACGAGGCTGGAGGAACGCAAAATATATATGCCAAGCTTCATCATCGTCAGAATTGGTTTTCGAAAGTTATAATGCTTTTTATCTCAAAAATTCACTAAAAACCCTTGCCGAAATTCAGTCTTTTGCTCATAACTTTTAAACCACTGCACCGATTTCGCTGGATTGCAATACCAACCTGACCAGGTAAATGCCCAACATATATGCCAAACTTCAGGAGCCTCCATTAAGTCTTTCAAAAGTTAGCGTGTTTTCAACAGACAGACAGACAGACAGACAGACAGACAGACAGACGGACAGACGGACGGACGGACGGACGGACGGACGGACGGACATTGCTAGATCGTCTTAAAATCGATCGAGAATCATGAATATATATACTTTATGGGGTCCTAGACCAATATTTCGAGGTGTTACAAACGGAATGACAAACTTATATATACCCTCTATCACTAGAGTGGAGGGTATAAAAAATGTCGCAGAAGTTCGCAAACAGAACACTAAAAGAACTTTATTTTGTTTCTAACCTAGTTCGGTACGTTATCGAAAAGTTTCTGTTCTTCAACTCGCAGGCATAACGTTCGGAATTCTGTTTGCGAACACCTTCACAACCACTAAAAAACTTTTTAGTGAATGTGGTCTTGGAACGGTACGTTTCGATAATGTACGGTCGCTCCATAGTAGAGATGGGCGCGTGAGTGAATTTTGACTCACGCACGCTCACGCTCACGAAATAAAAATATTGCTCACGCACGATCACGCACGAAATTTCCTTTTCTGCTCACGTTCACGCACGCTCACGTGAGTAAATAAAATTTTCCTCACGCTCACGAAATAATCACGCTCACGAAGACTCACGAATTTTAAAAACCCAATTTTTATTTAACATTTTTCGATTTTTGTCACAAAAAGTATTTAATTTCCCAAAATCAATCATAAAAACGCATTTAAAACACAATTTGGTATTAATTTCCCTCTAAATTCGTTATAATGAAGATTTTTTTACTTGTTTTCTGTTTAAGACGGCACAAAATAATCACGTAAACTCACGAAACAAAAATTACTCACGCACGCTCACGCACGAAACAATTTTTTCTAATCACGCGCACTCACGATCACGTGAGTAAAAATAAATTTCACTCACGATCACGCGTGATTCACGCGTGAATCACGTGAATCACGAAAAATTCGTGTCACGCGCGCATCTCTACTCCATAGTTCCTTACAGAACACTAACGTACCGTACGTTAGAGTTTTTTTTCAAACCCTGACTAATACATTGTCAAAGCATAGTGTCAATCGTTCCAGCAGTTCTTAAGTTTTAGTAACACGTACCCCGCACAAACGTTTTTATATATGAGGCATTCCACCCCAAATGTCCCGCTACAGAAAAACATGTGTCCCGAAAATTTCTGAATAGGTTGTATGAATAGACCTATATGGAACTAAGAAAGTTGCGTTTTTGGTTTTTCAATTTTTCAAAAACTGGACTTAGGAGGCGTGGTCAAATATTGGAAAAATGGTAAAATTTGTGTCGAGTTGCCTTGTTTAAATATATTTCAAATTAAAACGGAATGTACCACAATCTCAAAAATTTACATTCCTGTACAGTTTTGTAAGGGCTATCGATTAAAATTTTTTTGTTTGGAAAATTTTTAGTGCCGGTTCTCCATTTTTTAAAAAAGTCAATTTATCAAAAATCCGGCCACTTTTTATACCCTCCACTCTAGTGAAAGAGGGTATTTATAAGTTTGTCATTCCGTCTGTAGCACCTCAAAAAATTGGTCTAAGACTCCATAAGATATATGCATGATTCTCGATCGATTTTAAACCGATCTAGCGATGTCCGTCAGTCCGTCCGTCCGTCCGTCCGTCCGTCCGTCCGTCCGTCTGTCCGTCTGTCCGTCTGTCCGTCTGTCCGTCTGTCCGTCTGTCCGTCTGTCCGTCTGTCCGTCTGTCCGTCTGTCCGTCTGTCCGTCTGTCCTTCTGTCCGTCTGTCCGTCTGTCTGTTGAAAACACGCTAACTTTTGAAAGACTATACGGAGGCTCCTGAAGTTTAGCATATATATTGGGCGTTTACCTGGTCAGGTTGGTATTGCAATCCAGCGAAATCGGTCCAGTGGTTCAAAAGTTATGAGCAAAAGACTGAATTTCGGCAAGGGTTTTTCGTGAATTTACGAAATAAAACACACGCTAACTTTCGAAAGGCAATCCTGAGGATGCTGAAGCTTGGCTTATATATTTGTCTGGTTCATTTTGAATTTCAGCCAAATCGGTCTTGTGGTTCAAAATTTATTAGCAAAACCGTGAATTTCAGATTAGTTTCACCTTAAATTCATGAGTTGAAACCCTGGTAAACATGTTTTAAAAATATTGGTAAGTCACAAAAATATTTTACAACGTATTTTTGTCACTCAAAACTATTTTTACACAAAAAAAAAAAAAAAAAAATACACTAGAAAAAATTGTACACTCAAAAAAAATTTTTACACTCAAAAAAAATTCAGCAAATTATTTTTTTTTTTCAAAAATTACTTAATTTTTTTTTACACAAAATAAAAACTAATCAAAAACGTTATTTTTTTTCACATTAGAAAATTTACTATCACTTAAAAGGGCATTGTGGAGGGTATTCATAGATTCGGCCAAGTCGAATTTAACTTTTCTACTTGTTTTTAAATATTTTTTTTTAAGTTTGGACCCAGCAAAACTTAGATTACTAAATAAGGTATAAAATAAGGTATAGGATCTCTTATTTTATACATTGCAGCATTGATGATTTTAACAGGCGATGAGACTCAAAGTAATGCATCCACATTATCACAAAGAATACCAGTAAGGTATAAAATAAATCACACATTTATAACGAAGAATACGAGTAAGGTGTAAAATATATGATATTTTATAGGTTACGAGAAATGAAAGAATATAGCATACCAGAAGATAATATATAAGGTGTTACGGGTAGTGAAAAAGTAATTTTGTATTAAATTTACTCACGATTGTAAGTGAGTGTAAGAAGATAAAATATGCTCGTGAGTGTGTGCCGTTAGAAATTTCCTGTCGTGAGCCCATCTCTAGTTTAAACTTATGCATTTTTTATAAAATAATTATTTTTTATGTTATTGTAATGCATTATGCATCCAATTATAAATAATGCATTATTTCAAACTTTCAAATAATACATAATGTAACCAAATATAAGTCATCCATGATTTAATGTTTAGAAATAATAAATATGAAATACATTTTTTCCAATAATCATGCATTACGTAGCAAATTATTAGTAATGCATTATTTTTCACTTGAAAATAATACGTTGTGGAACAAATGTTTGGTAAGACATCATAAAATAATGCTACAAATAAGTTATATACATTACCTGGTAATGTGTTATATAATCACTACCCATTACCAAAGTTTTGCTGGGGATGTTTGTCTATCCACCCAAAAAAATTCAGACATGTGTTTTTAGTTTTTTTTTCGAGATTATCGCATTTGAATATTAAATTTCATAACAATTTTGTAATTTTCTTGTATTTTCCTGTTTCAATATAGCGAATGAGGAATAAATATTTTCATAAATGTTACTCATACGCTATGTTTTTTTTTAATTCTTGCAAAAATAAAATATTTTAGCAATGTTTTTTTTTTTGGTAAAATAATTTTATACCATGAGTATAGTTAGCTTGACTCACGCGTGAGCGTGATTAAATCCGATTTGTGTCATACATGCGGGTGAGCAATTTTTTCTACTTTTCAGCGAATAGTGAGTGAGCGTGAGTAAAAAAAAATTGCGCAAGTGATTAGTTAATTCTATTATTGGTGTCGTGAGCGTGGCTTACAATTAGTGTGAATTAAAATTTCAATTATGGGGGTTTTCGTGTCAACTGACACAACTTTTGAAACCGATGTCTTCCGATCGGGATGAAATTTGCACCAAGGTTAGTCCTATTGGATAGTAGTTCAGACACAATTTTTCAGCGAGATCGGTCAAGGACTCTCTGAGTTAGAGGGGGTCGAAATTTGACATTTTGGCCAAAGAGGTGCTTATTCTGATCCATGTAACTTCTTACCTATTGTTTTTAGCAAAATGTGTCCCAAAGAGTTTAGATAGCTATTTCTTCAGTCTTTCGAAAAAAAATTATTAAAAAAATAAAAAAAAAATTTTTGATTTTTTTTCTTAAAAATCTAAAACTTTTTTGACTTTTTCCTCAAATTGGGCCCTTTTTTTTTTTTTTTTTTTTTTTTTGATTCAAAAGAAAGCTTAGGTCTTTTCCTTTAAGAGCTATGGGGTCGCTTAGTGGGATGCGAGTGGGATATCTATGAAAAAATTATTTTTTTAACTTTGGAACACAAAAACCGGTTCTTCAATTTGCACTATTAGGCGTGGGATAGCTAACCAGTTTTCGATTTCGATCCGCGATACCCTCTAATTTTTATAGGTTCGAAAAAGAAAGCACGAGCCAAAAAATGAGGGCGGTGGGGTTGGGTCACATGGCTCCTCATCGGGGTCAAAATTGGGCGTAAAGAGCCCCACAACTGCCCTAGAACTGCCCACGGAGGGGTGCAATGTGAGACCGACCTCTAATAATTTTCTGCCCCCAACATTTTTCTTGAATATACCTAACCTCTATTTCCACTTCCTAAGGGGGCTCCCATACAAAATTACATTTTTATATAATTTGCTCCTACCGCTCTAACTGTCCATAGGGTGCCCCTAGAGAAGTAAAATATATGACCGACCCCCAATATTTTTTCATCTCCAACATTTTCTCAGAATATACCTACCCTTTATTTTCAACTCTTAAGGGGGTCCCCATACATTTTTTTATATTTTTTTATTAGTTTTTAAAAATACATGTTTTTATAACGTATGGGAGCCCCTTAAGGAGTGGAGATAGGGTGTTATTATATTCGGACAAAATGTTGGTAACTAAAAAATAATGGGGGTTGGTCATAAATTTTGCCTCTCTAGGAGGCACGGTAGGGGCGGTAGGAGCTGGTTTAATAAAACAAATTTATAAAAAATAAAAGAAATGTATGGGGACCACCTTATGGGTTAAAGATACATTGTAGGTGTGTTCGCAAAAAATGTTGGAATTAATAAAATAATGGGGGTCGGTCATACATTTGGCTCCACTTGGGGCACTTTAGGGTAAGTTAGAATGGTAGGATCAAATTTTTTAAAAATGTTTTGTATGGGAGCCCCCATAGGAAGTGGAAATAGGGGTAAGGTATGTTCAAGAAAAATGTTGGGGGCAGAAAATTATTGGAGGTTCATCTCACATTGCACCCTTCCAGGGGCGTTTCTAGGGCAGTTTTGGGGCTTTTTGAGGATTTTACCTCTTTACGCCCAACTTTGACCCCGATGAGGGGCCATATGGCCCCACCCCACCGCCCTTATTTTTTGACTCGTGCTTTCTTTTTCGAACCTATAAAAAGTAGAGGGTATCGCGGATCGAAATCGAAAACTGGTTAGCTTTCCCACGCCTAATAGTGCAAATTGAAGAACCGTTTTTTGTGTTCCAAAGTTAAAAAAATAATTTTTTCATAGATATCCCACTCGCATCCCACTAAGCGACCCCATAGCTCTTAAAGGAAAAGACCTAGGCTTTCTTTTGAATCAAAAAAAAAAAAAAAAAAAAAAAAAAAGGGCCCAATTTGAAGAAAAAGTCAAAAAAGTTTTAGATTTTTAAGAAAAAAAATTTTTTTTTTATTTTTTTTATAATTTTTTTTCGAAACTCTTTGAGACACATTTTGCTAAAAACAATAGGTAAGAAGTTACATGGATGAGAATAAACACCTCTTTGGCCAAAATGTCAAATTTCGACCCCCTCTAACTCCGAGAGTCCTTGACCGATCTCGCTGAAAAATTGTGTCTGAACTACTATCCAATAGGACTAACCTTGGTGCAAATTTCATCCCGATCGGAAGACATCGGTTTCAAAAGTTGTGTCAGTTGACACGAAAACCCCCTTATATATTTAAATTTTTCATGAATTTTGAGGGGGTTTGTGAATATCGCATGGGTGGTTTGTATGGTGACGTCAAGAAGACAACAAGTCCGATTCTCTTATACTTGAAGATGGGTCTAGGACCAATATTTCGGGTAGTTACAAACATCAGCACAAACTCATTATACCCGGTACCACAGAGTGGTGTAGGGTATAAAAATATTTCAACAGCGATGACAATGAAAATACCAATGCTTAAATGCTAGAATGCTATTAAAAAATCCATTATTGTTATTAAAAAAAAAAGCAAAAATGGAAATAAAACAATAGGAGCAACAAAAGCAGCAACAGCAACTGCGACAATACCCACTCATATTTATATTTATTGGGCCTATAATTAAAAAGTGATAAAATGGGATTATTATTATTGTTGTTATTGGAGACACAACAAGAACAAGACAGGACGACAAAATGAAAACAGCAGACTACTACAATCAATATTGCTGAAGGAGATAGACGGACAAATCGAACTACACAAAAACACACACACACACACACAAAAAGTGAAACAAACACATACAGACACATTAAACGGCATACAGATTATGGCCACTAAAGGTAAATAACAAATACACAATACCATCAATTAAAATAGATGAAAACAGAATAAGGAAAAAAAAACAGCGGCTACAACTGGGAACCCCAACAATAACAATAGCGCCAATGACGTTATTGAATTTAACAATGGTGTAGATTGAACAAAAGGAACTGAAGAAAAACAAAAATAAGATAAATGTTTAACAGATTGATTTAACTAGGGAAAATTGATTGTAAGAGGGGAAGTAAAATTTAAATATACAAATTTAAAAATCCAACACTTAAAAAAACAAGTAAAAAAGTTGAATTCGGCCTTGCCGAATTTAGTGATACCCTCCACAATTTCAAAAAGATTATTGCCCAAAACTTTATTTAAAAGGAAATTACTTTTGAAAAAAAAAATTCCGCGAAAAAAAATTTTGGTAAAAAAAATCCACGATTTTTTTCTTTTTTTTGTCAAAAAATATGATTATTGCCAAAAACTTAATTTAAAAGGAAATTAGTTTTGAAAAAAAAAAAATTTGAAAAAAAAAATTTCCGCGAAAAAAAATTTTGGTAAAAAAAAATCCGCGATTTTTTTTTTGTCAAAAAATATGTTTGTACTTATTTAAATACCATTTGGTGTTCAATTATGTTCACATATGTCAACCAGATGCCGAATTAAAGCATTTTGTATTTTAAGGTTATGTTGAATGTACTGAAATTTTTGAGGTGTGCTTACATTTTCGCTCATAACTTTTGAACCGCTGAACCGATATCGCTCAAATGCAATACCAAACTTCTCGGAAGTACTTGCAATAAATATGTTAAGTTTCAGTCATCTCTGTGCAATATTTTGTCCGTGATAGCATTTTCCACAGACAGACAGACGGACATACGGACATCGCTAGAATGTCTTGAAATCGATCGGGCATCATGAATATATATACTTTATGGGGTCCCAGACCGATATTTCGATGAGTTACAAACGGAATGACAAACTTATATATACCCTCTATCACTAAGTGGATGGTATAAAAATTGCGGGCCCATTTTGTTTTTTCTTTGGGGGTTGGGTGTATACTAATTTTTTTTTTTTTACGATGAACCAACACTCAGGGGATGCCCCTACTAATGCAATGCATTGTGTTGATATAAGGAAAATAGGTTATGAGAAGGAGGAAAGAGGGAGTAGTGTTTGTGTATATTCGACTTGAATTTATCTACATTGAAAGAAACTGGAAAGATCTCTGCGGGAAGATTATTCCACATACGGCTAGTTCGACTGATAAACGAACCTTCTCTGTAATGCGCTGTGCGATTAACTGGACAATCGACAAGAAACGGATGTGATCTACTAGACAGCCGAGTGTTTCGAACAAAAACTCGGGCTCAAGGGATAAGTTCACTTATCTCAGCAGAACACATTCCATGGTAATATAGATAGAACAGAGAACAAAAACTCGGGCTCTAGGGATAAGTTCACTTATCTCAGCAGAACACTTTCCATGGTAATATAGATAGAACAGAGTCACACAACTAGGGTTGCCAGATACTAGAAGTCAAAAAAAAGAGCACATTTTCCGTATCCAAAGGAGGCATTTATGTTATATTTATGATTAGTGTTTTATTAAAAAAATAGTCCCAAAAAATTGTAAAAATATTTAATAAGAAAAAAATTATTGTGAAAATCCTTTTTCTACTGGAAAAATTATGTTTTAACTGGAAACTGGACCAGACCTTAAATAACTGGAAAATCCAGGCCATTCTAGGCCGTCTGGCAACCCTACACACAACCCACATTCCGACGATGATCCAATGAGTCAATAGAGTTGGATACCCTAGTGTCATTGGATCTCTTGGACCTTTGCACACGGTCCAAGAGCTCCAAAATAGACTTTGAAGCCCCTGCCCATATATGGGAATTGTATTCCATCTTCGGTCGAATGTAGGTGGTATAAATAGTAAGGAGATCGGATGAGGTGAAGTATTTCTTACACCGGTTTAAAAAACCGAGACACTTGAATGCTTCTTTCGACACTTGAAAAACGTGCTTATTCCAACGGATATCACACTGAATTTTCATGCCCAGAACATCAAGAGTGTCTGATTCCTCAATACCAATAACACCCATATGTACAGATGACGCTGTTGGTTCTGACACATTTCTGTGAGTCAACATACAACATTGGGTCTTGCGTGCATTAAACTTGACCCTATTCGCAAGACCCCACTTAGAGATTGTCAACAGGTCTTGATTAAGTGTGTCATTCATAATCTGCCTTTTGCCCTCAACCTCAATAAGGCTTGGCCTACGATCAAAGGAAAATGAATGACAAATGTTGCTGTCATCTGCAAAAGAGTAGATAGGATTTGAAGTTTGACTTAGAAGGTCGTTAAGAAAAATAAGAAAAAGGGTAGGAGAAAGAACAGAACCTTGCGGTACCCCCGATTGGAGCTGGAACTCATCTGATGAGAACCCATCTATAACAACACGTATAGAACGATCCCTGAGGAAACTCGAAACAAATCGAGAGAAGTCATTACCGACACCAAAGGCATTAAGCTTAGATATGAGCGCACCGTGCCACACACAATCAAACGCCTTGGAAATATCCAGAGCAACTACCTTACTCTCACCAAAATGGTGGATCGATCGAATCCAACGTTCCGAAAGGAACGCCAACAGATCTCCGGTAGAACGAGTTCTCCGAAAACCATACTGTCGATCGTTTAAAAGTGAGTTAGCCTCCAGATACCTAACAAGATGGCAATTTACCATGCTCTCCATCACCTTCGAGAGCGCTGAGCATATTGCTATTGGGCGGTAGTTATCAGGGTTACTAGCAGCACCCTTTTTAGGGATTGGCTGCACATTGGCAACCTTCCAACAAGACGGAAAAACTCCCGCACGGTAAGACGAAATGAAAAGATTAGCCAGTGGACGCGCCAACGTCGAAGAGCACTGTTTAAGTACCAGTGCTGGTATACCATCCGGCCCCGGTGACTTATTTACGTTAAGAATCGCAAGAACCCTTTTAACTGCACGAGCTCGAAAAAATATCTTGGGCATAGTATCGGATACCCTCTCGATTTCGGGCAGTGATTGATTGCTTTCCGGCAAGAACGAATTTCTTGCAAAAAGGCCAGCCAACAGGTTAGCTTTGTCAACCGGTTCAGTGAACACTTGGTCATCTTTTAAAAGAGTCGGAATAGAAGAACTAGCATTTTCTCTGACTCTTTTAACGAAAGACCAAAAGCTCTTACTGCCCCTAGGAGCGGAAAGAACTTTAGCACGAAGTCGCTGTTCGTATATAAGCTTTTCGCGACTAAGTACTCTTGCACACTCGGATCTCGCCCTTTTGCGTAGCAGATCATTATTAGCGTTTTTGTCGTCACGCCAATTTCTGAACGCTTCCTCCCTGGATCTGACTGCATTCCCGCAAGTCTGGTTAAACCAACATTTATCCTTCGGTTTGGCCGAAATCAGCTTTGATGGAATGAATGACTTCATTCCAAGCATTATAATATTTTCGACCATTTTCGCCGCGGTATCGACGTTACTGTCGAGAAAACAAAGTTTCCAATTGAAATGACGGAAAAACTTCTTCTGACATTAAAATGTTTTATTTGCTTAGCGTAATAAAAAAAAATAAACTGTCAAAAATTGCGTTTTTTCAGAGGTTGTTTTAGTTTAAAGGGGGAACTTTTTCCCCCTGATCCGATTTTTTTCAGTTCTGAACTAACAAGGGAAGTCTCCCTGGTATCACCCTCCGACCTCCATGAAATTTGGTTTTGTTGTTAAGAACGAAAATTAATTCGACACGTACTTTTTTTAGCGGCCCAAACTCATTTTCTGGGGGGGAGTCTACCTTTTTCAGTTTTTTACGATTTACGCCTAGTATAGACCAACTGATGACATGTCATTGGGGGACATTTTGAAAAATCGTATGATAAGTATAATAAGTACTTCCTAATGATCTTTAAACAATAATTTGTAATATTAAAAATATTTAAATTCATTATTCCTTATAATAAGACAAAAAATAATAATAAGTGTAACAATTTTTATCCTTTTATTAGAAATAACTGTCAGAGACGTTTGTTCTTTTAGTTTGCGCTGCTCTATATATATTTTTTTTTTAATTTTCCTTTTTTATCCTGTCTATAAAGAAGTTATTTTTTTGTGATTTTATTTTTTAATTCCTTTTCTATTATCTTTTTTTCTATCTTTTCTGTTATTGTTATTATGTGTTCGTTCTCCTTTTTGTGTGCTATTTAGTTCTGTGTCATCGCTAATGGGGTCTCCAACCGTGACTGATGTCATCAAACATTACAAATTCATAGTGCCGTGAAAGTGTTTGGAATTACTAAGTGTTTCAAAGTCTTAGTTTGTTTTTTTTTTTTTTTTGTAGTTAATTCTTTTGATGTTGATTTTAAAATTTTTTAAAAATGTATGACAAAAAAAAAAATTGTAAGGGTGTGATTTTTTTGGTGAGAAAATTTCAGATTTTAAGACACTTTTCCATGTAGAAAAATTTTTAGATTTTGGGACATTTTTTATTAGAAAAATTCTTAGATTCTGAGAAATTTTTGTTAGAAAAATTCTCAGATTCTAAGGCATTTTTCATTAGAAAAATTCCTAGATGGTGAGACATTTTTTCATATAGAAAAATTCTCAGATTCTGATTCTCAGATTCTTTAAAAATTTGTTTCTAATTCTGAGATATTTTTTCATATAGAAAAATCGTTCGTATAGAAAAATTGTTCCATATAGAAAATTCTTACTTTCTGAGACATTTTTCATAAAGAAAAATTCTTAGCTTCTGAATTTTCGTATATAAAAAATTCTCAAATTATAAATTTTTTCGCATAAAAAAATATCAGGTACCGAAAAATTTTTTCGTAAAGAAAAATTCTCAGATTCTGGCACATTTTTAGATTTAGACAAATTTCTAAGATTCTGAGACATTTTTCGGTATAGAAAAAGTTTCAGAGGTTTTAACATTCTTCCGATTAGAAAAATTCCTAGATTTTGCTTCAGTTTTTCATATAGAAAACTTCTCTGATTTTCAGAAATTTTTCTGAATAGAGAGATTCGATTCATTTTTATAAACAAGTAAAAAGGTTAAATTCGGCCTTGCCGAATGTAGTGATACTCTCCAAAATTTCTAAAAGATTATTGCAAAAACTTTATTTAAAAGGAAATTACTTTTGAAAAAAAAAAAATTTTGAAAAAACTTTCCGCGAAAAAACAAATTTGGTAAAAAAATCCGCGATTTTTTTCTTTTTTTGTCAAAAAATATGTTTGTACTTGTTCAAATACCTATTAGTGTTCAATTATGTTCACATAAGTCAACCAGCAGCTGAATTAAAGCATTTTGTATATTTAGGTTATGTTGAATGTACTAAAATTTTTGAGGTGTCCTTACAATTTCGATCATAACTTTTGAACCGCTGAACCGATATCACTCAAATGCAACACCATACTTCTCGGGAGAACTTTCAATAAATATGTTAAGTTTCAGTCATCTCCGTCAGATTCTGAAGTCTCAGAATTCTCAGAGTCTAAACCAATGGTTCCCAACCTTTGATTCTCGCCCCACTGGGGGGCAATTTGAATGCTTCAGGGGGGCAACGAGCAAATTTTTAAGATTTTTTTTGATAATTAAACTAAAAAAATATTATTTTAGTTAAATTTTTTAGTTGATTGTTGAAAACTTTTTCAAAAACTTTGTTTAAAAGATGATTTTAACAAAAAGTTTGCTTAACAATAAGTAAATTTTGAATTTTAAAACAAATTTTAAAAATTAGCAAATTTTTCGTGAGTGTAGGGGGGACAATATAGATTTTTTAACATAAAAGTGGGGCATGGCGCAAAAAAGGTTGGGAACCATTGGTCTAAACCTTTCTGCCATAAAGAAAACTTTTAGACTCTGAGACATTTTTTAGTATAGCAAAAATTTCAGATTCTGAGACTCTTTTTCTATATTGAAAAAATTCTCAGATTCTGAGACATTTATCATATAGAAAAATTTCTCAGATTATGAGACATTTTTCCGTAAAGAAATATGTTCAGATTTTGAGACATTTTTTTGTAAAAACAAATTTTAGTATAGCAAAAATTTTTAGATTCTGAACTCTTTTCCTATGTGAAAAAATTCTCAGATTCTGAGACATTTATAATATACACTCAAAAAAATACGTTAGTAGATTTACTAATTTTTTTTTGCTAATGCTAGTCAGCTAACTTTTAGCAAATTTTTAGTTGAGATTAGCATGTTAGCAAAAAATTCTTGTAAACTTCATTTAGCACAATAGCAATTTTAAACAAACTTTGAACTAATTTCTTTTGCTAAATTTGAAATTGAGTTGACAACATTTTTACAAGATTTTTTGCTAACATTAGCAAAAATAAATGGTAAATTTTTTTTATTTTCAGAAAACTTAAAATGGCGCTATCTCGGAAACTAAGCCAGATAGAGCAAAATGGAGGCCATTTTTGGTTCTTAGAATCACCATAGTATCGTCGGTCCTCTTCACATGTGTGGACCCTAATGACCCCAGTGAACCCCTAAAATCACGTATCTCAAAAACTAAGCAAGGTAGAGCGAAACGGACACAAATTTTGGATCAAAAACTATGACGATTTTTAAGGAACCCAACTAGGTCTTGGCCCATCGGGGTCTGGACCTATTGGGTCCGAACCCAATGGGGTCCTCAAATGTGTATGAACTAAGTTCAAAAAAAAAAAAAAAAAATCAGTTAACTAATTATTGGCAAAACATTTTTGCTAACTTTAGCAAAAAAATTGTGGGTTCAAAATCAGCAAATTTTCCTGTAGGTTTACAAGCTTTTATTGCTAACATTACAGTTTTTTTTTTTTGAGTGTAGAAAAATTTCTCTGATTATGAAAAATTTCTTTTTCTGTAAAGAAAAATATTTAGATTCTGAATTTTTCCGTACTGAAAAATTCTCTGATTCTGAATTTATCCGCATTGACAAAAACCCATTCTCTGAGACATTTTTTCGTAAAGAAAAATTCTCAAATTCTTTATTCGTATAGAAAAATTCTCAAAGTTTGAGACACTTTTCAGCAGTAATAATTTCAGATTTTGAGAAATTTTCCAGATTGAAAAATTTCTTAGCTTCTGAATAATTTGTCTAAACAAAAAAATCTCATATTTTGAGACCTTTTTCCGTATTACAAATACCGAGTAAAAAAAGTTATACGGCGTCATATATCATTTTATCCCAAAAATGGAGGATCCAAAAATATATGATTATATCTTATTAGATCAAATTTGATGTAATTGCATCCCAAAAATGGAACGGTAAATATGATCTAATTTGACATTATAAAAAATTAGATCTAATACGATATAATAATATATAACTATATCATAACAGATCTAATATGATCTGCAATATCATATTAGATGAAATTTATCGTTCTTTTTTTTAGGATTTAATTATATATAATTATATATTTTTATATCCTCCATTTTTGGATGTCTCAGATTCTGAGAAATTTTTCTTATAGAAAAATTTTAAGCTTCTTCGAAATTTTTCCATACAGAAAAAAATATTCAGAGAAATTTTTCTGTACTAAAAGAAAAAATTCTAAGATTCTGAAAAAATTCTAAAACATTTTTTCCTTATGGCAAAAATTCTTAGATTCTAAGACATTTTTCTTATAAAAAAGTTCTAAGTTTCTCCAACATTTTTTTATACAGAAAAAAAGAGTCAGAGAAATTTTTCTGTATAAAAAGAAAAATTCTAAGATTCTTTAAAAATTTTCACATGAAAAAGTCTCAGATTCTGAGACATTTTTCCATAAATTAAAAAAAAAAAAAAACTTTAAAGAAATTCTGAGTTCCCAAGTAAAAATTTTCTCATATAATTATATATAATGTGATACAATCTTATTTGAGTTAATATGCTTCCATATAAATTTATATAAAATTATATCTATCATTTTGATACGGTTGATCCACTTTATATGGTTATTTATTGCTCCATATATAATAAGATTCGTATTTTTGTTTTGCTCATCAAATTGTATAAAAATAGTTATTATAAGACCAATTTGATATAATTAGATTTGCCCAAATTCAGGATGAAATTGTATCAATTTTTATATTTTTTGATCTAAAGTAATACAATTAGACATTATTTGATACAAACATTTTACAGATCAAATTAGATCTATTTAGTAAATTAGCATAATATTTGTACTAGGGTTACTAGTTTTTCCATACAGAAAAAAGGAGCCTGACAAATTTTTATGTAGTAGTATTAAATTTAAAGAAATATCTAATTGAAAAATATTTTTCCCCTTAATTCCAGTTGAAATGTTTTAAACATTTTTAAGCTTTTGATAAAACAAAAAAAAAAAACGTAGCCTGAACTACAAGAAAAGCAAAAAAAAGGACACTAAAAACTTGAACAAAAATTGGCCATATTTAATCCTTGAATAAAATTGAACATTCAATACTGAAAGAATGAATAGAAATCCAGCAAAAAAAAAAAAAAGGCAACAAATACTCGTAGAACCACAAAACAAAAAGTGGAAAAAAATTAATCTATTGATATAAAGTTTCATATTTCTTATGAACAGATTCAATTATTGTCGTTGTATTTATGTATGTAGGTCAGTTTCAATACAGAACATATTGTTGGGATTTGTAAAATGTGTATAAAGTAGAGAAAAGGTTTTTTTTTTCATAAGTGAGTTGGGAAGGGAATTGGCTAATATTTTAAGACTGTGTAGACATGATTATAATTTCTTTTTTTGTCGAAACTTAAAAAATTCTTAAACAAAATAATCTTAAAATTTAATTATAGTCACAGTTATAATTTTAAGTTTTCAAGGATATTTGTCTCATTTCCGGATTCTTAGACATTTTTCTGCTTGAAACGGCTTTAGGAGTAAAAAAAAACATTTTTTTTGTTCCACTTTGGAACTTTCCGATTTTCAAGTCAAAAAAGGAACCCAAAGTCATTGCCCTACTGCGCCAATATTTTTTTGAGTTAGTAATGCTCCTAGACCCCAACCATTCCCAGTTGGCAACGTCCTCGAGCCATCCTCAGTGACGGAGCGGTGACATGTCTGAGTCACTGCTGACATCCAGAAGACATCCCTATGTACTGGGTTGAGGACAGTTTCATACAAATTTTCAAAATGTCCTCACTCAAAGTCATCAGTGTTCAGGGCTGACCTTCTGGGGACATGTCACCTAAGACTTCTTTGGGAAAATGTCTGACGTAGGTCATGCGAAAATAAAAAAATTTTTCGTATTTCCTTTAGTTTTAACTTTTATCCATTTTCCTTTATAAATTATCTTTCTCATATTTAGAAAAACTTTTCGCCTTTTTTTGTCCCAACTGGATTTGAACCTGGAACCTCCAGTCTATTAGTCCCACACCTAACTACTTGTTCCAAACTTTGTTTTCAAAATTGTTTGTCTATTTATTACTTTTATTCTACTTGTTAGATTTTGATTTTATTTTAATTAAATCGATAATATTGCCATCTCTTTCTTGGAAATTGAAGAGTTGCCTAGATTTAAAATTCAAATTTAATATACTGCTATTCTGAAGACATTTCATTTTAGACGTCTTACAGGAATTGTACACACTCTTAAGGCAAACACTCAGTACTGACAATGTTAGGACATGTCATCAAGGATCACCTATGATTTGTCAGAACCTGAAGACATTTCCTCAAGGAATCACTGTGGAAATTTCCTCAGTGACACATTTTCCAACTGGGTTTTGATATGTGAAAAAATTAAAATTTGCTCCACCCTATGATAAAGCTTTTCAATTAAAAACCATGTAGCGTATTATAATTATAAAATTCATCATTCAACATAAATATCACTCATACGCCATCATGACGACCTTAATAACTAGCAACATATCCATTATTATTAATATCGAATATGCATACATAAATACTTGTATGTGGTGGTAATTAAAACAACAAACATATTTTGTTTCGTTTTATTTATGGAAATTTATTGTCAACAATACCACGTTAATTAAACATTTTTTTATAATTTGTTGTTTTTATGCGCTTACACTTAACGAAAGAGGGCATATAAGTTTGTCACTCCATTGGTAACACCTCGAATTAACATTCTAGGATCAAATCTAAGATTATCTGGCCATGATGTCCGTCTGACCGTCCGATAAGTTTCGAAAAACAACTTTCAGAAAAAATAGTCCTGGACTTTTTTCTAATTGTAATTTGAAAAAGATCAACTGTATTTCAAGGAATCCAATTGTAATTCAAAAGGGATGAATAAGTTCTAGTTCGAAAAAACTCAATTATAACACCGTCCGACAGCCAATATTAAACATGAACCGAATGATATACGTCTGAAAGTAAAAATCAAATGGAGTTAAACTGCATTTACAGTTTTTCATTTCGTGATCCTGTTTCCTTTTAAAAGGACTTCAAAGTTTTAAAGGATACAGGATGCCAGATGAAAGAGAAGGATGGTGGCAGATGTAAGAGGAGGTTCTCCCCTAATTTTTTTATTTTTTTTTATTTTGCCATATCAGGACAAAAGGATGTGAATAAAGTCACGTGAAAATTTTATCAAAATATTTTGTTGAAAACTTTGAATGATACTGAAGGACACATTTTTGAATGGACCTCCTTTTTCCAGATATGTAAAAATAATAAAATAGGAAAATTAGGGGAAATCCTCCTCTATAATTTGCTATCAATAGTGGCATCCTATCACAAGTACAAATATTAAACAAATATTTTATAAAATTTAATCCTCTAAAACTTTGAAGTCCATTTAAAAGGAAACAGGATCACGAATTGAAAAACTGTAAATGCAGTTTTATTATTATCCAGTTCGTAAAAAAAACTGCAGGTTCGTCTTTTCTATTTTTTTGTGGGGTTTAGTGGAGGTGGAGCGTTGCATTTTGTTCTCGCGATAAATAGTTATACAACTTTACCATTAATTAATTTTTATACCCTCCACTTAAGGGCACTTTCCACTATCACACTTTTCCATTATACACATCAAAATTTACCAACTTCCTAAAGATTTTTGGATTCTTTTTTGATAGAATTTCTGGCCAAATTTTTTAAAAAAATATTTCGTTAACATGGTTAAATTACGCTTGTATAATGGAAATGTGTGATAGTGAAAAGTACCCTTTAGTGATAGAGGGTATATATAAGTTTGTCATTCCGTTTGTAACTCATCGAAATATCGGTCTGGGACTCCATAAAGTATATATGTTCATGATGCCCGATCGATTCTAAGACATTCTAGCGATGTCCGTCTGTCTGTCTGTGGAAAATGCTGTCGCGGACAAAATATTTCACAGAGATGACTGAAACTTAACATATTTATGGGAAGTTCTCCCGAGAAGTTTGGTATTGCATTTGAGCGATATAGGTTCAGCGGTTCTAAAGTTATGAACGAAAATGTAAGCACACCTCAAAAATTTCAGTACATTCAATATAACCTAAAAATACAAAATGCTTTAATTCGGCTTCTGGTTGACATATGTGAACACAATTGAACACCAAATGGTATTTAAACAAGTACGAACATATTTTTTGACAAAAAAAGAAAAAAATCGCGGATTTTCCTTTACCAAATTTTTTTTTCGCGGAAATTTTTTTTTCAAAAATTTTTTTTTTTTTTTTCAAAAGTAATTTCCTTTTAAATAAGGTTTTTTGCAATAATCTTTTTGAAATTGTGGAGGGTATCACTACATTCTGCAAGGCCGAATTTTACTTTTTTACTTGTTTTTTTATCCACGCCCGCAAAAGGAGGTGGACCATAACAAATGACATTTTCTAGTCCCTTCGATCCAACCGCAGGACTTTTAACTTCTTCTGACACAAAAATGTTTTATTTGCTTAGCAAAAAACATGTAAAATATTGCCCTCGTAGGATAGTTGGTAGCGTGCGAGCCTTTCAACGTGGGGGTCGTGGGTTCGATTCCCACCAGAACCCTTGGCTACAACGAGACGACGGTTATTGTTACCAGTTCTCGGTTTGGTTGAATTTATTAAAAATCTGAGTAGTAAATAAATAGAAAGAATAAATAAAAATAATTGATCATGTATTCAAAACTATTTATTACGTTTTTTCAGAGGTTGGTTTACTTATCCAAGGTGGAAGTTTTTCCCTTTGTTCGTTTTTGCCCATTTCCGAACATAACCAGCCTATGACCATAGGACAAGTTCGTGCCAAACTTCTGAAATCTAGATCTTTGAAATAAAGATGAACGAACCAATGGACATTGCTAAAGTGTCTTAGAATCGATCACTGATCAATAAAAATCTCTGGAAATTTCAAATTACAAATGATATTTTAGAATTTTAATTGATCTTTTACGATTTACCTCTGTTAAGGCTAGAGTTTGCAAATAATCGAGATATTTCATAATCGCGATTACGATTAAAAAAATTGCCGTTAATAGCGATTATCGATTAATCGAATTTTTAAAATAATTTAAGTAGTAGTTGCTTTATTTAAAAATTATTTTAAAATTTACATTTCAGAACGCACGAAAATACAAAAATTAATCCCCAGCAAAAATAAATCGAGATTTTGGTTGTCTAGGTATTTTTTATATAGTATATTATAGCGCATCGAAAGAGCGCTCTTGCGAAGTTTTTGTTAAGATTCTTTTGTTTAAAAACTGTTGGGGGCAGAAAATTAATGGAGGTCGGTCTCACATTTCACCCCTCCACGGGCAGTTCTAGGGCAGTTGTAGGGCTTTTTGGGGATTTTTACCACTTTACGCCCAACTTTAGGCTCGTGCTTTCTTTTTCGAAACTATAAAAATTAGAGGGTATCGCGGATCGAAATCGAAAACTGGTGAGCTACCCACGCCTAATAGTGCAAATTGAAGAACCGTTTTTTGTGTTTCAAAGTTAAAAAAAAAAATTTCATAGGTATCCCACCCCCATCTCACTAAGCGACCCCATAGCTCATAAAGGAAATGACCTAAGCTTTTTTTTGAGTCAAAAAAAAAAAATAAAAGGCCCCGATTTGTGGAAAAAGTCAAAAAAGTTTTGGATTTTTAAGAAAGAAAATCAAATTTTTTTTTTCATATTTTTTTATATTTTTTTTTCGAAAGACTGAAGAAATAGCTATCTAAACTATTTGCGACACATTTTGTTAAAAACAAAAGGTAAGAAGTTACATGGATGAGAATAAACACCTCTTTGGCCAAAATGTCAAATTTCGACCCCCTCTAACTCAGAGAGTCCTTGACCGATCTCGTTGAAAAATTGTGTCTGAACTACTATGCAATAGGACTAGGACAAATTTCATCCCGATCTAAAGACATCGGTTTCAAAAGTTTTGTCAGTTGACACGAAAACCCCCATATTTTTAAAAAACCATATCTATTGGTTACTAAGATCAGAATTTAAATTTTACTTTAAATTTGTATGACTTACGAGAAAAACTGAAAGCAAAATTGGAAACAAGTTAAATTAATCATGGGTCAACCCAACAACATTTTCCGTTCCAAATAATCGGTCCAGAACGCATCATATTATCCTGCAATTGATTCTACTTAACATTCTACAATCAATGATTTTTGTCTGAAATTGTGCCGAAAGCAATCGTTTTTAGATCAAATAGTTGTTTTTGAAAAATAATTTTATATAGAAAATTTTGTAGTGATTATCGTAGAATATATTCAAGAATCAATTGCAAAAGGAATCAGTTCCAAAAAAATTTGAAACTGATTTAAATTCGTTGTAAAAACAGTGTATTTCATAGAAAATGATTAATCGTAATCGCATGATTTTTTTTGTCGATTACGATTACGATTAATTGGTCCAATTAATCGCGATTACGATTACGATTTTAATCGTTTTGCAAACTCTAGTTAAGGCTGTAGTCAAAGCTTAATACCTTTCTGCAATAAAACAAAAACGTTACATAGAAAAATTTTACACTCAAAAATATTGGTTTTTGAAATATTTCTAAATAGAAGGCTTCAATACAAATTACAGTTGGAGCACATTTTATAAAAATGTAATTTTGAATGGAACGCCACTTAGGAAGTAGAGATAGAACGTAAGTATGTTTAAAAAAATGTTGGAGGTTAAAAATAAATGGAGGTCAGTCTCACTAATGACCCGTCTCGGACGCACCATTTGACCGGTAGAAGCTGATTAAATAAAACAAATTTACAAAAAATAAAAAAAATTGTATGGGGACCGCCTTAACACTTAAAGAAAGGGGGTAGGTGTGTCCAGAGAAAATGTTTGGACTAAAAAAATTTTGTGGGTCGGTCATATATTTTATTGCTCTAAGGGCACTTTTAGGGCAGTTAGAGCGGTTGGAGCAAATTTAAAAAAAATGTCATTTTGTGTGGAAGCCCCATTAGAAATCGGAGATAGGGTATTAGTTTGTTGCGAAGAAATGTTTGGACGTAAAGTTTAATGTAGGTCGGTCTTGGAAATGATCCATCTATAACGCACCATTGGAGCAGTACAAATGGTTTTAAGATTGGAAAATTACGATACAATTTTTTAAAAAATTTTTATAAAATAGCAGTAATCGATATCCCACTATCCTACTGGACAAACAATTTGTAGAATCGATAGAAGTTTCACACAAAAAAATTTCAAAAAAATCGAAGAGTACAAACATTTTCAAAAATGAGATTTAAATTTTAAACTTAAAAATCGCATACTAGAGCGCATTTAAGAATTTTTTTTTTTAAAGAACGTAAAACAACCAAAATTTTGAAAAAAAAAAAAATTTAATATGTACCATTATTGACGAAGTTATGAGTACAAGAAGTTTGAGTAAAGGAACAACCTACCAATTTTTAAAAATTTGATATCTTTTGAACGGGTCATAAAAAAATCTAAAAATTTACCACGAAGAAGTTTTCGAAGGGTACTAAAAATAGAGCTGCAAAACTATCGATAGTTTTGCATTATTCGATATTTTTGATAGTTTGCTTTTAAACTATCGATAGTATCGGATATTTTGAAGAATTGTAAGTTTTTTCATAAAATTACGTTGTTTTCCATTAAAACTGGATACTTCTGGACACATAAATAATAGTTTTTGCCGTTCAATGCCACTCCAGTCTATTTTAACTAACTACGGCGATCTTCCACCGTGCCTTGCTTGTTCTGTCTAGACCTTTTATTTCGCAATAATATTCACACGAGATTACTATCGATAGTCCATTTCAAAAAAAAACTATCGATAGTACCATCGATAGTTTTGCAGCTCCAACTAAAAACTGTCAACAAATTGGGAAAATCTAAAAAAAAAATTTCAATGTGTCCGATTTGACATGGAATGACCCATATATATGGGGCCCCTGTAGGCTAGTTGGTAGCGTGCTAGCCTATGAAACAGGGGGTCGTGGGTTCGATTCCCACCAAAACCCTTGGTCAATTTCGCTACAACGAGACGACGGTCATTGTTACCAGTTCTCGGTTAGGTTAAAATTATTTAAAATGAGTTGTAAATAAAAATTGGAAAAATAAATAAAAACTGATCATTGGATCAAATTATTATTATTATTATATATGATTTCCTTTAACTCCTATTGGAGCATGGGGCGTCCACTACGGCTGTTTTTCAACTAAAACGGTTTTGCACAAGGTTTCTAAGTTGACTCTACAAGACGAATCCATTTGAAATTGGAAAAACTCGGTCCATGTTTAGACATAGCTCGCATACTAACGTTTCTTTAAAATTTGGCTCAAATGACTCTAATAACCCTATTATAATAGGTATCCTTTCGAAACTTGGCAGGTAAACATAATTATTATTCAAAAATTATCAATCCAAATTTTAAAGGAATCGGAACAGTTCTTCTTGTAGTCCCCATATATTCGATCTTCATATTTACCTCTCAAAATTCATGAAAATAGGAAATATTTGATAAAAATTTTGGTTTTCAGGTGTTAAACGTGTACTTTTGGAGGCCTTATCAATTCTGAATATACATAATTAGACCATTTTTTGACTTAGACCCCAAACGAAAATTTCGCCCGATATTGGCGAATAAAAATAATTTTTCTCAAATTTTATTTGTGTATTTCCTACACTAATTAAAGATCTAACGAAAGATAAATACAATCGGTCCATGTTTGGACTTAGGAAATCTGCCCCCAAAATATTTTGTATGCAAAAACAAATAAAAAACACATTTAAAACTAGTGAATAAACAATTCAAAACCATCATAGTAATTATTCATGTGTTTTAACAAACATCAAAATGTATTTTTTACTGTTGACAAAATTTTCTAAAATAAATAATATTAAGCATTAAAACAATACGTTTTTTTCATTAATTTTTACCAACAAATTCAAAAAAATAACCTACCAAAACATTAAAAATTAATGATAGTTCTGTTATTTTTACCAACAAATTCCAAAAAAATAACCTACAAAAACATTAAAAATTAATGATTTCGTAGGTTATTTTTTACAATTTTCTATTGAAATATTTTTTTTAAAAATTTTTAATAAAATTTTGGGGAATCGATCCCGGCAATCAACTAAATTCTAGCCAGACACTCTACCCATCGTGCCAAAGTCACCTGATACAAACATCTTTTTATATTTCTATAAATAATTTTTTGATTTTTTTTTTCCACAAAAAAATAACCTAATTGTGTAGGTAAAAACTAATGATATCTCATTAATAAATACCAACAATTTAGAAAAAAATTACTTACAAAAATCATAAAAAATTTAAAGAATAATCAGTACACTAAAAAAAAAAACTGTAAAGTTAGCAAAAAATTTAGTTAATATTAACTAATAAAACACCTAATTTTGAACCTACTAAATTTCTAGTTAATTTAACAAAAAATATTTAGTTAACTTTTCGTTGAATGAATGTAGCAAAAAAACCGTAATTTTAACTAAAAATTCAGCTGAAAATTTCGTAACATTTTTTATTAGTTGAATTCAGCTAAACTTTTTGTAAAAAATTTTAAGTTTGTTAAATATTGGTTTTAAACACTAACACTTCACTTATTTTTTCTTATTTTTTTCACAGCATTAAGTTCAGCTTAAGTAGGACTTATGAGATTTGCATAGGAGGCTACACAAGAAATGTTTAAAATTTTTCACTTGACAAAAATGTTACAAAAAATCAGCAAATTAATTAGTAAAAATTCGTAAACTCAGTTTTAAAGTCAACAAAAAAAATTAATTCAAAATTTGTACAAAACTAGTATTTTTGTAAATAGAACTTAACTAAAAAAAGTAGTTAAAACGCTGATTTTAACTAAAAATTTGCTAAAAAGCCAGTAAACTCGAGTTAACAAAAATAATTTTGTTAACTTTACAGTTTTATTTTTTTGAGTGTAGTTTTTACTTACAAAACAAAAAAAAATTAATTTAAAAATTAAATGTTAATGAAAGTCTTTATATTTTAGTGTGTTATTTTTAAAACAATGGACAGAAGTAGTCATTAATAAAAACTGAACATCAAACAAATGTTTTTTCTTTTAAAAACAACTAAACGTAAAAATTTGTAAATAAACTACAAACAGTTAATGACATAATTTTTTGACTGTGGTGTAGGGTATCATATTTTCGGCCACGGTCATAATCGATTATAATTTTCTTACTTGTTTTTATCTTTAGTTCATTTCAATTGCGAACAATTAACATTTCTGTAAATACATTTTATCATCATGACAATTTAAACCCAAATGATATGGCTAGGAAAAATATATGAGCTTGATATTGTCATAAAATAAAAAAAAAATAGATAAAATACATATAAAATGAGGATAAATAAAATGTCTTAATGTACATTTAATCAATGTTAACAATAATCTAAGGGTATAATCGATATTTTCCACTACCACCACCAACTAAACTAAAGATATGGTTATAACTAAATATGGGACAGAAAAATGAGGGCGAGAAAATATTACAACAGCAATGTAGAAAAGAAAAAAAAAAACTGTAACCATAAAAAAAATATAATATTTTATGTATGGACTTAATAAACAGTAATGGGTGAAACAAAGGCACTTAACATAATTTTTTTTCATATGGTTGATTCTGAGATAACCGCACTCAAAAAATTATGTCATTAACTGTTTATAGTTTATTTAAAAAGTTTTACGTTTAGTCGTTTTTAAAAGAAAAAACATTTGTTTGATGTTCAGTTTTTATTAATGACTACACAGAAAATAATATCGTGATTTTTTTTTTAATTAAAAATGGATTTGATATTAAATTTAACTTCAATTAAACATTTTAATTGATTCAATTAATGTTTTAATTGAATTCTTAACTTTACTGAAAATAAAAATAAAATAAACAAACGAAACCGGTTTTATATGCTTTAGTGTTAGTAGCAAATGAAAAAATAAAATGCAAAAAACAACAAAAAAAACTTTTGAACTATTGTTTTGTATATTTTGGTGGTAGCAGCCAATGAATACATGAAAGCAACAAAAAAATTTAGTTCTATTGTTTTCTTTAAGGCGAGCGGTCGTTGCGGATAAATTGTTTTGATAATAAAATGTGTACAGTTGTGTTTTGCACATTGAAATATAATACAATTTTTTTTTGATTCAACTTTACTAAAGCGACAAAAATGCATGCAATAACAAGATTTAAAAATAAAAATGTAATTTTAAATAGTTATTGATATTTTAAAATACTACTATAATGTTTCTATGCAAAACTATACCAAGTGTTTATATTTAATAAAGAAAATAAATTTCTTAATAATGTAAAACAAAAACATTCTATGTTTATTTATTTTTAGGCATTTTTTAAAGTTCAACTTTTAAAATTAAATTGAGTTTTGGTATTTTTTCAATTAAAAATTTTATGTGAATCAATAAATCTATATTATTGATTTTCAATTTTATATTAATTTATATTTATATATTTATTTATTTAATTACAATTTTAATTGGTTTTCCATTTTATTTTCAATTAAAAGTTTAATTGATTCAATTAACAATTTAATTAAGTTTTAAAACTGTTTTCAAACAAAATGAGTAATTAATATGCGCATTTTCGTGATACGTCCGAAATCAATTAATTTTTTAATTGAATCAACGAATTTCGTAATTGAAATTCATTTTTATTTTTTTCTGTGTACTTCTGTCCTTTGTTTCAAAAATAACACACTAAAAAATAAAGACTTTCATTAACATTTCATCTTTAAAGTCATTTATTTTTGTTCTGTATGTAAAAACTATTGATTATTCTTTAAATTTTTAATGATTTGTGTAAGTAATTTTTTTTAAATTGTTGGTATTTTTTAATGAAATATCATCAGTTTTTACCTACACAATTAGGTTATTTTTTTGTAGAAAAAAATTCAAAAAATTATTTATAGAAATATAAAAACATATTTGTATCAAGTGACTTTGGCACGATGGGTAGAGTGTCTGGCCAGAATGTAGTTGAATGCGGGATCGATTCCCCAAAATTTTATTAAAAAATTTTAAAAAAATATTTCAATAGAAAATTGTAAAAAATAACCTACGAAATCATTAATTTTTAATGTTTTGGTAGGTTATTTTTTAGAAATTTGTTGGTAAAAATAACAGAACTATCATTAATTTTTAATATTTAAGTAGGTTATTTTTTTCGAATTTGTTGGTAAAAAAGAATGAAAAAAACGTAATTTTTTAATGTTGAATGTTATTTATTTTAGAAAATTTTGTCAACAGTAAAAAAAAAATATTGATGTTTGTTAAAACAAATGAATAATTACTGGGATGGTTTTCAATTGTTTCTTCACTGATTTTAAATGTGTTTTTCATTTGTTTTTGTCCACAAAATGTTTTGAGTGTTATAATTTCAAAGAAATCATATGTTTTTTTAATTTAAAAATAAATCCCTATAAATTAATATAAGCTTTCTAATGATATTTATTTTTTTTAATATAAAAAAAAATATTATTTTTGCCATTTTTTCATTAAATTTTAGCTTTTTTTCATTGTCACCTTAAATTTCCTTCAATTCCCTTATAATTTTACCCACCACTGCTTAAGCAACAACTAACTTTAAGCAATATTTAATACTGGTCGCCGGAGTAAGAAACGAAATAAAAATCGTTGAAAAAATGAATCAGTAAGCAGAAAAAAATATATAATATAAAATATAGAGTAATAAAAAAGGAATAAGCAAAATCTGTAATGACATGGACAATTGCTGGGACAATGATTTTTATAACACCAAAAGATAGCGACTTTCCTTTCATGTCTTTTCATTATCCAAATAAGATTTTGCTTGCTTTCCATAAGACTCTTATTTGGTAAGAAATATGAACACCAGCATTAATGTCAACTTTTATATGCTGTGAAAAACAAAACACTGAAAAAAATTAAAGGGAATGATAAAAAATTACAATTTTTCTGCTTTAACTATGCGAGAAGTTTTCGCATCGAAAAAAATAAATAAATATTAGAGTCATCTTATACTTAACAGAGTGATTTAAAAAAATTGCTTTGCGTTTTTTTCGTATTCGATGTTTTTTACATTAGTAGCATTGTACTCACCCTGTAAAAAACTAAATGACTACAATATTGTTTTATTTTTCTCGATGCGAAAACTTTTCGCATAGTTACAGAAACTGGGCACTGGATGCCCCTAGAGTAATCGAATGTATGACCGACACTAGTTTTTTAACCCCAACATTTTCTCGCAAGCATTAATACTGTCAATCTTTTAACCCTTGAGATGGTTCCCATATTATTTTTTTGTTTTTTTATATTTTTTGTTAGAACATCAGCTCCTACTGCTCTCATGGAGCCCCCTAGAGAGATAAAATGTAAAACCGCCTCCATAAATTTTCTCCCATTAAATATTTTCAGAATATTTACACACCTTACCACATAAGATGTGCAACACGATTTTGTATATTGGATGGGACCAAAAAAAAGTTAAAGTTTACCAAGAGTAGATCAAAACCTCCGAAGGATAAAAAACTTGGCTCGAATTTTTTTCGGCGCACTGAATTTTTTAAATTTTCTTCAAAGGCGTTTTGAATAAGTCAAAAAAATAAGTAATAAGTCCAATTCTGAGATAAACAATGTTAAGACATGTCTTGAGTAAAAATTGATGGCGGTTCTTTTCTTAGAAAAGAACCACCATCAAATTCTACTGAAGACAGGTCTTAACATTATTTACCTCAGAGTTAGAATAAAATTTGCACTCACGTGTTGAAAACACACTAAAAATACTTTGAATCACATTAGTAAGCCAAAAAAATATTTACCAAGTGGTTTTGCAGCTAAAACAAAATTTTAAACTCCAAAAAATTTTTCGCTCGAAAAAAATTTACACTCAAGAATTTTTTTTTTACAAAAAAGTCGAAAAAAGTTTTTTGTTAAGCATAAAATCATTCTAGACAACATTTTTATACATTTGTGAATTCCGCCAAGTCTATATATGAAACTGATGTCTTCCGATCGGGATGAAATTTCCACCAAGGTTTTTTAACGACATCGGTCAAAGACTCTCTGAGTTAGAGGGGGTCGAAATTTGACATTTTGGCCAAAGAGGTGTTTATTCTCATCCATGTAACTTCTTACATATTGTGTTTAGCAAAAAGTGTCCCAAAGAGTTTAGATAGCTATTTCTTCAGTCTTTCGAAAAAAAAAATATAAAAAAAATAAAAAAAATTTTTTTGATTTTCATCGGAAGACATCGGTTTCAAAAGTTGTGTCAGTTGACACGAAAACCCCCATATATATTTTTTTGAATATTCGGCTTCGGTTTCGGCCGAATAGTGAAAATTTGGCCGAATATTCGGCTCTGTCGGTATTTGGTCGGACACTAAAAATCATTCTAGACAACATTTTTATACATTTGAAAATTCCGCCAAGTCGAATTTCACGTTTTTACTAAATAAATATATATTTTTTTTGAATATTCGGCATCGGTTTCGGCCGAATAGTTAAAATTTGGCCGAATATTCGGCTCTGGCTGCGGCTTTGGCCAAAAAAAAGTGTATTCGATCGGACAATAGAAATCATTCATAATATTTTTAGTTTTTTGGTGCGCTGAATCCGAATTTGGCCTTAAAATTGCTCTACCGTGTCAGGTTTTTGAGATATTTAACATCAATTGATATATCAAAAACTTAATGAGATAGAGCAATTTCAAGGTAAAATTTGAATTCAGGGGGACAAAATCCTTTTAAATAATGATACATTATGTTCGTTTAATTTTTTTGCCTGGGTTGTCCGAACGCCGATTTGGTGAAAAATCTTTATTTTATTTTTTAGAATTATCACAACTCTGTCAATTGTCATCCGATTTTTTCAGGATAAAGCTAGTCGTATTCAGAATTAAATTTTCTTTAAGAATACATGTTGTTGGACGAACTATAGCAGAAAAAAATCGATATACTTAACAAATTTTCCAAAAATAGCAAAAAATTAGATATTGTTCCAAAAATCCAGTGGCGGGTACAGTTTTTGGGTTTGGGGGGACATTTTTTTTACTTCGAAAAAAAATCATAAATTAACCTTTGTTGACGAGCGGGTACAGTTTTTGGGTTTGGGGGGACATTTTTTTTACTTCAAAAAAAAATCATAAATTAACCTTTGTTGAAGAGCAAAAAGAGATATTTTTTTTCAAAAACAGACATTTTTCGTGAAAAAATTATTTTTTATAGGGAAAATATCTCAGAATATATGACTTTTCTTTACGAAAAATGTCTCAGAATCTGAAATTTTTTTTGTTCGTGTAGAAAAATTTTCAGATTTTTAAAAGGAATTTAAAAAAAATTTAAAAAAATATATATATTTTTCGTATGGAATAGAAGAGTATAAATCTGAGAATTTTTTAATAGAAGAAATTCTTCCTACATAGAAAATATCTGATTTTTGAGACATTTTTCGTGAAAATTTTTTTTTATAGGGAAAATGTCTCAGAGTATAAGACTTCTTCTTTACGAAAAATGTCTCAGAATCTGAGACTTTTTTCGTACAGACAAATTTTCAGATTCTAAGAATTTTTTTTCCACAGAAAAAGTCTCAGATTCTGAGACATTTTACTATAGAAAAAGTCTTAGATTCTTCGACCTTTTTCCAATAAAAAAGTCTCAGATTCTAAGACCTTTTTACTTAAGAAAAATTTTCAAATTATGATATCTTATTCCTAAAGACAAAGGCTCAGATTCTCAGACCTTTTTCCTAAAGAAAAGTCTCAGATTCTGAGAGATTTTTCTTATAAAGAAAAAATTATCTAATTATTAAAATCTAAATTCTGGTACTTTTTCTCTAAAAAATAAATGACAGATTCTGAGACCTTTTTCTGATTCTGAAATCTTTTCCTATTCTAAGACACTTTTCCTATAGAAAAAGTCGGAGATTCTGTGACCCTTTCCTAAAGACAAAAGTTCCAGATTCGGAAATTTTTTCCTATAGAAAACGTCTCAGACTTTAAGACCTTTTTCTCTAGAATGGTCATAGATTCTGAGACCTGTTTCCTATAGAAAAAGTCTGAGATTCTGAGACATTTTTCTAAGATTCTGAGACCTTATTCCTATAAAAACAGTCTTCGATTCTAAGACCTTTTTCCCGTAGAAAAAGTCTCAGATTCTGCGAGCTTCTACCAAGTCGGTAAGTTTCAACTTCTGAGACTATTTTTCAACAATTAAAAGTCTCAAACTTTAAGACTTTTTTCTTTTTAAAAAAGACTCAGATTCTGAGCCCTCTTTCCTTAAAATAAGTCTCAAATTCAGAAATTCTGACACTTTTTTTCCATAGAAAAATTCTTCTGCGACCTCTTTCCTATAAATAAGTTTTGAGACCTTTTTCACATAAAAAAGGCTCAGATTCTTATCACAATTTTCATATTTTTTTCTATGAAAAACTTTTGGACTTCCAGTTTTTTACCTTCGGAAAATTTTTTAGAAAATTTCCCTATTTCTTTTTCATTCCTTTTCTTTCTTTTTTTTCTTATTTTTTTTTTTCTTTTTTCTTTTTTTTCTTTTCGCGCATGCAAAAACCAATACTTATTTTTCTTATATGTATAGACCAATTCACACACACAAAAATCCATATCCTTTTTCTATCCAAAACAGGTAAAAAATTGAAAATTTTCTAAGTTACACGTGGTTTAGTGAGAAATGTCCCAAAAAACGTTTTTTTGACAATAATTTTAAAATTTTGAGGGTGTCTAGCAAGTTTGATGGGCATTTTTGTGATCTTTTCGACAAGACCTACAAACTTAACAACCTCATTTGAAAAGTATATTCGATTTTGTTTATTTTGTAGCACAGTGTTATTGTTGGACTTATTCAAAACGCCTTTGAAAAAAATTGAAAAACTTCAGTGGGCCATAAAAAAAGAACTCAAGCTAAGTTTTCAAAACCCTTCTGGGGATTTAGTCTTCTATTGGTATTCTTTATTTTTTTTTGTCCCCGTTCAAGATACACGCGAAGACCCCAAATTTGTTGCACACTGTTATTAGTTTGATGCACTGTATATTATTGGCCCTTGATACATTCTAAGATAATCTATGAATTCTATGAACCAAAAGAGCTAAATCCCTGAAATTTGGCATGAATATGTCTCATGGTCAAGTTCGTTTATGTTCAAAAATGGACCAGGGGAAAAAAGTTAAAATTTATAGAAACAAAACTACCCCTGATCAAGGAAAAACAAGTAGAAAAGTTAAATTCGACTTTGCCGAATCTATGAATTCCCTCCACAATGCCTTTTTTTAAAGGATAGTACATTTTTAACTTGAAAAAAATTAACAATTTTGATTAGAAATATTTTATTTTGAGTAAAAAACTCTGTTTTTGTCATTAAAAAAAAAAAAAAGAAAAATTACAATTTTTTTTTTTGAGTGTAAAACTTTTTCGAGTGTAATGTTTTTTTACTGTAAAAATATTTCTGGGTGAATGCACGTACGAATGTACACAAAATAATGACATTTATGTAAAAAAAAAACAATTTTTTTTTTAGTGTAAAATTTTTTTGAGTGTAAAATTTTTTTCGAGTGTAATTTTTAGGTTACCAATGCTTTTCAAACTAAACAGGTTTAAAAAGCATTTACAAGTTTGAAAAGCATTGCTAAGTTACCACCAATGCTTTTAAAACTTGTTTAACACGTTGCATTTAAGATGAATCCAATCTGAAATTCAGGGTTTTGCATATAACTTTTGAACCACTGGACCGATTGAGCTGAAATTCAATACCAAACAGACCTGGGGAACGACAAAGATACATGTCATGTTTCAGCAATTATTGTCTTTCGAAAGTTATCGTGTTTTTTATCTCGTAAATTCGCGGAAAACCCTTGCCGAAATTTAATCTTTTGCTCATAACTTTTGAACCACTGGACCGATTTGGCGGGATTACAATACCAACCGGACCAGGTAAATGACCAACATATACGCCAAGCTTCAGTAGCCTCTGTAAAGTCATTCAAAAGTCAGCGTGTTTTCTACGGACAGACAGACAGACGGATGGACGGACAGACATCGCTAGATCGACTTAAAATCGATCGAGGATCATGAATATATATACTTTATGGGGTCCTAGACCAATATTTCGATGTGTTACAAACGGAATAACAATCTTATATATACCCTCTATCACTAGAGTGGAGGGTATAAAAACACAATTCTTGTACATGTTTTTTATATATTCGGTCAGTAAATCAAACATTTTTATGCCATAAGTTTATTGACCTGCACTTGGACCAAGCGGATCAGGAAAGCAGCGCGCCCCTTTATGGGGCGGGGATATAAACAAATAATACAAATAATGATAAAATTGTACTAATCAATTGAAAAACTGTGGGAAATTTGTGCGCCAAACGTTTGCCGTTAAATCCCCTACCCCTCTCAAAAAAACGAACCTGCATTTATTTTTTTAAATCGGAATTTCCACAAACCCCTTCTTTTTGTCATGATAGTCTTCAATTTCCCAGAATCAGAGAATATTAGTGTTATATTTGAGGAAAATATTTGAAAATCTGAAGATTTTTCCACGAAAAACATGTCTCAGAATCTGGGAAATTTTTAATATGGGAAAATGTCTGAATCCCTAAAAACTGTCTCAGAATATATTTTTACTCAGAATCTGAGAACTTTTCTTTAGGAAAAAAGTCTTAGAATCTAAAAATTATTCTTCCCAACTTGATTTCCAAATTTTTTTCTACATGTGTATTTATTAACTAGCATTGTCTTAAGATTTAATATTTAACTTGTCAGTTATAAACCATTCAATGTTTTATGGGAATAACGCACGAAAATAATCACAAGTGTTGCATACAACATATTAAATAGTACCATTATAACATGTAGAGCATCTTAATCTTTTGCTTATTCATGTTTTTTTTTTCTTCTTATATCAATAAATGTATGTGCTCATATATAAAGTTCCTTCAGTCGACATTTAAGGATACTCTAGTTTGGGGAGCAAACACATGCAAGTGTCTTCTTTCTATCTTGCTATTCTTTTATGATAAGGGGTTATTTAATGTTTAATATTTAATAGTGACCTAGGATAAGAGATGTTACATTTATGAATATAAATCAGAAAAATGTTGCAGGAATATTCTTCCTTTGTTCTTTTCTGTGTTTTTTTTTTTTGTTTATTCTTAATGAATTCTCTTGATAAAGAGAGATTTCTTTTTAAATGGTTAAAAGTCATCACAAATCCTTTGATACTTAAAGAGGGGGGAACAAAATTTAAGATGAAAGCAAAAATTAAAATATATTTAACAATGAAAGGATGTGCATAAATTATTGTAAAAACGGTTTAGGTTTTTTTTCCATAATTCATAAAATATTAATCATACGTCCCCTACAACTATGACGTTGTTACTTTCATCAATTAATATTCATCATACGTTCTGCGAACCTTTAAATGAAATTTATGATTTTAATTTAATTTCTTAACATGGCCAATTCCAAAAAAAATAATAATATTAATCATACATTTCAGGTACCATTACTTAATTTTTTTAATATAGCTGTGATGCTAAGAAATCTCAAAACTCCTTTTTTCAAAATTTGAAAATTTTATTATAAAAATTTAAAATATATAATTATTTTTTCCGAATCCATTAAGAACACCTTGGAGAAGAAGAATATAAAATATGGCGGATATACGTCGGGCCACTTTTCGGGAATTTCTGTAATTGTAATCAAAAAATATTGTTGCAAAATTTGTTTATTTTTTAAATATATAAAATTCTTTAACTATTTTTATTTATTGATAACGTTAAGGTGTTTGTTATCATGCAAAAAACTTTATGCACTTAATTGCTCTGGGCTGCGAAACATTTGCCATTCCTCTGTTGGATTATGCAGGTTAAAAGCTTATTTAATACAAAAATATGTGTGTGTGTGTGTTGAAAAGATGAAATAAAATATACCCAAGAGGCTGATAGCACTATGCATTAGAGTGGCATTTTTTCTTCAACTTTTGATTGGCCTGGAAAATTTTTATTTTGTTAGACCTAAAAATTTTTTTTTGAAAATTTTTCAAAAAACAAAATATATCTTGCGATACATAATGTTAATTATTTTTATGCGCTAAACACGAATATCAAAAGATTTTGAAATTGGTCGAAACGTTTTCGAGATATCTCTATTGCATACAGGTTAAGACAAACTTTAATTAAAAACAAGTGAGAGTGTTAAATTTGGCTGTGCCGAATCTATTATACCCTCCAACATGTAAAAAAATAAAAAAAAAAAAATGTTGACAGGGCGTTGTTTTAAGGGGGGGAGGGTAAGGAAGGGGGAGTGGTCGGTGAGCTGGGGTGACTTCTTGGCCCTCACGGTATATGCTTACAAGTTCATTTTTGTCTGCTTTGTGCACTAAAGTATTATAGTTTTATTATAATTTAAATTATTTTGTTATCCTCGCCCTCAAAAAAGGGGCGGGACAAAAAAGCGACATTTTTTAATCCCCTGGGTCCAAACGCAAGACTATAAACTTCTACGAACATAAAAATGTCTCATTCGGTTCACAAAAATACAAAAAAACTTTAAAAAAATTTGCATTTTTAAGAGGTCGGTTCAGTTCTTTAAGGGTGAACTTTTTTCCTTCTGGTCCGATTTGGCCCATTTCCGAACTTAACCTGCCTAGGAGCATAAGACATATTCATGTCAAACTTGAGGGCTCTAGCTTTTTTATTTTGGACTGCATCGTGTTAACTACAGACGGACGGACAGACAGACGGACGGACATCGCTAGAATGTCTTAAAACCGATCACTGATCAATAATATATATGGGGCATTCCATGTGAAATCGGACACTTTGAAAAACTTTTTTTTTAGATTTTCCCAATTTGTTCACAGTTTTTAGTACCCTTCAAAAACTCCTTCGTGGTAAATTTTCAGATTTTTTTGATGACCCGTTCAAAAGATATCGAATTTTTAAAAATTGGTAGTTTGTTCCTTTACTTAAACTTCTTTTAATCATAACTTCTTCAATAATGGTCCAAAATTCAAATTTTTTTTTTTCAAAATTTTTGTTTTTTTTACGTACTTTCTAAAAAAAAAGCCCAAAAAATTCTTAAAAGCGCTCTAGTATGCAATTTTTAAGTTTTAAAATTTAAATCTCATTTTTGAAAATGTTTGTACTCTTCGATTTTTTTGAATTTTTTTTTGTGTAAAACTTCTATCAATTCTACAAATTTTTTGCCCAGGAAGATCGTGGGATAACGATTATTACTATTTTATAAAATTTTTTGAAAAAATTTTATTGTAATTTTCCAATCTTAAAATCATTTCTACTGCCCCAATGGTGTGTCATAGAGGGGTCCTTTATAATACCGACCCCCATTCATTTTTACGTCTTAACATTTCTTTGGAACAAACTAATACCCTATCTCCAATTTCTAAGGGGGCTCCACACAAAAAAAGGACATTTTTTAATATTTGTTCCAACCGCTCTAACAGCCCTAATATTGCCCTTAGAGCAACAAAATGTATGACCGACCCACAATATTTTTTTAGTCCAAACATTTTCTCTGAACACACCTACCCTCTATCTTTAACTGTTAAGGCGTTCCCCATACAATTTTTTTTATTTTTTGTAAATTTGCTTTATTTAATCAGCTTCTACCGGTCCAATGGTGTCATTAGTGGGGGAATTAGTGAGACCGACCCCCATTTATTTTTACCCTACAACATTTTTTCAAAACATACCTAGGCCCTATCTCCACGCCCTAAGTAGGCTCCCATACAAATAACAGTTGGAGCAAATTTTATAAAAATGTAATTTTGTATGGGAGCCTACTTAGGGAGTGGAGATAGGGCGTAGGTATGTTTTGAAAAAATATTTTAGGGAAAAAATAAATATGGGTCGGTCTCACTAATGACCCCTCTCAGACGCACCATTGGACCGGTAGAAGCTGATTAAATAAAACAAATTTACAAAAAATTTTGAAAAAAAAAAATTGAAATTTGGACCATTATTGAAGAAGTTATGATTAAAAGAAGTTTGAGTAAAGGAACAAACTACCAATTTTTAAAAATTTGATGTCTTTTGAACGGGTCATCAAAAAAATCTGAAAATTTACCACGAAGGAGTTTTCGAAGGGTACTAAAAACTGTAAACAAATTGGGAAAATCTAAAAAAAAAGTTTTTCAAAGTGTCCGATTTCACATGGAATGCCCCATATACTTTATGGGATCCCCGACCGATATTTCGATGCGTTACACACGGAATGACAAAGTGAGTATACCCCCATACTGTAGTTGGAGGGTATAAAAAATAAATTTGACCCAGATCCGATCATTTTAACCCTTGGCGCCTTTAGATCAAAGCTTTGGCCACACCCCTCTTCAAGCAAGTTTAGGTTGTGTTTAAATGGTGACAAAATCGGCTAATGGCATTTCACTTCTCTTTATTTCGAACTTTAAAAATAGCTTATACGAAATTCGTAGCTGATCCTCTTTCCGAGTTATAGCTAAATAATTACACTGTTCGACAACAAAAACCTCCCAATGAAATAAACACATTCTCATGAAATTTTACTTTATCTATAAGAAAAAACATGTCAAAAAAAGTTTAAAATCATTAGTCAAAAATGTTTTGAAAACTGGTATATCTTTGTTGAAAAGTGTTTCAGAATCCGATAATTTTGGTAATTTTGGCAGAAAAATGTCTTTAAATTTGAGAGCGTTTTAAATTTTTGAATTTTTTGGTACACTCAAAAAAAGACCTTGTCAAATTACAAAAATAGTCCCGTAATCCCATTTTACCAATATTTGACAGTTTTTTTTTTGTTTTTTAACAAAAAATTTTCGATCGGAATTTAAATTTTTCTTTGTAATTTAACATTTTTTTTTGTAAATGTACAAATTTCCGAGGTAATTTTACAAAAAAAATCTAGCTAACAATAAGTCACAAGAATTCCTTGTAAGTAGTATCGCGTCAAAAAAGTTGTAAATTTAAAATTTTTTTGGTAAAAGTTTTGTAAAATTACCAAAAAGTTCGTAATTTTTACTAGAAATTCTCGAAAAATAGGAGGTAGCACAAAATCTAGTAAAGTCACGAGAAGTCCTTGTAATTTTTAACGCATCAAAAAAGTTGTAAGTTTACGATTTTATTGGTAACAAGTAGTGTATTCAAAAAACCGGCCATTTTCAAAAACCGGTTTTCGGTTTATTCGAAAAAGCTTATTTTTGAAAAACCGGTTTCCGGTTTCGGTTTTAGCAAAAAAACCGGTTAAACCGGTTTTTTTCGGTTTTCATTCTTCAGATTAAAAATTAATAAAACTTAATTATATTTTTACAAAACAGGCGTAACCCAATAAACACAAAATCGATAAGTCATAGCGAAAATAGTATCATCTGTATGACACCGTTTACGTCGCACAATTTCGCTGGAAACTTCGACAGAAAGTAACAACTAAATTTTAGTTCTTTGCAATTGCGAGCGGAAATCCGTTTATTGAATTGTTTAAAGAGCACAATTAATAATAAATTCAGATATCGGAATTTGAAATTCAGATTTCAACATTTTTAAAGGAGAATTTAAAAAAATGGTTTGCCATAGAACTCCAAGGTGCCAAATTTAAAAAATATATATTGATTTCAATATTAAACGAAGAGACGGACTTCCGGAACTCGTTGATATATTGATATTTACATACCAACATATCCACAAGCTGATTATGGAAGCACCGCTAAGTTTTGTGAGTGTTTCTAAAAACTGTGTAATGTCAATTCATATTTTAAATCATTATATTATAACTTTTTATAAAAACCGGTTAACCGACACAAAAAAACCGGTTTCTCGAATATTCGAAATTCAAAACTATTCGAAACCGGTCGAGTTTCTAAAAATGAAAAAACCGGTTAACCGGTTTTCGGTTTCGGTTTTGAATACCCTAGTAACAAGCTTGTAAATTTTTTTGTAATATTACAAGCAATTTACCAATAAAATTGTAATTTTTTCTAGGAACTCTCGTAAATTAGGAGGTAGCAAACAATTATTTACGAGGCTTTTTATTTTATACCCTCCACTCTAGTGATAGAGGGTATATATAAGTTTGTCATTCCGTGTGTAACACGTCGAAATATTGGTCTAGGACTCCATAAAGTATATATATTCATGATCCTCGATCGATTCTAAGTCGATCTAACGATGTCCGTCCGTCCGTCTGTCTGTCCGTCCGTCTGTAGAAAACACGCTAACTTTTGAAAGACTTTTCAGAGACTTCTGATGTTTGGCGTATATGTTTATTATATACCTGGTCAGGTTGGTATTGCAATACAGCAAAATAGGTCTAGTGGTTCAAAAGTTGTGATCAAAAGAGTACATTTCGGCAAGGGTTTTTTGCGTATTTACAAGATAAAAACTTTCGAAAGGCAATTCTGAGGATGCTGAAGCTTGATACATTTATTTGTCGTTACCCTGGCACGGTTCGTATTGAATTTCAGCCAAATCGGTCTAGTGGTTCAAAAGTTATTAGCAAAACCGTGAATTTCAGATTAGTTTCACCTTAAATTCACGTGTTGAAAACACGTTAAACATGTTTAAAAAACATTGGCAAGTCACAAAAATATTTTACAACATATTTTTGTCACTCAAAAATATTTTTACACTAAAACAAAAAAAAAATACACTCAAAAAAAATTTTACACCCAAAAAAAATTTTACACTAAAAAAAAATTTGTAAATTTTTTTTTTTTTTTTTTCAAAAATTACTAAAAAAAAGTTTTTTTTACACAAAATAAAATATTTCTAACCAAAATGTTATTTTTTTCACGTTAGAAAATTTGCTATCACTTAAAAAGGTCATTGTGGAGGGTATTCATAGATTCGGCCAAGTCAAATTTAACTTTTCTACTTGTTATTACTTAAAAAGGGTGGAGGGTCGAATTTAACTTTTCTACTTGTTTTTTTTTGCTAATTTTACAAGATTTTTTTGAGTGTAGGAGAAACTGCGTCAACTAAAAACTTTTTTATATGAAAGTGTATTAGAATCTGGAAAATTTTCCAAATTCAAAAAACTATGGAAAAAAATGCTTTAGAAACTTTTTTGGATGAAAATTTTCGTAAATCTGATAAGTTTTCTACTGGAAAATTGTTCCAGAGTCTGGGATTTTTACTATTAAAAAAGTGATTATGAACCAGAAACATTTCCTTTAAAAGAAATTTTTAAATTTAAAAACTATTTTTTTGCCTCTTTTCCACCACTTGGAGTCAAAGATCCACAATGCTTTTTTTCCGCTGGAGGATCCTACATTCCAAATGTTTTTGTTTATTATTTCAGGAATTAAAAAAGTGTACACTTTTTTGACCCCTAGAATCGAAATTTCTAAAAATCCAGCCTTTGTGAATCTATTTTCTAGGAACTGAATCTTCATCTTAATAGGGTTGCCAGACGTCCCGCATTTGGCCCGCTTTTATAACCCGCTTTTTATAACCGATTCCCGCGTCCCGCCCGGAGTACCATATTTTAAAAGCCTAAGTTTTTAAAAGGCTTATTTGTAAGCTTTTGTGAAATTGTTTTACCTTGCCGCCTACATGATGTGGATTTAGAAACTTTTAAAGGAAAAAATTAAGGCCATTTCACACCTGGGGTAAAATCACGTTCGAACGAGATTTCAATCATATGGTCTGCATCATTTCGAACGAGATTTCACCTTAGGTGTGAATTGGGTATAACAAAAAAGTTTACAAACTTAGTGTTTGTTTGAAAAAAATATTTTTCAAAAAATGTATTCCAAAAGTTGCACAATATAGAGTACATTCCGGGAAAAGTATTTATAAAATTTCCATGGAGTAATTCTGGTCCAGCGTTCTATCTTCAAAATGGAAATGAGTGTACTAAAATTTACTTTAGCTAAATTAGTCCTAAAACAGCGCGAAAAAAATGCTTTTGAAAAACAAAAACATTTTTACTATTTCAAAATGCACTAGAAGTTGGTAGTCTCTATTCAAAACAATAAAACTCGACAACATGCTGCTAAATTTTTCAGTTTTGTTCATAAAAATATTTTTGTTCCGCGAAAATTTTTAAAATCTCGCCATTTTTGTAATTTTTGGAAGTTTGTCCCGCATTTTCGAAAAAAAAAATCTGGCAACCCTAATTCTTAATTTCAAGACTCACCCAACTCTTTTTTATTTATAAATAGATTTCGTTCCTCATCGATATTTTAACCTGTTACAAACTGAACGACAAACTTTAATTTAATCTCTTTCACTATATAGAGAGCATAAAAATTAACAAAGCATTATAATTAACATTATAAATAACTAATGACCAAAGAATAGTATCAACCATACTACAATGGGTATGAATCTTAACTTTCACCCCATTTAATTAACTCAATTATAGTATGAAAATAGAATACAGCGCACAGTGGGAGATTTGGAAACTTTTTTTAAAAATAATTTAGCCATTCAGTAAGCACAGGACGAATAACCATGAAATTTGAAATGGTCATAGCTAACGTATTTTCTAGCATAAGTTTGGTAGTTGGAGCTTAGCGGTAGAACGGGAGACGCAGTAGAACCACACCCACTAAGCAGGTTTTTTTTTGGCCTCTACTGGCACATTGTTCACATATAGTTTTTTTAGGAAATCTGATAACAAACAAAAGTTAAAAAAGGAAAATTCGGCTTTGCCGAATGTATTGAAACCCTCCACAATTTCAAAAAGATTATTGCAAAAAACTTTATTTAAAAGGAAATAATTTATAAAAAAAAAAAATTTTTTTAAAAAAATTTCCGCGAAAAAAAATCCGCGATTTTTTTTTTTTTTGTCAAGAAATATGTTTGTACTTGTTTAAATACCATTCGGTGTTCAATTATGTTCACAAGTGTCAATCAGCAGCCTAACTAAAGCATTTTGTATTTTTAGGTTATGTTGAGTACCAACATTTTTGAGGTGTCCTTAAATTTTCGTTCATAACTTTTGAACCGCTAAACCGATATCGCTCTAATGCACACGGTGAGCCTCAGCGATGTTCAGGTTGAACTTTAGTGTCGACGAAAAGTGTAAGCGCAGTTCGATTTCTACATGAATAAATGTCACAAAACTGTTAACAGCGAAATCGTAGCTGATCGCATTCGCGAGATATCGCGAAATTAGTGTTTTTGTATTTTCTAAAATTTTGACAATGAAGTTTTTTAAATATCTTCAAAAACTGGGTATGCAGTTTTAATTGTATTTATTTACATGTCACAACACAGTTAACAGCGAAATCATATCTTCTAAATTTCGCGAGAAATCGCGAAATTACTTTTTTGCTGTTTTTATTTTTGTTTTTATCTACATATATGATTTTTTAAAATTTCATAAAAACATGGTATGCAGTTTTACTTGTGGTTGATCAAAGGTCACACAGCTGTTGACATCAAAATTGTAGGTGCTAAATTTCGCGAGATATCGCGTAATTATATATATATTTTTTTTTTTTTTATTATCTTTTAAACCCGGTTCTTTAGAAATGATAAAAAAAGTGGTAAGCAGTTTGATTTGAACATGCTGGAAGAAATTAAAACTGCCCCCAAAAAAATTATAGCTGCTCACTTTCGCGAGAAATAGCGAAAAACAGCTTTTTGGGGGTATTTCTTGTTTTGATTAATAAAAGAAGTTTCTTTAACATTGTTGAAAAACACGAAATGCAGTTTGACTTGCTATTGATCAAAGGTCATAAGGCTGTTATCATTTAAATTCTAGCTGCTTAATTCTTCGAGATATCGCAAAAAAACTCGCTTATCTACTATTTATTCATTAATTTGTGTTATTTGTGGTCTGTAAAAACATATACTTCAATTAACGACAAAAATGTGGTATGCAGTTTGAATTCGAGGTTATTAGAGGTGACAAAACTGCAAGCATAAAAATTATAGACAATCAATTTCCCGAGAAATCGCAAAATTACTGTACGAGCTTTTATAATAAATTACTTTTTTTTCTTTGGCATCAAAAAAATAAAAAAAATTAAGTAACGACAAGTATATGGTATGCAGTTTAAATTGCCCGTAACTGAAGGTGGTAAAACTGCTGAAATCTATATATTGACGCTAATTTTCGCGAAAAATCGCGAAAAATTTTTCAATTTTTTTTTCATTTATTTTGTATTGTAATATTATTATGCACTCTCTTTTTTTTCAAATAATTCATAACCATTTATTAACTGTCATATTATTTTGAATTATAAGAAATAATTTTTTGGTATTAAATGTGAAAACGAGTTACTAGTTTACAAACAAATTAAAAATTCACCGAATTTTCCGAGATGGGATACAAATGTAGCCACCAAGAAAACAGGAAGAAGGTTTGCGGACCATGTGGAAACAAAATTTATTCCAAAAAGAAAAAATATGAAGGTTTTGCGGTATCTAAAAGTTTAGAACATCTATTAAAAAAACACATAAATGGGAATTTCGATCTTAAGGACCCTAGATATCCTGTAAAATATGAAAACAAATTAAAGATAAATTTTGTGATTTCTTGAGCAATTGAGTTTTTCCATGTTTTCAGTTTTGTGAACTTGCCATGTTTACAATTTTAACAGAATACCATTTTTTTTAGATATTTGAAATAAATCAATGAACCGGCTAAAGGAATTCTTAATAGATTTATAAATAATAGATTTAATATTAACTTTGCGATTCCTTAAAGAATTGACCATATAGGACTTTTGTGTTAGCAATTTAATGTCTTTTTATCATGTACAAATAAAAATGCATACCACGTTTTTACACCATTTCAAAAGAACATGCAAAATTGAAAAATAAAAAAAAAATAAAAAGTATATAAATAATTCCGCGATATCTTGCGACAGTGTACACCTACAACTTTGATGTCAACACCCTTATGACCTTCGATCACGTACACATTAAAGTGCATATCAGCTTTCCACAACATTTGAAAAAAACCTAGAAAAAGTTGAAAAACAAAAATTGACAAAAAAGTTATTTCGCGATTTCTCGCGAACTAAAGAAGATAGGATTTCGATGTTTACTGTTTTGTGACCTTAAAATAAGTACAATGAAAACTGTATACTCAGTTTTTGAAAATATTAAAAAAAATTCAATATCAAAATTTTTTAAAATATAAAATCACTAATTTCGCGATATCTCGCGAATGCGATCAGCTACGATTTCGCTGAAAACAGTTTTGTGACAACTAATCATGTAGAAATCGAACTGCATTTACACTTTTCGTCGACACTAAAGTTCAACCTGAACATCGCTGAGGCTCACCGTGTGCAATACGAAACTGCTCAGGAGAACTTTCAATAAATATGTTAAGTTTCAGTCATCTCCGAGTAATATTGTGGCCGTGATCACCATTTCCATACTCAGACAAACACACAACGCTAGAATGTCTTAAAATCGATCACTGATCAATTATATATGGGGCATTCCATGCCAAATCACTCACTTTTAGGCCCGACCCCCTTCGATTAATTTTATTTTTGGATATGTTTTAGTACGTATTAAATGCAACTTGCAGCCAAATTTTCAGCCTTTTATACCAAGGTGGTGTTGAGTAATCAATTTTTCAAAATGGCGATTTTTTCCAAAAAATGAAAAAATTTAAATTTTCAATCAATTTTGACCAGTAAAAAATATAGATATTTCAAAAAAAGTTGGACAACGTTTTGTTGGTATTTAAATGTAGTTTTAGAAAAAAAATGTGAAAAAATTATTCGAAGTAATTATCACTTATTTTTTGACGTTTAAAAATTAAAATCGACTTTTTGAAAAAGTCCGAAACCTTCGATTTTTTTGTAAAAAACTATAAGAATTCTACTCTAAATTATGCAACTTTTAAGCCATAACTCGAGATGTGATCACAATTCTTTCTATTTTTTTTTTTAATTTTTAAAATTGCACCTTTTATGTTTTGGCTCTGATTTATTTTATATGGAGCTCCAAAAAAAAAAAAAATGGTAGATACTGACCCTAACTTACCCTAAATATATTCATTTGGAGGTAAATATACGTATCACAAAAATTTGGGACGATCGGACATGTGTAAGGCGCTTAGCATGGTCCTTGAAGTTTAAAAAACGGATTACAAGGAAAAATATGAATTTTTTTCTGTTTTCGCAATTTCTTTGGTATTTTAAGTTAAGTTTTAATTCAAATGATTACAGAATTATGATGTGGAGTAAAATGCCTTTCTAATAAGGTACTAAAAACTAAAATCGGTTGAAAATCAGCCAAGTTATTACAACTTCCCCAGGCATCTAGCGTGTGCCATACAACTTGATTAAAAAATACGAGGCCCTTTTTTTAAATTTATTGAAATTTTCTACTGTAATAACATTTTTTCATTATTCATGTTTCAGTGTAATATTTTTTTTGACTTTTCCAAATTTTAAAACAAAAAAAATATTTTTTTTTTTTAAATAGAGATTTCAAAAAACATAAAAAATGTTAGCAAAACACAATATGAAAAATACTTGTCATCTAATAACATTTGAACTTGAAGAATAAAAAAATGTTATTACAGTAGAAAATTTCAATGAATTTCAAAAATCGGATTGTATTGATTAATTAAGTTGTCTGCCACACGTTAGATGCCTGGGGAAGTTGTAATAACTTGGCTGATTTTAAACCGATTTCGGTTTTTATGACCTTAATAGAGAGACATTTTACTCTACATTTCAATTCTGTAACCATTTGAATTCAAAATTAACTTAAAATACCAAAAAAATTAAGAAAACAGAAAAAAATGCATATTTTCCCTTGTAATCCGATTTTCAAACTTCAAAGCCGATGCGGCACGCCTTACCCATGTCCGATCATCCTAAAATTTTCTGAGACGTATTTTTACACCCAAGTTAATATATCTAGGGGAAGTTACGGTCAATATTTACCAAATTATTTTTTTTGGAGCACCATATAAAATAAACCAGACTCAAAAAAAAAAAAAGTGCAATTTTCAAAATTTGAATAAAAATAGAACGAATTACGATCACATCTCGAATTATGACTTAAAAGTTGCGTAATTTAGAGTAGAATTTTTTGACATTTTTAAAAAAAAATCGAAGGTTTCGGACTTTTTCAAAAAGTCGATTTTAATTTTTATACGATAAAAATCAAGTGATAATTACTTCGAATAATTTTTCATATTTTTTTTCTAAAACTACATTTAACTACCAACAAAATGTTGTCCATCTTTTTTTAATATATCTATATTTTTTACTGGTCAAAATTGATTGAAAATTTAAATTTTTTCATTTTTTGGAAAAAATCGCCATTTTGAAAAATTGATTACTCAACACCACCTTGGTATAAAAGGCTGAAAATTTGGCTACAAGTTGCATTTAATACGTACTAAAACATATCCAAAAATAAAATTAATCGAAGGGGGTCGGGCCTAAAAGTGAGTGATTTGGCATGGAATGCCCCATATATATACTTTATGGGGTCCTAGACCGATATTTCGATGAGTTACAAATGGAATGACAAACTTATATATACCCTCTATCACTAACAATAAGTGGATGGTATAAAAATGTCAAGCATTTAAAGTGGTCGTATGCAAAAGGTACCCAACTTTAAGGGGTCCTCCTGCCTACCCCGTTTAACCGCTGGGCTTTAGCTACCAAACTTTAGCTCAAAAATACATTATCTATAAAAATTTCAATTTTCATGGTAATCGTTCCAGTACTTCCTGAATATCTGAATTATTCTTCAAAAATTTTCCAAATCTCCCACTGTGCAGCGCAAAGTTCAGTGTTAAAATGAAAATGAAACTTTAAGTGAAAATTTATGAGTTAAACACAAAAACAACAAAAACTCAAGATTAAATAATTAATAATTAAATAAAAAGGATTAAAGAGGCGCATAGAGAAAAATGTCTTATTTTGGAAATACATAAAATACCTTATGACAGGTGAAAGCAGCTCTACAGGATAAAAAAAGCGAATAAAAGTAAACACAGTTAAGGAAAAGAGAGATTCTGTTTAAAAGAAACACATTCTTTGCAAACCAGTACAACAAGTATTAATTACAAAAATTCAGTTAGATTACAATATTTGTTTTTGAAGAACACACCCACAAAAAACAGACAAAGATTAAAAATTGCTTTAATGGGTTTTTAAAAAAGAAAATGGTGTTAAGGGATATACTGCATACGTTCTATATTCGTAAACGTATACAAAAATTTACAGGATACGGAAGTTAAAGAGTTGCTTAAACACTACAACCGAACATAAATAACGAAAACAATAATATCGAGTTCGACATACAAAGCAGTTTGTTAACACAGCAACACAACAGGATATCAGAGTTGTGTGGTGTAACAAGAAATAAATACAAAAAAAAAAAAAGATTCAACTTTATGAAGAAACATACACAATAGTAGGGCTTCCAATCGGGATGGGTTTTTCTGAATCCCGGGATTCGGGATTGAAGAAAAATTTTCAGGATCCAGATTTTGGGATCCTAGAAAATTCAGAATATTTTTAATCGCGGTATTCGCGGAATTTTTAGAAAATTTTCGGGACTTTTCGGGATTTTTCAAAATTGTTGGGATTCGTAAAAATTTGGGAAGTTCTGTTGAAGTTGTGAACTTCGAACAAGGAAATCATCGAGAGCAGTAATACAGGTAAAAATTCCTTCTTTGAAGGATAGCCGTATTCGGTTATCTTTCGTAGCATATAATTTGCGTGATTCATGTAAATCACTCGTGAGTTTGAATGACTTTCATTTCAACACGTAATTGTGAGTGAGCGTGAAAAAAATTTATTTTATTTTTAGCAATTTTTTTTGTAAAGAAAATATAGCGTGATTGAGTCCGGCGTGAGTCACGCGTGAGAATTTTTTTACTCACGTGAATACTGAGTGTTTGGTAGGTGATTCGATTATTGTTTGCGAGTATATTTGCTGTAAGTAAGAACAGGAGTTAAGGTGTGTCAAAAGCCCTTTCGTCGAACTACCATTAGTTTTTTTAGAATATTTTTGCAAGCTTAACACTTCGCAAACTATTTAGCTTTCGCTTCCACAAAAAAAAAAACAAGTAAGAAAGTTATAGTCGGTCAAGACCGACCATATGATACCCTACACCAGTGTATTCCGGAAAATGGGTCCAAGTCCAAACATGCACCGATTGGAATTGTCTTTTGTTAGATCTTTATTTAGTGTAGAAAACAGAGATAAAATTTTAGTGGAATTGATTTATTTTTTTGTCAATAGACCGATTTAACTGAATATCGGTAGAAATTTTCATATGGGGGACTAAGACCAAAAATGGACCAAAATATATTCCGATTTGATTAGGTTACTTAAGTACACGTTTAACACCTAAAAATTAAATTTTTATCAAATATTTCCATTTTTATGAATTTGGGGCAATTATGTGAACATCGGGAGGGTGGTTTGTATGGGGACTACCAGAAGGACTGACCCGATTCCTTTGAAATTTGGAATGATAATTTGTGAATAAAAAATTTGATTACCTGCTAAATTTCAAAGCGATATCTAATATAATACGGTTATTGGAGTCATTTAAGCCGAATCCAAAGGGGTTGGGGGCTAGGTCTTAACATGGACCGATTTTCTCCAATTTCAATAGGCTTCTTGGACCTTTCAATAGGCGTCCTTGAGCCAAAATATGTTTAAGTTTCAAATTTCTAGTCAATTGATTGAAAATTGCGACCTGTATCGTGCTCAAACCGATAGATATATAGACGGACGGACGGGCATAGCTAAATCGACTCAAAAAGTAATTCTGAGTCGATCGTTATACACCCAAAAAAAACGTGGGTATTCAATACTAAAAATTTTACTAATGAACTAATTTTTTAGTCCAAAATGATCTAGTGCAGGCGTTGGTAATCAATACTGAAATTTTTTACTAATATTGTTCAAAACCAGTAAAAATTACTAATTTTAGTACTTTGAAGATACTAAAAAACTACCGTACTACTGGTAATTAGTAACTTATTAGTAGATTTTGGTACCAAATTACTTACTAATATTTTTACTGCAGAATTATTTTGAGTGTACTTGAAGGTAGGTCTAGGACCAATATTTCGGGTAGTTACAAACATCAGCACAAACTCATTTTACCCTGTACGACAGAGTGGTGTAGGGTATAATAATATATTGTTTTGTGTTCCACAAAATTCATATTTTTACAAATTATTGTAAAAAATTTAAAAATAATATAAATATTAAAAAAAAAATCGGGATCCCGAAAATCCCAGGAGCAAAAATCAAAAATCCCTAGATTCGGGATTCCCCTAATCCCTAAAATCCCGGGATTTTTGGAATTGCGATTTTCGATTGGAAGCCCTACCTTATACACAAAACTATAACACATACAGACACATTGACAAAAGCCCATGTCCACTAAAGCACAGTGGTATTCACCAGAACAAATTTTAATTGACAGGGTGAAAAAATTTACTTCACTCAGAAAATTATGTAAGTTACTACATGTTAGTTAATTGCATATTTTACAGTAGTTAGTTGTTTTCAACTACAAAGTCAGTTGTTTTTGTATGAAAAATATCAAACAACTATTTCTGTTAGTTATTTAAAGTCGTTTTTTTGAACAACTAACAAAAAAGTACTGTGATGTAGTAACAGTTACTTAAAGTAGTTAATTTTATTTTTTTATATCTTAAAAATTTTCAAAGTTTTTTTTCCAAAAAATAAAAATAAATTTTATTTTTTTTTATTTTTCACAACTTTTTTTTTTTTAAAAAAAAAAAACTTTGAAAAAATTTGGTTTTTAATTTTTTTTTTTGAAAAAAAAAAATTATATATTAATTATTTTATTTTTACTACATTTTAGTTGTTTTGACTACAAATGTAAGTAGGTTTTACTACATAAGTCAGTTGTTTTTTGTCAGTTAAAATAACTAACATTGTTAGTTGATTTAACTGAAAAAGTAGTTGACCCCAAAACAACTTACAAAGCAGTTATTTTAACTGACATTTTCAGTTGATTTTACTAACATAATTTTTTGAGTGTTTGGTTCTTTTTATACTTCCTCAAATAAATTTCTTTAGAATTGGATTTAAAAACAAGTGAGAGTGTTAAATTCGGCTGTGCCGAATCTTTTATACCCTCCAAAATGTAAAAAAAAATTTTCAGGGGCGTTTGTTTTTGGGGAAGGGGGTGATGGGGGTCAATGGTGGACGTTGAGAGTACCTTCCCATCCCGATAAATATAATCAATGTTCCATTTATTCAACAAAAATACAAAAAAACACGTAAAAAAGTGTATTTTTTTAGAGGTTGGTTCAGTTCTTCAGGGGGAACTTTTTTCCCCCTGAGCCGATTTTTCCCATTTACGAACTTAACCTGCCTAGGACCATAAGACATATTCATGCCAAATTGCAGAAACTAGCTCTTTTATTTTGGACTGTATCGTGTCATCTACAGACAGACGGACGGACATTCACAGAATGTCTTAGAATCGATCATGAATCAATAATATATACTTTATGGGGTCCCCGACCGATATTTCGATGCGTTACAAACGGAATGACAAAGTGAGTATACCCCCATACTGTGGTTGGAGGGTATAAAAAAGATCTGACAACAGTACTTTCTAAAAATTCCGATGTTAAGGATACTAAAAGCTTAAAAATGTGTAGTTTGGTACTTTTTATATTTTATGAAATGATGGTTCTAGAACCATGAAATTTAAAACGTAGGATACCCTAGCGCAAAAAATATAATTGATCAGTGATCAATTTTAAGAAATTATAGCGATGTCCGTCTGTGTGTCTGTGGAAATGGTAATTGCGGCCAAAATATTACACGGAGATGACTGAAACTTAACATATTTATTGGAAGTTCTCCCAAGCAGTTTGGTATTACATTTGAGCGATATCGGTTCAGCGGTTCAAAAGTTATGAACGTTAATGTAAGGACACCTCAAAAATTTTGGTACATACAACATACAAAATGCTTAAATTCGTCAGATGGTTGACATATGTGAATAATTGAACTTCAAATGGCATTTAAACAAGAAGGAACATATTTTTTGACAAATTTTTACCAAATTTTTTTTTCCCGGAATTTTTTTTTTTTAAAGTAATTTTCTTTTAAATAAAGTACTTTGCAATAATATTTAAGAAATTGTGTAGGTTATGCCGAATTTAACTTTTTTACTTGTTAATGTTTGTACTTATCCTAGAATGCCAATAGTGCTAGCAAATGAAAGAGTAAGATCTCCTCTAAGTTTCCTTTTTATACCCTCCAACTACAGTATGGGGGTATACTCACTTTGTCATTCCGTGTGTAATGCATCGAAATATCGGTCGGGGACCCCATAAAGTATATATATTATTGATCAGTGATCGATTCTAAGACTTTCTAGCGATGTCCGTCGGTCCGTCCGTCCGTCTGTCTGCCCGTCCATCTGTAGTTAACACGATGCAGTTCAAAATAAAAGAGCTAGACCCCTCAAGTTTGGCGTAAATATGTCTTATGGTCCTAGGCAGGTTAAGTTCTGAAATGGGCCAAATCGGACTAGGGGAAAAAAAGTTCCCCCTTGAAGAACTAAACCAACCTCATAAAAATGCTAATTTTTTTGACGTTTTTTTGTATTTTTGTGAACCAAATGAGACATTTTTATGTTCGTAGAAGTTTAAAGTCCTGCGCTTGAACCCAGGGGACTAAAAAACTTCGTTTTTTTTTTTTGCCCCGCCCCCCTTTTAAGGGCGTGGATAAAAAATAATTTAAATAATTATAAAACTATAGTACTTAAGTGCACAAAGCAGACAAAAATTAACTTGTAAACATATATCGAGAGGGTCAAGGAGTCACCCCAGGTCACCGACCCCTCCCCCTACCTTAAAACAACGCCCCTGTCAATTTTTTTTTTAATTTTTTTACATGTTGGAGGGTATAATAGATTCGGCACAGCCGAATTTAACACTCTCACTTGTTTATTATGGCTAACCTGACCAACCATCCCGCTTTTGGCGGGATTATCCCGCTTTTTGATGTATCATCCCGCCTTGAATTTCTATCCCGCTTTTTAAACAAAAGTCCCGCTTCATCCCGCTTTATCCCGCTTTTTGACTTTTAGAATAGTAAAGTAGAATTTCTAATTTTTAAACAATATTTTGAGTATGATTGTTCTGCAGTTTTTTAAAATTTATTTTTGATCACATAAATTTGGTAACATTTGAAATTTTTTACCGTGTTAAAAAAATGTAATGGAAATTACTTCTTAAATTGTCTTGGAACTCGAAAAAATTTCCAAAAACTTTAAAATTAAGTTTTTAGGCGTGGCCAAATATGGAAAAATTGACCAATTTTTGCATGACATCGCTTTATATTTAATTGTTTCAATAGCAACTTACCAATTCTGCCATTTTCAAAACAAATTTATATATAGAGTTTTATATGGGCTATCGTTTGGCATTATTTGTATCTGGAAAAAATTCGGAACTACCCGACTAAAAAAGTTTAGATATAGTAACATATTATTTAATATATTTATATACGGCCATACACAGTACTTTACATAATTATATGTGAATGTATCTTGTATTAAGTTTTACACCCAAAATTTAATATGGTGCCATATAAAAGGATATCGAATCATGTGTTGCTCCACATACAATATATAAAGCTTTATTAAATTAGATGTTGCATATAATATTTTATATGACTCCATGAATGACTCCATGAATACAATATTAGATAAATAAATATATGATAAACAACTCCATGTCTGACCTCATACAAGATGAGATACACATATATATATGGTTCCGAATCGGGGGAAAAAAGTTTTCTAAGTCCCGAGAATTTTTTTTTTAAATTTCCAGACACAAATAATTTTTGCGTTTTGGAGTTAAGAATTTCATTAAAAATGATTTAAACAAAAAAAAAAAATTTAGCCAAATTTTGAAAAATTTTACAAGTCCTGAAAAAGTTTTGTAATATTTTCTAAGTAAAAAAAATATTTTTGGTACATTTTTTGCGTTTTGAAGCAAAAATTTATTATCAAAGTTTTAGGAATTTTTTTTTTAAATTTTGTTTTTTAAATTTCTAAGTCCCGGGCACAATTTTTTTTTGGCAATTTTTTTTTTGTATTTCCCGAAGAAAACTTGGGATAAATTTGAAAATTATGAGATAAAAAAAAATATTTTATGCAAAATTCTACATATTTTATCTTATGATATAAAATAATATACAATTATATCAAATTAGATAAACCCAATATTCGGATCAAAAACAATCATATTTAATCTAATATAACAAATTTTAAGCTATTTTGATCCACCAATTTCATCATCTTATTTTATCCAAATACGTGTTGTGCCATATTAAATTATATATGGCTCAATTTCAAATTATATATGGACCTGTATATTTATTTTTAGTCGGGTATGTTTAAATATTCTAAATTTAACATTAAAATTGATGTAACAAAAAACACGCCATTATATTTTTTAATTTTAAATGAAAGTTCATTAAATTTTCTAGAAAACGAAATTTCAAAGTGCAATTAATTTCAGTTTTAAAGAAAAATTACTTTTAACTTCCAGGTATCGTAGAACAATGTAAAATTCAGCAATTTTTGTATGACATCGCTTTATATTTAATTTTTTGTACTGTAGCTTAAAATTTCTGTAGTTTCCAAAACACATTTATTAAAAAGTTTTGTTTCGGGATATCAAACTGTTTCTGAATTGTTTAAATTTTGGATACAAATGTTTTATTTTATTTTTTCAAAACACGCCAGTTTTACATTTTTCAAAATATTTTGAAATGAAAGATTATTGAATTCTCTACAAAATTTCAAATTTTCAGAGATCGGCGATTTTTTCTTTTCGGGAAAATGAGTTAATTCTTCAAAGTCATTTTTCTCAAAAACAAAAAGTAACTTCTCTCTGAAATGTTGACATTTTGTAAAACACATAATGAACTTTTATGTAAATATAATAAAAAATCAAAATTTGCTTGTTTTCAAAACGAAATTTTTTAATCCAATATTTGAAAAATTTAAAACCAGTTCTGAATTTTTTCCAAAAACAAATAATGTCAATCGATGGTCCGTACAAAACTCTAGTAAATATATTTGTTTTGGAAACTTTAGAACTGTTGAGTTACATTAAAAAAAAATAAAAATAAAGCGATGTCATGCGAAAAATATCCCTATCGCTAATTGAGGGTATAAAAAAGTCCCGCTTTTTAGGTCAAAATCCCGCTTTTTCAACCTTTCCATCCCGCTTTTCAGCCAAAAACAGTTGGCCAGGTTAATTATGGCATATTTCAAAATTTTCAACAAAATATATTGATAACGTTTTCAAAGACTTTTTTTACATCCTTTTATTCTGATATGACAAAATAAAAAATGGAAAAATTAGGGGAGATCCTCCTCTTTCATTTGCCATCACCAGTGTCATCCTAGGACAAGTACAAATATTTCAAAAATATTTTACAAAATGTATCCTTTAAAACAATGAAGTCCTTTTTAAAAGGAAACAGGATCACGAAATGAAAAACTGTAAATGCAGTTTTACTCCATTTGATATTTACTTTCATACGTATATCATCCGGTTCATATTTAATATTGGCTGTCGGACGGTGTATTATGCTATATTTTCACAAAAAAAAATTTTTACGGAAATTTTTTTTTTGCTCAAAATTTTTTTCAGTTAAATGTTTTATTCACTCGAATTTTCGAAATTTTTTATTACAATAATGAAGTACCGGCTGGTGCTTCTATATGGAAAAATTTTCCAGGAAAATGTATCAGAAACTATAAATTTTTCTATACGAAAAAATTTCTTAAAATTTAATAATTTTCTATACTCGATTGTCGGACATTTTTTTTAATACGAGCATTTTTTTGCTAAAATCTGGGATTTTTTTAATCGAAAAATTTCTCAAAAAAATAGATTTTTTATACAAAAAAATGTCACAGAGTCTTAAATTTTTTATTTTACTGTGCAAAAATTTATATCAAAATTCCCAACCATCTAAAGTCTATTAAAAAAATACTACATGTAATAAAGAATGTATAGCACATTGTTTTCTAAAGTTGATAGGGAACATTTAAGAAGACTATACACATACACACTCAAAAAAATGAAGACTATCAAATAGGAAAGTTATTTGTATAAAACCTTTTTTTGTTTGTGTAAATACATGAGACTGGATAACTTTACTTGTATGTAACATTTTAGTAAGAAACCAACGAACACAAACAAAAACATACATTACATCCTTTTAAAATGAGAACAATAAAACTAGTAGAGCAAATATAAATAAAATGAAATGAAAAAAAACAAGTGAGAGTGTTAAATTCGGCTGTGCCGAATCTTTTATACCCTCCAAAATGTAAAAAAAAAAAAAAAAATTGTCAGAGGCGTTTCTTTTTTTTTTTTGGGGGGGGGAGTTGATAGGGTCAGTGGGGCACGTTGAGAGCACCTTCCCATCGCCAAAAATATACCAAATGTTTCATTTATTTAACAAAAATACAAAAAAAATCATGTAAAAACCTGTATTTTGTAGAGGTTGGTTTAGTTCTTCCAAGGGGAACTTTTTTCCCCCTGGTCCGATTTGGCCAATTTCCGAACTTAACCTGCCTAGGAACATAAGACATATTTGTGCCAAACTTGAGGTTCCTAGCTCTTTTATTTTGGACTGCATCGTGTTAACTACAGACGGACAGACAGACGGACGGACGGACGGACGGACATCGCTAGAATGTCTTAGAATCGATCACTGATCAATAATATATATACTTTATGGGGTCCCCGACCGATATTTCGATGCGTTACACACGGAATGACAAAGTGAGTATACCCCCATACTGTAGTTGGAGGGTATAAAAAGATTTGTGACAGTTTCCGGTATTAGACATTGAATATAAAAACAGAAAAATCTCCATACACCTACATAAACTAACATGTATTCAATACCGTATCCTAAATAGACACATATAAAAATGGGTGTGAGAGATTGCGAGTGTGTGTGTGGGAGAGTGAGTAAACAACGTACGAGATTGATTTAACATGTTAAAAACATGTAGGAAACATTATATTACATTACATGTTGTAAAGTATATGTATAGAGTATTTTTAGTATATTTAGCTCAATAAAACATGGTAATAACTTTTATTTATTTATTTTTATTTTTTTATATTTTTACCGATAATGAACTCATTCTTTACAAAAAAAAAGCAAAATTTACATACTAAAAAGTCACATTACACTAGTATACACGGTTTTTGCCATGTCTGTGCAGAAACCGTATAGAGTAGTGTAATGTGAATACAATTTCTAAATTTCTTTTGGCCTCCTAAACACGAATCTGTCATCAGAAAAGTTGTAGCGAATCGCTTTCTCGAGATATAGAAAATCATTTTAATATTGAAAAAATGTATGTATGTTTAAGTTATTTATATTTTTATACCCTTCACTTACAATTAATGATAGAGGGTTTATACAAGTTTGTCATTCCGTTTGTAACTCATCGAAACATCGGTCTATATGGGGCATTCCATGTCAAATCGGACACTTTGGAATTTTTTTTTTTAGATTTTCCCAATTTGTTTACAGCTTTTAGTAGCCTTCCTTCGTGGTAAATTTTCAGATTTTTTTGATGACCCGTTCAAAAGATATCGAATTTTTAAAAATTGGTAGTTTGTTCTTTTACTCAAACTTCTTTTACTCATAACTTCTTCAATAATGGTCCAAATTTAAATATTTTTTTTTCAAAATTTTTATTTTTTTCTCATTTTTGAAAATGTTTGTCCTCTTCGATTTTTTGGAAATTTTTTTGTGTAAAACTTCTATCGATTCTACAAATTTTTTGCCCAGGAGGATCGTGGGATAACGATTTTTACAATTTTTTTTAAATTTTTTTGAAAAAATTTTATTGTAATTTTCCAATCTTAAAATCATTTTTACTGCTCCAATGGTGCGTCACAGGGGGGTCATTTATAAGATCAACCCCCATTTATTTTTATGTCTTAACATTTCTTTGGAACAAACTAATACCCTATCTCCAATTTCTAAGGGGGCTCCCACACAAAACGACATTTTTTAAAATAAGCTCCAACCGCTCTAACTGCACTAATAGTGCCCTTAGAGCAACAAAATTTTTGTAAATTTGTTTTATTTAATCAACTTCTACCGGTCCAATGGTTTGTCCGAGAGTGGTCATTAGTGAGACCGACCCCCATTTATTTTTACCCTACAACATTTTTTTAAAACATATCTACGCCCTATCTCCACTTCCTAAGTAGGCTTCCATTCAAAATTACATTTTTATAAAATTTGCTCCTGTTTTTTGTATGGGAGCCTACTTAGGGACTAGAGATAGGGCGTAGGTATGTTTTAAAAAAATGTTGTTGGGTAAAACTAAATGGAGGTCGGTCTCACTAATGACCCCTCTCAGACGCACCATTGAACCGCTAGAAGTTGATTAAATAAAACAAATTTATAAAAAAAAAAAAAAATTATGGGGACCGCCTTAACAGTTAAAGATAAAGAGTTCACGGTGAGCCTCAGCGATGTTCAGGTTGAACTTTAGTGTCGACGAAAAGTGTAAGCGCAGTTCGATTTCTACATGAATAAATGTCACAAAACTGTTAACAGCGAAATCGTAGCTGATCGCATTCGCGAGATATCGCGAAATTAGTGTTTTTGTAATTTCTAAAATTTTGACAATGAAGTTTTTTAAATATCTTCAAAAACTGGGTATGCTGTTTTAATTGTATTTATTTACATGTCACAACACAGTTAACAGCGAAATCATATCTTCTCAATTTCGCGAGAAATCGCGAAATTACTTTTTTGCTGTTTTTATTTTTGTTTTTATCTTCATATATGATTTTTTTTAAATTTCATAAAAACATGGTATGCAGTTTTACTTGTGGTTGATCAAAGGTCACACAGCTGTTGACATCAAAATTGTAGGTGCTAAATTTCGCGAGATATCGCGTAATTATATATATATATTTTTTTTTTTTATTATATTTTAAACCCGGTTCTTTAGGAATGATAAAAAAAAGTGGTAAGCAGTTTGATTTGAACATGCTGGAAGAAATTAAAACTGCCCCCAAAAAAATTATAGCTGCTCACTTTCGAGAGAAATAGCGAAAAACAGCTTTTTGGGGGTATTTCTTGTTTTGATTAATAAAAGAAGTTTCTTTAACATTGTTGAAAAACACGAAATGCAGTTTGACCTGCTATTGATCAAAGGTCATAAGGCTGTTAACATTTAAATTCTAGCTGCTTAATTCTTCGAGATATCGCAAAAAAACTCGCTTATCTACTATTTATTCATTAATTTGTGTTATTTGTGGTCTGTAAAAACATATACTTCAATTAACGACAAAAATGTGGTATGCAGTTTGAATTCGAGGTTATTAGAGGTGACAAAACTGCAAGCATAAAAATTATAGACGATCAATTTCCCGAGAAATCGCAAAATTACTGTACGAGCTTTTATAATAAATTACTTTTTTTTTCTTTGGTATCAAAAAAAAAAAAAAATTTAAGTAACGACAAGTATATGGTATGCAGTTTAAATTGCCCGTAACTGAAGGTGGTAAAACTGCTGAAATCTATATATTGACGCTAATTTTCGCGAAAAATTTTCAATTTTTTTTTCATTTATTTTGTATTGTAATATTATTATGCACTCTCTTCTTCTTCAAATAATTCATAGGACTTTTGTGTTAGCAGTTTAATGTCTTTTTATCATGTACAAATAAAAATTGCATACCACGTTTTTACACCATTTCAAAAGAACATGCAAAATTGAAAATAAAAAAAAAAAAATAAAAAATATATAAGTAATTCCGCGATATCTGGCGACAGTGTACACCTACAACTTTGATGTCAACACCCTTATGACCTTCGATCACGTACACATTAAAGTGCATATCAGCTTTCCACAACATTTGAAAAAAACCTAGAAAAAGTTAAAAACAAAAATTGACAAAAAGTTATTTCGCGATTTCTCGCGAACTAAAGAAGATAGGATTTCGATGTTTACTGTTTTGTGACCTTAAAATAAGTACAATGAAAACTGTATACTCAGTTTTTGAATATATTTAAAAAACTTCAATATCAAAATTTTTTAAAATATAAAATCACTAATTTCGCGATATCTCGCGAATGCGATCAGCTACGATTTCGCTGAAAACCGTTTTGTGACAACAAATCATGTAGAAATCGAACTGCATTTACACTTTTCGTCGACACTAAAGTTCAACCTGAACATCGCTGAGGCTCACCGTGAGTTGGTGTGTTCAGAGAAAATGTTTGGACTAAAAAAATATTGTAGGTCGGCCATACATTTTATTGCTCTAACGGCACTCGTAGGGCAGTTAGAGTGGTTGGAGCAAATTTTGAAAAATGTCATTCTGAGTGGGAGCTCGCTTAGAAACTGGAGATAGGGTGTTAGTTTGTTCCAAAGAAATGTTAAGACGTAAAAATTATTGGGGGTCGGTCTTACAAATGACCCCCCTTTGACGCACCATTCGAGCAGTAGAAAAGATTTTAAGATTGGAAAATTACAATAAATTTTTTTTAAAAAATAGTAGAGTCCGACCGAAACCAGTTTTCGAGGCCGAACCGAAACCGAACCGAATATTCGGCCGAAAAAGTAATATTCGGCCGAAACCGAACCGAAACCGAAACTTAAAAAAAATTACCGCATGGCATGAATAAAATTATTCAAAAGTTCTTAAAGATAAATATACAGCATATAATGCTTTTTAAACCATAGGAATTGTTGTATTTTTGAAAAAATATGTTTTTTGAAAAACTTACAAAAAAAAATTTATATTTCGTTTGTAGATTAGGAGAAAATAATTTTTGAACTGAGGCAGTTTTACATTTATTGCATAAACTTGTAACATTTTCTTCAATTGAACTGAAACAAGTGTAATGAAATACGAAATCAAAAAATTCACCGACTTTTTTACATATTTTTTAAAATACCAAAAAGTTTCGGTTTCGGCTAATATTCGGCCAAAATTTTGCCGAATACCGAATAGAGGCCGAAACCCCATTATTCGGCCGAAACCGAGACCGAAACCGAATATTCGGTCGGACTCTAAAAAATAGTAATAATCGTTATCCCACGATCTTCCTGGGCAAAAAATTTGTAGAATCGATAGAAGTTTTACACCAAAAAATTTCAAAAAAATCGAAGAATACAAACATTTTCAAAAATGAGATTTAAATTTTAAAACTTAAAAATCGCATACTAGGGCGCTTATAAGCATTTTTTGGGATTTTTTTTTTTTTAAAGTACGTAAAAAACAAAAATTTTGAAAAAAAAATAAAATTTAGACCATTATTAAAGAAGTTATGATTAAAAGAAGTTTGAGTAAAGGAACAAACTACCAATTTTTAAAAATTCGATATCTTTTGAACGGGCCATCAAAAAAATCTAAAAATTTACCACGAAGGAGTTTTCGAAGGGTACTAAAAACCGTAAACAAATTGGGAAAATCTAAAAAAAAAAATTTCAAAGTGTCCGATTTGACATGGAATGCCTCATATATATTATTGATCAGTGATCGGTTATAAAACATTTTAGCGGTGCCCGTCTGTCTGTCCGTCTGTGGGAATGGTGATCACGGCCAAAGTATTAAACAGATATGCGAAAGACTTAGCATAATTACTTGGTGTTGCCTTAAGCGGTTCAGTATTGCATTTGAGCGAAATCGGTTCAGCGGTTCAAAACTTATGAAAGAAATTGTGAGGACACCTCGAAAATTTTGGCTCAATTAATATAACCCAAAAATACAAAATGCTTTAATTGGGCTGCACATGTGAACTGAATTGATCACCGAATGATATTTATACAACTATTTTTTTTTTTATTTTTAATATTATAGTTTTGATCACATGATCAATTATTTTATTTATTCATTCCATTTATTTACAACTCATTTTTAATAAATTCCACCTAACCGAGAACTGGTAACAATGACCGTCGTCTCGTTGTAGCGAAAAAACCAAGGGTTCTGGTGGGAATTGAACCCACGACCCCCACGTTGAAAGGCTAGCACGCTACCAACTAGCCTATGGGGGCCCCTTTATACAACTATAAACATATTTTTTCAGAAAAAAAAAATTCACCAAATTAGCCTTTTCCAAACAATTTCTAAACTAAAATCTTTTAATTTTTTTTTTTTTTTGATATAAAAAGTATTTTTTATTTTTAAGTAGGTTTATTCTAGCTCGAGGTCATTATTTCCTTAACTAATTTAAACTATGATATTCTCATAGAATTATTTTCCAGAAAATTGTTTTTCTGTTTTAGATTTATTTGTGTTGGTCATTTTTGCAAGACTTCGAATTAATTAAATTTCATTGTCAAGATTATTTAGCAAATGTAAAAACCCTATACTACAAGTAGCAAAGGGATTTTAATGACAATCGGTAATGATCAAACTAAAATATTCATACATATTCGATTCTACTCCCTTTGGGAATTAGAAGACGACGTTTTTACATTTGCTAAATAATCTTGACAATGGAATTTGACAAATTTCGAAACACGTGTGGATTAAGTCTTGCAAAAATTACCAACACAAATAAATTTAAAACAGAAAAGTAATTTTCTTGACAACTATTGTATGAGAATCATAGTTTTAATAAGTAAAGGAAATAATGACCTCGAGCTAAAATAAACCTACTCAAAATATAATATTTTAAAGGTCGAATAAAGACAATTTTTGTTTTTTTAATAATAGTTAATCAGAATTTGAAATATTTTTTATGCCAATACATAAAATATTTTATGTTAAAATAAAAAATTCCACATCGTTTCAGGGCCATGTCCACATTTTAAAAGTACACATTTTAACAATGCACATTTTTTTGTTCAGAAAAGTGGAATCTTTGAATTACAAGTGGAATCTTTGAATTACAAGTGGAATCTTCGAATAAGAAATGAAATCTTCAAATTACAAATGAAATCTTAAAATTTATACAAAAACTACGAATTAAAATGGAATTTTTGAATTACAAAACTAAAATTCGAATTAAAATTGATCTTTTCGAATTACATCTGTAAATAATGTAGAAAGTCTTAAAGAATTGTGAAGTGTATTTTTTAATGCGACTCGGCCAAATAAAGAATAAAACATTCTCACTTGTTATACCCTCCAACCACAGTATGGGGGTATACTCACTTTGTCATTCCGTGTGTAACACATCGAAATATTGGTCGGGGACCCCACAAAGTATATAAAATATTGATCAATGATAGAATCTAAGACATTCTAGCGATGTCCGTCCGTCCGTCTGTAGAAATAACGATGCAGTCCAAACCAATAGAGCTAGACTCCTGAAATTGGGCAAGAATATCTCTTATGTTACTGGTAAGGTTAAGTTCGAAGATGGGAAAAATCGGACCAGGGGGAAAAAAGTTCACCCTTGAAGAACTAAAACTACCCCTGAAAAATACTATATTTTTACGAGTTTCTTTTAATTTTTACTCAACAAATGTAACATTTGTATGCCATATTATGTTCATAGACCTGCGTTGGACCAAGAGGGTTAGAAAATTCGATTTTGTTCAGGCCGCCTTCTTTGGGGGCGTGGTTATAGAAATTAATTAAAAATAATTTATTATTTAAGGGTAAATATCATTAAAACAAATAATTTGTAATCATGTTTAGCGCGGTACAAGTGTCCCCCCACCAACTCCGCCGACCCCCCCACAAAAAAAGACGCCCCTGCGATTTTTTTTTAATTTTAAACGAGTTGGAGGGTATAAAAGATTCGGCACAGCCGAATTTAACACTCTTACTTGTTTTTTTTTATTTTTTTGCTCATTGTCAGTACTCTTAGTTGCCTGACGATTGAATTTAAATTTAATATTGATAAAGTAAGAATCAGAATTGGTAGCACCAAGCAAATTATCGGGGGGTAGGCACAAAAAAAAAAACAGTCAAGCAAAAAGTGAATAAAATATTTCCCCCAGTGTATCATAAAATACTTTTGCATAAAAAATACACGAGCATTGATACATACAAACATTTATTTACATGGTTGTAGTGTTGAAGGCCCAAAAAAGCTTAAAATAAAAAATCAACAACTATCAGGAAATCCATATACATACCATTAAATGGGTTAAACAACATATTCAATCTTATATACTCACACATATAAAATGCTTATAATAAGGTGGTTCCTATTTTTATCTCAGAAAAGGACAAGTTTAATTCAAACAAGTGTTAAATTTGGCTGTACCGAATCTTTTATACCCTCCAATATGTAAAAAAAAAAAATTTGACAGGAGCGTTTTTTAGGGGGGATGGGCGTTGAGTTGGGGGACTCTTTGGGCCTCGCGGTATATGTTAACAATTTCATTTTTATCTGTTTTGTGCACTAAAGTAGTATAATTTTATTATAATTCAAATTATTTTTTATTCACGCCCTCTAAAGGGCGTCCAGTAGGGTGGGTCGATGAAATGCATATTTGCGAATCTCGTGTACTAATAGCAAAAACTCGACGCGCATTTTCGAGCTAATAACGGGAAAAATCATGAAAAAAATTTAGGAGGGTACTTTTAGGCCTCTACAAGCGGTTTTAGTTCGCGGTTTTTGGAAAAAAAATATTTTTTTTAATTTTTTAAAAATATTTTAAAAATTAACTAAAATAATGGTTATTACGAAACAAGTTCCAAACAAAAATTATCTCGCCAATTTTAGCCCGTGAATGCATTTTTATACCCAGGAAAGTTCAATTTATACATATATATAAAAAAAAATATTTTTTATTTCGTAATAGCACTCAAATGGTGCATTAGGCCGATTTAAGAACATGAATGATAAAAATAAAAAAATTGCGGGTATTTATAGCAATCCACAAGTGCAAAAAATTCGCAAATTACAAAAAAATTAAAAATGGGTATGAAAATTTTGGTAAAATAAAGCGTTTCAAGAAAATGATAAAAAAACAAAACAAATTGGCGGTTATTTATAACAATCCGCAAGTGTAAAAAATTCGCAAGTACCAAAAAAAGTATTAAAAAATGGAAAAATTGGTATCAAATTTTTGGTATAATAAAGCGTTTTCAGAAAAAAAAAAAAATATATATATTAGATGATCAGTATGGTCCAAGGATGCATTTTGAAAATCTGATTTTTTTTTTTTTGTTTGATATTAAACGTTCCATAAAATAAATAAACTTTTCAGATTTTAAAATGCATCCATTAACCAACTACAATCGTAAATAAACGTTTAAATGTAATATAATAAAATGCATCCATGGACCATATTGATCTAATATATTTTTTTGTTTTTTTTTTCTGAAAACGCTTTATTTTACCAAAAATTTGATACCCATTTTTCCATTTTTTTCATTTTTTTTGTTACTTGCGAATTTTTTGCACTTGCGGATTGTTATAAATAGCCGCCAATTTATTTTGTTCTTTTATCATTTATTTTGTAATTTGCGAATTTTTTGCACTTGTGGATTGCTATAAATACCCGCAATTTTTTTATTTTTATAATTCATGTTCTTAAATCGGCCTTATGCACCATTTGAGTTCTATTATGAAATAAAAAATATTTTTTTTTATATATATAAATTGAACTTTCCTGGGTATAAAAATGCATCCACGGGCTAAAATTGGCGAGATATTTTTTTTTTTGGAACTTGTTTAGTAATAAGCATTATTTTACTTAATTTTTAAAATATTTTTAAAAAATTAAAAAAAATATTTTTTTCCAAAAACCGCGAACTAAAACCGCTTGTAGAGGCCTAAAAGTACCCTCCTAAAATTTTTTCATGATTTTTCCCGTTATCAGCTCGAAAATGCGCGTCGAGTTTTTGCTATTAGTACACGAGATTCGCAAATATGCATTTCATCGACCCACCCTAGCGTCCAGCCCTCCCTCTTTTTCAGTGTGTTTTTTACGATTTGTTAGAAAAGATCCAAAAAATTCCGTTATGAGAGGGATTTAGAGGGTTAATACGTTCCACAAAAATATTTGCCATAACAATTTCTACAAAGTTGCTGAACATACATACCCTACAGCTCAGATGTAAAGAAAACATAGTTTTATATACCAATATGGTAGAAGAACAGGTCAAAACTGGGAAACTTTAATCGCCTCTAAAATAAAATTCCGATGTGATCTTGAACAAGTGAGAGTGTTAAATTCGGCTGTGCCGAATCTTTTATACCCTCCAAAATGTAAACAAAAAAAAAATAAAAAATTGACAGGGGCGTTTCTTTTTTTTTGGGGGGGGGGAGTTGATAGGATCAGTGGGGCACGTTAAGAGCACCTTCCCATCGCGATAAATATACCAAATGTTTCATTTATTTAACAAAAATACAAAAAAACATGTAAAACCGTGTATTTTTTATAGGTTGTTTTAGTTCTTTAAGGGGGAACTTTTTTCCCCCTGGTCCGATTTGGCCAATTTCCGAACTTAACCTGCCTAGTAACATAAGACATATTTGTGCCAAACTTGAGGTTCCTAGCTCTTTTATTTTGGACTGCATCGTGTTAACTACAGACGGACGGACGGACGGACAGACGGACGGACGGACGGACGGACGGACGGACATCGCTAGAATGTCTTAGAATCGATCACTGATCAATAATATATATACTTTATGGGGTCCCCGACCGATATTTCGATGCGTTACACACGGAATGACAAAGTGAGTATACCCCCATACTGTAGTTGGAGGGTATAAAAACGCCGACATACGTGTATCTTTTTTTGGTCTCCTCTACCAGAATCAATCGTCGGAATTTTGAAAAAAGTTTAAAATTGTTATTCAGTGTAATTTGAGTTCAGAAAAGAAAATTGTGAAAACGAACCACCCTAGTAAAAGCGTGGCACACGTATATCTCTACATACACCATCGACTTACACACATTTCCATATATTTAATACACATACAATGAGTTAAAACTGTAATATATATTTTTTTGTTGTTGTTGCTGTTGTACTCCAAAGGATGTTGATAAAGGCATGTACAATTTGTTATGAACTAAAGGACATTTCAGTCACTCACAGTTTAAAGTTTTTCTTATCATTAAAAAAAATATATTATCTTAAATTACACTGTGCAACAAATTTTGGGTCATCGCATTGAGCCTCAATGCCTTCAACGCCATATGATAGTAGACCATCAAGTGGACAAAATCACCAAAGGGTTTGGCAAAGTCAGTTCGGATTTCTTTTTTATAGCCCACTGAAGTTTTCATTTTTTTATCAAAGGCGCTAAGAAATCGTCAAAAATACTATAATAAAGACACATCTGAGCTTCAAAATATGATTTGATGTCTTCAGTAAAATGTTATGGCGGTTCTTTTCTTTGAACATTTTAACCCTCTAACTGCCATTTTAGGGGGTCATTTTAGTCCTTTTTCAAAAGCTAAACACAGAAGTCTAATAAAACGTCCATTTAGAGGGTTAAAATGTTCTACAAATATTTTCCTCATAAAATTTTACTAGGGGTTGTCAAATGTTCAAAGTTTGTGCGACATGCGCAAAAAGCTTAAAAAGGGTCAAATATAAATAATCAATGTTTGTTATTTTTTTTACCAAAGCAGTGTTAAAAAATATCGAAAAAAAACAGTGCAAATATACTTTTGAGCTAAAAATGATGTTCTGATGTGTTTTATAAAATTTTATGATGATTCTTTTCTTTGACCAAATTAACCCTCTAGCTCCCGTTTTAAAGGGTAATTTTTGTCCTTTTTTAAAAGAAATACAAAAAAAGTCTATAAAAAAAGGCAGTTAGAGGGTTAAAATGTTTTACAAATATTTTCTGCATCAAATTTTACTAGGGCACGTCTAAGAAAATAATTGAAAATTTTAAAGTATATAAATTTTTTTTTTGTTTTTGGGCCGAGTTATAAAAAAAAAACAAGTAAAAAAGTTAAATTCGACTTTGTCGAATGTATTGATACCCTCCACAATGTAAAAAAAGTTTATTTGCAAAAAAAAAAAAACAAAAATTAAAAAAAAAAAATTAGCGAAAAAATTTTTTTGGTAAACAAAATTTCGACGAAAATGTTTTTTTTTGTAACAAATATACCATTCGGTGATCAATTTTATTCACATGTGTCAACCAGCAGCCGAATTAAAGCATTTTATGTTTTCAGGTTATGTTGAATGTACCACAATTTTCGAGGTGTTCTTACATTTTCGTTCATAACTTTTGAACCGCAGAACCGATTTCGCTCAAATGCAATACCAAACTGCTTAGGGCAACAACAAAAAATCTTTTTTTTTTGCTTTTTTTTTTTTTTTGCAAATAAACTTTTTTACATTGTGGAGGGTATCAATACATTCGACTAGAGAAGGGCACATGAGCAGATTAGAGCGTGATACACGTGATTCGCGCGTGATCACGCGTGATTGTGACTAAATTAATTTTTACTCACGTGATTGTAAGTAAATGTGATTTTAGAAAAAAATGGAGTAAGTGAGTATGCGTGAGTAAGATTTTTGCGAGAGTAAGTAAGTGTGCGTGAGTCGTTTTTTTGAGTGAGTTTGCGTGATTAATTTTCTCTTCATACTTCCTGTCGTACTAGAAAAAGCAAACAAAAATGTAAAATTTCGCTGAACTTTAAATTTTGCGGAAAATTTTGAACGATTTTGAATTACAGTTTTTGAATTTTTTTTGTATAAATAAGATTTTGGTGAGTGTGACTCAACGTGAGTGTGAGTGAAGCTTGCGTGAGTGCACGTGAGTGTGAGTTGTTTTAAATTTACTCATGTGATTGTGAGTGTGAGTAGAAAAAATATGCTCGTGAGTGAGTGTGCGTGATTCAAAAATTTCTGTCGTGAGCTTGAGTGAGTGTGAGTCAAAACTCACTCACGCGCCCATCTCTACATTCAACAAAGTCGAATTTAACTTTTTTTACTTGTTCTTTTTTTATTTCGGCCCAAAAAAATATAAAAAAAAAATTTGAATACTTTAAAATGTTTAAGCATTTTCTATATGCTGGACAAACTTTCTATCTTTTACTAGTGCCCTAGTAAAAGTTGATGCGGAAAATATTTGTAAAATATTTTAACCCTCTAACTGCCTTTTTAAAGACTTTTTTGTATTTCTTTTTAAAAAGGACAAAAACGACCCTTTAAAACGGGAGCTGAGGGTTAATTTGGTCAAAGAAAAGAATCATCACAAAATTTTATAAAACACATCAGAACTTAATTTTTAGCTCAAAAGTATATTTGCACTGTTTTTTGTCGATATTTTTTAACACTGCTTTGGTAAAAAAAAATTACAAACATTGATTATTTATACTTGCCCCTTTTTAAGCATTTTGCGCATGTCGCACAAACTTTGAACATTTGACAACCCCTAGTGAAATTTTATGAGGAAAATATTTGTAGAACATTTTAACCCTCTAAATGGACGTTTTATTAGACTTCTGTGTTAAGCTTTTGAAAAAGGACTAAAATGACCCCTTAACATGGCAGTTAGAGGGTTAAAATGTTCTAAGAAAAGAACCGCCATAAAATTTTACTGAAGACATCAAATCATATTTTGAAGCTCATATGTGTTCTTATTATAGTATTTTTGACGTTTTCTTAGCGCCTTTGATAAAAAAAATGAAAATTTCAGTGGGCTATAAAAAAGAAATCCGAACTGACTTTGCCAAACCCTTTGGTGATTTTGTCCATTTGATGGTCAACTTTCATATGGCGTTGAAGCCATTGAGGCTCATTTTTCTTGTTGCACAGTGTTATACATTGTGTGTTGAACTACACAGAAAATATTGAAAACACAGAAAGAATTTAAAACAATTTTCAATTAAAAAAAACGCGGATTCAATAAATTTTTTGATTGAAATTCCTCCAATTAAGAAAATTGTTTTACCAATCATCAATTGTAGGTGAATTATTAAATATTTTTTCAATCAAACATTTTTTTGATTTAATTTTGATCACAAATTTGATAAATTTTTTATTTACAGCCAATCTAAATAATGATTGATTTAACGAATGAATTGTAAGCTTATGACAAAATTATGAAAAAATTCATCTTTTTTGCTTTCCAATACGTTGCCAACAATAAAAAAAAGTAAAACCCGATAATTTTGTATATTTTTGAATTAATGTATTCAAATAAATTATAGCGAAAAAAATTTGGTATGTTGAAAATTTATAATTTGACAGTTAAATAAAATAACTAAAATTTTAATCAAAACATTGATTGACTCATTTAAATTTTGTTGATGAATAGATTTAATTAAAAATTTTTAGCTAATAATTTTTTGTGTGAATAAGTTTTGATCAAAATATTTGTAGTATTAATTAAAATTTGTGTTTAATATTGCAGCAGAAAAGGAATTTATTAATCTTTTTTTTTAATACAAAATACAAATTCTGATTAATTTTTATTAAAAAATATATTTTTTCGACCTTTAAAATATTACATTTTATGTAGGGGTTTTTCTAGATCGAGGTAATTTTTTCTTTACTAATTAAACCCGTGATATTTTCAAAAGAAAAAAGTAAAAATTTTGTTTAATATTGTATCAGTACTTGTTCTAACATGAGTTATAAATCAAAAAATTTCGCAAATATTTATTGCTCAAACGCTATTTTGAAAGCTATACCTAAAATATTAGACCAATCGGACAAAATTTTCCTGTAGCGACCGGCTATCAAAGTTTTTGGATTTTTTTTAGTTAAAAAAACATTTCTGATAAAGAAATTTTTCCTGAAAATTTGTTTATTTCATATGTTTTATTGGTTATTTATAGAATAGCATGTGGATACACACATATTTCTCATTGGGTACATATTTTATTATATATGGGGGTATTCGTGTCAACTGACACAACTTTTGAAACCGATGTCTTCCGATCGTGATGAAATTTGCACCAAGGTTAGTCCTATTGATTAGTAGTTTAGACACAATTTTTCACCGAGATCGGTCAAGGACTCTCTGAGTTAGAGGGGGTCGAAATTTGACATTTTGGCCAAAGAGGTGTTATTCTCATCCATGTAACTTCTTACCTATTGTTTTTAGCAAAATGTGTTCCAAACAGTTTAGATAGCTATTTCTTCAATCTTTCGAAAAAAATTATAAAAAAAATAAAAAAAAAGTTTTTTGATTTTTTTTTCTTAAAAATCTAAAACTTTTTTGACTTTTTCCTCAAATTGGGCCCTTTTTTTTGATTCAAAAGAAAGCTTAGGTCTTTTCTTTAAGAGATATGGGTCGCTTAGTGGGATGCGAGTGGGATATCTATGAATTTTTTTTTTTAACTGTGGAACACAAAAAACGGTTCTTCAATTTGTACTATTAGGCGTGGGATAGCTCATCAGTTTTTGATTTCGATCTGGGACACCCTCTAATTTTGATAGGTTCGATAAAGAAAGCATAACCAAAAAAATAAGGGAGGTGGGGTGGGGCCATATGGCTCCTCATCGGGGTCAAAATTGGGCGTAAAGAGGTTAAAATCCTCAAAAAGCCCCACAACTGCCCTAGAACTGTCCACGGAGGGGTGCAATGTAAGACCGAACTCTATTAATTTTCTACCCCCAACATGTTCAAGAAAAATGTTGGGGGCAGAAAATTATTGGAGGTTCGTCTCAATTTGCACCCCTCCAGGGGCGTTTCTAGTTTTGGGGCTTTTTGATGATTTTGCCTCTTTACGCCCAACTTTGACCCCGATGGGGGGCCAAATGTCACCACCGCACCACCCTCATTTTTTGGCTCGTGCTTTCTTGTTCGAACCTTTAAAAATTAGAGGGTATCGCGGATCGAAATCGAAAACTGGTTAGCTATCCCACGCCTAATAGTGCAAATTGAAGAACCGTTTTTGTGTTCCAAAGTTAAAAAAAAAAAATTTCATAGATATCCCACTCGCATCCCACTAAGCCACCCCATAGCTCTTAAAGGAAATCACCTAAGCTTTCTTTTGAATCAAAAAAAAGGGCCCAATTTGAAGAAAAAGTCAAAAAAGTTTTAGATTTTTAAGAAAAAAAATCAAAATTTTTTTTTTTTATTTTTTTTTATAATTTTTTTCCGAAAGATTGAAGAAATAGCTATCTAAACTGTTTGGAATACATGTTGCTAAAAACAATAGGTAAGAAGTTACATGGATGAGAATAAACACCTCTTTGGCCAAAATGTCAAATTTCGACCCCCTCTAACTTAGAGAGTCCTTGACCGATCTCGCTGAAAAATTGTGTCTAAACTACTGTCCAATAGGACTAACCTTGTTGCAAATTTCATCCCGGAAGACATCGGTTTCAAAAGTTGTGTCAGTTGACACGAAAACCCCCATATATTAAATTACAACAAAGACTTTGTATTTGACGTTTGTTCCAAGACTATGGGAAAACACGCCAAAGCCTTGGCCTTTATTTTGATTAAAATATTATTTTTCTCTAACACACACATGTGTAGCAAAAAAATGTAAACATTAAATTTATTACTATACAAGATCAAACTTTTTTATTCATATACTTCAAATAACACTGTGCAACAAGAAAAATGAGCCTCAATGGCTTCAACGCCATATGAAAGTAGACCATCAAGTGGACAAAATCACCAAAGGGTTTTGCAAAGTCAGTTCGGATTTCTTTTTTATAGCCCACTGAAATTTTTATTTTTTTATCAAAGGCGTTTGGAAAACGTCAAAAATACTATAAGAAGAACACATCTGAGCTTCAAAATATGATTTGATATCTTAAGTGAAATTGTATGGCGGTTCTTTTCTTAGAACATTTTAACCCTATAACTGTCATTTTAAGGGGTCATTTTAGTCCTTTTTGAAAAGCTAATCACAGAAGTCTAATAAAACGTCCATTTAGAGGGTTAAAATGTTCTACAAATATTTTCCTCATAAAATTTCACTAGGGGTTGTCGAATGTTCAAAGTTTGTGCCACATGCGCAAAATGCTTAAAAAGAGTTAAGTATAAATAATTAATGTCCCGAGTAAAAATAAACATATATAACAATATATAACTTGATGCAAACATAATAAATCATATATGATTATACATCGCGTGAGATATTTTCTAAATTTTTTAAATGCAGTCATATTTAGTTACATATAATTCAATCATGATTCGGATTAAAAGGTGTACGTTTGATATAATTATATAAAATTATATAAGGGTCAATACAAAATTTGTTTTTCTGTATAATTTAATATAAAATTATATATATCTTATTCTGTTCCATATATAACTATAAATGTTTCCAATTAACCAAAAATGTTCTAAGTTTTTTAGGCTAAGTATAAGAAACTTTTTAAAATGTTCCTAAACATTTCCTTGTTAGGGTTATGTATATCACCTATCTGGTTCGAAGCGTACCCAAACATTTTTGTTGTTTTAGGAAATTATATGTTTGGTGAATGTATCGTTGACCTGTGGTGTATTGTATCTCAACCCAAACCAAAAAGACCAGGATTTTATATGTTTTTATGCAATTAGATCTAATTAGATCCACTAATATATGGCAATGTCTGGTCAAAACTCGGATGAAATCAAATCATATTTTATACAAGTTGATCTTTTTTAATGCAAAAACATCCACCATTATTCGGATTAAATTGCGTATAAATATATATTGTGTTATATATCATGATATATTGCATCATATAAAAATTTTTACTCGGGGTTTGTAAATTTTTTTACCAAAGCAGTGTTAAAATATATCGACAAAAGACAGTGCAAATATACTTCTGAGCTAAAAGTTTTATTCTGATGCGTTTTATAAAATTTTATGATGATTATTTTCTTTGACCAAATTAACCCTCTAGCTCCCGTTTTACGGGGTCATTTTTGTCCTTTTTTAAAAGAAATACAAAAAAGTCTATAAAAAAAGACTGTTAGAGGGTTAAAATGTTCTACAAATATTTTCTGCATCAAATTTTACTAGGGATCGTCAAAGCCAAAAAATACATTTGGACTATGTAAAATGCTAAAAAAAAGTAAAGTTGTAAAATTTGCACATACAATTTTTGCATATCGTCGAACTATATTCAATAAATGCCAACTCGAAAAAGCTTACTTTTCAGGAGAGCTAAAAAACTGGTTATTTTGCATATTATTGTAAAAATAAACAATGTACCTTCCATAACATGGTTTAAATATTCTAAATAATTTTTACCTATGCCAAAAATTTCATATTTTGCACTGGTTTGCATATTTTTTTGAGATGGCATTTATTACTATATCAAAAAACAAATATTTTTTTAGAGTTGGCATATTTTGTCGGAAACTAAAAATATTTTTTTTTTTTGAAAAATTTTTATAAATTTTTTTTTTTTTGGATTTTGTTTTCCTTAGTGCGGTAATTGCAAAAACTAAAAAAAATTAAAAATCTTTGCACATTTTTAAAAGTTACTAGCTCCGAAAGCCTTTTAATCTCAGGGTGGTCAACTTTGGCACTCTGTAACTCACGCTTTATTGTAGAAGGCTCGCTCCAAACTAGCTATTTTGAAAGCTTATATCATTGACTTTATTTGCCCCACTCATAATGTTTCAATCTGATAAATAGTTTGAAAGTTATATAAATATAAGCATTTTTTTTTTTGCAAACACTATTTACCGATATTTTCAAAATGGCAATATCTCGAAAACTAGGCATTGGGTATCAAAATCTTTACCAGATTCGTGTTCAGAAAGGCAAATGCAATAAGATATGTGGTCTAATTTTTTTTAAAAAAAATTTTGAAAAATTTTTGGAAATTTACAATGGGAGTTGGCATTTATTTTCACCAAAAAAATATGTACTTTGAGTTAGCAGAATAACAAAAATGGATGTAAAACGACAAAAAATTATTTTTTTGCTCTGAAATTTTTACCACAAATGGGTATTGCATAGGGGAGCTATTTTCCATCGGAAACTCATTTCGGTCAAATTTGAGTTGGCATATTTTGAATATAGGTTCACGATATACTTTTTTTTAGCATTTTACATAGTTCAAATGTCTTTTTTGGCTTTGACGACCCCTAGTAAAATTTGATGCAGAAAATATTTGTAGAACATTTTAACCCTCTAACTGACATTTTTTAAAGACTTTTTTGTCTTTCTTTTAAAAAAGGACAAAAATGACCCCTTAAAACGGGAGCTAGAGGGTTAATTTTGTCAAAGAAAAGAATCATCATAAAATTTTATAAAACACGTCAGAATGTAATTTTTAGCTCAGTAGTATATTTGCACTGTTTTTTGTCGATGTTTTTAGCACTGCTTTAGTAAAAAAAATAACAAACATTGATTATTTATACTTAACCCTTTTTAAGCATTTTGCGCATGTGGCACAAACTTTGAACATTCGACAATCCCTAGTGAAATTTTATGAGGAAAATATTTGTAGAACATTTTAACCCTCTAAATGGACGTTTTATTAGACTTCTGTGTTTGGATTTTGAAAAATGACTAAAATGACCCCTTAAAATGGCAGTTATAGGGTTAAAATGTTCTAAGAAAAGAACCGAAATACAATTTCACTGCAGACATCAAATCACATTTGGAAGCTCAGAAGAGTTTTTATTATAGTATTTTTAACGTTTTCCAAATGCCTTTGATAAAAAAAATGAAAACTTCAGTGGGCTATAAAAAAGAAATCCGAACTGACTTAGCAAAACCCTTTGGTGAATTTGTCCATTTGATAGTCTACTTTCATATGGCGTTGAAGGCATTGAGGCTCAAAGCGATGACCCAAAATTTGTTGCACAGTGTAATAAAGCAAATATGAACTACACATTGTGTAGTACACAAGTAAGCATGACAAAAAAAAAGTAAAACAATATTTTTCCCAAGTTATGAAAAATTTACCAAAAATAGTAGAAAAAACTTCCTCAAATTAAAGAAGATAAATATGATGAACTAATTAATAGCAATGGACCTCAGAGTCTACGTGTGTTGACGTAAAACGTCAGCAGCCACTTACAACCTAATTAATAGTAAATTACGTCCTAAAGCTGAATTTTTTGAAATAAATTCTGTTTTAAAAAATATGTCTTAAAAATAGTTTTTTTCATATATTTAGGGAAAATTTCTTTCGCGGTAAGAATTTCTTCCATGTATTAAGGAAAATTATGGACTATTTAACAGTACATGAACTAAAATTTTTTCCTAACAGTTAAAAAAATTTATAAAACTTTTAGTTAAATTTTACTAAATTGTGGGAAAATTTATAAACAATTTTTAAGAAAATTTCTCCGAAGTTTAGGTTGTCTTTTTTTTTTGAGTGTGGGTTCTGACGCGCTGGGTCTAGACCATGATGTGCCCAGGCCCAGTAGGGTCCCTTAAGGTTCGTCATAGTTTTTCATCCATTTTTTTTCAGTTTCGCTTCACCCTGTTTAATTTTAAAGGGGCCCAATAGGGTGTTAAGAATCTTTAAAACAGTATAATTTATATATAATTCTACTTGTTAAAAACTAATAAAATATTTGCTGACTTTTTGTTGGATCGGCAATATTTACCGGGATGTGAGCATTTTTAAATTTTTGGGAATGCCAACTTTTTATGATTCAAAGTAAGGATACATTGGGGTAAATTTTCTCAATTATTTTCGAGGATTTTACAAAATTTTCCGCAATATGCTTTTTTCAAAAATGCATTATTCGAAATTTTACCCACAATTTTTTCTGTGAAATCTTAATAAATATTTATGTTGATATTTCTCTTGGTATTATATAGTAGAGTTCAACATATAGAAACAAATTTGTAGCCACAATTATGTCTGTCAGTGAACTACTCAGTAGTTCGCAACTATCCCGCACATAGTTAAATATGATGTTTATGGCATTTATAAAAAGACTCAAAATTGTACCACAACTTTGACTTTATAAGCTAATTGTGGTACTATTTGCATAGCAAATTGTGGACTTGAAATACTACTTACAATTAGATATTAAATGTTCTTACAATAAGAGAAAACCAAATTAAAGAAAATTGTGGAAAAGCACTTTTTGGATATTCCGAGTCTTAAAGGTAAAAGTAAAACTACTTTGGTACGTGATTTTGTACTTTTTTACCTTGTTACTTTTTTGGTACACGCAGAAAAAAATTAACTAAAAAATGGGAAAATTAACTAAATTAAAGGAAAATTGGTAATGACTTAGCTCCATTGCCATGTTTTCCTTCTTTTAAGTTCATATTTTTTTTTTTTAATAAGGAATGGATTTTTTTTTATAATTATGTCAATTTGAACTAAAAAATGGGAAACATTTTATTTCAATTTAGTTCATACACATTTGAGGACCCGATAGGTTTGAACCGCGATGGATCAAACCCAGTTGGGTCTCTAAACTCGTTCGACCGATTTAATTTTTTTTTGATATTCGTGTTCATTTCAAAGTTCTAACAGAATGTATAGATAAAAGCAGTTCCTGTAAGGACCCCTTTTCCAGAACTTGTGTAAATTATTAAATTTTCTTTTCCTCCATAATTTTTCTAAAATTTCATAATTTTACCTGAACTTTTGAACAAAGATTTTTCTCAATTTTTCCGCTCCTGGTGAAGCAAATATTTATTTACTATAATAAAAAAACAAAATAGTACTTAAAATATCTAAAGGCGATAAAAACGAACATAAAACAATTTAGAAAATTTTGAGTAAAAAAGAAACGAAAACAATTTTCATGACTAAATTATCAAAAAAAAAAAAGTGGTTGTGATAGGAAACGAATATGGTGATGATTTAAGGAGCTCAAGCAGCACCAGCAACAAATCAAAAATATAAGGAAACAAAAAAAATTCAAAACAAAAGTTGTTGTTTTGTTTATTTTCCCAAAGGCCCAAAGAACTGTGTGTAGGTACACAACCTCATTCTGAAACTTTTTTTCAATTCATCAATTGTCTTTTGGCAACAAAAATGGAATTCCTAGAAAAAAAAGTGTTAGGAGATGAGTATAATAAAGTTAGAAATATTTACATAAATACTAGGTTTTTTTGTTTTGTTTTTAAAATGATGTGTTTTTTTTAGGTTTGTCTTATACTTATTCCGTAACCGCCTTTTTTTATGGGTATTAAAAAACTGTTTGACAGATTTTTATTATGAAGGTTTACACTTAAACCAAAAAGTATACGGTATTTTATACCCGCCAACAACATTACAACACATTGAAATATGCAGTCCAAACCAAAAAAAAAAAAATAAAAAATATTTTGAGTTGGTTTATTCTAGCTCGAGGCCATTATTTTCTTTACTAGTTAGTAATTACAACTAAGATATTCTCATAAAATAATTTTTGAAAACATTTTCGACGAGTGTTTCGGAATTTGTCAGATTCCATTGTCAAGACTATTTTAAAATATACAAACCCTATACTACAATTAGCAAAGAGAATTTAACTGATAAATCGCTAATTATCAAAAAAACATTTAATATATATGAGCAAATCCACGGGAAATTTAACTGACGGGTCACAGATTTGGTTTATTTTTGGTTATTAGCTTCGTAAATGATTTAAAACCATATATATAAGGCATTCCATGTCAAATCGGACACTTTGAATTTTTTTTTTTTAGATTTTCATAATTTGCTTACAGTTTTTAGTACCCTTCGAAAACTCCTTCGTGGTAAATTTTCAGACTTTTTTGATGACCCGTTCAAAAGATATAGAATTTTTAAAAATTGGTAGTTTGTTCCTTTACTCAAACTTCTTTTACTCATAACTTCCAAATTTCAATTTTTTTTTTTTTCAAAATTTTTTTTTTTTTACGTACTTTTTAAAAAAAATCCCAAAAAATTCTTAAAAGAGCTCTAGTATGCGATTTTTATGTTTATAAATTTAAATCTCTTTTTTGAACATGTTTGTACTCTTTGATTTTTTTGAAATTTTTTTGTGTAAAATTTCTATCGATTCTACAAATTTTTTGCCCAGGAGGATCGTGGTAAATTATTACTAATTTTTAAAATTTTTTAAAAAAATTTTATTGTAATTTTCCACTCTTAAAATCATTTTTATACCCTCCACTCTAGTGATAGAGGGTATATATAAGTTTGTCATTCCGTTTGTAACACCTCGATATATTGGTCTAGGACCGCATAAAGTATATATATTCATGATCCTCGATCGATTTTAAAACGATCTAGCGATGTCCGTCCGTCCGTCCGTCCGTCCGTCCGTCCGTCCGTCCGTCCGTCTGTCCGTCTGTCTGTCTGTCTGTCTGTCTGTTGAAAACACGCTAACTTTTGAAAGACTATACGGAGGCTCCTGAAGTTTGGCATATATGTTGGGCAATTACCTGGTCAGGTTGGTATTGCAATCCAGCGAAATCGGTCCAGTGGTTCAAAAGTTATAAGCAAATGAGTGAATTTCGGCAAGAGTTTTTCTGGAATTTACGAGATAAAACACACGGTAACTTTCGAACGGCAATTCTGAGGGTGCTGAAGTGTGGCATATATATTTGCCGTTCCTCTGATTCGGTTCGTTTTAAATTTCAGCCAAATCGGTCTAGTTGTTCAAAAGTTATTAGCAAAACCGTAAATTTCAGATTCGCCTCACCTTAAATTCACGTGTTGAAACCCCGTTAAACAGGTTTAAACCACATTGGTAAGTCACAAAAATATTTTACAACGCATTTTTGTCACTCAAAAATATTTTTACACTAAAAGAAAAAAAAAATACACTCGAAAAAATTTTACACTCAAAAAAAATTTTACACTCAAAAAAAAATTTAGTAAATTATTTTTTTTTTTTTCAAAAATTAGTTAAAAAAAAGTTTTTTTAAACAAAATAAAATATTTCTAATCAAAAATTTTATTTTTTCACTCTAGAAAATTTACTATAACTTGAAAAGGGCATTGTGGAGGGTATTTATAGATTCGGCCAAGTCGAATTTAGCTTTTCTACTTGTTACTGCTCCAATGGTGCGTTACAAAGGGGTCATTTATAAGACTGACCCTCATTAATTTTTACGTCTTAACATTTCTTTGGAACAAACTAATACCCTATCTCCAATTTCTAAGGAGGCTCCCACACAAAACGACATTTTTTAAAATTTGCTCCAACCGCTCTAACTGCCCTAATAGTGCCCTTAGAGCAATCAAATGTATGATCGACCCACAATATTTTTTTAGTCCAAACATTTTCTCTGAAATCACCTACCCTCTATCTTTAACTGTTAAGGCGGTCCCAATACAATTTTTTTTATTTTTTGTATTTTTTTTTTATTTAATCAGCTTCTACCGGTCCAATAGTGCGTCCGAGAGGGGTCATTAGTGAGACCGATCCCCATTTATTTTTACCCTACAAATTTTTTTAAAACATACCTACGCCCTATCTCCACTCCCTAAGTAGGCTCCCATACAAATCACAGTTGGAGCAAATTTTATAAAAATGTAATTTTGAATGGACGTCTACTTAGGGAGTGAAAACAGGGCGTAGGTATGTTTTAAAAAAATGTTGTAGGGTAAAAATAAATGGGGGTCGGTCTCACTGATGACCCCTCTCGGACGCACCATTGGACCGGTAGAAGCTGATTAAATAAAACAAATTTACAAAAAATAAAAAAAATTGTATTGGGACCGCTTTAAAAATTAGAGATAGAGGGTAGGTGTGTTCAGAAAAAATGTTTGGACTAAAAAATTATTGTGGGTCGGTCATACATTTTGTTGGTATAAGGGCACTATTAGGGCAGTTAGAGCGGTTGGAGCAAATTTTAAAAATAATCGTTTTGTGTGGGAGCCCCCTTAGAAATTGGAGATAAGGTATTAGTTTGTTTCAAACAAATGATAAGACGTAAAAATTAATGGGTGTCGGTCTTATAAATTTAAGCAGTAGAAATGATTTTAAGATAGGAAAATTACAATAAAATTTTTTTAAAAAATTTAAAAAAATAGTAATAATTGTTATACCACGATCCTCCTGGGCAAAAAATTTGTAGAATCAATAGAAGTCTTACACAAAAAAATTTCAAAAAAATCGAAGAGTACAAACATTTTCAAAAATGAGATTTAAATTTGAAAACTTAAAAATCGCATACTAGACCGCTTTTAAGATTTTTTTGGGAGTTTTTTAAAAAGTACATAAAAAAACAAAAATAAAAAAGAAAAAAAAATTTAAATTTGGACCATTATTGAAGAAGTAATGAGGAAAAGAATTTTGAGTAAAGAAACAAACTACCAATTTTTAAAAATTCGATATCTTTTGAACGGGTCATCAAAAAAATCTGAAAATTTACCACTAAGGAGTTTTCGGGTACTAAAAACTGTCAACAAATTGGGAAAATCTAAAAAAAAAATTTTTCAAAGTGTCCGATTTGACATGGAATGCCCCATAAAAAGCGTTTTTTTTTTGACAATATTGACTTTTAGACAGTTTTTTAACATTTTTGTACTCGAAAACCGTAAGACGTACGAAAAAAACTTATAAAAACAATATTGTAGATAAAATTATGGAATTTCAACAAAAAATTTTTAAATCAATGTCCTTTTTTCCTGGGAAGGACACCATGGATTTCCAAAAGTAAACTTTTTTTTTAAGTTTAGAATGCCCATTTACCGCTGTTAAAATTTCAGAGAGGTGTTTTTTCGTATTGTTGAGCGATAAATTTTCAAAGTTTGTTAGAGAGCCAAATATTTGATTTTTTCAAAATTTTGTCAAAAAATCAAATAGTTGGCTCCAAAGAGTTTTTTGTGCTTTTTTACTCGGAACACGTTTGTTGTACGATAAAAACTTCCTGTGACAATATTGTTGATAAAATTATAGAGATTTTAAATTTAGAAACATAACAAAAATTAAAAAAAAAATTAACAAAAATTGTATAAAACAATATTGGAATGTCCTTTTATGCTATCAAGGACATCATGGATTTCCAAAACCAAAATTTTTTATTAAAGTTTAGAATGTCCTTTTAATGCTGTTAAAATTTCAGGGAAGTGTTTTTTTGTGTTGTCGAGCAATAAATTTTTGGTGATAAAGTTAAAATTTTGATCTTTTGCCAAAATTTTGAAAAAAATCAAATATTTGGCGATCTAACAAACTTTAAAAATTAATTGCTCAACAATACGAAAAAACACCTCTCCGAAAATTTTACAGCGTTAAAAGGACATTCTAAACTTTAATACAAATTTTCGATTTTGAAAATCCATGGTGTCCTTTCCAGGAAAAAAGGACATTCAAATATGGTTTTCAACATTATTTGTTTAAATTAAGAAAAAAAAATGCCAGCGAATTTTGTACTCTTGTCCAAAACATTAAATCATGATAATGTTTTGCGGAAGATTTGGGTGTACTTGCCAAAGTAAAGTTTTTTAGAAAAAATAATGTTATATTACTTTGCTATTCCATGCAAAACGAATTTAAATATCGGTGGAGGACCCCATTAAAAAACCAAAAGAGCTGTACATTTCTTAAGTGAGTGCAAAAAAGTGTTTTTACATTTTGGAGAGTATCAAAGATTCGGCACCAAAGAATATAACACTTTCACTTGTTTTATGTACATTTGATAAGCAAATGGAAAATTTTTATGTGAAAAGCTTGGACTTGGTGAAAAAGTAGTTTTGGTAAAAAAAAATTATTTTTTTTCACGAAAAACAAAATTATGTTAAAAATAATTAAATGAACCCAAAATTTTTGATGAAAAAAACTTTGATGAAAAAAAGTTTTTGATGAATTTTTTTGATGAAAAAAAAAATTTTTGATGTTAAAAAAAAATTGATAAAAGAAATATGAAAAAAAATTTGAAAAAAAAAAATTTTAATGAGAAAAAAATTTGTAATAAAAAATTTGATAAAAAAATTTGATGAAAAAAATATGATAAAAAAAATTATGAAAAAAAAAATTTTAATGAAAAAAAAAAAAGTGATGAAAAAAAATTGATAAAAAAAATAAAAAATTGATGAAAAAAAATTTGATGAAAAAAAAAGTTTGATGAAAAAAAAAATTGATGGAAAAAAAATTTAATGAAAAAAAATTTATGGAAGAAAAATTGATGAAAAAAAAAAATTGATGAAAAAAATTAATGAAAAAAAAAAATTTTATGAAAAAAAAAAATTTATAAAAAAAATGATAAAAAAAAGATTGATGAAAAAAAAATTTATGAAAAAAAAAAAAAAATTGATGAAAAAAAAAATTGATGAAAAAAAATATTTGATTGAAAAAAAAAAAATTTTATCGAAAAAAAAAATTGATGAAAAAAAAAAATTTATGAAAAAAAATTTTTTTTTGTTGAAAAATAATTATGTTACTTTTTATTCACCACGAGGTGAATTATTATCCAAATTACAAACCCAAGTTATTAAAATTTTGGTTTTAAGAAAATGAAAATAGTAATTCTTGTTTTCTTTTTCGTTAATTGTTAGCTTATATAGTCAAACTGAGGTGGCGTCCTGCAACTTTTTTAAAATTAGACACCAGCCTAAAAACATTATCAAGTTAAAATTCTATTGAACTTTTTCTCGTGCCGGCAGTATTTACCGATATATGTGCATATATAATATCTCGGGAATATCAAATTTTGGATCCGAAATTAGGATTTTTAGACACTGACAAAGATGTAGAGCTAGGCTATTTCGTATTTTTCTTCGTAGTACTTTCTTTGTACATTTCATCTGTTTCGCCCTATCGCGTTTAGTTTTCGAGATAATGCCATTTTGAATTCTTAATTAAATTCTAAGAAAAACACTTCCTCACACTCAAAGAAAAAGCTTCTTCATAATGATGAAAAGTTACATCAATATGATTTTCAAAATTATGATTAGAAAAAAATTATGATTTTATAGGTAAATTTAACTACATTTTTGGAAAATTCATAAATTATTTTCAAAGAAATGTTTTCCTAAATTTTAGTTATGTCTTTTTTCAGTGCAGACGAATTTAACACTTTCAACTGTTTACATTCAAATTCTGTTAGATTTTTTCAGCAAAGTGTTTTTGGAAAACAAAATAAACCTAAAGATCTATTAATATGATAGGAGATGTGTTAGTGGGACAGTGGAGAAAATAAAAAAAAATGTTTTTAAGACATTAAAAAAAAATCCAACTGGTGAATTTTTGCTGATTGTTTTAGTTTGCTGTTGTGGTTGGCATTGTAATACAGTTTGTTGCTGGTAACGTTTTTCTAGCTGTGGTTGTTGATATTGCTGTTGTCATTCAATGTTTAGACATTTGTTGTTGATTTTGTTAAGGTCGACGTTATTTTACAAAGCCCAATTGGAACGAAGAAAACTCAACAATTCTCAGATTCTGAGGCATTTTTTCATTAAGACCAATATTTAAATTCCGAGAGATTTTTTCTATTTAAAAAAATCCAGATTCTGTTTACAAAATTGTTTTCTGTTTACAAAATTTTCAGAATCTGGATCATCTTTATACACTACACTGTAATACAGGGTACAATGAGTTTGTGCTGATGTTTCTAACTATCCGAAATATTAGTCCTAGACCCATCTTTAAGTATACTGATCGACTCAGAATCACTTTGTAAGAAGCATGATACAGGTCGCAATTATTAATCGATTTGTATGAAATTTGGAAGCTAAACTTCCTTTTGACCAAGGACGAAGCATATTGAAAATACAAAAAAAAAAGTCCCTTAATAATTCGTCTTAAATGACTGCAATAACCGTATTATAATAGGCACCCTTTCGAAATTGGGCATATAGGCCTCTGTTCCAAAAAAAGTAATTCACATAAAAAATGTGAAAATGAAAATTTCCGAATTTTTTTGGTGTTCTAGATTTCACATCCGAATTTCTTTTTCGTTTTGTTTCACAAAAATAAAAATTGGTGAAAGTAAAACGAATGCACTTTTTTTCTTATAATTTTTTAAACTTTAATTATTTTATTTCAACTTCGAATGAAAACGTGATCAACAAAACACTAAACTTAATTTCATGTGATTCGGAAATTTTCATGTGAATTGAAAAGTTGTGAAAGACAGAACAGAGGCCATAAACATATTTTGCTTTCACAAATCATCATTTCTTCTTGTAGTCTCTATACAAACCACCGATATTCACATAAATCTCTCAAAATTTTTAAAAATGTAAAATATTTTAATTTTTGTTTGTAGGTGTCAAACGTGTACTTTGGTAGCCTAATCAGATCTGAATATAAAAATTTGGCCCGATATTTAGGTAAATCGGTTTATTGGCAACAAACATAATCTGATTTCACTTAAATTTGGTTTGTATGTGTTTTCTACACTACTAAAAGATATAACGCAATATTAATCATATCGGCCCATGTTTGAACTTGGGACCCATTTTCCTGGAAACATTGGTCTATAGTATCATATGGTCGGTATTAACCGACTATAATTTCCCTAGTTGTTTTTGTATAGAAAAATTCTCAGATTTTGATTCTTAGATTCTTACAAAGCTTTCTGCGTAAAAAAAAATTCAGATCCAGAGACATTTTTTCGTATAGAAAAATTCTAAGATTCTGAGACATTTTTTTCTTACAGAAAAATTCTGAGACATTTTTCGGTATGGAAAAACTCTAAAACATTTTTTGGTATAAAAAAATTCGAGATTCTGACACATTTTTCCGTTAAGAACAGTTTTCAAATTCTGAGACACTCTTTTCCGTATAAAAATTCTCAGATTCTGAGACATTTTTACGTATAGAAAAATTTTTAAATTCTGAGACACTTTTCCGTACAGAAATATTTTTAGATTCTAAGACATTTTTCCATATAGAAAAATTTTCAGATTCCAAGACATTTTTTTGTATAGAAAAATTTTCAGATTTATCTTAAAAATAAAAATATCTTTCGGGAACCCCATAAAGTATATTACACTGTGCTACAGTGAAAAAATACTTCTGATTTGACATAGTATAGGTTATTGGTCTTGTCGAGTAGATCACAAAAATGCCCATTAAACATGCCAGACACCCTCAAATTTTAAAGTTATTGTCAAAAAACGTTTTTTTGGGACTTTTCTCACTAAACCTTGTATAATTCAGAAAATTTTCAACCGATTTTAAATTTTTTAACGGTTTTTGATAGAAGAAGGATAGGGCTTTCCATGTGTGTGAATTGGTCTATACATATAAGAAAGATGTTGATTGATTTTTTCAATAAAATCTAATTTTTTTGTTATTTTTTGAAAATTTTTTGAGTTTATCAATTTTTTTCTGCTATAGTTCGTTTAACAACCTTTATATTTATAAACGTATTTTTAAAGAAAATTTAATTCTGAATTCGATAAGCTTTATCCTGAAGAAATCGGATAACAATTGGCAGAGTTGTGATCATTTTTCTAAAAAAGATAATTAAGATTTTGCAGGAAATCGCCGTTCAGATACCCAGTCAGAAAAATACAATCGCAAAAGCGCTGTGAAAGCGTTGTAAACGGTTCTACAAGCGTTCCATTTACCATCTTGAAAGCGCTTTCAGATGATCCGAATGATAACATCGATCTACGCTAGGTTTAAAGCGTTTTAAAAGCGTTTTAAAAAAGTGCTTTCAGAACGTTTTGTTAAAAGTCATGAAAGCGCTTTAAAAACCAAAAGTAAAGCACTTATAAAGAGCTTAAATACAAAAATTAAAGATATTTTCCAGCGATTGAAATAAGAAAAAAACAGTACTTTAAAGGACTTCATATAAAGCAGATATTTTTTTTTTTTATTCGTTAATTGTAGATATTTTTTATAAAAGTATTTTAGTAAATAAAAATTAAATTCAATGTAATAAAAAAAGTAAATTTAGTAAAGGTAAACTTCATAAAAAAAGCAACCCGGCTAAAAATGTTGTATATTATCATATATGATATCATATATGTGACCATATACAGTATCATATATAGTATCAAATATGGTCTCATATATGAACATATTCCAAAATTGGCGCTTATATAAGACACGATCATATATGATCCAATATATGTGATCATATATTAGATCATATATTGAATCATATATTGGATAATATATTGAATCATATATGGGATCATATATGATGTTGTTTTCAATTTGTTTTACATTCTTTTTCATATTTTTTATTTATTTTTTTCATTTTAAACTATATGTAATAGATTATTATGTATATATTAACCAGAAATGCAAACGGTGTACATAAGTATAATTTAAAATTAAAAATATTTTTTTATTAATTTTGGTGTTTTCATATATTTTAATGAAACCCTTTAGTTTGATGATTTTCAGTTTTTAGTTACTATCGTTTGCATTTTTGGTGACCATATAAAAATAAATAATTTGAATTATAGATATGAGAATACATTTTGATAGTCAACAAAATAAATTGAACATAAAAGATCTTATATATTAAGTTTTTCAATTGATATCAATTACGAAAGATGCGAACAAAGGGCTTATTAAAGGAACGTTGAGTTCCTTTGTGTTTTCTTGTTTTAGTGTTAATTCCGATTATCTTCAGACTTAGCGTTTTTGTTATGGTATAAGCCTCTTTTTTACAATATTTATAGTCAAAATCTAAAAAAGGATATAAAATAATATTAATATTTAAGATATTTCTAGAATTTTTATTGTATTAAAGTATTACCAACCATAGCATTTGGTGCTAAAAGGTTAATGATAGCACGGATGTCATTTAACGAAGCAACCATCTACCTTTAAAGATTGGCTACATACATATGGAATGCTTTTTAAGGAAAGATATATTGTCTTTCAGAAATCCATCTGAAAAAATATTAAAAATTATTACACATTTCTTTTTTATTCCAGCAAAAAAGAACTTGCTACTACTAAATGCATGCATCAAAATTCATAGCAAGCAAATAATTACTTAAGACTTCGATTAAAAGCAATATATTCAGTAGTATGTATTTTATCTTGCTGGGTTATGTTTGTAAGAATATTTGAAGGATGGGGATAAAAACTATTTCTACTTACATCATGTTTGTAAGGATACTTGAAGGACAGGGATAATAACTATTTCTACTTACATCATGGTGACAATGTGCCAGATTGTCACTTTCGCTTATAGACAGGTTTCTTGTAATTGTATAAAAACGTTGTCCTTCCCAAATCGTTATTAACCTTAAAACTAATCGTTCTTTTCATTTCGATTTGCTATGGCGATATTAAGCAATTTCAAAATAGTTTGTAGTGTTGGAACCGTAGTAATAACGTTATGGTCGTGCATATGCCCTCTGCTCTAAGTTAAGCGAGCTTAACGTACCTCCGCATGGTTGAATTTTCTAGTAACTCGGCCTTCAAACTTCTTATACGTTCTTTCCATTTCCAATTTGCTACAAAAAGGGATTTCAAAATAATTTATAGTGTTGGAATCGTAGTGATAACATTTCTGGTGGTGAATATGTCCTCTTCTAGAAGTTGAGTGAGCTTAACGTTACACGGCCTCAAAACTGCTTATACGATCTATCATTTCCAATTTGTTATGGCGACATTAAGGGATTTCAAAATAGTTTGTAGTATTGCAATCGCAGTGAAAACATAATGGTGATGCATATGCCCTCTCCACAAAATTCCACGAGATTAACGAAGCTGCGTAGTTTAATTTTCTTCAACATTAAAGCACTTTATATTATTGTATTTGCGACATATGTTCTTACTCATTTTGAATATGATCTTGTTTTGGAATAAAAAGTTCACGCTTATACTTGTTATGACGATGAAGTGGAAAAAAATTATACATTGATTTTAAAATTCTAAATTCATTTAAAATTCTAATAAAAACTTACCTTTTCCATTTTCTTTATGTAAAAATAACTTTTAATCAGAATATTTTGCAACTAGGAAACAATATTTTTTAAATTATTGATACGAATCGGTATTAAGGTATAAATATGGTAATAAAATATTTGATATTTTTATACACATGCACTAAAATTTAACATTTTATGATAACATATATGTTTCCATATATGATATCATATATGGGACATATTTTATATACGGCCACATATATGGGATCGTTTCTTGCATATATGGTCACTAGAGGTGTCCTTAAAAACGAAAATCACCTTTTTATACCTGGTAGGGTCCTATATTGTTCTTTAGTATCTAAAAATGAGTGAGCCAAAATTTGGGGACAATCGCCTAAAAATAACTCGTGCCGAAAATGGATTGAAGTTTTGAGACATTCTTATAAGAACGAAAAACTCGTTTTTTCTAGTTTTTGGAAAAACATTGGTATTTGATATTTTTTGTTAAATTTTTTGTGAAATAATATGAAAATGGTACTAAATTACCTTTTCAAAACGACTAATAAAATTAAAATCGGATGAAAAATAAGCATTTTACGCATACATGCCCCAGACCATTGTATGGTTTTTAGAGCCAGAATTTCAAAATTTTCAAAATTTTTAGGCAAAAAAATAGTAAAAATTTAATTTTACTTTATGATCAAATTGAAAACATGTTTAAGATTAAAAATAGCAGATATGGTAGTCAAGCTTTTTTTTTTATTTGGCGCGGGTAGTGATAAAATTTCCGCGGATTCCAAATAAAATGCGTTTTTCTACAATAATTAAGCAAATTTTTGAAAATTTGTGCCCTATTGTGCGGATCGAAGTGTAAAACGTAAATTCTGTAACTTTTGAGAAATCGGATATATGCAGATATTTTGTATTATAGAAATGTATAACGTCTCAAATTTGTCATTTCACCTCGACGAAAAGGGGTTAAAGATGCCCGAATTCTCAAAAAATTTACAGAATTTATGTATTTCACTTCGTATAATACAATACAGAAAATTGTTTCCCATATTTGCTAAATTATTTTAGAAAAACTCATTTTCTTTGGAATCCGCGGAAATTATATCACTACCCACGCCAAATGAAAAAAAACTTAGACTACCATATCTGTTAGTTTTTATCTATAACATGTATTTAATATAATTATAAAGTAAAATTTAATTTTTTTTATTTTTTTGCCTAAAAATTTTGAAAATTTTCAAATTTTGGCTTTAAAAACCATGCAATGGTCTGGGGCATGTATGCGTAAAATGCTTATTTTTCATCCGATTTGAATTTCTTTAAGCTTTTTGGAAGGGTAATTTATTACCATTTTCATATTACTTAACAAAAAAATTAACAAAAAATAACATATACCAATATTTTTCAAAAAACTAGAAAAAAACGTGTTTTTTCATCAGATAAGAGTGTCCCAAAACTTCAATCCATTTTCGGCACGAGTTATTTTTATCCGATTGTCTCCAAATTTTGGCTCACTCATTTTTAGATACAAAACTACAATTTAGGACCCTACCACGTATTAAAAAGTGATTTTGAAAAATTACCTTAGTCGTTAGGACACCTTTAATGGTCACATATATGTTTCCATATATTTCATATATGATCGTATAAAGATCTATATATAAGCATATATGAACAGACACATTTATTTTTAGCCGGGTAAACTAATTTATTTATAGGGACTTTCTTCCTCCCATTCTGTCCTTTACTGCAGCCAGCCAGCGGTTAATTTTTTTAAAAATTGCTCAACATCGTTAATTTTGACGTGGTAAAATCTGTCGTACTAGATGAAATGAATATGTTGTATCTTGGTATAATCAAACATTTATTGCAAAAAATGATTATCAAGAAATCATTTTCCTTCATTTCTGATGAAAATGTTGCGAAGTTACAACAAAACTTCACAAATATATCAAGAGACATACCGTCAGAGTTTCAAAGAAAAAGTTTTGATTTATTTGATATTGGAAATTGGAAAGCCACTCAATTTAGTTTTTTTTGCTATATGGTGGAGCTATAATTTTAAAAAATGTAATGGAATATGACCAGTACAGGTATTTTTTAATTCTATTTACAGCTTGCCGTATTCTGTCATCAAATGAATTAGCTACTCTAAAAGCAAATTATGCAAAGGAAATATTAAGAAGATTTGTGGAATGTATGCCACATTTTTATGGTCCTAATTGCCAAACAATGAATATTCACAATCTCATTCATATCGCACATGATGTAGTAAATATGGGGGCACCAATATCACAGTTCTCTGCTTTTGATTTTGAAAACAGTCAGGGTTACTTAAAATCGATTGTTAACTCTCGGAACAATCCTATTGCTGAACTTCAACGAAAATTTCATGTTTTTCATACCGTTAACTCTCCAAATAAAGCTCCATTGGTATATCCTCTCTTTAAAAACAAAAAGTATTCTCTTGGCAAAGTAATGGAATCGACTGGAACAAAAGTTGTGTTTTCTTTTATTAATATTCATGGTTTCAAAATTACTGCATCCCATCCTGATAACGCAACTCTACTTAGTAATGGAAATATTATGATAGTAAACCAAATTTTTAGTACAAATCGATCTAAACACACATGTGATAATACATATTTAAAAGGCAACATCTTTAATGAAATAAACGATTATTTTGTCTATCCAATTCCATCAAAAGAAATAGGACTTTATAAAAATTTACGTGAAGATGTTATTGAAGTCAGTGTGCATATTGTAGAAGTTAAATGCATTATTTGTAAATTTTATAACGAAACTATTGCTATAACTCTTTAGCATAAATGATAATAATAAAACTTAAAATAGATTTACAAATTAAAAAATGTTTTATGTTTTCAAAATTTTGCGTTTTCAATGTGGTGGTAGGGAAAAATTATTTAATTTGATTTAACAAAATGTTTTTATAACAATTTGTTTAAAATTGAGTATAATCTAAAAAAATACTATACTTGTATGTACTACGAAAAAAATTTAAAAACGTTTGCAAATACTGCTTTAAAACCATTTAATTTTGAAACGAACATGTATTTTGTTAATAAAGTGCTTTCAAAACGCTTTTCGAAAACGCTCTCAAGGCGTTCGAATAAAGCGTTTTGAGAATGCTTTTTTTTTTGTTACAGTGCTTTCAGAACGCTTTTCGAAAACGCTCGCAAAGCGTTCGAAAATAACGTTTTGAGAACGTTCTTTTTTTGTTACAGTGCTTTCAGAACGCTTTTTTTTTATAACCGTCGTCAATTTCTGCTTGGGTAGATATCCCAGGCAAAAAAAAAAAAATTTATCATAAGAGGTCATGTACAATATTTTTAAAGGTTTTTGGCGCGCTGAATCCGAATCTGGCCTTTAAATTGCTCTATCTCGTCAGGTTTTTGAGATATTTAACATAAATTGATATATCAAAAACTTAATAAGATAGCGCAATTTCAAGGTAAAATTTGAATTCAGGAGGCCAAAAACCTTTAAAATAATAATACGCGACTTCTTATTATGTTCGTTTATTTTTTTTATTTTTTTTGCCTGGGTTATCAGAACGTCAATTTCAAGCAAAATCTTAATATTCTTTTTTAGAAAAATTATCACAACTCTGTCAATTGTTATCCGATTTTTTCGGCATAAAGCTCATCGTATTCACAATTAAATTTTCTTTAAGAATACGTTTATAAATATAAATGTTGTTGAACGAACTATAGCAGAAAAAAATCGATAAACTCAAAAATTTTTTAAAAAATAACATAAAATTAGATATTGTTGAAAAAATCAATACATATCTTTTTTATATGTATAGACCAATTCACACACATGAAAAGCCCTATCCTTCTTCTATCCAAAACAGTTGCAAAATTGAAAATCGGTTGAAAAATGTTTAAGTTACACGTGGTTTAGTGAGAAAAGTCCCAAAAAATCATTTTTTGACAATAACTTTAAAATTTGAGGGTGTCTGGCAAGTTTGATGGGCATTTTTGTGATCTTTTCGATGAGACCTACAATCTTAACTACTTCATTTTTAAAGTATATTCGATTTTGTGTTTTTTGTAGCACAGTGTTATTAATCCATGATGGATTCTAAGTCATTCTATGAATATCCGCCCGTCTGTGTAAAACACGATTCAGTCCAAAATAAAAGAGCTAGACTCCTTTAAAATGGCAGGAATATGTCTCATGGTCATTGTAGGTTAAGTTCGGAAATGGGAAATATCGGATAGGGGGAAAAAAGTTCCCCTTAAAGGAATAAATCAACCTCTAAAAAAATTTAATTTTTAAATTAAATTTAATTTTTAAATTTTTTTTTGAGTTTTTGTTAAACAAATGAAACCTTTTTATGACAGAAGGAGTTCAAAGTCCTTCACTTGGATCAAAAAGGGCTAGACATTTTCGTTTTTTCGGCCCGCTACCTTTAGTGGGCGTGGATTTAAAAAAAATAGTAAAGTAATGAGAAAATGTTATTACTAAATTTCAAAAACCATGATAAATGAATTAGTATCGTGATGGAGACGGTATCATACATAACTCTTCCTACCGAGCCCCCCTCTAAAAACCAGCCCTGTAATTTTTTTTTTATATTTTTTAACATATTGGAGGGTATTAGGGCGTTTTACTAAAAACGTTTTTTCGGATTTTGCAACTCTTGAAGAGGAGTATGAATTCTTATTGCCTAAAAGATTTTTGAGATTTTTTTTCAGATTTTTGGAAGGTCGGGATCAACTAGTTCAAATCGATTTTATCCAAAAAGGAGGTTATGAAACATAATTTTTTTATTTTCTTTCTCTGGTAACTTTTTTATACAAAACTGAATAAATTTCTTCTGAATGTTGCTAGCCTTCTAAAAAAAATATTCGCGGTCAAAATTATAAGTTCAAGGGTCAATAAGATGACCTTAAAAGTAAAAATTCACAATTTGCTGAGTTTAAATCTCAATAACTCGAGAAATAAGAGACGTGATGTTGAATCCGTCAGGCACCAGAGAAAAAAATAAAAAAAGAGTTATGTTTCATAACCTCATTTTTTGGATAAAATCGATTTGAGCGAGTTGATACCGACCTTTGAAAAATCTGAAAAAATCTCTCTAAAATCTTTTAGGCCATAAGAATTCGTACACCGCAAAAAAGCAAGTTTTGATAAAACGGGTATCAAAGATTCGGCACAGCCGAATTTAGTACTCCCACTTGTTTTCTTTAGCAAAATTTTCAGACTCAGCGACATTTTGCATTTCAGAAAAATGTTTGGTTCTGAGGCATTATTCCATATATAAAAATTCTGAAATGCTAAGGCTTTTTCTGTATATCTGATTCTCAGGTTTTAAGTTTTTTTGCGTAGAAAAGTTTTTAGACTCTGAGACATTTTTCCGAATAGAAAACTTCTCAGATTCTGAAAAATGTTTTTGTATAGAAAACTTCACAGATTCTGAAACATTTTTCCGTATAGAAAAATTCTTAGATGCTCAGGTATATCTGATTTCCAGACTTCTAAAAAATTTTCTCGTAGAAAAATTTTCAAATTCTGAGACATTTTTCCGCATAGAAAAATTCTTAGATTTGGAAACATTTCTACGTATAGACAAATTATTGGACACTTTTTTCTGCATTAGGCATTCCTCATATTCGTAGCAATTTTCCAGTTCTTAAACCTTATTTTCATTCAGAAAATTTCACAAATTCTAAAAAATTTTCCAGAAAAATAAAATTTGGTTGCTAAGTTTTTCTTATATCTAAATTTCTTCGGGGGCTTTCAATTGTGTTTTTGTTGTTTTATGTAAAATACAATATCTAAAAAAGTTAAATCTTGTGTTAATATTTGTCTAAACAAAAACTGGGAGGTTTTTTTCTGTTAAGAACCATGATTGTTTTTTTTTTTTAGTTTTATTTAAAATTTTTAGGTTTTTCTATATTTTAAATTCGACTAGAAATATCACTTAGATTCATTCAAGCCCATTGGGCATTAGAAATGCATACATAAACAAAAACGTTTACAAATGTTACAAACAAAAACCTAGAAACTGAAACATGAACATTAGGGTGGGCTGACATAAAACTGTTTTGCCGTTGCAGCAGCTTTGGGGATAAATTTTTGGCAGTTTTGGGTAATATAGAATTTACACGATACCTTTGTGTTGGATTGTAAGCAATACTTTAACCGAAAGTCTTCATTTTAAAATAACGATTGATTTTCTGCTCACTATATTATTCATACGTGAATATGTTTACATTAGAAACGTGTCCTATTTTGTATTTTTTAGTTCTTTCAACAAAACGAGGTCTTTTGCAACATAATAAAAACACTTTACACTATTGTTTCGTACATTTTTTTTTTTGTTGTTGGAAATTTCTCGATGGTCAGTTAGGTCAGTAGGATGGCATTTATTAAGTAACTGAATTTTAATTAATGTGTTCAAGATCTACTTGAATGTGAGAATTTTTTTTTTCAAAAATGGGTGACACCCCGAGTAAAAAAGTTTATAAATAATTATGTATTTATAATTTGATAAAATTATATATAATTATATATATTTGAAAAAAAAAATACACAAAAATAATATATACAAAATTATATATAATTTAATTTAATAAAATTATATATAATTTAATTTAATAAAATTATATATAATTATATCCGAATTTTTTTATATAAAATTTTATAAAATTATATCAAATTGTATCTAATTTTATAAAATTTTATAAAATTAGAAAAATTAGATTAAATTATATATAATCAACTTACACTCAAAATAATACATTAGTAGATTTACTAATTTGTTTGCTAATGCTAGTAAGCTAACCTTTAGCAAATTTTTAGTTGAGATTAGCATGTAAGCAAAAATATCTTGTAAACTTCATTTAGCGCGTTAGAAATTTTAAACAAAATGTTAACTAATTTTTTTTGCTAAATTTAAAATTGAGTTGACCAAATTTTTACAAGCTGTTCTGCTAATATTAGCAAAAGTAAATTGTATTTTTTTTTTAAGAAAACCTTAAATGGCGCTATCTCGAAAACTAAGCCAGATAGAGCATATTATCGCCGGTCCTCTTCACATGTGTGGACCATAATGTGTCCTAACTCTGGATCCAAAAAAGTTAGCAATCCCGAAAATTTTAAAATGGTCATATCTCGGTAAATATTGCCGACACAACAAAAAGTCCAAAAGCATTTTTGTAGCTCTCAACACATCAAAAGCTCTCCGAGTAATATTTTTGAAGTTATCGAGTTTTTTAATTCTCAAAACCCCAGTAGTCCCCGTGTCTCAAAAACTAAGCAAAACTAATGTAGAGCGAAATTTTGGAACAAAAACTAAGACGATTTTAAAGGAACCCAACTAGATTTAGGCCCATCGGGGTTTGGACCTATCGGGTCCAAACCCAATGGGGTCCTCAAATTTGTATGAACAACGTTGAAAAAAAAAAAATAGTTAACTAACTTTTGGCAAAACATTTTTGCTAACTTAACCAAAAAAATTGTAGGTTTACAAGCTTTTTTTTGCCAACATTACAGTTTTTTTTTTTTTTAGTGTACAGAGAACTGGCAACAATGATCGTCGCGACGTTTACATTACACACAAAATATTTTGTAAATAAATTCAACTGAAAAAACTTGTAAAATTTCAAAATTATTGGTAAAAAGCTTGTAAAATAACAGGGAGCTTTTGTAAAATAGGAGGTACCAAAAAAAAAAAGATTACAAACTTTTCTATTAATTTTACAAGTTTTCCGTAGTCCTTCCGCCTGTCAATGAAAACTTTGTACGCACCCACAATAAATCTCTTAAAATTCTTGAAAAAATTAAATATTTGTTTAAAATTTTGCTTGTAGGTGTTTAACGTGTACTTTTGTAGTCTTATCAAATCTGATTATAATTGGACCATTTTTGGACTAAGTCTCATAACAAATTTTGCCCGATATTCAGATAAACAAAAACAAAAAACAAGAATGGCTTATTTTACTTAAATTTGTTTTTTTGTGTGCTTGCTACGGTAATTGAAGATCCAGCAAAACATAGATCTAATCAGTTTATGTTTGGACTTGGTCTTGACCGACTATAATTTTCTTGTTTTCTTTGTAATAGATCAGCCTTGAACTGTAAACAGAAAAATTAATTCTAAATTTGTTTTTTCTTTTCTTTGTGGAACCGGAAAAGACTGTCCCAATTTCATGTAAATATATGGAAAAAACAATACTTTACGAGTTTACCAGCCGATTTCTCAAAATTTAGGTTCTATGAGCAGGACAAAAAATTATAGGTAGATCGAGAATTATGTCTATAGTATCCTTGTTTCATATCAAGTCATTTAAGGCAAGCACAAAAAAGTGCCGTTCTAGTGACCGAAAAAGACTGTCCCAATTACATGAACATTTCGACGGTCTATCTCGGTCTTTAGGACGGCACTTTTTTGTGGTTACTTCAAATGATTCCATACGATCTACACATATCTTTTTGTCCGTCGTAAAGTATTGTTTTTTCCATGTATTTACATGAAATTGAGGAGGTCTTTTCCGGTCTTTAGGACGGTACTTTTTTGTGGTTGTTTTAAATGACTCCATATGAAACGAAGATACTTTAGACAAAATTGGCGATCTACCTACAGCTTTTTGTCCCGGTCGTAGAACTAAAATTTTCAGAAATTGGCTGTTAAACTCGTAAAGTCTTGTTTTTTCCATGTACTTATTTACATGAAATTGGTAAAGACTGTACGGTCTTTAGGACGACACCTTTTTGTTGTTGTTTTAAATGACTCCATATGAAACGAAGATACTTTAGACATAATTGCAAATCTACCCATAGCTTTTCGTCCCGGTCGTAGAACAAAAATTTTCAGAAATCGGCTGTTAAATTCATAAAATAATGGATTTTGGGGTCCTTAAAAAAATTTAAACTCAAAAACTTTTCATATCAGGACGTTTGGGTATTCTGTGGCCAAGTTCTACAAGTAAAGAGCAACAAAAATTCCTTTGGAATTTTTATCGTGGGGTCACTAACTACTGAGATATTGGCTTTTAAAAATTTTCCGGAATGCGAATTTTTAGTTCAAAATTTCGGACCTATTAAGTCCACCCAAGGATAGCGGAAGGTTGTTCCATATTTTTGTCAACTTTCTTTGTAAAATTTTCTCGGTTTTGCTCTATCTGGCTTAGTTTTTGAGATATCGGCATTTTTAATTTTTAATAAAAAAAAACATAACGAAATTTTTCGAATTGTAACGAAGTTTTGTAAAAAATTCACTTTTTTACATAATATTTCAGTTCCGACACTTGATTTGTTCTTAAAAAGTTTTGAAAAAAAAATATTAATAAAAAGACCGGTCTAACCGGTTAGACCGGTTTGTGGTCTACCCGGGTAACTGGTCCTGATCGTAGGCTCTAGTTATAAGGGTTTCTTGTTTCTTAGCAAAGCCTTCTTAACAATAAGATCTAGAGTTCTGTTTTAAAATTGTTTTTATATATGTACATCTTTTCCAAATTAAATTCAGAAAAACTAAATTTTAACTCAGAAAAGGTCAATTAAACTTTCTGAAAACCCAACAGAAACTATTAAAAAATCAATGATGATATCAATGAAAAAAAAATTATAGGCTAAAAATGTTTAATTAAATCTATTGAATGAAAAAATTTAAATGAGTCAATAAATGTTTTGATTAACATTTTTGTTAGTTTCTTTAACTGTCGAATTACAAATTTTAAACATACCAGATATTTTTCGCTTAAATTTATTTGAATAGATTAATTCGAAAATATACAAAACAATCGGGTTTTACTTTTTTTACTGTTGGAAAGCAAAAAATATGCATTTTTTGATGATTTTGTCATAAGCTTACAATTCATTTGTTAAATCAATCAATATTTTGATTGATCAATCTTTTGATCAAAATCGAAAAATTGTTTGATTGAAAAAAATTTCAATCAATCACCTACAATTTGATGATTGGTATAACAATTTTTTTAATTTGAGGAATTTCAATCAAAAAATTGATTGAATCCGCGTTTTTGTTGATTGAAGTTCGTTTTAAATTTTTTCTGTTTACTGAAATGCCCAATTGAAATTCAGAAAAACTTTATTGAAATAAAAAAAAGAGCAATTGAACGTACTCCTCTTCGAGCAAGTTTAGGTTGTGTTGAAATGGTGAAAAATCGGCTAATGGCATTTCTTTCTCTTTATTTTGACCTCTAAAAATCGTTAACACGAAAATCATAGCTGATCCTATTTTCGAGCTATTGCTAAATAATTACACTGTTCGACAACAAAAACCTCCCAGTGAAATATCCAACTGATTCTTAAAGATTTTGCTCTCCTTATAATTTATTCTAGCACGTACCGTTTTTGAGATAAAAATAAGTTCGCACTCTTAGGGGTCCATTGTTATGTTACTTCCAACAAAAAGTACTTGATTTCATATAAATTGGACCTCCTGATTCCAAAATTGCAATCCAAATTTTTCTAGTATCTTCAGTTTTCGAGATATTCGCGTGGAAAAATTTTTAAAACGCAAATATCTCGAAAAAGGAACATTCTACACAAATTTGGACTGCAGTTTTGGAATCAGGAGGTCCATTTTATATGAAATCAAGTGCTATTTTTGTACCACCAAAAGTGCGAAATTATTGTTTTTTGACATTCTAACAACGAATATCTCAATAACGGTACGTAGTAGAAGAAATTTGATGGCAGATTTGGATTTGGGAGACCAAAATCTATAAGAATCTATTTGATATTTCACTGGAAGGTTTTTGTTGTCGAACAGTGTAAATTTTTAGCAATATCTTGAAAACAGGATCAGCTAGGATTTTCGTGTTAACGATTTTTTACTTTCAAAATAAAGGGAATGAATTGCCATTAGCCGATTTTTTCACCATTTTAACACAACCTAAACTTGAAGAGGGGTGTGTGAAATTTAAAAAACTCAAATTAAACTCAAAAAGGTGTAATTGTTATTTATAAAAGCTTATTTGAAAATAAGAAAAGCTCAATTGCAATTTGAAAAAGCTCAAATAAAATTAAAATTCAGAAAATCTTAATTGAAATTGGAAAAAAACAAATTGAAATTGAGAAATTTCTATTATAAATTTTATATATCGTCCATTCCACCAGACATTTGGTAATTTTAGGCATTTTTTGACCGAGGGTATTCCGATTTTTGTTATTTTTTTCATACAGATACTCTATGGAGCCAATTTCAAATTTCATCCATCGGATCGAAAATATTCGAAAAACTCGCGATTTTATTCACGATTTTCGTTTTTAAAAAAGTCAAAAAAAATGCAAAATCTGTGTAACTTTGAGCAGCTGTATTTTCTAAACTACTTATCGCATTTTAACAATCCATAGCGCATACGAATGGTTTGTAAGTCTATTTTGATATCTTATAAACTGAAAAAATGTCGGTGGTTTAAAAGTGCATTTTATATGCAAATGCAGTTTTGAAGTGCATTTTGCGAAACTTTTACCCCTTTTAATTTTTTTTTAATTAGCATATTTGGAAAATTTAGAATTTTTGCTACAGAAAAATGTTTTCATTACAATGGACCGAGCATGTGTGATATTTTTAATATTTTTTTTAAAAAAATACTTCCTTAAGTTTCCCTTATAAAAATTTTTATTTTTTAAATTATACCAAAATCATGTAAAAAGACATGTTTTTAAACCGTTATATTTTCAAAAGTACTAATCGTATCTCATTGTTTTTATGCACATTAGAAAGGTATTTTTGTCTATTTTTTGCATTTAATGACCGCAAATATGTTGGTGTTTCAGAATTGCATATTAAATGCAAATGCAGTTTTGAAGTGCATTTTTCAAAACTTTCACCCCTTTGAATTTTTTTTTAGTTATCATATTCGAAAAGTTTACAATTTTTACTACAAAATAATGTCCTGCTAATAATGGACCCACCGTGTGTGCTATTTAAAATTTTTTTTTTTAAATTTCCTTAAAACAATTTCAATATTTTAAATAAAACCAAAAAATCTGAAATAACATGATTTTTTAAAAAATTCTAAAAAAATATCACACACAGTGGGTCCATTATTAGGAGGACATTATTTTGTAGTAAAAATTGTTAACTTTTCGAATATGATAACTAAAAAAAAATTCAAAGGGGTAAAAGTTTTGAAAAATGAACTTCAAAACTGCATTTGCATTTAAAATGCATTTCTGAAACGCCAACATATTTGCGGTCATTAAATGCAAAAAATATACAAAAATACCTTTCTAATGTGCATAAAAACAATGAGATGCGATTAGTACTTTTGAAAATATAACGGTTTAAAAACATGTCTTTTTACATGATTTTGGTATAATTTAAAAAATAAAAATTTTTATAAGGGAAACTTAAGGAAGTATTTTTTAAAAAAAATATTAAAAATATCACACATGCTCGGTCCATTGTAATGAAAACATTTTTCTGTAGCAAAAATTCTAAATTTTCCAAATATGCTAATTAAAAAAAAATTAAATGGGGTAAAAGTTTCGCAAAATGCACTTCAAAACTGCATTTGCATATAAAATGCACTTTTAAACCACCGACATTTTTTCACTTTATAAGATATCAAAATAGACTTACAAACCATTCGTATGCGCTATGGATTGTTAAAGTGCGATAAGTAGTTTAGAAAATACAGCTGCTCAAAGTTACACAGATTTTGCAATTTTTTGACTTTTTTAAAAACGAAAATCGTGAATAAAATCGCGAGTTTTTCGAATATTTTCGATCTGATGGATGAAATTTGAAATTGGCTCCATAGAGTATCTGTATGAAAAATATAACAAAAATCGGAAGACCCTCGGTCAGATTTTTTAAAATTACTCATGGAATGGACGATATAAAAAAAGCTTTTAAAAGATTTTTTTTATAAATTTCATTTTGAAACGGTGCACTTTTATAATATTCCTTTTACTCTTCTTAAATTTTTTCATAATTAAAATACGCGCACATTTTTCTACTTTTTTTCTAACAATAGATTTTTTTTAAGAACACTTATGAAATAAGTGAAAAGGATTGTAATTTTTTTTTTCTTTGCTTTATTACATTTTTTTTTACATTTGTTTAAAGAAATCTTGTGTAAATAACAAAGAAAAGGTTTTTAATAATTTCATTTTCTATGGTAGTATCTTTTTTTTATTTTTTAAAAACATTACAGAAAAAAAATATATAATTTCACTTTTTAATGTTAATAATTAAAAAAATATTAAAAGCCTGTAAAATATAAGACAATTATTTAAAAAAAGACTTACCTTAATCTTATTTGGAGAAAATGCCTTTGAAGTTCATTTTCTGTAAAAAGAGAAAATTATAGAGAAATTTGTAGTTAAAACGAAAAATTATTAAAGGAAATGTTTAAAATTATGATTGTTATATATTCCAGAAAGAAAACGACGGATGGGCGAGGGCTGGCAAAGTACTCTGTGTGGTGGGTTATGAGCTGGGAAAGCATAACAGTTAAGTACTTCCCCAGCGTCTATAACCACGGAAAACGGTAGGACGTTGCTAATTTAAACCTCTTTTAAAGCGCTTGTGAAGCAAAATATGTATATTAAAAAAGCAAGCACTTTTAGAACAAAAAATAAACAAGTGAGAGTGTTAAATTCGGCGGTGCCGAATCTTTTATACCCTCCAAGATGTAAAAAAAAAATTAAAAAAAAAATTGTCAGGGGCGTTAGTTTGGGGGGGGGGGTGAAGGGGGTCAGTGGGGGACGTTGAGAGCACCTTCCCATCCCGATAAATATAACAAATGTTTCATTTATTTATCAAAAAAACATATAAAAAATGTGTATTTTTTCAGAGGTTGGTTCAGTTCTTCAAGTGGGAACTTTTTCCCTCTTGGCCGATTTTGCCCATTTACGAGCTTAACCTGCCTAGGACCATAAGACATATTCATGCCAAATTGCAGGAGGCTAGCTCTTTTATTTTGGACTGTATCGTGCCATCTACAGACGGATGGATGGACGGACGGACATTCACAGAATGTCTTAGAATCGATCATGGATAAATAATATAAAAAAAAAGTTTTGAATAATGTTCAAAGAAATTTAGAAAAAAAAATTTGAAAAGTCCCGGACACAAACCTTTTCTATTTTTTTTTTTGCTTAGTACGTACTAAATAAAACTTGTTCAACAAATTTCAAACCAAATTTAGTTTTAAACAATCAGTTCAGAAATTAAAATTTTCAATTAATTTTGACCAATCAAAAACATCGATATCTTAAAAAAGTGGACAACATTTTTTGGTATTTAAAGGCAGTTAAAAAAAAAATGTATAAAAAAACAAGTAGAAGAGGTAAATTCGACTTGACCGAATCTATGAATACCCTCTACAATGCCCTTTTTAAGTGATAGTAAATTTTCTAACGTGAATTTTTGATTAGAAATATTTTATTTTGTGTAAAAAACCTTTTTTTTAGTAATTTTTGAAAAAAAAAAAATAATTTACAATTTTTTTTCGAGTGTAAAAATTTTTTTTGAGTGTAAAATTTTTTCGTGTGAATTTTTTGTTAGTGTAAAAATATTTTTGATTGACAAAACATACGTTGTAAGATATTTTTGTGGCTCATCAATGTTTTTAAAACATGTTTAACGCGTTTTCAACACGTGAATTTAAGATGAAACTAATCTGAAATTCACGGTATTGATAATAACATTTGAACTACTTGACCGATTTGGCTGAAATTCCATACGAGCCAAGCCAGGAGAATTACAAAAATATTTGCCAAGCTTCTGCATCCTCAGAATTGTCTTTCAAAAGTTAGCGTGTTTTTTATCTCGTAAATTCACGAAAAACCCTTGCCGAAATTCACTCTTTTGCTCATAACTTTTGAACCACAGGATCGATTTCGCTGACCAGGTATCTGCCAAACCTCCGTAAATTCTTTCAAAAGTTAGCGTTTTTTCAACAGACAGACAGACGGACGGACGGACGGACATCGCTAGATCGTCTTAAAATCGATTAAGGATCATGTATATATGGGGCATTCCATGTGAAATCGGACACTTTGAAAAACTTTTTTTTTAGATTTTCCCAATTTGTTTACAGTTTTTAGTACCCTTCGAAAACTCCTTCTTGGTAAATTTTCAGATTTTTTTGATAACCCGTTCAAAAGATATCGAATTTTTAAAAATTGGTAGTTTGTTCCTTTACTCAAACTTCTTTTAATCATAACTTCTTCAATAATGGTCCAAATTTAAATTTTTTTTTTTTCAAATTTTTTGTTTTTTTAAGTACTTTCTAAAAAAAAATCCCAAAAAATTCTTAAATGCGCTCTAGTATGCGATTTTTAAGTTTTAAAATTTAAATCTCATTTTTGAAAATGTTTGTACTCTTCGATTTTTTTGAAATTTTTTGTGTGAAACTTCTATCAATTCTACAAATTTTTTGCCCAGGAAGATCATGGGATAACGATTATTACTATTTTTTAAAATTTTTTTAAAAAATTTTATTGTAATTTTCCAATCTTTAAATCATTTCTACTGCTCCAATGGTGCATCATAGAGGGGTCCTTTATAAGACCGACCCCCATTAATTTTTACGTCTTAACATTTCTTTGGAACAAACTAATACCCTATCTCCAATTTCTAAGGGGCTCCCACACAAAACGACATTTTTTGAAATTTGTTCCAACCGCTCTAACTGCCCTAATAGTGCCCTTAGAGCAACAAAATGTATGACGGACCAACAATATTTTTTTAGTCCAAACATTTTCTCTGAACACACCTACCCTCTATCTTTAACTATTAAGGCGGTCCCCATACAATTTTTTTTATTTTTTGTAAATTTTTTTTATTTAATCAGCTTCTACCGGTCCAATGGTGCGTCCGAGAGGGGTCATTACTGAGACCGACCCCCATTTATTTTTACCCTACAACATTTTTTCAAAACATACCTACGCCCTATCTCCACTCCCTAAGTAGGCTCCCATACAAAATTACATTCTTATAAAATTTGCTCAACTGTTATTTGTATGGGAGCCTACTTAGGGAGTGGAGATAGGGCGTAGGTATGTTTTGAAAAAATGTTGTAGAGTAAAAATAAATGGGGGTCGGTCTCAGTAATGACCCCTCTCGGACGCACCATTGGACCGGTAGAAGCTGATAAAATAAAACAAATTTACAAAAAATAAAAAAAATTATATGGGGACCGCCTTAACAGTTAAAGATAGAGGGTAGGTGTGTTCAGAGAAAATGTTTGGACTAAAAAAATATTGTAGGTCCGTTATACATTTTGTTGCTCTAAGGGCACTATTAGGGCAGTTAGAGCGGTTGGAACAAATTTCAAAAAATGTCGTTTTGCGTGGGAGCCCCCTTAGAAATTGCAGATAAGGTATTAGTTTGTTCCAAAGAAATGTTAAGACGTAAAAATTAATGGGGGTCGGTCTTATAAAGGACCCCTCTATGACGCACCATTGGAGCAGTAGAAATTATTTTAAGATTGGAAAATTACAATAAAATTTTTTAAAAAAATTTTAAAAAATAGTAATAATCGTTATCCCACAATCTTCCTGGGCAAAAAATTTGTAGAATTGATAGAAGTTTTACACAAAAAAATTTAAAAAAAATCGAAGAGTACAAACATTTTCAAAAATGAGATTTAAATGTTAAAACTTAAAAATCGCATACTAGAGCGCTTTTAAGAATTTTTTGGGATTTTTTTTTAGAAAGTACTTAAAAAAACAAAAATTTTGAAAAAAAAAAATTTTAAATTTGGACCATTATTGAAGAAGTTATGATTAAAAGAAGTTTGAGTAAATGAACAAACTACCAATTTTTAAAATTTCGATATCTTATGAACGGGTCATCAAAAAAATCTGAAAATTTACCACGAAGGAGTTTTCGAAGGGTACTAAAAACTGTAAACAAATTAGGAAAATCTAAAAAAAAAGTTTTTCAAAGTGTCCGATTTCACATGGAATGCCCCATATATACTTTATGGGGGTCCTAGACCAATATTTCAAGGTGTTTCAAACATTCCAGAGAAACATCATACTAATTCTTATAGATTTTGCTCTCATGAATCCGAATCTGCCATCCAATTTTTTTGGACGTACCGGTTTTGAGATATTCGCTGTTAAAAAGCAAAGACAACAATAATTTTGCACATAAATGTTGCTTTCAACAAACTTGATATCATATAAATTGGACCTCCTGACTCCAAAACTGCATTCCAAATTTGTCTAGCATGTTCCGTTATCAATATATTTTTTCACGCGAATATCTCGAAAACGAAATATGCAAGAATAAACTTGGATTGCAGTTTTGGAATCAGGAGGTCCATTTTATATGAAATAAAGTCCTAGTTTTGGAAGAATCTGTAACAGTGGACCATCAAAATGGTGAAATTTATAGACTTTTAACTTTTTAACAGCAAATATCTCAAAAACGGTACGTGCTAGAACAAATTGGATTACAGATTTGGATTCAGGAGAGCAAAATCTAAACGAATCCGTTCCAGTATTTCACTGGGAGGTTTTTGTTGTCAAACAGTGTAATTATTTAGCAAATAACTCAAAAACAGGATCAGCTAGGATTTTCATGTTAACGATTTTTAAAGTACAAAATAAAGATGAGTAAAATGCCATTAGCCGATTTTGTCCCCTTTTTAACGCAACCTAAACTTAAAGAGGAGTGTGAAAGGAATCGCACGATATTCACAAAACTCTCTCAAAATATTTAAATAAGGAAGATATTTGACAAAACTTGTAAGTTTCAGATGTTTAGCGTGTACTTTAGTACATTTTTTTTAATCTGATTATAATTTGGATATTCTTGTTCTTAGAATATCAAGACTATGTTGGTCTTAGCTGATTTCAATCACATGTGGTTTGCATGTATTTACTACACTAATGAAAGACCTTTATAAATATAGATCCAATCGGTCCATATTTGGACTTGGGACCCATTTTCCGGGAGAAACTGGTGTAGGGTATTAAAGAAGTGGCCACTTAAAATCGGGACGTATTAAAGTGACCCTTAATTTTAAATGAAACAACATATATTAACATTTTATACATTAAATTAAAGGTAATTAAAAAAAAATATAATTGGAAGTTTATGGGTCCTTATTTCGTATAAATTTCCTGGCTTCTCTTTTAATGCCTCCTATTAACTTCTGCACAACTTTTCTTTCCACTCTCATGCTAATCTATTTCACTTTGTTCTCATCAAAATATGGTTATTTACTGTTCCTTCACACTTTTTCAATTTGCGTTTAAAAATTGCCCAATATTTCTTGATTGGACGAAGATTTGAGCAATTTGGTGGATTGATGTGTTTTCATCATCCATAACAATGCAGCCCTTAAAATTGGTAAGATCCCGATCACACAGCAATCTGGTACACTTTTTTGCTACTGATTCTTTCTTTTCTGTTCTATTTGGATATTAATTAGCACAGTAGGGCTTTAATCCAACATTTTTACAAATTCGACGTACAATACTTCTGCTAGTTTGACTTTATTTGGCACGATTATTGTTTGATAAGCCTGGGGGTTTTTTTCTGAGAGACCTTAGCACTTTCTGCTTTAATTTTTTGTCTCGAGTTCCTGTTTTTTCACAATTATGATCTTTATTTCAGTGGAAAATTTATTATTGTACTTTTTATAAAACTTTACACACTGTAGATGTAGCCATTTTAAGTCATTTGGCTATATTTCGGATTTTCTAGATATTTGTGCACAATTTTATTTATAGCTTATTTTTCCATTGTGTCTACACTTTTTAAAATTAAACTTAATGACTCGCAATTCATTGTAGATTAACGGTAGATTTGTTGTTAAAAACGTATGTTGATGTTTTTCCATTTTGATAACACGGGGCGTTGTTACGATTACTACAGTGCGTACCGATTTGAAGTGGCCACTTCTTTATATGGTCGTACTTGACCAACTATAACTTTCTTACTTGTTTGAGTTTCGGTTTGGGCAATCTAAATTGGATGGCAGATTTGGATTCAGTAGAGAAAAATCTATAAGAATCAGTTGGAAATTTGACTGGGAGGTTTTTGTTGTCGAACAGTGTAATTATTGAGCAATAATTAGAAAACAGGTTCAGCTAGGATTTTCGTGTTAATGATTTTTAAAGTTCAAAATAAATAGGAGTGAAATGCCATTAGCCGATTTTGTCACCATTTTAACACAACCTAAACTTGCTTGAATATTGGTGTGTATCAGAAGCTGAAATTTTTCTATAGCAAGAATTTTATAAATTCTTACAGCTTTTCTATTGGGATAATGTTTCTGAATCATAAACTTTCTCTTTAAGCAAATGTATTAGAAAATTTCAAAATGAGAAAACTTTTTTGGAATAAACAAATTTATATTTTTTCTATTGGAAAATTATTTTAGAATCTGGGTCTAAACCAGGCATTCGAAAAATGCTTTACCTCTCAGCTCCACCTTCCATAATTATGTCAACATAAAGCAATAAACACTAACAAAACAAAAACAACAAACAAAAATTTGTTTTTGTTTTGTGTGTGTTTGATGCTTTATGTTGACATAATTATGGAAGGTGGAGCTGAAGGGTTAGAATCTGAGAATTTCTTAAGGAGACATTTTTCAAAATATCAAACATTTTCCTAAGTAAGTTCTAAAACTTTTAAAATTGGAAATGTTTCTATAATAAAATCTTAATAAACAAGAGGTAAACACTGAAAAACCTAAACTAATGATTCAAATCCGACCTGTGGTTTCCAAAAAAAATTGAGTAAAAAAAATGTTGCCCCTTCCCCAAAACCCAAGAGCTGGATCCGCTCCTGAATAAGTTTTATTTAAAAATAAAAATTGTTTTATTCAAAATTGGGTAAAAATTTTTATAACCAACGAACCGATTTTCCATCCCATCTCGGAATCTTTCAAAACTAAGTTTATTTATTGCACTTTACTAAACTAAGATAAATTTAAAATGTTGGACCCCTGGCTTTAATTGTTCTTGAAATATAGCTCTTTGAATAACGAAAAAATCGTAAAAAACTCACTAAAGTGGTCAAGCAGAAATATTTATATCTTCCTAAGTTTTTAACTCACAAGTTCGATATTGGTACCATTAAATAGGTATTGAAATCACCTTTAAAATAAAAATTAGCTTAAATTTGTTTGCCAAAGGTCAGAGGTCATTATTACAATTTTTAATGTTTGGGAAGCTGTATCTCAAAAAATGAAATTTTAAAAATGTTGAAAAAAATATATGTTAATGCTGAAAGTCTTCTCTGCATTTTCTGCCAAAAAATTTGAGTGAGCTCTTATTGGTTCCGGAGATATAGATAAAAATGTGAAAATGAATGAAAATTTTTAGTGTATTTAAAAAAATGAAAAACAAAAAATATATGTTTATAAAAATTGTTTGTTTGTTTTCACATTTTTATCTATATCTCATGAACCAAATGAAGCTCACTCAAATTTTTTGGCAAAAAATGCAGAGAGGACTATTAGCATTAACATTTATTTTTGTTAAAGATTTTTAAAATTTAATTTTTTAAGATACAGTTTCCTAAAAATTAAATCATAGAATAATGACCTCTGACCTTTTGCAAAAAAAATATAAATAAATTTTATATTAAAGTCGCTATCAAAACCTTTTGAATGGAACCAATATCGACCTTGTAAGTTGAGAACTTTAGAAGATATACTCAACTTTGCTAAACCTCTTTAGTGAGTTTTTGATTTTTTTATTAATTTGTTAAAAAATATTCATTATTTTTCACATTTTTATCTGTATCTCCGGAACCAATAAGAGCTCACTTAAATTTTTTGGCAAAAAATGCAGAGAACACTTCCAGCATTAACATATATTTTTTTAAAGATTTTAAAAATTTCATTTTTCGAGATTCAGTTTCCCAAAAATTAAAAATTGTAATAATAACCTCTGACCTTTCGCAACAAAAATGTTGCCAGTTTTTATTGTAAAGGTGCTTTTAATACCTTTTTAATGGTACCAATATCGACCTTGTAAGTTAAAAACTTAAGAAGATATAAATATTTTTGCTTGACCGCTTCAGTGAGTTTTTACCGATTTGACCACTTTTCGAGGCGCCATATTTCAGGAACCATCAAAACTGGAGGTCTTAATTTTTACCTTAGTCTTAGTTTAGTAAAGCGGAATATTCATGCTCATTTTTATACCAATTGAAGAGGGTGGGGTTAAAAATGTAAGTTTTTTTCGTTGATTTAAAATGGAAGTACCCAATTTACATAATAATTATATTTTTGAGTAGGTTTATTCTAGCTTGTAATAATTTTCCTTCTACTCTTTTATTCTCATAAAATAATTTTTCTCTCTTAAATTTATAATGTTGGTCATTTTTGCAAGACTTAGCCGACAGGTGTTTCAAAATTTATCAAATTTCATTATCAAGACTATTTAGCAAATATAATTGCAAAAATTACCAACATAATATAAATATAATATAAAAACAGAAAAATAATTTTCTTGAAAATGAGAATATCATAGTTTTAATTAGTAAAGAAAATTACCTCGAACTATAATAAAACAACTCAAAAATATACAATTTTAGCGGTTGAATAAAATAACTGTTATTTGACTGACATCACCGTCCGACAGCCAATATTAAACATGAACCGGCTGATATACGTCTGAAAGTAGAGATAAAATGAAGTAAAACTGCATTTACAGTTTTTCATTTCGTGATCCTGTTTCCTTTTAAAAGGACTTCAAAGTTTTGAAGGATACATTTTTTAAAATATTTGTACTTGCAGTGGGATGACTCTGGTGATGGCAAATGAAAGAGGTGGATCTCCCCTAATTTCATTTTTGTCGGACGGTGTATTTAACATAGATATTTTTCGATGCTTTGAGAAGATTTTAATTAAATTTAAGTAAAATCGACTTATTGTTAGCGGATCAAAAGTTATGAAAGCAAATATTAGGAAACGTCACAATTTTAGTACATTCCACATAACCTTAAAATACAAAATGCTTTAAGTCTGCTGCTGATTGACATAAGGGAATGCAATTTTATATACAATTATATACAAAAAATTTAACACCAGTAGTTTTATTTAACAAAAGTTTTATTTACCAAAAAAAATGTTTCACCAAAATATTTTTTAACAAAAAAATTTTTTTTAAAATTATTTTTTTTACAAATTTTACACATTTTTTTACAATTTTTTCCCCTTTAATTACTTTTTGAAATAAAATTTTTTACCATGAGATAGATATCCGCCAAAGGCCGAGTTACACTTATTTTTTAGTTTTTATTTCTGGTTTAAAAATTTAAAAAAATAAAAACTCCTACTCCGTGTAATCAGTATCCATCCTACTGTATTGCAATTTATATCTTATTTCTTGTTATTTGCTTTAATATTCATTTATATTATATTTTTCTTTATTTATTTTTTTGTATTTTTTTACAACCAGAAGTAAAAAGGTTTTCAAAGTGTTTGCTGTTATCCTTAAGCAACAATATGACCCATAAAAATCTACAACGGAACAGAAAAGTGAAAAAATATTAGTTTTAAAGCATTGCAGGAATTTCTAAACTAACAATTGCATAGAACAGCGATGTCCAAAAAATTTTTGCAGTAGTATTAGTGAGCAAGAGATAGACTGCACTGAACAAAAAAAATTAACCGAATTATAAAAGATGCCGTTAAAATCAGATAAAAAATTTAAATATATTTAATGATTAAAATATATATTTGTATTTATTTTTATACAATTTTTATGACATTTTCAGAAACATATTTTTTTTATCGTCGAAAACTTTATTTATCATTAATTAACCAATAGTTTACCATTTATAGAAGATCTTATTTAAGAAATATATAAATATTAGACCTTTGAAGAGTTAATTTCTAATTGTAAATGAATTCACATTATTTTTTTATCAAATTTTTAATTAATAAATTAATTTAGGTTTGAATTAAGTTTTTAATGATATTTAAATTATTTAAAAAATAATAAATTAATTCTGTAAATAATTCAACTTTAATTATTGAATTAACTCTTTATGAAGTTTTTCAATTTAATTAATAAAATGTTTTAAAGCATAAAAAACATTGGATATAACCAAAAGCATTTTTTATAATACATTATTTCTTGAATGATATCATTTGTTTCTTTTAGTGCATTTGAGAAAAAAATGAAATTAATGAGCATAAGACGAATGAGCATAAGAATATGTGTGAAGAGCATAATACACAATTGTGTAAAGAAATGGGCATCATTGGCATAGAAATACCACTGAATAGCATAGTGGAGTGTACAAACATATTTATATTTTTTGCAATAAAAATGTATTTACAAAAGAGAAAAAGGAATTTTATTAATATTCATCGTGGTAGGTAGTTGGAATTAATGGGAAAGTATATTAAAAATTATGCTATTTATGTTAATATTTGCAAAAAGTTAAAAGTTTATAGAGTTTATTTGTAACGCAAGGGGGACAGACAATTGGTGACAACAAACGGCAATGAATTAAGCAAGTTGTCAATTATAAAGAATGTTTTTTTTTAAATTAAAGATTTTATTGGTATTAAATTTTTGATTGATTAAATATTTTTATTGTTACAATTACATTTTTAATTGATTTTTTCAACTCTATTATCAAAAATAGCATCAATAGAACTAAAGTCTTAATTGATTCAAAAACTATATATCGTCACCTAAAATGCAAAACGCCGTAACTAACAAAAAATTCAAAATCGGTATTTTGATAGATTCTGGTGTATATTATTAACCTACACGTCCCTGCAAAAAATTAGGGTCACATAATAAAAAAAGCGATTTTATAGCCAAAAATTAAAAACATGTGAATCGCTAATGAACGCAACTATAAATACATTTTTTAATCATTTTGTAATAAATTTTGATACATATTCACAAAACGTACGTCCTCACAAAATTTTAGCCCAATTCAATCAAAACCAAGTTGTTAACAAATTAAAAATTTTACTCTATACTGTTTTTTGCTTCACCTGTAAAATTAATAAAATGTTAGTTAGGGCCTTTTGCATTTTAGGTGACGATATGTGGTCGTAGACCCATTTGTGGCTAGTGGCTATAAAAAAATCAGGACCATTTTTAAAAATTTAGAAAAAATCAGAAAAACTAAAAAACCCTGTAAACTTGTTAAATACAAATCAGAAATATTTAGAAACGTCAGAAAATTAAAAAAAAAAAAAAATGGAAAAATTACAAAAAGTTAGCAAAATTAAGAACAATATTTGAGGATATTTTTAATACACTCAGACAAAAAGCTTTTTCATATTGATGAAAAGTTACATCAATATGATGAAATGTTATATCATTATTGATAAGTATAATCATTATTGATATAATGTAACTATGCTCTGATATGTAACTATACTCTGTCAAAAGCTGTGAGACAGAAAGAGAGGGATATTTTATAATTATAAATGAGTCTTTACAAATCTCTATTAGCAAATGTTGATAAACATGTATGTATATTAGGGCGGGTCGATTTTTTTTTTGTCAAAAATCGTATAGCAAAACATAATCTACAAAAAATTCTAAGAACATTTCCCAAAGAAACCATGTTTCTAAAATCAAACCCTATACCGCGTCTAACGACATGAAGATTTGCCCGTCCGTCCTTTTTTTCATAAGCAAAACATAGAACTTGACACTTTTTTGGTGTTTGTGTTAATTTTTGGGCTTTGGAGTGGTCTGAGTTTTATATAGGGTGTTTTTTTTAGAGGTTCACAACTTTGAGTTGGTAATACTGCTTTATTTTACAACCGATTTAACAGCTGATGGTTGGTTTTTGTTAAGTATGGTTTGACATTTTATCATGCAAAAACTTACATAAGAGCAACGCTCGCACATAGTCGAAATTTACTATCAAAAAAATGGATCTGTTTATCAAACTTCAACTTTATTCAAATATTCTGTTAATTATCTACAAAGATCATTTGATTTAAGCCCATTGGACTATTTTCTTTGGGGATATGTAAAGTAACTCGTCTATTCCGATAAATTAGTGACAATTAAACACCTGGAAATCAACATTCGACGAGTTATTGGTGGAATTCAAAATTCGGCTGCAAATTATGTGAAAATTGTGTGAAAATGGAGATTCAGTTTACTCCACGTACGAGCCATTCGAGGTGGCGATATGTTCCCAAATCATTTTTAAACATTAATGTCATAAAATAATCTATCCAATAAAGTCAGTTTCATTGATATTAAAAATATTTTTCCTTATTTTATTTTAATTTAAAGTTCGGTAACAGTAAAAAAAACACCCTATATTAAAATTTTATTGGCAACATTTTTGTAGAGCATTTCATCCCCACCCTCCCCCTCTTTCGGGCTGTTTTTGCTATTTGTTAGAATAGAGCCAATAAATACCGTTATGAGAGGGAGTTAGAGGGTTAATATTTTTCACAAAAATATTTGCCATAATATTTTCTACAAAGTTGCTGAACATACCCTACACCTCAGATGTAAAGAAAACATAGTTTTATATACCGATATGCTGCAAGAACATATCCAGCGGCAATGTTTTACTAATTGCCGCTGGATATAATTCGAACAATTTTCGGGATTATGACCGGCAAGTATAGTAGATATAATCCCTAAAATGGAGAAATAAATAATTAGATTGATTTGTAATGAAAACGCCACAGACGAAAAATTATAATAAAAAGTTTTAACAATAAATCGCTGCTATTATCGTTAATCCATGATAATTTTACTCCATTATTTATTTTATATTGGGCTGCAGTATATGAACATGTAGCGTGATACTCTGAAAGTAAGGGCAGGGGTTGTGGGTTCAATTCCCTCCAAAGCCTTTGTATGTTAATTACAAAAGGAAGCTGGTACAGCGGATTTTTCTTAGAAAATAAAAGTATGTTATTAAAGATCATAATGATATTTCGTCAAAAAAAAAACACATAGATACTTTTGAGGGATGAAATTGGAGAGTTGCATATCGGAGAAGAAAAAAGCTGTGTTCGCTAAAAATTTTTGATAACTGAATATTTTTTCTTTTAACATCAGTATTTGATTTATTTTTAATATTTTTTTTTTTAATATCTGTAAAAAAAAAATTTCGAGTGTAGATTTTTTTGAGTGTAATTTTTTTTTTAGTTTTTTTGAGTGACAAAAATAGTTTCTAAAATACATTTTTTTTGGCTTACCATTCCTTTTTAAATCGTGTTTAGCGTTTTTTTTTTTCAACACGGGAGTTCGGGTTAAAACCCATCTGAAATTCCCCATTTTGCTAATGACTTATAAACCACTGGACAGATTTCGCTGAAATTTAGTATTAATCTGACCGGAAGTATAACAAATATGTACGCCACGCTTCAGCAGCTTGCCGTATATATTTTTCATTATTCCGCTAACATTTAAAAGTTATCGTGTTTCACACAGACAGAAGACAGACGGGCGGACGGATTTTCATGTCGTTAGGCGCGGTGGGTTTGATTTTAGACCAATGGTTTCTTTGGAAAAGTTTCTTAGAATTTTTTTTTCGATCCATACAAATCGACCCGCCCTAATGTACATATATAACAGAAATGGTTGAGTATTTACATACACATATTAGCCAACGTTATCTAACTAACAATAAGTTGTGGTGCGAAATTGTCTTCTATAGGTGGCTGAACTAGCTAAGGCGTCGACAATAAACGCTTCAACTGGTAGGCCGTGGGTTCAAATACCGGCCAGGGCAGGAAGTTTTTTTTTTGTTAATTTTTTTCTCTTATTGTTTTTTATTTCTTTTTATATATTTATTCAATAGTTTAATTTTGATATTATTTTAGTTATTAATAAAAATCCAAAGGCATATTGATGACATTTTTTGATGACATGATAAAATGTGTCATCACTTGTTTCTTCAATTTTGATGACATGTTTCATCATATTGAAGAAAAGCATCATCAATATGATGAATTTTGTCATCAAAATTGATGACAGCAAGTGATGAAACCGTATCATCAATATGATGAAGCATTTTTCTTTGAGTGTACCGACTTGGTAAAAATCGGCTATCATATAAAAGAGACTTACAAGCAGTGTTGCCATATTTTTTGAAAAAACTTTTTATTTATAAAAAAAACTTTTTTTTTACAAAATTATGTATTATGTATTTTCAATTTTAATATAAATTATAATAAGTAAGAGGGTTTTTTTTTGGGGGGGGGCAAATTTCCTCTCGAAGATGTGTTTAAAAAATCATTCTTATGGTTTTTGCACTAAAGAAATAAATTTTATCATAATTTACAAAAAAAAAAAAATATTCCACGCGTATAAAAGTGGTCGGACCGAAAAAACGACATTTTCTAATTCTCAGGATCCAAATGCAAGACTTTAAACTTCTTAAAGCATAAAAATGTTAAACAAAAACAAAAAATATCTTGTAAAAAAAATTATATTTTCAAAAGGTTGGTTTAGTTCTTCAAGGGAGAACTTTTTTCCCCCTAGCCCGATTTTGCTCATTTACGAACTTAGCCTGCCTAGGAACATAAGACATATTCGTGCCAAATGTCGGGAGTTTAGCTCTTTTATTTTGGACTGCATCGTGTTAACTACAGACGGACGGACGGACTAGAATGTCTTAGAATCGTTCACTGATCATAAATATATATACTTTATGGATTCTGTTTAAGGGCGACCTTAAATAAAACACGGTTCGAATTTTAGTTTTTGTGTTTTTTGTAATTTGGTTTTATTTTTAATTTAAGGGTTTTATGTGTTGTAATTGTTCTTAAATTATATATATAAAGTTTGTTAAATTTGTTTTTATGTAAAATGTTGGGTCACAATTAATTTTAGTTCACTGTACAAATTTGTTGTATGTTTATTTATTGTTAATCAGATTTCTTGTTTTGTCTTCACTGTTCAATGTTTTTAACTAGAGTGTTTTGTTATAAATTTTAGAATAAGTATTGATGCTTGCTAGCATCAATATGAATTTTAATGTACCAACAACAATACTAATAATTTGACAAACAAAGAGATTAGTGAAAGGGAATATGCAACTAAAATGCATTGATTTGATGGTACCGCTATATACGTGGGTCGGCTCATCAGTTTATGGGCTGTTGGTACGTAGGTAGTACAATAAGTTTAGGGTCATCTCTAAACAGATTCCAAGACCGATATTTTGATGCGTTACACTCGGAATGACAAAGTGAGTATACCCCCATACTGTAGTTGGAGGCTATAAAAAAAATTAATAAATTTTAGTTAAAATGTGCCCATTTTTTGGATAAAATTATATCGTTTATGATTTTATATGTTTACATAAAATTAGATGTGATTTCATCCGAAAAATGGGAAAATTTTTAATATGGAACCCAGTGTTCATTTGCAGTTCGAAAATATTCATAAAAGAGTTGATTTTCGGGCGAAAACTAGGCCAATTCTGGATGTGGCTGGAGGGCGCAATAATATCCATTAAATCATCTACGATATGTTACGTTTGAAACTACTAAAATAATGTAACTTCTGAATGAAACAAGATATAGCTTGGATTAGTTTTTTTTTTAATCAGAAATCTATCTAGCTTTCAAATAAATTTATTTTAAAATAAATCGGGCCAAATGCGGTCCCGCTATAAGCAAAAAACTGGACCCGAATCGGTCGAAATTTAAAATTTCCCTTTTTAAAATGGGTCTATCTCGGAAAGTGTAAGAGAATCACACACTTAAGCACATGTTTTATAGGACTCTACTAGCACATTGTTCACATATTATTTTTAAAAGTTTGTATGCAAAAGGTACCGTACTTTGGGGAATCTGCCACCCTCCCCCCTCAACCGCTGGGCTCCAACTTCGAAACTTATGCTCGAAAATATGAATAGCTATGACCATTCCAAATTTCATGGCTGTCGGTGCAGTACTTACTGAATGCCTGAATTATTTTCAAAAACAATTTGCCAAATCTCTAACTGTCCAGTATTAGATACTAAATATGTTATATACAAGATGCACAAATCTTATTTTCTATCCTCTAGGAACTATTTATGATATTTTGCTACATTTTCTATTATCTAAATTTCAGGTATTGTCTTTAGAAAATGTTCAAATTCTGAGACTTTTTTTAAAACATTTATTCGAAAGTAGATTCAGAGACTATCAACCCTCCCGACTTGTTCTGGATTTTGGATGTTAAAAAACTAACATCACTAGATCAAGTTTATAGTGATTAAAACGCTTCTTTGTACACGTAGGGCAAGTTTTTGAGATGTCGATTAAATTTGTTTTAGGTTTAAACAGAGTTAAAACTACAAATTCTGTTTTTAAAATGTGGTTTATTTTTAAATTTATCTCACTAATAGTGGAGAGTTAAACCATGGTACAAAAACGTCGAAAAAAATGTCTGACTTTCAAATATACTGGAAAGTGTTGCCATTTTTTGGATTTTTTTTTTTTTATAAAAATGTGCAATGATGGCAACTCTTCTAATTGGAAATGCGATATTTGGTATGACAATAAAGCGTTTAACTTGGTTTTAATTTAATAAAGTTAAATAAAAGTACCGTTCAAACTTAGTTTAAGCGACTCATCAAAAACTTGACCCAAATCATATAAAAAATATTTGATATTTAATTGAATAGTTCATGCGAATAAGGACGAATAGACCACTTTTTCGCAAACACGTTTTTTTGCATAAATGCATTTTATTAGCAGAGCCCTACAATCCTATGCAGAAATTTTGGGGAAATTTTGACTTTTAAGGCTAAAAAAATTACTTTGAAAGTGCAATAATTCGTATATTTTTACACTCAGAAAATTATGTAAGTTACTACATGTCAGTTATTTGTATATTTTACAGTAGTAAGTTGTTTTCAACTACAAAGTCAGTTGTTTTTGTATGAAAAATATCAAACAACTATTTCTGTTAGTTATTTTAAGTCCTTTTTTTGAACAACTAACAAAAAAGTACTGTATTGTAGTAACAGTTATTTAAAGTAGTTAATTTTATTTTTTTTTTCTGAAAAATTTTCAAAGTTTTTTTCCAAAAAATAAAAATAATTTTTGTTTTTTAAATTTCACAACTTTTTTACAAAAAAAAAAAACTTGGAAAAACTTGGAAAAAATTTTGTCTTCAATTTTTCGGAAACATTTTTTGAAAAAAAAAATATTAATTGATTATTTTATTTTTACTACATATTAGTTGTTTTAACTACAAATGTAAGTAGTTTTTACTACATAAGTCAGTTGTTTTTTGTCAGTTAAAATAACTAACATTGTTAGTTGATTTAACTGAAAAAGTAGTTGACCCCAAAACAACTTACAAAGTAGTTATTTTAACTGACATTTTCAGTTGATTTTACTAACATAATTTTTTGAGTGTATATTTTTGTTTAAATTGGGAGTAAACTAACGCACAATTTTGATTAAATACAACACAAAAACATACAAAAATGTTACTTTCGGTAACAATGTGTTAAAAGAACATTACGAGGAACAAACCACACTTATTATATTGGCAAAAAATTTTACCGTTCTTGAGTTATAAGACTTTAAAGTGTGGAAAGCAAAAAGGGCGAATATCCATCCTTAACAAAATATTATATAAAAATTATTTAGCTGCGAGTTTAAAATTGATATTAGCTAAAATTTGAAATTGTACACAAAAAAAAACAATCTTAGCACATACAAACTTTTAGTGTTAATACTGCATCCAATGTCAGGAATAAAAAACAAAAATTTTTTCTTGTCCTTTTATGTTACGTCGTAATATGCAGTCAAGGGTTAATATTATAATTCCTAAAAATGTATTTAGTGTCATAAAGAATTACTTCTGCATCAAATGGCAGGAATATTAAAAAAAAAATTAACAAAAAAATTTTTTTTGCATGTCCTGGCAATCCTTAAAAAGTGTATCCTTGAAGTCCTTAAAGTGTTACAAACAAATACCAACCATAGTTCGTTAAGTATTGCAAGTCTCATGAAAATGTAGTCAAAATCTGCTGCAAAATAACACATTTTTATTCAAATTTCAATACATTTTTTTGGATATTCGCCCTTTTTCCATTTTAGCAAAAAATTGAAGTCCAATTTTTGGCAAGTTCTCTTTCGAATACCTTACTAAAATTTTGTATATAGGTAGATGTGACCTAAATCTTTAAGCTAATACCAAAAAGTTGACAAAAATATTATTTTTTAACCGTTTCCTGCGTTTTTATTGTCCCCTGTAAAATTCTACAAATGGTCTATTCGTCTTTATTCGCATGAACTATTCAATTGTAAACTGACAAATCAAATGCAACAATTTATTGCTTTGTTTAAATTAATTTATTTAGATTTCCTTTCTCAATAGTTTTAATCTTATATCTTTTCAAATTTAATTAAAACTATTTTAATTTATTATTATTAATTTTCTTTTTGTATATTTTCTCAATTTCATTACAGATATCATCACCTTATCACATATGTAGATGACAACAAAATCAACTTTAAGGACTAAAAAAATTGCATACATAGATACGTACATACGTAAAAACATATAACGATACGATTTATATACAAATTAACTAAAACTAAATATTTGAATTAGATAAAACTTTAAATAAACTGAAAATTAGTTAAAAATATTTAAAAAAACTCAGAGAACACATACCAAAAACACATACAAAACACACCAAACCCACAAAACCTATCAAACGAAACTAAACAAAAATTTTGTAAATAATTTTTTAGTTTTAAAAAATAAATAGGAAAATATTATAATGACAAAATTTAAAAATAATATTCTAAAAAAATTTATTCTAAATAAAATAAAAAAACATTAAAATTATATTAACTCAAATACGGTAAATAAAACATTTTTAAATTTTTATTTTTTAGCAAAAAATTCTATAAAAACAAATTATTTATTATTTAATAATTACTAAAAAAAAAAATTAAAAAAACAAAAAAAAAAAAATTAGCACAATTTGAATAATATATTTAAACTATATAAATATATGAGGTATTCCATAGCAACTGTAACGCTGTAAGAAAATGGGCCGAAGCAATGCTAAAGTGGGCTGAAACAATTATTTTTTTTTTGGAAATAAATTTGATAATTTATACTAGCTGAACGTATTGACGAAATTATGCTATTTTCAATCATAATTTTGAAATTTAAACCTCACTATTTTTCGGGAGAAGGACGACATAAAAAAACAAAACCTCATACTGGATGCCAAAATTACCTTTTGCATACGAACACTTTAAACGCTTGCTCGCTGCTAAGTGCGTGCGGTTATCTCGTTTACATGCTGAGAAAGAATCATTTTAGAAAGTGAAATTTTAATGTTTTACCCATTCGGCTCCAGTTTTTTGCTATAGCACCGCCGCAATAATTCAGATTTATTTCAAACTAATTTTATTTAAAAACTAGATCGATTTCTGATGTTAAAAAAAAACTGAGCAATATCTTATTTTAGTCAGAAGTTACACCATTTTAAAGTTTAAAATTAAAAAAAAAATACAAAAATACGAGTTTTTTTGTAAGCGTCCAACCTGAATCAAATTACGTCGCGTAAGGCGTAACGCCCAATAATTTTTCGTTTCTAATATTTAAATGTGAGTTACCTAAATCAAATGGACGTAAAAATTTCAAATTTGATGTGTTTGTTTTTGTTTTTTTTTTACGTCTTGCGCTACGCATTTGATTCTGGTTCGACCCTAAAAAGTATCAACACTCTTTTGACTCTAGATAAGATTTTTGTTCTGAACATGTTGATTACACAGGCCAACAAAATTTGAAAAAGGTCAAAACGCCGGGACTAGAATATACTTTTCGAAGGGTTTGAGCTGCGCTGAGTCCGAATCTTTGCTCAGAATTTCTCCATCACATCAGGTTTTCGAGATATATTAGTTTAAAGTTTGAAATACCCCTTTCGCTATATTCGAGGCGTCATAACTGCGAAAGTTCACCTTTATTTATAAATCCAGATGTGTAGTCTGAAAGTCCTACTTCATACCTTTAAAATAAACTTGTAACCCCTGTTATATCTTATTTCTTCTCTGAGATATCTTAACACGAAGTTTAAACAATTTTAGGTTTTCGCTCTACTCTCGGTATTTTTCCTATGAATGCAAATTTGCTACATTTCGCCTTTATTTTACAATGAACTTATAAAATTCTTAAATTCCCAATTAAAAAAACAAAAAAAAATTTTTTTTTAATTGTTTATATATCTTCTATTTGCTGAGATATCGCCCGTTGAAACGAGAACAAACTTCAGGTTAAGATATCTCAGAGATGAAACAAGATATTATTAAGGTTAAACATTAATTTTAAAGGTAATTTGTAGGACTTTCAGACTACATCTCAGGTTTTATAAACAAAGGTGAATTTTCTCAGTTACAACGTCTCGAATATGGCGAAAAACTTTTTTTCAACTTCAAGCTACGATATCTCGATGACCTGTTGTGATAGGCAAATTCTGAGACCAGATTCGGATTCAGCGCTACTCAAACCCTTACCTCTGGTTTATGGGTTAAACATTTTTTAGCCTGTGTTATTTTTACCAGTTTGAAAAGTAACATCACGTAGATGAGTTTAAAAAAAATGGAGGCCGCGGTCCAAATTTGGCAAATTTTTGGCTTGAAAATCGACCCACTGTGAAATAACGCACGTCTTCGATGAGCCAATAAAGGCAGGTATGGATGCTCTATCATGTAAATAGTTTACAACATGCGGAAATTTTTAACACCGCCATTAAAGTAGGCGTGGCAGAAAAAATTGCAAAAAATCATATTTTTGTTTTAGTCTGAATTTATCTAGTTTTCAAATGAAATTACTTTGAAATAAATCGGAAGAAATGCGACCGTGCTTAAAATTTGAAATTTCACTTTTTTAAATCGCTCTATCTTGGAAGGTATATGAGATAATCACACACAATAAGCATGTTTTTTAGGACTCTACTACTTAGCACATTGTCCACAGTAAAATGTATGGAGGAGTAAAATGTATGACCAACCAATATTTTTTCAACAACAACATTTTCTTAGAATATACACTCAGAAAAAATATTAACTAAAAAATGGGAAAACTAACTAAATTCAAGGAAAATTGATAATGATTTAGCTCCATTGCCATGTTTTCCTTCTTTTAAGTTCATATTTTTCTTATAACTAAGGCAAGAAAAAATTTGTTAATATTATGCCAATTTAAACTAAAAAATAGAAAAATTTTTATTTCAATTAAACTAAAAAATAGGAAAATTTTTATTTCAATTTAGTTGTATGAACATTTGACCTCGATGGGCTAGACCCAGTTGGGTTCCTTAAGAATTGTTATAGTTTTTGATCCAAATTTTTGTCCGTTTCGCTATACCATGCTTGGTTATTGAGATACGTTCATTTAGGGTACCACTGGAGTCTTGAAAATTTAAAAAACTCGATAAATTGTAAACTATTACTCGGAGAGCCTTTAAGTATTTTGGCGGTCTTTTTCTCCGTGTTAAGAGCTACAAAAATGCTTTTGAACTTTTTGTAGTGTTGGCAATATTTATCGAGATATGAGCATTTTAAAATTTTCGGAAATGCCATTTTTTAAATCCAAAGTAAGGCCCTATTGGGGTCCACACATGTGAAGAGAACCGGCGATACGATGAGGATCCAAAGAACCAAAAATGGTGTCCATTTTGCTCTATCTGGCCTATGGTGTTTTCTTTTCTGAACAAAAAAATTTGCATTCGTGTACTTGTAAAATGTTGACATGGTCCTGAAGCGATGTAGCATTTTTTACTCTCAGAAAATAACACAAAAAAATGCTGTTTTGTACGCAAATTGCCCTGATTTGCTGGTTCGATGAATGTGTTTTTCGCTAATATTGCCGGCATCTCAGGTTCGAATCCCGGCGATGGCCATCACATATCTTTTTTTTTTTGCTTTTAAATTATTTTGTATACCCTCCAACCACAGTATGGGAGTATACTCACTTTGTCATTCCGTGTGTAACACATCGAAATATCGGTCGGGGACCCCACAAAGTATATATAATATTGATCCATGATAGAATCTAAGGCATTCTAGCGATGTCCGTCCGTCCGTCTGTAGAAATAATGATGCAGTCCAAACCAAATGAGCTCAACCCTTGAAATTGGACAAAAATATCTCTTAAGTTACTGGTAAGGATAAGTTCGAAGATGGGCAAAATCGGACCAGGGGGAAAAAGTTCCCCCTTGAAGAACTAAAACGACCCCTGAAAAATACGATATTTTTACGAGTTTTTTTAATTTTTGCTCAACAAATGTAACATTTTTATGCCATATTATGTTCATAGACCTGCGCTTGGACCAAGGGGTTTAGAAAATTCGATTATTTTAAGGCCGCCCCCTTTAGGGGCGTGGTTATAGAAATTAATTAAAAATAACGATAAAAATTTATTATTTAAGCGTAAATATCATAAACAAATAATTTGTAAACATATATAGCGGGGGACAGGTGTCCCCCACCCACTCCGCCGAACCCCCCCCCCCCCCTCCCCACTAAAAAAAAAATGACGCCCCTGGGATTTTTTTTTTTAATTTTAAACGTGTTGGAGGGTATAAAAGATTCGGCACAGCCGAATTTAACACTCTTACTTGTTTTTTCAAAATTTTTGTTTTTTTACGTACTTTAAAAAAAAAATCACAAAAAATTCTTAAAAGCGCTCTAGTATGAGACTTTTAAGTTTTAAAATTTAAATCTCATTTTTGAAAATCTTTGTACTCTTCGATTTTTTTGAAATTTTTTTGTGTAAAACTTCTATCGATTCTACAAATTTTTTGCCCAGGAGGATCGTGGAATAGGATGAAGGATAGGTGGATATTACTGACTACCTGCAGGATATCTAGAACCCTGTTCGGCCACTGCCGAATCCTAAGAGAACAAAAAGTCTTCTTACTTTTGACAAATGGACGTTTAGCCTGTTAGTAGGAGTACTTACAGGACACTGTATAATTGGCCAAATGGCCGTGCGTATGGGAATTTCTGATAGGGACTATTGTAGAAGCTGTGGGGAAGTGGAGGAAGAGGAGTCAGTGAAGCACTTGCTATGCGAATGTCCGGGCCTAATGAGGAGCCGCCTTAAGCATTTGGGGCAAAGATTTTTCGAAGACCTGGATTGCCTAAGCGGTGTCTCATTGACATCTCTAGCGGAATACCTCAGGGAAACGGGGTGGTTTACAAAGTAAAACTTTGTATCAAGAGTATTTAGCAAATTGACAATTCTGTTCATATTATGAATAAGAAGGAATACAACAAAAGCAGTGAACATCTTACTCGCGTAAGAAATCTACTGTCTGTATGTATATACTAGAAGGTATGTTTGAATTAAATAGTGATGGTTTGGTTTTTGACTTTTCGTTTGAAATTTAGAGCTATATTATGTTGTGTATTTAGTACATTTCTCGTTATGACTATTTACATACGAATATAAGTCTTTATGTTTTGCCACAAACGATTGTCAATTTGCTAAATACTCTTGATAATGGAATTTGACGAATTCCGAAACACGTGTCGAGTAAGTCTTGCAAAATGACCAAACCAATCAATTTAAAACAAACAACTTTATAAAAAGTTTCTTGAAAATTGTTACTTTGACAATATCATCGTAACGATTAGTAAAAGAAATATGACCTTGAGCTAGAATAATCTTTCTCAAAAATAGAATTTTAAAGGTCGAATAACAAATAATTTTTATTAATTTAGAGATTAAAACAGAATTTTTTGAAAAAATTTTGTTGTAATTTTCCAATCTAAAAATTATATCTACTGCTCCAATGGTTCGTCATAGAGGGGTCATTTATAAGAGCGACCCCCATTAATTTTTTCGTCTTAACATTTCTTTGGAACAAACTAATATTCTATCTCCAATTTCTAAGGGGGCTCCCACACAAAACGAAATTTTTTAAAATTTGCTCCAACCGCTCTAACTGCCCTAATAGTGCCCCTAGAGCAACAAAATGTATGACCGACCCACAATATTTTTTTAGTCCAAACATTTTGTCTGAACACACTTACCCTCTATCTTTAACTGTTAAGGCGGTCCCCATACAATTTTTTTTATTTTTTGTAAATTTGTTTTATTTAATCAGCTTCTACCGGTCCAATGGTGCGCCCGAGAGGGGTCATTAGTGAGACTAATTCATTCATTTTACCCTAAAACATTTTTTTAAAACATACCTACGCCCTATCTCCATTCCCTAAGTAGGCTCCAATACAAATAACACTTGGAGCAAATTTTATAAAAATGTAATTTTGAATGGAAGCCTTCTAAGGGAGTGGAGATAGGGCTGTGGTATGTTTTACAAAAATGTTGGATTGTAAAAATAAATGGGGGTCGGTCTCACTAATGACCCTTCTCGGGCGCACCATTGGACCAGTAGAAGCTGATTAAATAAAACAAATTTACAAAAAATGAAAAAAATTGTATGGGGATCGCCTTAATAGTTACGGTTTTAAAATATCACAAATTTATCTAGCTTACTAAAAATTTTGGTTTAAAAATAACGTTAGGACGTAAGGTTACCAACCTATTCCCGAAAAACTGGACCAGGATCAGAAAAAAGTTAAAATTTTCACCATTCAAAGTAATAAGGAAAGTAAAAGAGATAACGGCTACTCTAAGCATGTATTTTTTGCTAGCGCTTTAAAAAATCTAAATTTTATAAAAATCGGATATTAAACAACAAATTGGCATGCAGTTAAATTGGTTCTGTACTTACTGAATGGCCGAATTATTTCCAAAAAAAATTGATTACAAACCACTGTGCACCGGAACGAACATGAGTCTAGACTGGGTTATTTTTAATTTTATTGCTCAACTCATTCCAAACAATTTTTACGAAGAACTTAAATGGCCACAGTAAAGATTTCGTAGGGAAGCATTTCCGAAATGGGTACTCAAATGCTACTTCTTTTATTATCCAATATTTTATACAACCGGTAAAATATTTTTCTGCAGCAGCACAATTTGTATGAAATACCTTATATACATAGTGAAAACTGCTTTTTATTAAAAAAAAACTAAAACAAAAAAAAAACACACATTATTCCTAAAATCACCATAAACTCACATCAAAAATAAAAAAATTACCTTAAAAAAATCGGCTGTAGCAAAATCGCCTCAAAGTAAAATCGCCCAAAAAATTTTATGAAAAATCGCCCAAATGCAAAATTGCCTAAAAAATATGAAAAAGGACCCAAAAAAAAATACGAAAGTTTCCCTAAAATAAACGAAAAAAAAACACAGGAAATAAACGAAAAAATTCCCCAAAAAAAGCCCAAAAGGCATTATTTTTTGGAGAGTGGACATGGAGCTTGTAATCCCTAACCCCGGTCGAAGGCCGGTTACACAGAACAACTTTTTAACTTTTTAGACAAATACACAATTTTTTAAGATTATTTGTTACATGGTCATTAGTTATATTTTTGACAGATAGCTTTCTTGATATTATAATCCATAAAACCCATAAGTACACTCAAAATAAATTCTCTGCCCAATCAGCAGAAAAATCTGCTGAAAATACACCCATTTTGAGCCATATAAGAAATCGGCTGATTTTAGCAGACTCGGTTTGCTAAATATCTAGATGAAACCAGCCAAGAAATCTGTCGCGACAGCAAAAAAATCTGCTGATTACAAATAAATACAAGAAAATTTTCGAATTTTTTTTTAGTGTTAATTCTCTTAAGTTGAACTGTTTTCCAAGAATAAAATTTCCAAATTTTTTTTAAGATCAAACAAAAAAACTTATATTTTTTTTTCAAAAAGGAATAACTAAATATTTCTGTAAAATTTCCAAAACAATCTGCTGTTTTTTTTTTTTAATTTTTTTAATTTTAATATTTTTTTTTTTTTCATTTCACAATCATAAAAAAACTTGGAACATTTTTTGAAAAAAAAGTCAACAGACTTCTGTAAAATAGCAAAATAATCTGCACAAAAGTCTTTTGAAATTTAGCAAACAAAATCAGTAAAAAAATTTATTTTATTATATAAAACTGAATGACAGAGAATTTACTTAAAATATCTATTTCAGCAGAAAAATCTGCTTAAAGCTTGCTAATTCAAGTTGAAAGCCACTTTACAGATTTTTTAATAGAGCTTTTCTTTTGAGTGTAATTAAAGTAAAAATTTTAAGCGTGTAACTTAAATTTTGACGAAATAGAAAACATTTGGCCAATTTTCATTTTATTTTTTTAGGTGATTTTTCTTTGGGCGATTTTGCCTACAGCCTTGAAAAAACATCAATAATAAGCAATTTTTTTTTTAATTTTTAAGTATAAATTAAAAAACAAAATGTAAAATATATTTTTTTCCCCGAAAAAAAATTAAAAAAAAAAAAATAAATACTACATTGCCTTGTTGATATCATAACTTATAATGTGTCATATATTTATTAAAATAGCAAATAAATATAAAACGAGAGTAACAAAACAACAAATGAAAATCCAACAAACTGTATTTAATAATGTTTATTTAAAAAATAAAAATATTAAAATTTAAAATAAATAGTATTTTATAAAAATAAAACAACAAATTCTTAAAAAAACACGTGGAGAAGAATATTATCATATTATTATTACTAAAAAAACAAAACGAAAAGGAAATTAGAAAACCAAAATAAATCATTTTAAAATTGTAATTAACGACCAAGCAACTTTACTAACTAACTTTACTTCATTCACATATTTCGTATTTTAAACAATAACCCTTTTTAAAAATTTAACATTAACTTTATTTTATATATTTTATTAAAGTGATATTTAATTAGAGCTTTTTTGATTTTTTGATAGAGCTTTTTCAACTGCAACTGAGCTTTTTTGAAATTTGATTAAATTTTTTTTTATAGCTTTATGATTTTATTAATTTCAATTGGGATTTTCGGAACTTCAATAAAGCTTTTCTATATTTCAATAAAGCTGTTATGAATTAAATTTTTGATTTTCTGAATTTCAATTTGGATTGTTTAAATTTTTCTTAGCTTTATGGTTTTTTTAATTTCAATTGTGATTTTCGGAACTTCAATAAAGCTTTTCTATATTTCAATAAAGCTTTTATGAATTAAATTTTTGATTTTCTGAATTTAAATTTTGATTGTTTAAATTTCATTTAAGCTTTTATGAATTTTAATTGAGACCTAAACGAATGCAAATAAACTTTTTTGAAATTTGAATTAGTTTTACGTTATATCCCTGAATTTCAATTGGAATTTCCGGGACTTTTATAAAGCTTTTTTATATTTCAATAAAGGTTGATGAATTTAAATTAAGATTTTCTAAATTTCGATTCACATTTTTTGAATTTTTGTTTACCTTCATGAATTTTAATTGTTCTTTTTTAAATTCTTTTAAACTATTCTGATTAATATTTTAATTTTTTATGTTGAATTTCTGATTCAAAATTTTTTATTTTTAAAATTCAATTTGAATTTAAAAATTTCATTTGAGTTTATCTAAAATTGACTGGGCTTTTGGGTACCAGACATGTGCACGGATATATTCGTTTCTTCGTTTACACCGACTCATTCGCTTTACAGTACTTCACTTTTATAGTACAGTGTTTGCGAATTAGAATGTTTAGAATGATGAAATTTTTTATTGTTTGAACATTTAATTTAAAATGTGAAAAACATTAGTTTCTAGAATGACAAACATACACTCAAAATATTTTGTAGGCAAAAACAAATGAAAAACATATTTAAAACAAGTGATAAAACATTTGAGAACCATCCCAGTAATTATTCATTTGTTTTAACAAACATCAACATTTATTTTTTACTGCTGACAAAATTTTCTAAAATAAATAACATTAAACATTACAAAATAACGTTTTTTCATTCTTTTTTACCAACAAATTCGAAAAAAATAGCCTACAAAAACATTAAAAATTAATGATAGTTCTGATATTTTTACCAACAAATTCCAAAAAAAATAACCTACGAAATCATTAAAAATTTATGATTTCGTAAGTTATTTTTTACAATTTTCAATTGAAATATTTTTTTAAAAATTTTTAATAAAATTTTGGAAATCGATCCCGCAATCAACTACATTCTGGCCAGACACTCTACCCATGGTACCAAAGTCACTTGATACAAACCTGTTTTTATATTTCTATAAATAATTTTTTAAATTTTTTTCAACAAAAAAATAACCTACTTGTGTAGGTAAAAACTAATGATATTTCATTAAAAAATACCAACAATTTAAAAAAAAAATACTTACACAAATCATTAAAAATCAAAAGAATAATCAGTAGTTTTTACTTACAAAACAAAAATAAATGACTTTAAAAATTAAATGTTAATGAAAGTCTTTATTTTTTAGTGTGTTATTTTTGAAACAAAGAACTGAAGTAGTCATTAATAAAAACTGGACATCAAATAAATGTTTTTTCTTTTAAAAACGACTAAACGGAAAACTTTTTAAATAAACTAAAAACAGTTAATAACATAATTTTTTAAGTGTAGTAGTGATTCTAAAAATAATACCGTGTTGTAGAATATTTTTAATATACACTGAGCACTTAGAATGTTTTAAATAAAAAAATATTTTAAAAAAACCCAAATTTTTTATTGGATTGGGTCCTAAGAATAAAATCTTAAAACTAAAATTGCCATATCTCGAAAACGAAGCAAGATAGAACAAAACGGAGCAAAATTTCGGATCAAAATCGATGGCGAAGTTAACACCCATATTTTTGAATACAATTAACTTTTTCGCTGAAAGTGCTCCTAAAATTATTATTTGTATTGACAAACGTACAAAATCTTCAATTATTTTTCAATAAAGAAATTCAAGAAACACAAACACAATTTGTTGATCTGACAAACGTAAAAAATCTTAGTTTTTTTTAACAAAGAAATTCAAGAAACACAAAAACTATTTGTTGACATGATAAAATAATTTTGAAATAAAATTATTTGACTAAGTTTGTTGAAAACAAAATCAAAATTTTGTATTATGGACTAACAGGCGGCCGTTTTTACTAAATGTTTAGTTGATATCATGTTTGGTTGATTTACAATTGATGATTGTTGATTTAGATTTGACGATTTTATTTTCTGTGAACCTCTCCACATGTGTGGACCCTATTGGATCTTAACTTGGAATCAAAAAATTTGAATTCCCGGAAATTTGAAAATGTTCATATCTCGGTAACTACCGCCGACACGACAAAAAGTGGTGAAGCAATTTTGTAGCTCTTGGCTCGTAGAACAACACCACCGAAAACCCGAAAACAATCCGAGCAATTGTTTTTGGAATATTTTAGTTTAAGTGTGTTTAACCTATTGGGTCCTAAAAACTGAAATAACTCAAAATTTATTGCTCGAATTGCTTTCGGGTGTCTGGTGTACTTGTTTTACGATCCAAGAGGTACAAAATTGCTTCGAAACTTTTTGTCGTGTCGGCGGTAGTTACATATCATAGACATTTTCAAATTTCCGGGAATTAAAATTTAGGAGAGGTTAACTTTCCCTACAGGGTCGCCTTCGATTATGATCCGAAATTTTGCTCCGTTTTTCTCTATCTTGGTTAGTTTTCGAGATATGGAAATTTTAGTTTAAGGACCTTATTTTTAGGATCCAATAGGTTAAAAACATTTAAAACTTAAAAAACTTGAAAACTATTACTCAAAATGCTTTCGGGTGTTCGGTTTTGTTCTATGATCCAAGAGCTACACAATTACTTACCAACTTTTTGTCGTGTTGGCGGTAGTTACCGAGATATAAGGATTTTAAAATTTCCGGGAATTCAAAATGTTTGGTTTAAAGTTAAGACCCATGTTGAAGAAGGGTAGCCATCGATTTTTATTTGAAATTTAACTTTAATATTTAAAATTTTGGTTAAGCCGTTAGTGAACGAACGAAATTTTGGAAAATGAAAATTTCCAATCGGTGAGTGAGTATTTTCCAAATACTCACACATTGTCAAAAAAAACTTTTTTCTTAAAAAAATCATTTGATTTATTCGCTTCAGAGTACAGTATTTTAGAATATTTCTAATTCTAAAATACTGTGTTCTTTTTTTTTGTTTTTTCTTTTCATTACAAGCATTCGTTTCGAACTGAAAGAATAGAATAGTGTTTTTCATTCTAAATTTTTAGAATGTCTCTAAACGACTTTTAAATGCATTCGTGCGCATGTCTGTTGTGAATTAAACCGAGCTTTTCTGAATTTCAGTTAAGCTTTTAAGAATTTCAAATTAGAAATCTGAACGATTGGGATTTTTAAAAATGAGATTTTAATACCCTACACCCCCTGCACAGTGGCTAATTTTTTATAAATATTTCAGTTATTCAGTAAGTACTAAAGGAAAAAATATTTTTTCTTAATGTCGTTGCTGAAAATCGGAAGCAATGCCCATCTCATGATAAAAAATAAATTATTTGATTCACTTTTTTGTATTTTTAACATTTTTCAATTATAAAAACATGTATAAGAACTAGAGATGGGCACATGAGCAGATTAGAGCGTGATTCACGTGATTCACGCGTGAGTGTGACTGAATTCAATTTTACTCACGTGATTGTGAGTGAGTGTGAGTGGAGAAAAAAGTTGCGTGAGTGAGTGTGCGTGAGTAAGATTTTTGCGTGAGTGAGCGTGCGTGAGTCGATTTTTTTGCGTGAGTTTGCGTGAATTATTTACTCTTCATATTTCCTTTCGTTCCAAAAAAAGCAACAAAAAAATTTTAAAATTTGGCTTAACTTAAGATTTCGTCCCGAAAAAAGCAAAACAAAATGTAAAATTTCACTGAACTTTAAATTTTGCTAAAAATTTTGAAAGATTTTTGAAATTTAAATTTTTGAAATTTTTTTTGTATAAATAAGAGTTTTGTGAGTGTGAGTCAACGTGAGTGTAAGTGAAGCTTGCGTGAGTGCACGTGAGTGTGAGTTGTATTACATTTTCTCACGTGATTGTGAGTGAGTGTGATTAGAAAAAATATTCTCGTGAGTGAGTGTGCGTGAATCAAAAATTCCTGTCGTGAGCGTGAGTGAGTGTGAGTCAAAAATCACTCACGCGCCCATCTCTAATAAGAACTAATAAGAAAATAAAATTTATGTATGGGGACCCCCTTAAGTGTTAAAAATAAAGAACAGGTTTTTTCTGAGAAAATGTTGGGGCCGAAAAAATCTTGCTGGTCGGCCATACGTTTTACGTCTCTACACACAAAAAAAACTTGTTAAATTACTCGAAAAAGTCCATTTGACCAATATTTGACAGTTTTCCTTGTTAAAAAAAAAAACGATGGAAATTTATATTTTTTTTTTTTTGTAATTTTACATTTTTTTTTTGTAATTTTACAAATTTTTAACTTTTTTTTACAAAAAAAAAAATAGTAAATTCACAAGAATTCTTTGTAAGTTTTATTGCGCCAAAAAAATTAAATTTATAATTTTATTCGTAAAAAGCTTGTAAAATTACAAAAAAACCTCGTAATTTTTACAAGAAATTCTCGTAAAATATACGTTAGCAAAAAATCTAGTAAAGTTACGAAACATACTTGTAAGTTTTATCGCGTCAAAAAAAATGTAAATTTACAATTTTATTGGTAAAAAGCTTGTAAAATTATAAAATTATTGGTAAAAAGATTGTTAAATTGCAAGGAATTCTTGTCAAGTAGGAGGTAGCAAAAAAAAAAAGTTAAAAATTTTTCTTATCATTCTACAAGGCTTTTTCTGAGTGTAGATCCAACCGGTCCTTGTTTGGATTTGGGCTCTATTTGTTAAAAACAATTGGTGTGGGCATTATATAGTTGGCCTTGGCTGACTGTAATTTTTATAATTGTTTAATTTAAATTTGATTTTTTTAAAATTCAATGAAAAATAATTTATTAATTTAATCAGTAAAAATTTATTTAAAAATTCAAAAGCTGACCAAAAACCACATTTTCAACTGTTTTCTACTGTTTACAGACCATTCTCACCATCACTTAACCACTTGAAATTTTTTAAATAATTCCCGGGTATTGTTTTAACAAAACTGTTAATCTATTAAATATTTTCATTATTTTTTTTTAATTATTTAATTTATTACACGTAATATTACAAAATTTAAAACTCACAAAAAAACTGTCATAAAAAGGTATTTATTGATAAACAAATAAAAAAAAAATAACAAAAACTCTAGTTTAAATAAACAAAAAAAATGGAAAAATTATTAAAAAAAAGCTTGTTAGTGATATTAATTTTTAAAATTATATTAAAAAAACTGCTATGGTAAATTATATTAAAACAAAAAAAAAATATAAATGAAATGACTTAATAAAATTGAATTGAAATTATAAACAATTAAATTGGATGTTTATTATATTGGTTTCAAGTTTTTCTGTTTAAACAAATTATTTTAAATCTTTTTTATTTGCAAATACTTTTTTTGTTTTGTTTTAATTAAATTGTTTTTATAAAATGGTAAGTACTAAATTAAATTATTTATTTAAAATGCATAGTAATATAAATGTCAGTAGGCATTTAAACAGATTGCAATAAATTTTGAGATTATAAACTCAAAATATTTTTGTAAACTAAATCAGATGGCAATAAAGTTTAGCCAAGTAGAAATTCATTAAAAACAAATAGAAAAGTTAAATTCGACTTGGCCGAATCTATGAATACCCTCCACAATGCCTTTTATACAGGACTAGCTTACCATCCCGGTACTTCGTTACCGGTTGTATTGAATACCGGATAATATAAGGATCAGGATTACTCTATCGATTTAAAAAAAAAAATCCTTTACATAGTTTTTGTTTTATTTACTTGTGGACGTTTAAGTCTTTCATAAAATAATATTTTAATGAATAATTTAAACAATAAAATTTGAATAACTTCGCTGGTACGTCATCATGCTCGTTTCGGTGAAAAAATATATTGATAATTTTCGAGCCTTTATATCGGGTTTTAAGATTTTGAGTGAATAAATATTTCAGTAAAAAAAAAAATGGAATAAAAATAAGTTTGAGTGGAAAAACATATAGAGAGAACAAACAAGTTAAATACGTATAATTTAAGTAAAAAGTATCATTCCATATTGTTCCCAGCTCTATTTCACTTCGTTCCCCGTTCTATTCCATTTCACTTCCAAGTCCATCTCCTTTCGTTCCATGTAAGTTTCATTCCTCTCCGTATAATATGCGTTAAAAAAATAAAAAGTTCTATTGCCTTTATATTGTAGATATGAAAAGTACCATTTTACACCACTGTTACCAGGTACCCCTTTTTACCCTAAAAGTTTAAAATATGTCCTTGTCTTGGGTGTTATTTCTGCGGCTTTTAGTTCAATAGTTAGATATCTCAAAATAACCATTTGCCCCCTTTTCCAAAAACTGTTTTTTTGTGCTAGGTGATCGTTTATTTAAAACATCAAGTTTCTGAACCATAATTTCAAGAAATATAAGAATAACCAAATTTGCACCTTTTATCCCCTTTACGATCGGTCGCGACCCTTAGAAACAGAATTTCCAAAAATAACTTTTTAAAGCATTCAAAATTTCAGTGCCTAGGATAGTTACTTCATGAAATATAAAAAGTATCAAAAAACACTTTTTTACAGCTCTAGAAACAGAATTTTTTGAAAATACTTTAGCAGAATGTTTTTTCACCGAAGTCCCCTACATTCCAAAATTCAAGCTTCAACGGTCATTATTATAGGAACAAAAAAAGTACCAAAAGTACACTTTCTTACCCCCGTTAGAAACGAAATTTCCAAAAAGTACCTCTTTCAGAAGGTTTTTTTCTTCACCGAAAAATCCTACATTCCTTTTTATAAAAGGTTCTTTTTAAAAAAGGTACTTTTTATAGAAGGTACTTTTTATAAAAGGTACTTTTTATGAAAGGCACTTTTTATAAAAGGTACTTTTTATAAAAGGTACTTTTTATAAAAGGTACTTTGTATAAAAGGTACTTTTTATAAAAGGTACTTTTTATAAAAGGTACTTTTTATAAAAGGTACTTTTTATAAAAGGTACTTTTTATAAAAGGTACTTTGTATAAAAGGTACTTTTTATAAAAGGTACTTTTTATAAAAGGTACTTTTTATAAAAGGTACTTTTTATAAAAGGTACTTTTTATAAAAGGTACTTTTTATAAAAGGTACTTTTTATAAAAGGTACTTTTTATAAAAGGTACTTTTTATAAAATGTACATTTTATAAAAGGTACTTTTTATAAAAGGTACTTTTTATAAAAGGAACTTTTTATAAAAGGTACTTTTTATAAAAGGTACTTTTTATAAAAGGTACTTTTTATAAAAGGTACTTTTTATAAAAGGTACTTTTTATAAAAGGTACTTTTTATAAAAGGTACTTTTTATAAAAGGTACTTTTTATAAAAGGTACTTTTTATAAAAGGTACTTTTTATAAAAGGTACTTTTTATAAAAGGTACTTTTTATAAAAGGTACTTTTCATAAAAGGTACTTTTCATAAAAGGTACTTTTTATAAAAGGTACTTTTTATAAAAGGTACTTTTTATAAAAGGTACTTTTTTTAAAAGGTACTTTTTATAAAAGGTACTTTTTATAAAAGGTACTTTTTATAAAAGGTACTTTTTATAAAAGGTACTTTTTATAAAAGGTACTTTTTATTAAAGGTAGTTTTTATAAAAGGTACTTTTTATAAACCCTAGTAAAAATATTATGCTAATTTTACTAAATAGATCTAATTTGATCCGTAAAATGGTTGTATCAAATAATATCTAATTGTGTTACTTTAGATCAAAAAATATAAAAATTGATACAATTTGATCCTGAATTTGGTCAAATCTAATTAGATCAAATTGATCTTATAATATCAATTTTTATATAATTTGATGAGCAAAACCAAAATACGAATCTAATCATATATGGAGCAATATCTAACTGTATAAAGTGGATCAACCGTATCAAAGTGATAGATAAAATTTTATATAAATTTATACGGAAGCATATTAACTCATATAAGATTGTATCAAATTATATATGATTAGACCAGAAAATTTTTACCCGGGAAAGGTACTTTTTATAAAAGGTACTTTTTATAAAAGGTACTTTTTATGAAAGGTACTTTTTATAAAAGGTACTTTTTATAAAAGGTACTTTTTATTAAAGGTACTTTTTATAAAAGGTACTTTTTATAAAAGGTACTTTTTTTTAAAGGTACTTTTTATAAAAGGTACTTTTTATAAGAGGTACTTTTTATAAAAGGTACTTTTTATAAAAGGTACTTTTTATAAAAGATACTTTTCATAAAAGGTACTTTTTATAAAAGGTACTTTTTATAAAAGGTACTTTTTATAAAAGAAACTTTTTATAAAAGGTACTTTTTGTAAAAGGTACTTTTTATAAAAGGAACTTTTTATAAGAGGTACTTTTTATAAATGGTACTTTTTATAAAAGGTACTTTTTATAAAAGGTACTTTTATAAAAGGTACTTTATTACCCTTTTTACCCCCGTTGAATCAACATTGGCAAAAACCCAGCCTTATTGAATCTTTTTTCCGGAAGGTGAACCTACATTACAAATTTCAAGATTCTAGTACCATTATTTAAGTAAATGTAAAAGGTACCAAAAGTAAAGTTTTTTACCCTTTTTACCCCCTTAGAATCATCATTGGCAAAATCCAGCCTAAATGGATCTTTATTCCGAGAGGTGAACATACAGTCCAAATTTCAAGTCTCTATGACCATTATTTCATGAGATATAAAAAGTACCAGAAGTACAGTTTTTTACCCTTTTTACCCCCTTAGAATCAACACTGGCAAAAATCCGGACTTAGTGTATCTATGTTCCGGGAGGTGAACATTCAGTCCAAATTTCAAGTCTCTGTGACAATTATTTAAGAAAATGTAAAAGGTACCAAAAGTACAGCTTTTTACCCTTTTTACCCCCTTAGAATCAACGTTGGCAAAAGTCCGGCCTTACAGGATCTACATTCCGGGAGGTGAACATACAGTCCAAATTTCAAGTCTCTATGACCATTATTTCATGAGATATAAAAAGTACCAAAAGTACAGTTTTTTACCCTTTTTACCCCCTTAGGATCAACACTGGCAAAAATCCAGCCTTAGTGGATCTATATTCCGGGAGGTGAACCTACAGTCCAAATTTCAAGTCGCTAGCTTCAGCGGTTTGGGCTGGGCGATGATGAGTCAGTCAGTCAGTCAGTCACGTTACTCTTTTATATATATAGATAGATAGTTAATTTTTTAACGTGAAAAAACTAACAATTTTGATTAGAAATATCTTATTTTGAGTAAAAAACTTTTTTGTAATTTTTGAAAAAAAAAAAAAATGAAAAATTACTATTTTTTTTTAGTGTAAAATTTGTTTCGAGTGTAAATTTTTTAGGGAAAAAATATTTCTAAGCGACAAAAATACATTGAAAAAGTTTTGAGTGGGTTTATTCTAGCTCGAGGTCATTATTCCCTTTACTAATTAAAGCTATGATATTCTCATAGAACAATTTTCAAGAAAATTATTTATCTGTTTTAAATTTATTTATGTTGGTAATTTTTTGCAAGACTTAATCGACACGTATTTCGGGACTTGTCAGATCCCATTGTCAAGATTATTTAGATCTGGAAAAATTTTCATCAAAATCGTTTATAAATTTTCCCACAATTTAGTTAAAATTTATTAATAAATTTAATTTAACTAAAAGTTGATAAAAATTTTCTTAACTGCTAGGAAAAATTTTAGTTAATGAGCTGTTAAATAGGCCATAATTTTCCTTAAATGGAATTCCCTAATACCCCAGTGTACCGCGTGAATTCTATGTAATGAGGACTCATTACCTGCTCGATTACTTCTTGGTAACAAATAATGAGTTACCGATAACCTCATACAGAAGCGGGTACTGGTAAATACGATTTAAAATATCTGATAAGTTGTCTAAATTTTTTTTTTTTTATGGAAAATAAAAAAAAAATGTTTAAGAAAATTTAGAAAAAATTTGCATATTTAGCTTAAAAAGATTAAGGTCGCTGTTCCAAAAAAAGTAATTCACATAAAAAATGTAAAAATGCAAATTTCCGAATTTTTTTGGTGTTCTAGATTTCACATCCGAATTTTTTTTTTTCGTTTTGTTTTACAAAAATAAAATTTGGTGAAAGTAAAACGAATGCACTTTTTTCCTTATAATTTTTTAAATTTTAATTACTACTATTTGATTTCAACTTCAAATGAAAACGTGATCAACAAAACACAAACTTGATTTCATGTGATTCAGAAATTTTTATGTGAATTGAAAAGTTGTGAAAGACAGAACAGAGGCCTTACATTTATCTTTTATTTAGGAATTCCTATTAAAATTGGGACAAGGCAAATTAAAGTTTAGAAAACCAAATTTATATTCAGAAACCTTGATCTAGCTGACACTTGATCGTGATTTATGAGCTAAAATTAGTCTTTACATAACTTCTATTGAAGTTTTCTAGACTTTAATTGGCGTCTTCTAAATTATAATTGTTTTTTCTAGAAATTTAGTGGCGTTTTGAAAATTTTAATTTAATTTTTTTGTAAAAGGTAAAAAACCATCACACACAGTATTTCCCTTGAAACCTAACCCACTCCTATAAAGACTAACACTTAAGATGGTGTTTAATGCGGTTTCCATGGGCTGAGTAGTCGCTTCTGTATATTTGTTATTGGTTGTGCCCTAAGCAGCCAAATGTCCCTTTCTACGACGTTCTAAGATATATTTTCGGTTCTTGTATTATATAAATTTTACAATCAAACATTTGGAGGGATGGATATAAACGTGAACATTGGTTCAGTTAGCTTTTCTACATTGGATCTTTTCAATGAAAACGATGAACTTCTTATATTTGGATTGCAAAACTTTTCCCGCTTAGTTGCTTTTGAAATAACCGCGTACATAAACTTCATCATCCTCACGAATAGGCATGAAGCGAACATATTGTTTGGTATTGAATTTCAGCTCAATCGGTCCAGTGGTTCAAAAATTATGAGCAAAACCCTGAAATTCAGATTGATTTCATCTTAAAACCACGTGTTATAAACAAGTTTTAAAAGCATTGGTGGTAACTTAACAATGCTTTTCAAACTTGTTTAGTTTAAAAGCAATGCTTTTTAAACTTGTTTAGTTTTAAAAGCATTGGTAACTTAAAAATTATACTCGACAAAAATTTTACACTTAAAAAAAATTTTTACACTAAAAAAAAATTAGTTTTTTTTTTTACAAAAATTTTGTGTACATACGTACGTGCAGTCACTAAGAAATATTTTTACAGTAAAAAAAAAATAAAAAAAAAAAACATTACACTCGAAAAAAATTTACATTAAAAAAATATTAGTTATTTTTGTTGCTTTTTTTTTTAATTACAAAAAAGGAGTTTTTTACTCAAAATAATATATTTTTAATCCAAATTGTTATTTTTTTCACTTTAAAAATGTACACTCAAAAGAAAACCTCTGTCAAAAAATCTGTAAAATGACTTTCAATTAAGAATTACAAATTTTTAGCAGATTTTTCTGCTGAAATTAATATTTTAGCAGAATTCTCTGCTACTCAATTTCTGAAAACAACAGAAATTTTGCAGAACTTTTACTGATTCTGTTTGCTAAGTTTTACAATCAAATATCCCTATCTAAAAATTAAAGTGGACGAATATAAAAAGCTTCCGCTTAAATGCGTCACTAAATATGTAAGCTTTTAATAATATATAATGTAAAATAACATAAACAAACAAATCATACACAAGAGATAATTTTTTGCCAGTTTGTTGCTGCTTTTCAAGAAGAGAAGTTCTGCCGTTCATGCACGCAACCGCAAAAAAAAAAAAATCAAAACCACCCTTGCAATGACAAGTCGTCTGCTTATTATTGTTTTGCTCCATACGCCAACAACTCGGTTTCGAGAAAAACGATAAAATAGGTTTACCACAATTTTTCTCGAAAAGTAATCGATGGATTTTGTTTTAATGTTTACCATTTATTGCTACATATATTGTAAACAAAGCTTGTAGTTTTCAGACTTTAACATACAATAGATCAAAAGATTTTAAGCTTTTAAGAAAATAAGATTTTATGGTATTATGCTCCATATCCAATTTTGCTTACACATTTGGGACTTTTGTGTGATATGGAGCAAATGAGTTCTCAATGCCAAACAAAAATAAGCTAAAACAAAAAGAGCTAGATCGATAAAACTGGGTATTTAGAACACTTATATAGTCAGGTTGCATGGTGTTAAAAATGGGGATGATCGGTCAATGAACACGCCTACCTCCCACACAACCTAAATGGCAAATATGACTTTACTTGAAATGTTTATAAGTTACGGTATTAAAATTTGGTACGTAAAATAGTACCAACATAATTAATCTTAATTCCAAAAATATGCAAGATCCGTTAATTTTTAAATATTCTAGAGCCTTTTCTATAACGCAAATTTTTAAAAAACGTCAAAATGGTGTGTTTTTTTTCTTAGAAAATGCTGGACATCTCAAATTTGAAAAGTGGTTTTAAAAAACGGACTTCGGAATAAGAAAGAGGATATTTATATTATATATATTCAATTCCTAACTCATTTTTTTCAAAAATGGCGTATGGCGCAAAACAATAATAAGGTGACGAAATGTCATTTAAATTTCAAATTAAAGGTATTTGAAAGACCTATCTAACGGATTAATCCGTTCAGAAGTGATTTATCCGGTTTTATAAAAAAAGGCACCATAGAAAAAATAACCATCATTTGATTCATAACCATCATTTGATTCGGTTTTAGCGAGTTCTTCCACACTGTCCAAAAATCTAAAAAAGTCTGAAAAATATTTTATGACATTAGCATTCATGTTTCGCTTTAAGAGCTAAAAAAAATGGTGAAACGCCCTAACACGGTGAGCCTCAGCGATGTTCAGGTTGAACTTTAGTGTCGACGAAAAGTGTAAATGCAGTTCGATTTCTACATGATTAGTTGTCACAAAACTGTTTTCAGCGAAATCGTAGCTGATCGCATTCGCGAGATATCGCGAAATTAGTGATTTTATATTTTAAAAAATTTTGATATTGAAGTTTTTTAAATATTTTCAAAAACTGAGTATACAGTTTTCATTGTACTTATTTTAAGGTCACAAAACAGTAAACATCGAAATCCTATCTTCTTTAGTTCGCGAGAAATCGCGAAATAACTTTTTTGTCAATTTTTGTTTTTCAACTTTTTCTAGGTTTTTTTCAAATATTGTGGAAAGCTGATATGCACTTTAATGTGTACGTGATCGAAGGTCATAAAGGTGTTGACATCAAAGTTGTAGGTGTACACTGTCGCAAGATATCGCGGAATTATTTATATATTTTTTTTTTTATTTTTCAATTTTCATGTTCTTTTGAAATGGTGTAAAAACGTGGTATGCATTTTTATTTGTACATGATAAAAAGACATTAAACTGCTAACACAAATGTCCTATGTGGTCAATTCTGTAAGGAATCGCAAAGTTAATATTAAATCTATTATTTATAAATCTATTACAATACAAAATAAATGAAAAAAAAAATTGAATAATTTTTCGCGATTTTTCGCGAAAATTAGCGTCAATATATAGATTTCAGCAGTTTTACCACCTTCAGTTACGGGCAATTTAAACTGCATACCATATACTTGTCGTTACTTAAATTTTATTTTTTTTTTTTGATACCAAAGAAAAAAAAATAATTTATTATAAAAGCTCGTACAGTAATTTTGCGATTTCTCGGAAATTGATCGTCTATAATTTTTACGCTTGCAGTTTTGTCACCTCTAATAACCTCGAATTCAAACTGCATACCACATTTTTGTCGTTAATTGAAGTATATGTTTTTACAGACCACAAATAACACAAATTAATGAATAAATAGTAGATAATCGAGTTTTTTTGCGATATCTCGAAGAATTAAGCAGCTAGAATTTAAATGTTAACAGCCTTATGACCTTTGATCAATAGCAAGTCAAACTGCATTTCGTGTTTTTCAACAATGTTAAAGAAACTTCTTTTATTAATCAAAACAAGAAATACCCCCAAAAAGCTGTTTTTCGCTATTTCTCGCGAAAGTGAGCAGCTATAATTTTTTGGGGGCAGTTTTAATTTCTTCCAGCATGTTCAAATCAAACTGCTTACCACTTTTTTTTATCATTTCTAAAGAACCGGGTTTAAAATATAATAAAATAAAAATATATATATGGGCTGTTTCACGTCAACGGGAGACCCCCCCGCCCCCAAAATTCTATTGGTCGTAGAGAGTTGTATTATGGCTTAAAATTTAGCCAGTGATCTCTACTTTTGAAAGCTGAGTGGCGGAAGTTGAACCCAATGGTAAGTGAGCCAATATGGCGGTGCGAATCGGGATACCCCGATCGGGATATGCTGGAAACTAATGAAGGAGTTATGGGATTTTTCTGAAATTTGTTATCAGGGGGTATATTTAGACGCTAATTTCGAATTTTCATTCAGATTTCCAAAATTCAAAATGGCGGATCCAATATGGCGGATGATTTTTTCGAGGTTTTCGCATTCAAACAAAACTCGGTTCCCGGGTGTATTATGGGTCACTAAACACGATTCTGAATTTAGATTTCCAAAATTCAAAATGGCGGATCCAATATGGCGTTTATTTTTTTGTTTTATTGTTTCGATTTCCTTGAAATTTGTTATCTGGGGGCTATTTGAGACGCTGATTTCGAATTTTTATTCAGATTTCAAAAATTCAAAATGGCGGACTCAATATGGCGGATGGTTTTTTTTTTTAAGTTGTCGCATTCAAATAAAACTCGGTTCTTGGATGTATTATGGGTCACTTAGCACGATTCTGAATTTAGATTTCCAAAATTCAAAATGGCGGATCCAATATGACATTATTTTTATTTTTTTTTTAATTTCGATTTCCTTGAAACTTGTTATTCCGGGGTTATTTGGGACGCTGATTCCGAATTTTTATTCAGATTTCAAAAATTCAAAATGGCGGATCCAACATGGCAGATGATTTTTTTTTTAATTGTTGCATTTAAGTTAAACTCGATACCCGGGAGTTTTATGAGTCACTTAGTACGAATCTGACAACAGATTTAAAAATCGTTATTAAAAAAATATAAGAGCCATGTTGGATCCGCCATTTTGAATTTTGAAAATCTGATGTCAGATTCGTACTAAGTGACTCATAAAACTCCCGGGTGTCGAGTTTAACTTAAATGCGACAATTTAAAAAAAAAATCATCTGCCATATTGGATCCGCCATTTTGAATTATTGAACTCTGAATAAAAATTCGGAATCAGCGTCCCAAATAACCCCGCAACAACAAGTTTCAAGGAAATCGAAATTAAAAAAAAAAATAATGTCATATTGGATCCGCCATTTTGAATTTTGGAAATCTAAATTTAGAATCGTGCTTAGTGACCCATAATACATCCGAGAACCGAGTTTTATTTAAATGCGACAACTTAAAAAAAAAAACATCCGCCATATTGAGTCCGCCATTTTGAATTTTTGAAATCTGAATAAAAATTCGAAATCAGCATCTCAAATAGCCCCCAGATCACAAGTTTCAAGGAAATCGAAACAATAAAAAAAAAAAATAAACGCCATATTGGATCCGCCATTTTGAATTTTGGAAATCTAAATTCAGAATCGTGTTTAGTGACCCATAATACACCCGGGAACCGAGTTTTATTTGAATGCGAAAACCTCGAAAAAATCATCCGCCATATTGGATTCGCCATTTTGAATTTTTGAAATCTGAATGAAAATTCGAAATTAGCGTCCCAATATACCCCCTGATAACAAATTTCAGAAAAATCCGATAACTCCTTCATTAGTTTCCAGCATATCCCGATCGGGGTATCCCGATTCGCGCCGCCATATTGGCTCACTTACCATTGGGTTCATCTTCCGCCACTCAGCTTTCAAAAGTAGAGATCATTGGCTAAATTTTAAGCCATAATACAACTCTCTACGACCAATAGAATTTTGGGGGCGGGGGGGTCTCCCGTTGACGTGAAACAGCCCATATATATAATTACGCGATATCTCGCGAAATTTAGCACCTACAATTTTGATGTCAACAGCTGTGTGACCTTTGATCAACCACAAGTAAAACTGCATACCATGTTTTTATGAAATTTTAAAAAATCATATATGAAGATAAAAACAAAAATAAAAACAGCAAAAAAGTAATTTCGCGATTTCTCGCGAAATTGAGAAGATATGATTTCGCTGTTAACTGTGTTGTGACATGTAAATAAATACAATTAAAACTGCATACCCAGTTTTTGAAGATATTTAAAAAACTTCATTGTCAAAATTTTAGAAAATACAAAAACACTAATTTCGCGATATCTCGCGAATGCGATCAGCTACGATTTCGCTGTTAACAGTTTTGTGACATTTATTCATGTAGAAATCGAACTGCGCTTACACTTTTCGTCGACACTAAAGTTCAACCTGAACATCGCTGAGGCTCACCGTGCTAATATACATATTTAACCTTTAACATCAATGTGTACAAAACTTTGAGACAACTAAGGGGTTGATAAAAAATCTGTTTCACCAACATTCCCCATTTAATGAATGTTCCTTATTTTAATCATTGTTTTTTCTAAATACCTACTTGTGAATTAATAATTTCAATTTAATATTTTTATTTTAATTGACTTTTTAAGTGCCTGAACTGACCCTCATAATAATATTTTTCAATATTTTTACACTCTATAAAATGTTTGTTTTTATTTCATATTTTTATAATATTTTTCACATATATGCAAGCATAAATATTTTTTTTTAATCAAATTGCATACGAGTGCATTAAATGCAGGTTGAACTACTCGAATACAGTCAGCACACTCGAATGCTGAGTAAAAGTTATAGAATATAGGATAAAATAATAGTTTATTTTTAATATAAATATTTATACGAAGACACTATGTCACCAAAATAAATAAAAAAATTTATGAAGATATTAAAAAAAATTTTGGGCATGGTGTTAAGAGCAATCTGTTTGTAAAAATCGTATTTTTTTTCGACCGCGCCCATTTTGTGGATATGGTTACACAATTATTGTCAAGAAAAGCGTGTGTGCCACAATTTTTTCGTAAGTCACTGACATTTTCTTTAATTTACGTGATTGTAGTAAACAAGGTAGAAAATTACACTTTAACTTTTTATACCCTCTAACCACAGTATGGGATTATACTTACTTTGTAATTCCTATAAAGTATTTTTATATATTATTGATCAGTGATCAATTCTAAGACATTCTGGTAATGTCCGCCGTCTGTCCGTCTGTAAAGGACACGATACAGTCCAAAATAAAAATTTTGACTTCTAAAGTTTGCCACGAATATGTTTTATGGTCACTGGCTACCACTGTCCCCAAAAGTTTGGAGAAGTTTATATGTAAGATACTTTTGGTGCACAGTTTAGTATATAAATATTAGGGAAGCAGCTATTTTGAAAAACGTCGATTTTCGAGGAAGCTCGCAACTGCATATTTTTCCATTTCGTCTAAAAAGAAAAAATGCCAGAAAAATATCCGGTTACGGGCGTTAAAAATGTTTAAAATTGGCTCAATTTCTATTATTTAATCAGCTTCTACCTGCCAATGGTGCGTCTGAGAGGGGTCATTAGTGACACCAACCCCCATTTATTTTTACCCTTCAACATTTTTTTAAAACATACCGACGCCCTATCTGCACTCCCTAAGTAGGATTCCATTCAAAACTACATTTTTATAACATTTTCTCCAACTGTAATTTGTATGGGAGCCTGCTTAGGGAGTGGAGATAGGGCGTAGATAGGTTTTAAAAAAATGTTGGAGGGTAAAAATAAATGGGGGTCGGTCTAACTAATGACCCGTCCCGGACGCACCATTGGACCGGTAGAAGCTGATTAAATAAAGCAAATTTAAAAAAAATAAAAAAAAATTGTATGGGGACCGCCTTAAGAGTTTAAGATAGACGGTAGGTGTGTTCAGAGAAAATGTTTGGACTAAAAAAACATTGTGGGTCGGTCAGCCACTCGACACATTCGGGCACCTTTAGGGCAGTTACAGCAGTTGGAACAAATTTAAAAAAATTTCGATTTGTGTGGGAGCCCCCTTAGGAATTGGAGATAGGGTATTAGTTTGTTCCGAAGAAATGTTAAGACGTCAATATTAATGGGGGTCGGTCTTGGAAATTACCCCTCTATGCACGCCGTTGGAGCAGTAAAAATATTTTTAAGATTGGAAAATTACAATAAATTTTTTTCAAAAAATTTAAAAAAATAGAAACAATCGTTATCCCACGATCCTACTGAGCAAAAAATTTGTAGAATCAATAGAAATTTTACACAAAAAAATTTAAAACAAATCGAAGAGTACAAACATTTTCAAAAATGAGATTTAAATTTTAAAACTTAAAAATCGCATACGTTTTTAAGAGTTTTTTTTTTAGATTTTTATACCCTCCAATCACAGTATGGGGGTATACTCACATTGTCATTCCGTGTAAAACGCATCGAAATATCGGTCTAGGACCCCATAAAGTGTATATATTATTGATCAGAGATCGATTCTAAGACATTCTAGCGATGTCCGTCCGTCCGCCTGTCCGTCTGTAGAGGACACGATACTGTCCAAAATAAAAGAGCTAGACTTTCGAAGTTTGGCACGATTATGTCTTATATTCCTAGGCAGGTTAAGTTCAGAAATGGGCAAAATCGGACAAAGTTCCCCCTTGGAGAACTAAACCAACCTCTGAAAAACGGTATTTTTTTGCAGACTTTTAAAAATCCGATATATTTTGATAAAATTTTTACCCAAGTAACGCTGCCACCCTACTATACATACTTGTGGTTTATACACCCACATATGAAATGGTTTGTCATTAGCAATATACATACATATATTTATGTTCATATGCTGTAGATGTTTTTATAAATATGTGTTTTTTTATATACATAATATTTATGCATTCTATATGTTGATGGTTTCAGATAAATTAAACTTCCGGTTGCATAGTTATACCATACAACCACACATTATTATTATTATTATTCACATACCTACATATATGTGGTAAAGTGTAGGTGATCAGGGTAAATATAGTTAATTTTCGATTTATGCTGCTTGAAAAATTAAAAAAAAAATTACTGAAAAACATTAAATTTTATAAAAAAAAGTTCAAAAAGTGTTTTGAAGCAAATGGCGCCCGAGCAGGGACCCAATAAACATCACACAACAGACACACATAAATCACCACCAATGAAGAAGAATCAGATAACGAGCGCATCTAGATTTTTGATTTTGTAGATTACTTTTTATTAAAAAAATGTTTCACAAGAGAACCATGCCGGACCGACTTGCATTATATATGTAAGACCCTGTGGAGCAATGCCAGTAAAATGAAGTTGCTCCAAAATTGTTGTCTACAAACAGCGAGTATATCACTATTTTTTGGTGAGTCATGTGCAACCTTTACTAAATTTGTATACAGTTTACGCGATTGTAGTAAATAATGTAGAAAAATACACTTTCACATTTTTTGTACCCTCCACCAGTTTGGAGGTATACTCACTTTTTTATTCCATGTGTAACGCATCAAAATGTCGGCATTCCATGCCAAATCGTACACTTTACAAACAATTGTTGTTAGATTTTCCCAACTTTATTACAGTTTTTAGCACCTTTTAAAAACTCCTTAGTTAGTTTCAGATTTTTTGTGACGACCCGTTTAAAAGATATCGATTTTTCAAAAATTGGGACTTGTTCCTTTACTTAAATTTCTTTTACTCATAACTTCTTCAAAAATGGTTCAAAATTCATTTGTATACCCTCCACTCTAGTGATAGAGGGTATATATAAGTTTGTCATTCCGTTTGTAACACAATCCAGCCAAATCGGTCCAGTGGTTTAAAAGTTATGAGCAAAAGAGTAAATTTCGGCAAGGGTTTTTCGCGAATTTATGAGATAAAAATCACGAAAAGTTCCGAAAGACAATAATGAGACTGCTTAAACTTGGCATGTATCTTTGCTGTTCCCCTTAAACTGTAGAAAACTCTTTAAACAAGTTTTAAAAGCATTGGAATACCAATCAATTTAAAACTTGTTGGTGAAACACCAGTTTTTTTAAAACTTGTTAAGGGTTAAAGATAGAGTGTAAATGTGTTCTGAGGAAATGTTTGGGTTAAAAATTATTGGGTCGGACATTTGACTGCTCTTGGGGCATTCTTAGGCCAGTTAGAGCGATGGGAACGAATTAAAAAAAAAATTTCATTTTGTAAAGGACCCCCTTAGGAATTCATGATGGCGTGTTAAGTAGATTGAAAATCGGTCTTGCTGTTGAGACCTCTAGAAAGCACCATTGGAGTCAGGCACGTACGCAGGGGGGTGCCCTGGGGGCCCGGGCCCCCCCCCCAAAATGATTTGGCCATATACACTTTTTCGGACATTGCAATAAAAAAGGTGCGTTTGTTAACAAAAAAAGGCACAGTATTATTTTTTTTCTTTTTATCTCTAATCTAACGAAGGCTTTTTTCTACAAATATTGAAAAAAATACAAAAATAATCAAACTTAATACAAAATAATCAAAACTTAAGTTTTTTTTTTTTTTAATTTCTATGGGCGGATTTTACAGTCCAAACTAAGTTCTAACTTAAGTGAAATCTTAGTTAAGATTTATTTAAGTAATTTTTATTACTTAAGTTAAATTCCATTTTACAGTTTGTACTTAAGTTAAAAAGAAAAAATGCTAAAAATATGGTAACACAAGGTATTTATTTTGATTTGACAATTCAAAAAGAATGCCAAAAAATAAAATATTATTAAAAATATACAAAACAAAAATTAAACCAAAAAATTCCCAAAAAGGTGTTCTTTTCTTTAAAATCTTCCGTCGTGGGTATTGTTAAAACCATAACAAAAACGCCGCTAAGGTCGTTATTGAAAAATTCTCCACCCGCTTGAATTTGGATTTGCACACCAACAAACGTCTCCGTGAAAAGGTTTCTGTTATTTCCACCAAAACTTGATAAGATTGCCGATTATGTTACCTATTTGATAGGCAATCTCCGGCACTCTCAAACTTGATTCCATGATTCCATCAAAACAAAAAAAGGCATTCTTTTTCATTGCTGTAAATAACAGCAACCTTTTCAAGGAGATTTTTACAACATGGACAAACAGACAGACGGGCGAACAGTCGATCGGTATATTCAAACGGGGGTCTGGGATCAATATTTCGGGCAATTCAAACTTCATCACATACCATTGTATTGTATTGTGCCATTATCACATACATCAAATAATCACACAATTGGAGTTCTTTTCCATTGAAATCTTTTGCTGAATGTCTTGTTAGAACCAAAACGTTCAAGCCGCTAAGGCTGAAAAATTATCCACCCAATTGCCTGCGAATTTGCACACCAACAAAGGTTTTTATTATTTCCAACGAACCCTTGAGAAATAACATCGCCGGTTATGTTACCCATAAGATGGCCCATATCTCCCAATCTCAAATATCTTACACATTTTTATTCAATTTTTTTTTAAGGAAATATCACGCAATTTGATAGGCACACCTTGAGAAGGCCTATCAAATTAGTAAAATAACAGGTAATCTTAATCCAAAGTTTTGGTAGAAATATCACGTTTGTTGGTGTGTAATTCCGAAGTCAAGCGGGATGCGTAAATTTCAATGATGACTTTAGTGGAGTTCTTGATTGTTTTGGTTCTCACAACTTCCATTGCGGAAGATTTTAACGGAAAATAACAGAAATCGTATAATTTTGGTTTTTAATTTTCTTTTTTTATTATTGTTTAAATTTTGTTTTGTATTTTTTTTTATTGTCAAATCAAAATAAATTACTTAAGTAAAACTTAAGTCATGATAATAGATGACTTAAGTTTTTCTTAAGTGGTTTTTATAAAATAGTTTTTTGGATTTAAGCAATTTCTTAGATTAAGTCGCCACTTCCCAGCAAAAACTGACATTACTAGTAATGGGTTTTGTAATCCGAAACAAATGTTTATCACTACTTACTTATTGAATGAAACACTAATTATTTTAACAAGGGCGTGAGACAAAAATAACCAGTGAAGAGTATGGAGATAAATAAGTAGTTACTGCCTCGGATTACAAATAAGGAGTAAAAACCCATTACCAATAAGAAGTAAAATAATTAGTTAATTAAAACTTTTAAAATTTAACTTGTTTTTACTAACACTTAAAAATTCCGTAATTTTTATTAAGTTTTTAAGTACTTTTTAAGTTAATTGAATTGTAAAGGTTAAAAACTGCAAGTGCAAGAAGATATTATTACTTAGAGGTGCTTTTATAACATATTACTGAGAAGTAGTTACTTTTGGGCTTAAAATAATGTTAATGGTAATGGGTACTCATTATAAATAATGTACTTGGTAATGATTACTTTTCACAACTCATTACCATGTTTTTGCTGGGTTAGTGCTGACTGTAAAATCCGCCCTATGTATGTACATAAAATTAGAAAATTTTTATCGACAAAAGATATTCTTTACAAAAATGTCTCAGAATCTTTAAATTTCAATAAATAGATAAAAGATTTTTCTCTTAATCTGAGTATTTTCTTTACGCAAAATGACTCAGAATCGGAAAAATCTTTACGAAAAATGTATCAGAACAGGAAAATTTTTCTGTACGAATTTGAAAAATTTTTCTTACCAGAAACTTTTCTGTAAGAAAAATGTGTTATAATCTGAGAATTCTTCTATACGGAAAATGTCTCAGGATCTCAGAATTTTTCTATACAAATCGGAGATATTTTTTGTATAGAACAATTTGCAATAAGAAAAATGTCTCAGAATCTGAGAATTTTTCAATACGAAATATATCTAAGAGAATCTCTGAATTTTTCAATACGAAAAATGCCTCAGGGTCTGATTTTTTTTAAACGAAAAGTGTCCCACAATTTTTCTTTACAAAAAATGTCTCAGAAATTCAGAATTTTTCTATAAGAAAAATGTCTTAAAATTAAACAACTTTTTCTTAGAATCTGAGAGCTTTTCTATTTGAAAAATGTCTCAGAATCTAAGAAATACTCTAGTTGAAAAATGACCTATAATCTGAGAATTTTTTTTACACGAAAAATTTCTTAGAATTATAGAGTTTTTCTGTACGAAAACTGTATCAAAATTTGAGAATTTTCTATGCGAATAGAGTTTTAAATCGTGAGTATAATAAAAATCTTTCTATGTTAAAAATTTTTTATTCAAAAACTGTAAAACTAACAAAATTTCACGCAATTTGAGGAGTTTTTATGTAAATACTATGTATCTTAGATTTAGAGAATTTTCTATACCAAAAATGTTCTTAGAAGTTTAATCCAAAAACTTTGAAAAATATACATATAAACAATTAAAAAAGTGTCCTAGAGTTTTGAGTTTCTACGCGTAAAGTATATTATAGAATTTTTAAAGAAAAGTTGCATAAATTTTCATTTACTTTTTTTAAAAAAATAATTTAACTACTTTTTTTATCTTAATTTTAAAATAAATGTTTTGTTTTCTAAAAATGTAAAAAAAATGTAGGCTCAAAAACATTGAGGCGAAAAAACGAAATTTCAAAAAAAAAAAATTTTGGGCCCCCCCCAAAATAAATTCCTGCGTACGTGCCTGATTGAAGTAGTAAACCTTATTTAAAGATTTTAAAACAGAAATAAAATTTTTTCAACAAAACATTTTTCCTTTGATTTTTTCTGTAAGTACAGATCGAGCACGGGCTCTAATTATATTTGTTATAAGGGTTCAAGTTGAAAAAATGCAGAAGAAAAATTGAATTTCTAAAAATTATAGACATTTCTGGTATTTCCCATTACGGTTTCAAACACCCCAGTTAGTGTCATCATCAGTAGGATTTTAAATGTCGGTTTGTCTTGTTAATGAAAACTGTTTTTTATATATGTGAATATTTATAGTTTCTACAGAATAAATTTTGACAGTTTCCAACACTACAATTCTATTTCTAACAATCTCAACCTCACTTCATACTTTCTTTCAACTTTTTTGTCTCTTACATTATTTCGCAAGGGTTACCAACATGATCTGGAATTGCAGACACAAATGAAGGAATTTGCATTTTTTTCAACAATTAAAAAAACCAAAATTAAAATAAAAACAAGTAGAAAAGTTAAATTCGACTTTGCTGAATCTATAAATACTCCCCACAATGCCTTTTTTAAAGGATAGTACATTTTTTAACGTGAAAAAAATTAACAATTTTGATTAGAAATATTTTATTTTGAGGAAAAAACTCTTTTATTGTCACTTTAAAAAAAAAAAGAAAAATTACTAATTTGTTTTGAGTGTAAACTTTTTTCGAGTGTAATGTTTTTTTTACTGTAAAAATATTTCTAAGTGAATGCACGTACATATGTACTCAAAATAGTGTAATTTTTGTAAAAAAAATATATTTTTTTTGAGTGTAAAATTTTTTTCGAGTGTAATTTTAAAGTTACCAATGCTTTTAAAACTAAACAAGTTTAAAAAGCATTGCTTTAAGTTATCATCAATGCTTTTAAAATGTGTTTAAAACGCCCCTTTGTCCAAACGTGCTCTATTTAGTTCCCGCCTCGGTTTGTACTTTCTGTGGTAAAAATTTCATTTACATCAGTTCAGCCGTTTTTGCTAGCCCAGTTGGCAACGTCCTCGAGCCATCCTCAGTGACGGCGCGTTGACATGTCAGAGTCACTGACATCCACAAGACATCTTTATGTACTGAGTTGAGGACAGTTTTATATAAATTTTTAAAATGTCCTCACTCAAGGTCAGGAGTTGTCAGCGCATTCTGACTTTCTGGGGATATGTCACCTACACTCAAAAAAAAACCTTGTAAAATTACAAGAAAAACTTGTAACTTTTTTTTGTTTTTTTTTTTTTTGACAAAAATTCCTAGTAATTTTACAATATTTTCACCAATAATTTTGTAATTTTACAAGGTTTTTACCAATAAAATTGTTAATATACAAATTTTTTGACACGATAAAATTTACAAGGAGGTTTCGTAACTTTACTAGATTTTTTGCTACCTCATATTTTACGAGATTTCCTAGTAATTTTACAAGCTTTTTACCAATAATTTTTTAATTTTACAAGCTTTTTACCAATAAAATTTGTGAATTTACAGTTTTTTTTTGGCGCAAATAAAATTACAAGGAATTCTCGTGAATTTACAAATTTTTTTTTTTTGTAAAATTATCTTAGAAATTTGTAAAATTACAAAAAAAATTATAAAATTACAAAAAAAAAATGTAAATTTCGATTTAAATTTGCTTGTTAAAAAACAAGGAAAACTATCAAATATTGGTAAAATGGGATTACGAGACTTTTCCTAGTAATTTGACAAAGTTTTTTTTTTTGTGTGTGAAAATTTTTTTTTCGCGGCTTCATAAAATTGAATTTACGCCACCAATCAAAACCATATTACAACTGATCAGGAAATATTGAATACCGATTCACTCAGCTGAGTTTATTTACACAGAAATAAATAGCTGGTGGAACAGCTTCGAAAGACAGAAACAGTCACTGCATGATTAACTGTAGAATAATGGACCTCAGAGTCTACGTGTGTTGATGTAAAACGTTAGCAGCCACTTACAACCTAACCTAACTCTACAACGTCTTCAAAAGCAGACGTTAAGGAATGTGATTTTCCTCCGCCCATTTTGTGGGCAAGATCGTATAACAAAAATTATAAATAAATTTTAAAATATCATGAAGGGAATTTACGATTCTGCACAATTGTATATTACACTCTTATTTTATCATATAATCCTCAATTTATTCAATTCCACTAAATAAACTTTAAATCAATAATCTTCTTTAAATAATATAAATACAAAATTCAGTTATTTACACAATTCTACCTTTGTCAACATAACAAAAACTCTTAGTTAAACTTGCATAAAATTAATTTATAAATTATACTTCATCTACTGCATATAATTCTTATTCTACGATAAATTTGCATTTGGTAAAATTGAATCGAGTAAAATAAAATATTTTTTTTTTTTAGGAATTTTTAAGTAAATTTTGTGAAAAAACCTGAATACATATTTGCATATTCATCAACTGCAAAAAAAAGGGAAATCTCAAAAAACAACAAGACAAAATGTATAAAGAAAAACAAACTCTTAAATAAAGTACTGCAATCATTTAAATGTCATAGACAAGCACTTAAAGGGAATAAAAACATACAAAAACAAGTAAGAAAATTATAGTCGGTCAAGACCGACCATATAATACCCTACACCAAGGTTTCCCGGAAAATGGGTCCCATGGATCGATTAGATCTATATGTTGTAAAACCTTTAATAAGTGAAGAAAACACTCACAAATCAAATTTGAGTGAAATAGGCTTCTATTTGTTGACAATAAACCGCTTTAACTGAATATCGGGCGAAATTTTCACAAGGGGCCTGAGTCCAAAACTGGTCCGATGATTATCAGGTTTGATAAGGTTATTTAAGTACGCGTTTAACATACACAAACAAAATTTTAATTAAATATTTTCTATTTTCATGAAATTTGAGACATTTATGTGAAAATCGGGAAGGTGGTTTGTATGGGGGCTACAAGAAGAACTGGTCCGATTTCTTTGAAATTCGGAATGATGATATGTGAAGACAAAACATGTTTACCATCCAAATTTCAAAGCGATACCTTCTACAATACGGTTATTAGAGTGATTTGAGCCAAAACTAAAGAGGACCTTTGTATGGGCGCTAGGTCTAAATATGGACCGATTTTTTCCAATTTCAATAGGCTTCGTCCTTGGGCCAAGAGAGACTTAAGTTTTAAATTTCAAGTCAATTGATTAAAAATTGCGACCTGTATCGTGTTTACACCGTTTACATGGACAGACAGACAGACAGACGGACGGACGGACGGACAGACGGACGGACGGACGGACGGACATCGCTAAATCGACTCAAAAAGTGATTCTGAGTCGATCGGTATACTTAAAGGTGGGTCTAGGACCAATATTTCGGGTAGTTACAAACATCAGCACAAACTCATTATACCCTGTACCACAGTGTGGTGTAGGGTATAAATATGACTAAAAACTATGGGGGTAAAAAAAAAAAATACAGAATCTTGTCAAAAAAAAAAAATAAGCAAAATACATTAGTAACATAACATAAAAAGTACTGCAAAAGTAGTTATATGCATATGTATATGAACTTTAAGGGAAGGAATTCCATGAAATATATCTGGTGAGTCCCATATGAAAAATTTCTGAAGTGGCTTTGGGCAGCACTATTGTTGATACAAATTCCTGCAGTCCATTGTGGGCCAGCATCGATGAATTTTGGCCATAAATAGACCGCATAACCTATATGTAAAAAATGTATCACATATGGGTGTTGAAGGATCGCTGATCACGATTCTGAAAAAAAAAATCAAAATTCAAAATGGCGGATATGATTTTTTAATTCTTAGTCGATGTAGTTGGAGTAGTTAATAACGAATATGAGCTCAGACTTTTAGAATTCAAAATGGCGAACAAATTTAAATTTTAAATGGCGACAATTTAAAATTTAAGATTTTTTTAAATATTGTCTGATTTGGTCAAAAACTTGGATTTGGATGGTTTTTCTAATGTTAAAACTGATTTTGGAATTAAATATTTGAAACTCAAAATGGCGGATCCATATGGCGGGTATGCTTTTTTTATTCTTAGCTAATTGTACTTAATAAATCATTGTCGATGTATTTGCGGTCGGTAATTACAAATTAATTACAGATATTTTTAATTAAAAATGGCGGATTCAATATGGCGACAAATAAATATTAAGTTTTTTCTATGTTGTCTGTTTTGGACAAAAACTTTTAATTTTGATGGTTTTACGGATGTCAAATCTAATTTTAGAATCAGATGTTCGAAATTCAAAATAGAGGATCCAATATGGCGCACAAGATATTTAAAGTATTAATTAATATTTCAAAACATCAATAGAAAATGATTGCGCAACGTTAATCAAGAATACGAACTCAGATTTTTTGAAATCAAAATGGCGGAGCGAAAATGTAGGCACAGCTTTTAAAGAAAATGTACAATGTTTACATTCCTAAGTTTTTATAAATTCATCTTTCTGCTTTAATCAGAAGATTTTAATAAAATATATCCCTTTTAAATGCGTCGAAAAGTTCATATATTCTGTGGCGCTTTTGAGAGGGTCCTTTTTTTTCTAATTAGTTTTTGTCATCCTAAATGTACAAATAATTCTACCATCTAACAATTTCATAAAAAAATATTTAAAATGCTAAATACAAAATGAGCCCGCTTAAATGCGTTTCCAGCTTTAATGTTTAGCGCTAGAGATGGACGGTGGTAACGTGAATTATGCGTGATCGAAAGTAAGCGTGATTCTAATTTTTTTGTTTGTGAGTGATAAGTGAGTGAGACGTTTTTTGCGTGAGTGATTCGTAGAGAGTGCCATTTTTTGCGTGAGTCAAAATTATTTAATTGTATGCTATTTAATGATTCTACAAATTTTTTGTCAGTAAGTCACACATGAGTGGAGTGTTTTGTTTTTTTTTTATTTTTAGTGTAAAAATTTTTTGAGTGACAAAAATACGTTGTAAAATATTTTTGTGACTTAGCAATGTTTTTTAAACATGTTCAACGGGTTTTCAACACGTGAATTTAAGGTGAAACTAATCTGAAATTCACGGTTTTGCTAATAACTTTTGAACCACTGGACTGATTTGACTAAAATTCAATATGAACCAGGCCAAGAGCACGACAAATATATATGCCAAACTTTACCTGGTCAGGTTGGTACAGGTTGGTACTGCAATCCAGCGAAATCTGTCCAGTGCACAGTGCCACATTTGGCCAATCTAGCACGACAAAAATGAAAAAAAAAAAAAGTTTCCCGATTTTTATGATTTGTTTGTATGTATTATAAAACATTCCTAATAACACGGAAATACTCATAGAAGAACTATAATTCTATTCGTTATTAAGATGTGGGTGCATAAAGTTGCATCTTGTAAAATCCTGAAAGTAGTGTTCATTATTTCGCATTAATTAAGTCGATTTTAAACTGTTGTAACTTTTTAACAAAAAAAGATATTTGTACACTCTTTTTTTGTAATTTTAACGGATATTTAAAGGCTTTAAGCCATATCTTTTCTTCTTTTTTTAAACAATTTTTTCTATTTTTTATTAAATTTTTAACATAACAAAAATTTTTGAAAAGAAAATTATATATTTATTTTTTTTGATGGAATAGAACTTTTGTGTTTGGTCTCTATTGGTCGCCGGACTTTTTCAGACATATTGGCCAATATTCATAGTACTTATTTCAACGGCTAACTTTTGCGACCGTCTGCGACGCCGACTACAGTGGGGCGATATGTAAACCTTGTTTTTACATATTTTTTTAACATATTTTTAAAAAGTATGCGTGGCAGTTGTCTGACCGCCCCCTTTTTTTGTGATATTATTTCTACAGTCCTTCAGAGTATATATACCACTTTTAAAGAAATTACAACCAAAATTAAAAATTTTTTAAAAAGTGGGCGTGGCCGTTAACTGGCCTCCCATATTTTTCATAATGTTGTTTTTGAAGTCAAAACGAACATTTATACCGAATTTCCAGTCAATATAAATAAAATTGGATTTTTGTCGTCCTAGATTGACCAAATGTGGCACTGTGCAGTGGTTCAAAAGTTATGAGCAAAATACTAATTTCGGCAAGGGGTTTTCGTGAATTTACTGAATAAAAAACACGCTAACTTTTGAAAGGCAATTCTGCGGATGCTGAAGCTTGACATATGTGTTTGTCGTTCCCCAGGAATAGGCCAAGTGGTTCAAAAGTTATTAGCAAAACCGTGAATTTCAGATTAGTTTCACGTTAAATTCACATGTTGAAAACCCGTTAAAAATGTTTTAAAAACATTGCTAAGTCACAAAAATATTTTACAACGTATTTTTGTCACTCAAAAATATTTTTACACTAAAAATAAAAAAAAAAAAATGCTCTCGAAAAAAATTTTACACTCAAAAAAAAATTTTACACTCAAAAAAAAAAAAAATTAGTAAATTATTTTTTTTTTCAAAAATTACTTAAAAAAAAAGTTTTTTTTTACACAAAATAAAATATTTCTAATCAAAAATGTTATTTTTTTCACGTTAGAAAATTTACTATCACTCAAAAAGGGTCGAATTTAACTTTATTACTACACTCAAAAAAAAAAAAAAACTGTAAAGTTAACAAAAAATTTAGTTAAATTTAACTAAAAAACCACCTGATTTTGGGCCTACTAAATTTTTAGTTAATTTAACTAAAAATATTTAGTTATCTTTTCGTAGAATGAATGTAGCAAAAAAAACCGTAACTTTAACTAAAAATTTAGCTGAAATTTCGTAAAAAAAATAGTTGAATTCAGCTAAACTTTTTGTTACTTTTCGTAAACTTAAATTTAGAAAATATTTTGTAAAAAATTAAAAGATTATTTTTTATATTTTTTCATCAGCTTAAGTAGAACTTATAAGATTTGCATAGGAGGCTTCTCAAGAAATTCCACTTAACAAATTTGTTACGAAAAATCAGCAAATTAATTAGTAAAAATTCGTAAACTCAGTTTTGAAGTCAACAAAAAAAATTAATTCAAAATTTGTTAAAAACTAGTATTTTCGTAAATTGAACTTAACTAAAAAAAGTAGTTAAAACGCTGATTTTAACTAAAAATTTGCTAAAAAGCCAGTAAACTCGAGTTAACAAAAAAAAAATTTGTTAACTTTACAGTTTTATTTTTTTGAGTGTAGTTTTGATTTAAAAATAAAAAAAATGTAATCGCGAACATCGCACATGTCGCAAATTCAACATCGAACATGTCGCAAATTCAAATAAAAGTAACAGAAATTGTATTAAACTAAATTTTTCACTAAAAAATTATTTTTCGCGAACAAAAAAATATTTTTCGCGAATAAATACACAGTGTCATGGTTTGTTGTGTTAATTCAACAGAGTTGAATATTGTTTTTATTGTACTTGAGCAGCAAAATTTTCAATTTTCAACGGCTAGGACTGTATACTCGAATTAACATTACCAAAAAGGTGCCCAGCTTGTTAAAAAAAAATAAGTGACAAACTCGAGCACAGTGTTATTAAAGCCAAATCAAAATCAAACCATATACACAGAAAATAATATTGAGAAAAATAATTTGAGTAATCACTTGTATAAACTTTTAAAAATTTTTTTTTAATTTTTTAATTAACGCAAATAAAAATTTACTCAAAAATTGAAAACAAAATTTGCGTAAATAATTTAATACAAACTTAATATATTTTTTTTTATATTCTCTTGGTGTTTTGAATTCTCATTTAGTTTAGAGTTTTTTGTATAAGTACTATATAAAAGTTTGAAATCATCTTTATAAAATTTTCCTTTGTCTTGAAGACTTAAGTTTATTTGGTAAAGTTTTTAAAAGCCATTTTTTTTGAAAAAAAAAAATCGAAACTTTTTCAAAAAATAAATTGAAATATTTTGAGTAAAATGCTACTTGACACAATTAAAAAGTTACTTAAAAATATTGAAAAATTTTAAGTAAAGTTTTAATTGTGTGAATTAGTAATTTACTCAAATTTTTTATTGAGCATTTAATATTTTTTTTATTAAAAGTACTCAATACACTCAACCAAAAATCATTGTATCATTATTCATGTTATGCACCCATTAGCCATTTTCTAGTTATCTGATGATACCAAAACAAAATCCTAAAAAAAACAAAAAATGTTTTAATCTATATATATAAAAGAGTAATGTGACTGACTGACTGACTGACTGACTTATATACTCATTCATCATCGCCCAGCCCAAACCGCTGAAGCTAGAGACTTGAAATTTGGACTGTAGGTCCACCTCCCGGAATATAGATCCACTAAGGCTGGATTTTTGCCAATGTTGATTCTAAGGGGGTAAAAAGGGTAAAAAACTGTACTTTTGGTACTTTTTATATCTCCTGAAATAATGGTCATAGAGACTTGAAATTTGGACTGTATGTTCACCTCCCGGAATATAGATCCAGTATAGCCGGATTTTTCCCAATGTTGATTCTAAGGGGACAAAAAGGGTAAAAAACTGTACTTTTGGTACTTTTTATATCTCCTGAAATAATGGTCACAGAGACTTGAAATTTGGACTGTATGTTCAACTCCTGGAATATAGATTCAGTAAGGCCGGATTTTTGCCAATGTTGATTCTAAGGGGGTAAAAAGGGTTAAAAACTGTACTTTTGGTACTTCTTATATCTCCTGAAATAATGGTCACTGAAACTTGAAATTTGGACTGTATGTTCACCTCCCGGAATATAGATCCAGTGAGGCTGGATTTTTGCCAATGTTGATTCTTAGGGGGTAAAAAGGGTAAAAAACTGTACTTTTGGTACTTTTTATATCTCCTGAAATAATGGTCATAGAGACTTGAAATTTGGACTGTATGTTCACCTCCCGGAATATAGATCCAGTATGACCGGATTTTTGCCAATGTTGATTCTAAGGGGACAAAAAGGGTAAAAAACTGTACTTTTGGTACCTTTTATATTTTCTTAAATAATGGTCCTAGAAACTTAAAATTTGCAATGTAGGTTCACCTCCCGGAAAAAATATTCACCAAGGCTGGGTTTTTGCCAATGTTGACTCTACGGGGGTAAAATGGAAAAAAGTGTACCTTTGGTACTTTTTTTAATTTATTGAAATAATGGTACCTTTTATAAAAAGTACATTTTATAAAAAGTACCTTTTATAAAAAGTACCTTTGGTACTTTTTTTAATTTATTGAAATAATGGTACCTTTTATAAAAAGTACATTTTATAAAAAGTACCTTTTATAAAAAGTACATTTTATAAAAAGTACCTTTTATAAAAAGTACCTTTTATAAAAAGTACCTTTTATAAAAAGTACCTTTTATAACCTTACCTTTTATAACCTTACCTTACCTTACCTTACCTTACCTTACCTTACCTTACCTTACCTTACCTTACCTTACCTTACCTTACCTTACCTTACCTTACCTTACCTTACCTTACCTTACCTTACCTTACCTTACCTTACCTTACCTTACCTTACCTTACCTTACCTTACCTTACCTTACCTTACCTTACCTTACCTTACCTTACCTTACCTTACCTTACCTTACCTTACCTTACCTTACCTTACCTTACCTTACCTTACCTTACCTTACCTTACCTTACCTTACCTTACCTTACCTTACCTTACCTTACCTTACCTTACCTTACCTTACCTTACCTTACCTTACCTTACCTTACCTTACCTTACCTTACCTTACCTTACCTTACCTTACCTTACCTTACCTTACCTTACCTTACCTTACCTTACCTTACCTTACCTTACCTTACCTTACCTTACCTTACCTTACCTTACCTTACCTTACCTTACCTTACCTTACCTTACCTTACCTTACCTTACCTTACCTTACCTTACCTTACCTTACCTTACCTTACCTTACCTTACCTTACCTTACCTTACCTTACCTTACCTTACCTTACCTTACCTTACCTTACCTTACCTTACCTTACCTTACCTTACCTTACCTTACCTTACCTTACCTTACCTTACCTTACCTTACCTTACCTTACCTTACCTTACCTTACCTTACCTTACCTTACCTTACCTTACCTTACCTTACCTTACCTTACCTTACCTTACCTTACCTTACCTTACCTTACCTTACCTTACCTTACCTTACCTTACCTTACCTTACCTTACCTTACCTTACCTTACCTTACCTTACCTTACCTTACCTTACCTTACCTTACCTTACCTTACCTTACCTTACCTTACCTTACCTTACCTTACCTTACCTTACCTTACCTTACCTTACCTTACCTTACCTTACCTTACCTTACCTTACCTTACCTTACCTTACCTTACCTTACCTTACCTTACCTTACCTTACCTTACCTTACCTTACCTTACCTTACCTTACCTTACCTTACCTTACCTTACCTTACCTTACCTTACCTTACCTTACCTTACCTTACCTTACCTTACCTTACCTTACCTTACCTTACCTTACCTTACCTTACCTTACCTTACCTTACCTTACCTTACCTTACCTTACCTTACCTTACCTTACCTTACCTTACCTTACCTTACCTTACCTTACCTTACCTTACCTTACCTTACCTTACCTTACCTTACCTTACCTTACCTTACCTTACCTTACCTTACCTTACCTTACCTTACCTTACCTTACCTTACCTTACCTTACCTTACCTTACCTTACCTTACCTTACCTTACCTTACCTTACCTTACCTTACCTTACCTTACCTTACCTTACCTTACCTTACCTTACCTTACCTTACCTTACCTTACCATACCTTACCTTACCTTACCTTACCTTAAAAAACTTAAAATTGGGTAAGGTTCGCCTCTCGGAAAATAAAGGGATTAAAAGCAATAAAAAAGTGTACTTATTTATTTCCTGATATAATGGTCCCAGAAACTTAAAATTTGGAATGTAAACTCCTTCGGTGAAAAAGAGATTGGGAAAAGTTCTTTTTGGAAATTCCGTTTCTTAACGGGGATAAAAAGTACTTTTAATATTTGCTGATACAATGATCCTAGATAATTGATATATGGATTGTAGGATCCTTCGGTGAAGAAAAAACATTTTTGAAGAGGTACTTTTTTTAAATTCCGTTTCTAATGGGGGCAATAAAGTGTACTTTTGGTACTTTTTTTGTTCCTATAATAATGACCTTAGAAGGTGGGGATGGAATTGGAATTGAAATGGCGTAGAACGGAGAACAATATGAAATAGAGCAGGGAACAATATGGAATGATATTTTCAACTCAAATTTTTGGTGTTTAGCTTTTTTTACTCCATATTTTTTTTATTCCAATTTCTTTTTTCACTGAAATATTTATTCACTCAAAATCCAAAATCCCGACATAAGGGCTCGAAAATTGTCATTATATTTTTCCCCCGGAACGAACATGATAACGAACCAGCAAAGTTATTAAAATTTTATTGTTTAAATTATTCATTGAAATATTTTTATATGGAAGACTTAAACGTCCACAAGTAAATAAAACAAAGACTACGTAGGGGAATTTTTTTGAAATCGATAGAATAATTCTGATCCTTCTATTATCCGGTATTCAATACAACCGGTAACGAAGTACCGGGATTGTAAGCTAGTATAGTATGAATACATAAAGTAATCAATGTATTTTATTACTTACCAAATATTTACAGATCAGATCCTATTTTTATTTATTTTTCTAATATTAAATCTTAATATATAAAAACGTTTGTGCCGGGTACGTGTTACAAAAACTCAAGAACCGCTGGACCAATTGACACCAAACTTGGACAATATATAAGTTTAGTCAGGAGCCAGGTTTCTCTTAAGTTTAATAACGATAGGTGGCGCTGTTGTCGTAATATTTCATTTTTTTATTTATGGTATTTTATAAGTATCCTGATAAAATTTGGACCCGGTAGATGGCGCTGGGGAGAAATTATTTACAAAATTCTTTTGTTTTTGTATTTATGGTACAATTTTTCTAAACTTACAAAATATATTTCTAAAACAGAAATACATTTCCTGATAAAAATTTTGAACCGGAAGATGGCGCTGGGGCTCAAGTTATTACAAACTTCTTAATTTTAGTCTAATTTCCCGGAATTTAAGATTTTTATTTTTCTTCATCATATTATTGTGAATGTATAAATGAACCCGATATGTGGCGTCAAGGTGATGCTATTTAGATGTTTATATTTTTAGAGACATTTTACTCAAACTCAAAATGTATTTTTCCTCATGACAATTTCTTTTATGGGCATTCAAAAATAAAAAATTGTCAATATATTAAAAATTTTCTTAAAATATTTTGTAAAAAATAATAATAATTCAAAATTCCGGAAAATCCTATTTGTTTTAAAATAATGCCGACCCGATCTAGAGGAGGAAACATTGGCAGGTACACTCGACGCGCCCGAACCGAAAGAGATCAACGAGCAAATTCTACACATGATCAACATTTACAACGGAATATTGAGCTTTCAAACCGAGTACGTGCAATTCGACATCTTGAGACGTCGAGAACAATCATACAATATGGATACCTTAAATGACTTTGTCCAAACCAATGAACCGAAAATGATTTCAGAACAAAAATTAGTTTTTGATACCGTGATGCTTGCAGTTGCTGCCCAAGAAGGAGGGTTCTTTTTCTATGATGCTCCAGGAGGGACAGGGAAAACATTTTTAATTTCTTTTTTATTTAAATAAACTATATTTAAAATATAACAGAAAGAGTTTCACTTCATCTTGATTATGTTGCACTGCTACTTATCGTACGTACTTAAGATTAATTTATAAAAAAAGAAATAATTGGACACAAAATCAAAATATTTCAGGGCAAAAGGGTCAGCTAGTAATTTTATAAGAAACAAACACATTAAATAATTTTATAAGAGATAAACACATTGCTACCAACTCACTCGTTCACTCGTTATAATAAAACAAAAACGATCGAACAGGGTTGTTTTTTCTTTTTTGTATTATCTATTGAATTCTGTAGACGTCATTGTAACAGTTGAAACAACTATACTGTTTATTCAACGACATCAACATTAATTTTTGTTGAATACGGCATTATTCTGTAAAACTTGATCTACAATGGGTTTACTAATTTTTCTACTAAGATATTTCTATGAGTGTACTATTAAATCGTTTACTGGTGCAAAATTGAGTAATTTTTTACTCAATAGTATTAAAAATTTACTCAAATTTTTATTTTTGTTTTCTGTGTAACTTGGGATGCCGTCTCTTTTTGGAATTGTGACATACGAAAATGCTATGAATGATCCAATTTAATTTCAATTGTTGGAAACGCATATTACTCGTTTGTATGCACTTCAAGTCAGGGGTGGATGATTTTGATGGAGGTTTATACTCAAACAGATGAGAGAAAATATGTAGAAATAAGTCTCAAAATCCAAAATTTTTTTAATAGGAAATATGTTTCAGAATCTGAAATATTTAGGAAAAAATGACAATATTTTCCAATAATTTATATATTTAGCATTTGAGTGACCCTTACGAATGCTTCACTTTAGTGGAAAATTACATTTCGATCAGGCACCCTAGTAGTTCATGCTAAATAATTCCCCGCATCTTTTTTATATCATGTTTTTGATGATGATGTTGTTGAGTGACAGTTATAGACTAAAATCACAGTTATATTGCTGATTTTTTTTCGTTATTGTTGTTGTTTTTGTTATTATAGTATTGTGAAGTGTATGTACAGTGGCTCGCAGCTTATTTCGTGTAATAGATATTATTTAGCAATCCATTCAAATCAAAGTTAACAAAATTAGAGCTAACTATTTTCAAACAAGTATTTTTGTAAAAAAGGGTTGTGCAGGTAATTTATCAAGCTTTTATTTAAGCTTAATGGCGTCCAGATTGAGAAAATACTAAATGTGCTACAAGGGTCGAAATGGAAATTAAAATTATTAAAATTGCTTTTTTTAGAAAATTTTTTAAAAATATTTTTAAGTCAATTTTGTGCCATCTCAAACATTAAAAAATAGTTTATGTTCAGTTATTCAGTATTTTTTCCAGCGGCCTCAGCAAACATTTTTTAACCTCCAACCTATTGACCACCAAAAAAAATCGACTAATAAAATATTTTTAAAACATATTCTAAAAAAAGGTGTTTCAATACTTTCAATTTCCATGTCGATCCTCGTAGCACATTTAATATTTATTCAATCTGGAATCCATTAAGCTTAAATTAAAGCTTGATAAATTACCTACACAGTACATTTTACAAAAATACTTATTTGTTAATAATTAGGTCTAGTATTGTTAACTTTGTCTTGAATAGATTGCTAGCTAATATCTTTCACACGAAATATGCTGCGAGCCACTGTATATAGTTAGAGACGAGATCATGAACTAGCTCAACTCATACCCGCACTATTTGTTAGTTCTTGTTTTCGTTGCTCATCATAGAAAACGTGTAACTACATAAAATTGAATGATGTACAACAACTACGTATGTATATGAGTATAAAAACATAAAAATAAATCTGCATTTTTAACAAAGCGGAAAGTTGAAATTGGATAAAAATTTACAAAAAAAAAAAAACGCAAACAGAATTGTTCAAAAAAACAAAATAAATGTTTGAACATAGCACTGTTTCCAAACCCAATTCAGATTTTTTTTATTCGATTTTAAAAAGATCATAACATTTTTTAAATTATTGCAAAAGCTCTTAAAAGTATTTTAAAACAGAGTTTTCTGTCAAAGTACAGATTTCAAGAAATACTTTGTAATTTGTTGTGCCAAAAATAAAACGAAGTTTTATCTATTATATTAATTTTAACTTTGTAATCTTTATTTTACAGAAAATTAACAGAGTTTTCTGCTAAAATATTGACTTAAGCAAAATACTTTGTATTTTTTGGAACTAAAAAACTACGTTTTACCTATATTTTTGCTGATTACAATGCTATCTTACACTTATAATAATAACTCTGTAAAATGACTGTAAATTCTTTCAACAGAGTTTTCTGTCAAAATACAGTTTTTAAGAAAATACTTTGTTGTGACAAAAACACAAAGTTTTATCTGTTATATTACTATTAACTTTGTAATCTTTTTATTACAAATAATTAACAGGATTTTCTGCAAATATACAGATTCAAGCAAAATACTTTGTATTTTTTTAACCAAACCGAGTTTTCTGTAAAAACACTGTTCTGAGTATTTTTTTTTTTGTTACCAAACATTAAAATTTAATTTGTATATTTTTTATACCCTCCACTCTAGTGATAGAGGGTATATATAAGTTTGTCATTCCGTTTGTAACACATCGAAATATTGGTCTAGGACCCCATAGTATATATATTCATGATCCTCGATCGATTTAAAGTCGATCTAGCGATGTCCGTCCGTCCGTCCGTCTGTCTGTCTGTCCGTAGAAAACACGCTAACTTTTGAAAGACTAATGATGCTACTGAAGTTTGGAATATATGTTGGTCAGGTTGGTATTGCAAACCAGCCAAATCGGTCCATTGGTTCAAAAGTTATGAACAAAAGAGTAAATTTCGGCAAGGGTGTTTTGCGAATTTACGAGATAAAAAACACGATAACTTTCGAAAGACAATAATGAGACTGCTGAAGCTTGACGTGTATCTTTGCCGTTCCTTAGGTATTAAATTTGAGCTCAATCGGTCCAGTGGTTCAAAAGTTATAAGCAAAACCCTGAATTTCAGATTAGTTTCATCTTAAATGCCACGTGTTTAACAATTTTTAAAAGCTTGGTGGTAACTTAACAATGCTTTACAAACTTATTTGGTTTTAAATCAATGATTTTTAAACTTGTTTAGTTTTAAAAGCATTGGTAACTTTAAAAATTACACTCGCAAAAAATTTTACAATCAAAAAAATTTTACAATCAAAAAAAATTTTACACTCAAAAAAAAATGTTACACTCAAAAAAAAAATTTAGTTTTTTTTTTTTTTTTAAATTACAATATTTTGTGTAAAAACATTGCACTCGAAAAAAATTTTACACTCAAAAAAAAAAATTGTAATTTTTTTTTTTTTTTTTTTTTAAATGACAAAAGAGTTTTTGTTTTTTTTTACAAAAATTACAATATTTTGTGTACATACGTACGTCCATTCACTCTGAAATATTTTTACAAGTAAAAAAACATTGCACTCGAAAAAAATTTTACACTCAAAAAAAATAGCAATGATGGGTACCAATACCTTTTCGATACCAATACCCGTTAATACCAATTCAAATTGAAAACCAATACCAATTAAAAACCAATACCTTTATTTGTGCGATACCAATACCGATAAAAAACCAATACTGATTCCCCACTACCAATACCAATTAAAAACCAATACTTTTATTCTTCAAAACTAATACCAATAAAAAACCAATACCAATTAATTTTTTTCTACTTTCGTATCGGTTTTGTTTCGGTTTTTTTAATTCTTATTTTCGTTTGTTTTAATTGTAACGTCAAACATTTTCTTTCCATCACATTATTAGGTTTTACCTGACTAACGAATTGCTACAGATGTTCACAAAAGATGTTACATCGATCAGTAATCGCTTGCATGCAAAGTCATATAACAAAAAGGAGTAAGCTACTTGAATTTTAAAAGCCATAAAAACATAAAACAAATATTTTTTGTCACGTTACGTGATTTTTATGACCTCTAATAAAATTAGACCTTAAAAAATTTAGACCTTTTCTGAAATGAAATTTTTTCTTTTGCAAACATTATTAATATGTGATACACATGTATTGAATGTCACTGCACTGTTCTTTGCGTTGTAAAAAAAAATACTAATGTCCTTTTTTGGAAATCCCAAAATTTTAATCAAGCACTCGTTACAAAATTATATGTCACAACACCAGAATCCAGAAAAAAAAAATAGTTTGTTTTATTAGAGGCACAGTCATATTATAAAAGAATTTAAGAACGCATAATGTGCGGTTCACACTTGCTATTTTTGAGAGTTTAAGGGTTACGTGTTTAAAAAATTATTTGTTCTGTATCCATTACGTTTTTATTCAGTTACTGGTGTTTTGTTAAACAACTTGTTTAAGGTCGAAAGTGTGAACTCCATATAAGAAAAACAATTTGCCTGTGTAATTACAAAAAGATCTAAAATCGAAAAAGGGGCCCCTGCACGATAACCCATTTCAATCACCTTTAAAAAAAAATTATGTATGAAAGGATGGATTTAAGGTATATTTTGTTACAAATGTTAAGTGTCATCTTTCTGCAATTACAAACAAGTAAGAAAATTATAGTCGGTCAAGACCGCCATATAATACCCTAC